>OY728145.1:2003346834-2004596834 GCA_963277665.1 Viscum album | reverse complement strand
ATATAAGGTACAAGGCCATAGATTTAAATCTCTCTAACCAAGTAATCCATATGGTGGACTATTTTATCAATGAATAATTTTTGGAAGACTATATCAAATTCAGATAATATTAGTGAAATGTCCATATTCATAATTAGAAACATCACTGAGTCTATAAATGTACTAAATATGGGTTTAAAAAAGAATAAAAGTCTCATTAATATATGTTATACATTTTTAGGGAAAATTAAATGTAAAGCGACATGTACAAAATCATACATCAAAACAAGGAATACATGTGATTTTAGACTGTATGACTTCAAATTAGTCATCCACGTGACATTATTGATATTTTATGAATACACCTCTATAAAATTTAAACCATTAATTATGTTGAAAATTTTATATTTTTTTATTTGAATATAGTGTATGTTTCTTGAAAAAGAAAAGTTCACATTCACTCGTCACTAGTTCCAACTATTCCCTTATTCCAATATCAATCTAACCCAACATATACATTATTACATAATTTTTTTCTATTACATTTTGTAATATACAAATAACACTATTACATAACTTTTTTATATATGTATGAAATAATTTAAATGTATGATATAGAAAAACTTCCATTATGGTAATTCAAAAAAAATGAACGCTTTTTCCAACATGATTGTTTATGGTTTTTTTGAAAAAAATACCAAACACTATGTCAATATATTTTGTTTTCTCAAATATTTGATCACCCATTAGTGGATATTGTGATTTACCCTGTTTTATATTTCTATAAAATGATGTCATCTAGGATCGGTAGTTATGTTGTTGTGGGAAAGTTATTGTGATTTATTAAAAAACAGTTTTCACGAAATGTTTAACCTTACAGAGTGTTCTAATTATTCAAAAAATAGGACACTCTAATACTCCTTTAAGGGTATGTAATTACTAATTTATTAATGTAAGAATGTCATTTATCATCCCATACAATGTGGCTCTAATTGTTAATACTTTTTTTTTGGTCAAAGGACTAAAGTAGATTTATTAGCAAAAAGAAAACAAGGATTACAAGAGTCTAAAAGACGGGATCAAATTAAAATCTTTAAGATGCAAAGGCATCAGGTTATCTGGGAGCGCCTCCAGCCAAGTTAGATTCTGAGCAATGCCTTTATTAGCGAGAGAATCCACAACCATGTTAGCTTCGCGGTAAGTATGAGTTGCAATGAAACTGACGTCATGAAGAGATTGAAGACAATTCATCCAGCGCGTAGTGATCGGCCAAGCAAGATGAATATCTCCCTTCCAAATGGCTTGAACAACAGTGGTAGAATCACTTTCAATCCATAAGTTGTTCCACCCATGTTGAATAGCAAAAGCAGTGGCATGAATAACACTTTGCATCTCTGCTTCCAGAGAGGTTGCAGTACCGCAGCCTCCAAAAAAGCATCCCATAACATTACCATGATGATTTCTGAAGACAGCTCCACAACCCGCAAGACCTGGATTTCCTTTAGAGTCTCCATCCACATTAATTTTAATCCAACCTGGAAAGGGAGGTCTCCAAAAAACCTCAAGAGTGCGGAGCGGTTTCGAGAAAATGGAATCAACTCGAAGACGTCTAAGGATCATAAAATCATCCACCGAATTGTTGCAGGAACCATTCTGAATCAGCGCAGCTTCCCGAATAGCAATAAGAATACGCGTTTTACCTGCATTAATGTTGTGTGAGCAATTATTGTGAAGAATCGAGTTTCTATCATACCATATCACATGTATCAGCTCTGAGACCCCAGCAAGGAACAAGTTTCTGATTTGTTGAGAGTTATCCTTAGCAACACATCGCTTAAGCTGCTCATCAATTGAGTTCTGAACCAGCCATCTGCATTCAAAAGTGTCAAAAATATAGTTCCAAAGAGCGGTGGTAGTAGCACAAGATAGAAATAAGTGGTTAGTATCTTCTCTATGTTGATTGCAAAGGCGACATTTTGAACAAAGTTGGATACCAAAACTTTGAAGACAAATATCAGTGGGAACCCTATTGTGGGCGAGACGCCAAATAAGAGTGAATCTAGAAGGTTTGATCCAAGGTTTGTCAAAAAAATTTATCCAATTCATATTATTCTCAGCGTTGTGTAAGGAGTGATTATAAAAGTTTTTGGTGTTAAGGATCCCATTATGAGAAGGCTCC
Source organism: Viscum album (assembly GCA_963277665.1). Classification (NCBI taxonomy): domain Eukaryota; kingdom Viridiplantae; phylum Streptophyta; class Magnoliopsida; order Santalales; family Viscaceae; genus Viscum; species Viscum album. The sequence goes on along the minus strand of OY728145.1, from coordinate 2,004,594,676 downwards.
CAAATCAAGAAATCACTCGAGGTAGAAAAATGGTAGGAATCAATAATTTGAGTGATGTTTTTGGGGAGGGAATCAAAGTGAGAATTAATCACATTATTGACAGTGGAGTTGATGTCAACAGGGATATGGTCAAGGGGAGTCACAGAGATAAGAGGAGCACCAGTCCAATTGTCCAACCAGAATCTCATGGAAGAGTTTCTCGAAACCATCCATCTAGCATTGTGCATAATATTGTCATAAGTGTCTCTAACAGAGGGCCAAATGGAAGAGGTTATGAAACTTCTATTAGATCTTTTCAATCTATCAATGAACCTGTTTTTGATAAAAACAACGGGAGGGGAGTCATTGTGAATCAGGTTCCAAGTTAATCTGGCTTGAAGAGCTTCATTGAAGAACTTAATGTTTTTAATACCAAGACCACCCATAGCTATAGGCTTACAGCACTTAGCCCAAGGAATTGTCACAAGTTTTCTGTCCAAAGTGCTTCCAGACCAGACAAAGTTTTTAATGTGAACGTTAAGTTTTTTAATGAGACTAATAGGCCATTTATAGACCATCATCGAGTAAACAAGTTTGGAAACAACCACAGACTTTACAAGGCAAACTCTCCCCACCATAGAGAGGGATTTTCCTTTCCAAGAGGAAAGTTGATGAAGAACCTGGTCAACAATGCTTGAAAAGTAGCAGGCTTTGGGTCTACCCCAGAAGATGGGAACCCCAAGGTACTTGAAAGGGATATTACCTTCTTTGATACTAAGCTCATTGATAATATTATTTTTTCTAGCAGAAGGGAAGTTTTTTCCAAAGTAAATGAAAGATTTATTCCAACCAATGACTTGACCCGACACCTCCTTGTAGTGGTTGATAGCAGCTTTAAGAGTTATGATGTTTTTAAGATCACCCTTTAGAAAAAGAATGATGTCATCAGCATAAAGGAGGTGAGTGGGGGCATTCACATTTCTGTAAGCCTGAATGGGTTTGAGCTTGTTGTGATCAACCATATGGGTGAGTAGACGACTAAAATAGTCTTCTGCAATGGAAAAAAGAATAGCAGATAAGGGATCTCCTTGTCTGACTCCTTTAGAACATTTGAAAAACCCTCTAGGCGATCCATTGACTAAAATGGAAACATGAGTAGAATGAAAGAGGATTTTAAGTCTAGAAATGAAGTTATCATTGAATCCAAAACCATGAAGAACTTTGAAAATGAAATTCCAGTCCATAGTGTCAAAAGCTTTACGAATGTCTAGTTGAATGGCAATATTTCCGCCTCTATTTTTATTATTTAGCATGTTAGTGCATTCCGAAGCAAGACAAATGCAGTCTTGGATTGATCTCCCCTTGATAAAACCAAATTGATTGCAGGAGATAATTTTGTCAGTAATAGTGTTGAGTCTGTTAGCTATAAGCTTGGTGATAATTTTATAGAGAGTGTTGATCAGAGCTATAGGGAGAAAAAGATGGATTTCAGTGGCATTTTCTACTTTGGGGATCAAAGCAAGGAATTGGGAATTTAAACCATGAGGTAAGAAACCATTAGCAAAGAAAGATTTAACGAGCTTGCAAACATCATCATGGATTATATCCCAATATTTTTGATAGAAACCATTAGTGAACCCATCAGGTCCTGGGGCACTGTCAGGGTTCAAACCAAAGACAGTGTCTCTAATTTCATGATCAAGGGGAACACCCAGGAGAAAACTGTTATCAACATCAGTGACAAGAGTTGGAATGACGTCATTAATGAGGTCCTTGTTCAAACAAGGCCCATTGAATAAAGATTCAAAGTAAGAAACAACATGCTGAGCAATGTCATCTTCATTATCCAAAAGGTTATCGCCATCATTAAGGGAGGAAAGAGGCCTACTGGCTTTCCTAATTCTTTGTAGAGAGTTGTAGAACTTGGTGTTATGATCACCATCAGTGAGCCATTTGATTCTAAAAGTATGCTTGCGGATGTTGTCTTTGAAGGCAAGAAGCATATTTAGATTCATAGTAATTTGGGTTTCTTGATTGTGGTCAGGGGCGAAGTCTAAGTGAGTGTTGTTGTTTTGAATTTGATGCAGCTCATTTTCAAGAGAGAGGATGTCATTGTCAATTTGAATTGCTTTAGTGCTGCACCAAGATTTGAGCTTACGTTTGAGATATTTTAATTTCAGAGGACAAGAAAAGTCCTCATCGGAATGATTCAGAGATGACCAAAACTGATTAATGAGATTAGAACAATCAGGGTCAGAGAACCAAGCATTGTTGAATCTAAAGGGGAAAGAGGGTTTGCGAATGTTGATATCAAAATAGATGTTGATATAATTAATTAATTATTTTGGTCTATATATAAGAAAATATAATATAATATATTTTTTACTTCATGCATAACCCCAGTAGAAAGTTATAATTTACCAACATAACTAGTCATGTACTATGGGTATTACTCAATACAACAAAGGGATTTATTCCTTATATAGAAACACAAGGTAGACTTGGATCATTTTTCAAATTCAGGATACTCCTAATTAATTTTTTTCCCCGGAGGAGAGTTTTCTGGGTGGTGTCGTTTCTTATCTTAAATTATTATTTCTATATGTCTGGTCAATTTTATAGTGGTTTATTCACATCCATATAGTCATATAAAGCTTAAAATAATTGGAAAGTACCATATAATATTCAAAGTATATGATACATTTTTCATGTATCAATCCACACAATACATCGGTAATTCATCAGTGATTCATGGCCCTAGAGAGATAATATTAAATCATTTGGATTAATGTGTATTTTTTTAGAGATCATACCTACTAAAAGAAGAATTAATTTAGAATCATATGTTTGAAAATGAATCTCATTTTATTATGGTAGCATATAATTTAGCAGAGAAAGTAGTGATGTAAAGATTATACCTCTCAATACCCCTCCATATTTCAAATTATATAAATTATGTACAACTGACAATATAGTCTGTTTAGTACAACCGGTGTACAATGGTATCTTTTCGTAACTATTTAACTCCTCAAAAAACATTCTACTATAAAGAATGTTTTCATAAATTTCCATTTTCATTACTTCTATATGATCTCTAACATCATATACACTAGTATTTGTGTCAAATGATACATAAATTTTTGTATCATCTGAATCAGTAAGTAAATTCAATTTATCCCTCTATTTATTATAAAAATTATTTCAATGATCTATTCCATGAAAAAATAAATGTTCTTATAATTGGTCTAGATGAATGTTTCTTGAAAAAAATAATGTAAACACAAAAAAAGGATTGGAGGAAGGATGTATTAATGCTCTATTGGAAATTTGATGACTTGTTTTACTGCATCCTTATAATCATTAGTCATACATTTAGTATTCATACATTTTCAATTCAGATCCAACATATTAGTTTTAAAAAATGTTAATTTTATATAAAAAATAAACAAATACACATAAGGTATTCATAATCAAAGGATAAAGTTATAGATTTTTAGAATAAGGGGAACCCAACATTTGAATGTTATTGGTGATGATTCCTTGTAAGTTATCATTTTACACAAGGGTTGAATGCAAAGAAATAGCCTATGGTGGTTGAAGTATTATATGATCACAAAATAGGGTATAATAATTGAAACATTCTTAAAGAATCATTGATGTAACATAAAGCTATTATTTTAAGACAATAAGAGTTGAATGAGGTGTATTGAGAGTGTTTTGGAAATCCTTTAATGAAGGGAATGTGTGATATCTATAAGTTTATATAAAATCTAATTAAATTTTCATTTATTTAAAATCACATAGATCAATATTGTATATGAATAAAATTATTAATGGTTATCAGTTTGGGTAATATTGTGAAAAGATAATGTTGTTTGTGGTGAGAAACCATAAAATATTATATATATATATATATATATATAAGTTTTATAACTTCAGAAAAATCAATTTCTTATGACTATAACCATAAAAATCAATTTTTTTGAGTATAATTAATTAACACTTCTACTATACACTATAGAAGTTATCTTATTCAATTATGAAACACCTATTTGAACTAATAAAATTTATGTACTTCATTAGAGATGCATTATACGTTGACATTTATTAGATTCACAATTGGTGGAGAACTTGATCATTTTTTAAATGATCATTGAATTATAATTTATTTAAGTATGTGATGATGATTTAGACCTACTAAAAACTATATAAAATTTTCTTAGGGTAAACCTGCGGTTGTCAGTATAGGTTCTAGAATTGATGTTTTCTAAGACAAACATGGGGTAATTCAAGGATGGTTTATATAAATTTTCTATGTGGGAGTCCAAAAAAAGAGAGGATTTGATTTTTATTCATTTAGTCACATTGTATATGGTGGGAAAGAGGTGATTCAATGATAGGGTTCTTTGGAGGTGAAGTTGATGATCATTTATCACATGTAAAAATTTTTATAGGGACAAAATCACATAGTTTTGAGAAGCCAATATTTGAAGAATCTTTTGAATTTATATCCAATAAAATTGAAGTATCAGGTTTTGGTTCCCACGATACTAAGAAACTAAGAAAAAACAAAATTAGTGTTTGATGAATGGTTTAAATTTAAAAAATTTACATATATGTGATTAAGGGTCAAAGAATATAAATTCAATTGGTGTATTGAGGGGGACAAGAGAATGGAAGAACTAAAAAGAATGAATAATAATTACTAATTGGGATTTATGATGGTATGAAGGTTGAAATAATCCTTAATGGGGTCGGTAGGTGATTAAACTACCATGAGTGAAAGTTAATAGGATTGTGACACTCCAAATGAAAAAGTAGGTGAATTCATTAAACCTGAAAATTTTCATGCTACTAGTTTTCTAAATGTTGGTGGAAGAAATCAAATTCCACTCACATCTTAGAAAGTACACCAATTCGGATAACCTTTCAAGAAGTTTCATGCGAATGATTCAAGTGGGAGGGGTTCTTTATCCAATGTAGGTGACTAGAAAAACTCTCATAAGAGCAATCCACGATAAGAGGGTGTATAAAATGTAAAAAAAAATTGGGAAGCATTTCAACTAAAACTAACCCACTTGATAATTGAGCATCAATTGATGTTCGAACCTCATAGATTCTAAAAAAAATTAACCCATTATATTAAATATCATTATTTAAAATTTAACTCAATATTCCATTATGATAATTTATCTCATATATAATGAATCATAATGTTTTGGATTGATAAGATAAGATCAGGGTAATCTACCAGTTTGTTTGCGTTATCCTAGAGCACTGGTGAAGGTGGATGATGGACGAGTATTTTGATGGTGGTGATGAAAATATAGACGAAATATAGAAGTGGTGATGGTTGGATGAGGGTGATATTATGGGGTTGCACAACTATAGGACAATACGGGTGGTATGGAACATGATGAAACTACAAAAAAGATGAAATCAAATAATATTGACTAAAGAGGAGTACAAATAATCAGACACCTCAGGTTTTGAGAGGGCCAATTCATTTGAGAAATTTGAGGGGGATCACTGGTAGAGTTCTTCATTTGTGAAAGCATGAACAACATGAAGAAATGGGTTTTGTTATGGTTAAATTTATAAGGTTGGTAACTGTTTCATTAGTTCTATTTAAAAATCACTTATAAAAACTATTTAAAACAAAATAAAAATATATTAAATGAATATATATTTAAAATAAATATAATAAAAAAATTAAAAAATATGTAACATTATTAATGAACATACCATACTAAATGCATGAATGTAAAAAATGAGTGAAATTGAATAATAAAAAAGGAATAAACTTCAAAAATATTAAATAAATCAAAAAGTTTTATTAATTATATAAATTATTAAAAAAAGTAAATATGAATATATAATGACATAAAAATGAATACATATTAATAAAATTAAATATTAGTGAATAAATACGTGTAATTAAATATTTAAATGAATCTATTTAAAAAAGTAAAAAATAATTAACACTATAAAAAAACAAATAATTTTAAAAACATTTAATGAAAATGATTAAAATTTTATAAATTACAAAAATGAAAAATTTGAAATAATATTTAAAAATATGAATATTATTAATGAAAATAGAATACTAAAAATTAATAAATTATAAAAAAATCATAATAAATACTACATATTGAATAAAAATATAAAAAATGAATAAAATTTAATAAATAAAAACATAACATATTATATATATTATGTTACTTGATGATATTTTAAAATTATTATTGAAAACTAAATAAATTACATAAATATTTTGTGTGTTTCTATGTTTTTATATAAAAAATAGACTTATTTACAAAAATATGTCTGTAAAATTATTGTATATATATAACCCATTTTTAGTATATGTTAAATTTTACAAACAAATAATAAAATTATAAAAAACTTAATGACTATTACCCGATACGAATTTGTTAATATTTGTAATCAATATTTATTTTTAATTATAAAATATTTTTAATAAGATATATTACTTATTAAATTTAAATACATATTTTTTATATATATCATTTTTAAGGAAACATTATATATATTAATACATATATATATTTCTATACATATTTAACAAAAAAATTAAATATATTGTTGAAGACCGCAGAGTAGTACGATTTCCGTACTCGCACCTGGGGGAAATTGCAGCACGCATGTTGAATGATAGATTTCATTCACATGGAACACAAAACCAATTACCTTGGGTATTTGGTGGAGATCACTTTTAATCATGCCTTTGTGTGTTTTACAGATCCTAGTGAATGCATGTTGTTCTCGAATGCAACTGTAGATCAAGTCCTGGATTGGGGTTCTAGGGGAGATTCAGGCCAATAAGGTTTTTTTTCCACACTCATATTGCCTGGAGATAGTGATCTGAATGGATATATCACAATAGGGATTCCATGACATTTCATGGTTTTATGTTTGCGAAGCATTCTTGGACATTCAAAAGGATCTAGAAATTAATCTTTTGATGGGGGGAGTCCTCAGTGGACCAATTCCAAGGTGGATATGAGGGTTGTCATTTTTACTTATTTGAAGGAGTTGATGGTTAATAGAGATGTGAAATTCTAATTTTCTTCCATTAAACAAGGGGTCTTGGATCGCATCATTAGGATGAGATCCACTATTTATATTCATTCAAATCAAGAACCAAATTCCAATAGTTAAAATCTCTTTATGTTTTCTATTATTTTGAGGATTGTCTTGTCCTAAAGTTCACAACTGTGGAGGGTGGTGGATATTAGTCATCAGCTTGTATAGATTTTGGGTTTTGAAGATTAGAGAATTATTCAACTTGGTCTTGGCTATTTTTTCATTATCTTTTCATATGATGATCTAAAAAGGTGATCATGGGGGGTTTGGTTCATTAGCCCTACAACCAGGTATGCTCTACATCCAAGAGTGGGTTGAAAATTTTATTATTATTTTTGTTTCCAATAGTAGAGTGCATGTCTGGGTCAGTGTATTCAGTTTGAACTAGGTTCTGTGGAATCCCATGATATTGTTTGACATCATATATATTATTGGTGTCCCCATAAAGGTTGAAAAAGTGATAAAAGAATGCTCTGTTTGATCACTTTGCTTGAAATCTTATTACGGTTGATTTATCTTCCATCATTACTAATAAAGTCATTATCTCGACTCAAGATGATGATCTGGATATAAATATCATTTATTAGAATACATGTGTCTTCTATGTTGGTTACAAGATGTTTTGATACTATATGGAGAAGTGTCTCAGTGAGTTAGTGTGTTCTCCATGCTCTCTGAAAGGGCACAATGTGGATAGTTATAAGAGACATGATAAGGGTAAGAAGCTTGTTGAGGTGCCAATATGTGGAAATGGAAGCACTACCTCTGATTGAGATGGTCCTTCTTATTTAACAGAATGATTTTTTCTATTAACGTATGTCCTAGATAGAAACACATAGGGATACCTTTCAATAAGGTGAGGAGCTACAGGTGTCCGCAAATGATGCCACTATACAGCATGCCACACTATAGGATGCACGTTCACTTCCTGAAGGGAAAGGATACATCATGTAGCCATTGATAATGGTTTTATCAATAAATAATATAAATTATGATGAGTCTAGGAAATATGATTTTCATTAGGGTATGATTTTTTTCACAAGAGATTCATAATGTTTTTTATTCCTCATGAATTGGGAAATGAGGTAATATATGTGATGATGGAAGTGAAGAGAAGTGGTGGATTTTATTGAAAACCACTCAACTCATTCCTTCAAGCAGTGTTTATGTCTTTTATTTTAAGGATGATCTAATTAATGGAACAGAAAAGAGTAAATATTTAACTCTGGATCCTCCTAAAATAATGGCATGAAAATATTATTCTAATCAGGCAAGGAATGTGACTACTAGATATTCTACCATGGCATCAAAGGCCGAGATCACCCTAAACCATTAAAGGTTCAAGGAGAGGATCCTTGGGATTATAAATCAAAGTAATTCACAATCATGGTGGGAAACTACTGATGATGGTGATGATTAAGATTAAGATTATGGAAATGATCTTGTATTTTTTGATCCATTATTTTTTTGAAGAGGGAATATCTTTTTTTATGACCTCATTCATTTTTTTCTTACATGCTGTCATTTTCTTTCACCTTTAACAAAAGTTCAAGAGATTTGGCTTCAGGATATACCATTTTCATTTGTTGCCTGAAAAATCTTCATAAAAAAATAAATAAAAAATAAATAAACAAAATTTAAATGAAAAAATATTCAAAATGAATAAATTATAAATAAAAAATAAAAATAACTTAAAATTATTAATTAATAAATAATTTTAAATAAATGGATGTGAAAAATGCGTGAAATTAAATAAAAAATGAATAAATAAAAAAACAATTATTAAATTAAATAAGAGTTATTAATTATTTAATATATTAAAAAAATTTAAATGAATTATTAAAAGGAAAATGAATACATAAATTAATTATGAAATTTATAATTGTATTAAAAAAATTAAAGGATAATAAATAAATTAGTTTAAATAAAAATTAAAAATGAATAACATTACTAAAATATTAAACAAATTAAAATTAAATATGGAAAAACTAGAAAATAAATTTAAAAATATATTCATGAAATTATTAATAATACAAATTAATAAATTTAAAAAATTAATAAGTCTTATTATTGATAAATAATATTATAAAATTAAAAATAAATGTATGTTAAAATAATAATGAATACATATTAATTAAATAAATTAAAACTACATTAAAAACATTAAATTTTAATGAATAAACATGTATAAATAAACATTTAAATTGATAATATTACAAAAAAAAATATTTTAAAAAAATAAAATGATTAAAAATAATTAAAAATAATAAATATAACTATTGAATAAATGATATTAAAATTTGATAAATTGCAGAAACATTATGACTTTGTGTGTATTTCTATATTAATTATGTATATATGTGTATGAAATTAATGAAACACACATTTAATACTATTAAATTACAACTATATTAGAAACATATTAAATTTTAATAATAAAATACAAGTAAATATTAAAAAATGAATATAATTACAAAAATATAAAAAAAATATTTAAAAAAAATAAATTTAAAATATATATATGCATACACATATATTAGTTAAAAATAAATAAATAATATATATTAAATACAAATATAAAAAATAAATAAAATTTAATAATTTAAAACATAGTATATTAAATATTAAATATTAATAAATAAAAATAGAAAATGATAATATTAACAATTTATTATTTGTGAATATGTTTGCCTCTATAAAATTGAATTAATTTCAAATATGTATGTGTGAAATTATGATATGACATATTAAGTTTAACATTTTTAATCATTTTTAAGTAATATTTAAATATTTATTATTTGGAATATACAAATTATATTGAAAAAACAAAATGTTTTTAAATGTCTATCAATATTAATTCTTCAACATTTTCAATTAATTTTAATTTTAATTAAATTATAAACCATTTTCCCTAAATATATGACATATATATATATATATATTATATTACATTAGTATTATATAAATAATTTTTAATAAAATTATATATAAATTTATATTTATATATCGATTTCTAATAATATAAATTTTATATTTTATAATTCATTATTTATTAAATACTTTTAATATATTCATTAAATGTATATTTACTCATATTTAAATCATATTTAATAAAATATATAATATTTTTAACAATATAAATATATAAATATATTGATATATATATATATTTAAAATATATCTGTTTTTAGCATTTTTAGTGTTATTAAAGGCCACCCTTTATTAACACTTTTTATTTCGAATTGATATGTAGTACGGTTTTTTATCACAACTTTTGTAGTTGTTAGTTACTTGGGATGGGATATTTGTTCTTCATATTCTCTTGTTACATTTTTATGATATTTCACCTTGAGTGATGCACATATTGTGTAATGTTACTATTTTGTGAGACTTTACTTGTATGACAACATGGCCTAAGGTTCACATAAATGCATCATAGTAGGAACATAACAAATTATGTTATCATGAATTATTAATGATGATGGTTCATTTAGTAAACATGAAATTTCATGACATTCCTAATAAAAGGAATAAAACATTATTTGATAAAATATGATTAATTAACTTATTAAGAAAATAACTAAAATGATCTTGTGACATGAATATATATTGTCTTCATATCATTATTACACGATACTATGTTAAAACCTTTGATATGATCATTTTTTCCACTTTTAGAGAAAATAATTATATTTTTTTTTGATGAACATTAGGAGAGTTTTAACAAGCACACAACTCATATGGAGGGGTAAAGAATTTCTACCGCACCATGAAGTTGATGGATGTTCATCTCCATGATAATTTCATACAGTTCAAGAAATTCATGGAGAGGGAAAATAATTTCACTATTTCATTTGTGGTTTATCTCGAGAGGGAGTTTCAGCTGTAGAACGCACTAAAAATTAATAGCAAGCAATAAGATCAGCCTGCACATAAAAAATGGAACCTAATAAAAAAATGTAAGACTAGAAGAATTTGATCCTCATGTTGTCCAGTCCTCCTCTCTTGTAGGAACCCCAAAAAATAGGTGTTACTATGAATAATTATTACATTTTTTAATACTACACTTCCCATATAAATTTATTATTTATGACGCAACAATTTATTGATGGAGAAGGTTAGCCTGGTAATTTTTATATATGCTAATTATACGTAACATGTACCTTTATAATTGAAAGAATATTTTTCAGTTTTGGGACATAATACTAGATGCTTAGATAGATTCATTAGTTATGATTACTTTACAAGTACAAAAAGTATTTATAATGTCAATTTCTTAATGTCAATTTTTAGTAACAAGCATTAAAAATATTTTTAACATCTATTATTTAAAAAAAGAGTTAATAATGTCATGTGGATATTTTTAACATTTGTTATTTAAATAACCAATTGTTAAAATGGTCTAAAAATTATTTTAACATCATTTATTTCGATAATTTAAATTATAAATATTCTAAAAAATATTTTAAACTTCAATTATTTCAATAACAACATTTAAAAAAACAAAATATAGAGTTTTAGCTTTTTCAAAAGATGCCCATTTTAGTTAACCATAATGCTTGTAAATTCACCCTTCTCCATAAAGATATTTCTATTTTTTACAGCATCCTATCATTTTAATGTTTTCTTATAAATATTTTCATTGAATCATGCATACATTTTTTAAGGTATCGTGGTAAAAATTTTCATTCTATAACTTTTATTTCATCCCCCCAGGATTTTGTTTTTACTTCTCACTCATTCAATTCTTCTTTTATTTTAATTTTTTATATTATAAATAAATACATAATATCTATTTTGGTAATGAAGAGAATGAAATTATTTAGATAAATGAATAATAAATTTGTTTCACACAGCGCATTTTCAAGGAATATTGGATAGATGTAAAAACCATATAAAATTTTATATATTCTCATATCATAATTTTATAATATTGTACTAATTTTTATTGATTATTGTGAATATAAAATTGAATTATATTTATTTTTTTCAACTCTAAAATTTTAAAATATTTATTTTATAATGTGAAAAAAATATTTTTTATTGTTGATTACACAAAAAATCTTTCTGTAATGTTTTATGATCCAAAAAAATATTTTATACAATTTTTATTTTTAAATTCGATTTTTGAAAAATTGGCCGGAAAATTCATAAAAAATATATATTTAATTTTACTTTTAATCAATGGTGTTAAAATATATACTTACTATGTCTACATGAAATGTTTCAACTTGATAAATTATGGTAGAAATAAAAAAACAACATAAAAAATATTTTTGTACTAGTATTTGAATACTCTTTTTTAATCATTTTTGATTTATCACTTCCCCTGATCACATCTCATCAACACCCAGTTCTTCCTTCAATGATTTCACAAGGTGAATTTACAAAACCTAGGTAGAAATTCTTCTATGAGAGTTTCTCGATTCAAGATAATAAATGTGAGGACATTGTTCGATTTTCCTGGGTTGCCCAGAGCCATGGAATCACTACTAAAATCCAAAATGTAGAAACCAATCCTCATATGTGGAGTTATTTAAAGTATAATGATTTTGAAAGGAAAATAAACTCAGTGGAGAATTAATTTAGGAAATGTATCTCTCTTCCATTAATTGTTACATTTAACAGAAATATCTCTTTTTTGGAAGGAACTGAATGAGGGTTTAATGGAGATGGAGAGAAACTGGTTTATAGGGGCTATATCATATCATATTAGGGAGGTATATCATTGTAAAACATTAATCCACCAAAAATAAACTTCAACAATAAAGAAAAACTCTATATATCAACTAGAGGATCTGAAGGGATGATTTTCTAAATATGTGAGTGAAATACATCATATCAATAAGAATTTTTAACAAAATTTATAGACATGAGAAAAATAATTTCATTTCTTCTATAAATAATTTCTTCATGAAAATATTCAATGTTGATATAAATTTAAAGATGTAAATGGATATCACTATTGACTCTTTATTCCCTTGAGCATATTTATTCTTCTAAGGGTCCTGGTTGAGATGGGTTTCATTGATAACTCTTTAAACGTTTATGGAATATTGTTAGAACATATGATGTTTATCTAACTAAGTATTTATATATAGTGTGGTCTTTTCTTGAATCTATATATGATAATTTTACTACCCTAATTCTAAAGGTCTTTAACCCCCAGAAAATCAATGAGTTAGAACTTATTAGCCTGTAAAATTTTGTTTATAAACATTTTTCAAATATTTTGGAGACTCATCTACAAGACATCCTTTCAGTTATTGTGACTAAAAATCGTTGTGTTTTTTTTCATGTAGATATATTTTAAATAACGATTCTATCTCATAATAATTATTTTACTTTATGAAAACTTGTTCTTCATCTACAAGAGATGATATTGTGATAAATCATGATATGATGAAATCTTATCATAAGGTTGAATGGACCTTTAATGAGCATGTCATTTCCAAAATTGTATTTGGGGATAAATTTATTAATGAAGTAATGAATTCTTCTCCCTTTGTATCTTTTTTTAATAATGTTAACAAGAGGCCTTCATATTTCTCCAAACATTTAAGGGGATTGCTGCATGGGGGTCCATTATCACAATACCTATTTATACTAGTGGTGGATATCTTCTATCATATTATATTAATCTCAATGGAGTAAGGGGTTGTTCATAGAGATAAGGTATTTTATAGTACCCCCTATTTGGGAGGAAGAAGATCGATCCTAGTATAAAAACATAGTTGCGATAAATATATTGTGAGAATCACCAATGTAAATGAAGCATAAAAATAAATACAGGAAAATAAATGGGGACCCAAAAAAATAACATGGGAAACCTTGAAATACAATAAATTATAAAACCTATTGGAAACACCAAAAAATACACTATTAACTAGAGAGTAAAAAATGTTGGTAAAGACCGAAACATGAATTTTCAAAAACAATGTAAAAACCTATGTAAATATCTACACTCTGATACACCTTTATCACCACTATGATAATCTTCTATAAAAATATGCCACCCTTCATAGATCAAAACTAATCATTTGGTGTCATTGTATCACCTTGTTCCATAACTTGATTTTTTGTTTCTCGCTTCTTACCACACCAAAAAATCATCACCTGCGTATTTTCTCTACACCACAAGTGAGGACTATTGCACTTTTTATAGGCCATCATAATCCACAAATCACATTCAAATATATATATATATATATCCCCATGTATCTTTCAGTTTAGAAATGATCACATTACAAAGATAAATATAAATCTATATCATAAAAAATAATATCATCTGATCTGATAAGACCCATAGAATCCTGGATGAACTACATCAATTTCCCCCTTCTTCCCATCAAATAATGATATTAATTCCAACCATCTATATTGGAAGGAAATACAATTGGTTTTCCACTAAACATTAACTTCTACATAAATTATGATGAGTCTCTTTTGAAACTATGACAGAAAATTGAAATCTCCCTTGTAAAAGAAATCCAAATCCAAATTCATCACCATAACTTTGTCTACACTACCAATACCAAAATAAATAATATATTTCTCCACCATTATATTGGTAACCAAATAATCATTATAACCTATAAAAATTAATGTCTCCATCTACTCAACATCCTCTAAGAAGTATGAAACTCTCAGTGCATCACCTCGATATTTAATTTTAATTCCTTATCCACTAGTGGTACTAACTGAATAAATAGATTTAGGTGTAATACATGAACAACTAAATTGACCAGATTTGGTTTCCTACCCTTCTTCATCCTAATATATGGATTTCAACCCATGCATGATAATCCCTCTTTCTGCTAAATCTGAAAAATTCCTCTAGGAAAATGCATTCTGCACATCACCTCACACCTTTTCAAATATCATGTAAAGAATTTCATCCATTATAACTCATGTATAAACCATCGATCCTTTAGAAAATTTCTATATTCCATTATGAAATGAACTTAATTATTACTTATGATCAATAGAACTAGAAGATAAAAATTATTGAGTATACTTGGGACATGTCACACATCCCGCAACATCAATGTACAACCTGTATTTTTAGTGATACAAATATCACCAAAAAAATTACATCAGTAGAATATTCATTTTCCATCCTCAATATACCAAGTCACCTACTTTATATGAAGCAAATAATTACCTCTTTATTTTAGTATGGTATGAAGTTGCTGAATCAATCATCCATTCATTTTACACAACTGAACTATGACAATTAACATCAACTTAAAGTAGATCACCCTCACTCTATATAAGACTTGTCTTGGTATCCTAAAAATTGGTGTCGTGTGCCTTATTTTCTTCATTAATATTTTTAAATGAAAGGAAATTTCCATGCACGTGACTATCCCTATTTCAAAAGATGAACTAAACCTTTTTCCTTGTCTTAAATTAACCTCTCTAATTACTGAAAGCATCTATCATAGACAAAATACCTCTATTACCTAAATAATCACCATCATTAATCATTATATAAGTTATATTAATCAACCATAATAAATTCACATTATTCAAAATAATATTTTCTTTCATGAATATCAATGTGTTAATGTTATTATTACATGAATCAAGTAATGAACCCATTATAAGAAAATCCTTGTATTCATATTCTATTTAAATTGGTACCAGATTACATTTATTATTGATCTTAACTGCTACCAAATATTGCTCTATCATAATTTTGGTGAAATTTTCAAGAGGGTTACGTAAATTTACATTATCTGGTATCTAAAATGATATAATCCTATTTTTCAGATATAAACTATTTGTGAGAGATTTTTATTTATACCTTCTTTCAATGTTTACTGATATCTCCTCCTAATCTGTCAATTTTATCACTTCCTATATAGTATTATCAGTAAAATACATCTAAATAATTCTTGTTTATAACTCTCTAAAATCTTACCAATCACCATAACCCATTATCTATGGATTCCATAATTTTTTTCAATACCATCATTATCTTCTCATGGACTAAAATATTTTCAACTCATTACCACCATAGAGTACACTCATTTTTTCCCATTGAACAGTATTATGTGGGTATAAACCCTTTGGTGATAATCAATAATATACAATCAACAAGACACATTGATAAACTATTTTGATACATGTTTTTAGGGAGGAATAAGATTAATCCTAAATAAAAAATCATTTGTGAAAAAAATATTGTGAGAATCATTAATGTAAACGAATCACAAAAATAATAGCATGAAAATAATTGGGGATGCATACATTTATCATGAAAAACCCTCCAAAGTGGTGGATTAAAAAACAAGATGTTAACTCGGAATTATCCCTTATGAATTATATTTTTTATAACTCATGTAAATCTCAAAACATTAATTTTTAAATACTACTGGATAACCTATATTGAAATCAACACTTTGATACACCTCCATAATTTCTCTCATAATCCTCCATATTAATACTCAACCCTTCAGAGACAAAAATGAAACCTGAGGCATCATTGCATTTCATTGTTAGAAAAACCTAATTTTTCATTTTTTGTTGCTTCCCATACCCAAAAACCATAACCCAAGTATCTTATGCACACCACAAGTGATGTCTATTTCAATTTTTAGAGGTACTAATAAGCCACACATCTTTATTCAAATAGATATATCAAAATATATATCTCCCCATGTATAATTATTTTGAAAAAATATTTCATCACAAAGATAGATATAAAAATACATATTAAGAAACAATATCTTCAAATCTAAGAAGATCCCCTCCATTAGGGTTGAACCTCATCACCCTCCCCCATTTCCCATCTCTTAATTTCATATAATAGTATTCTCTTTTTGACCACTAACCCTTTATAATGTTTACAAGTTATAAATATTATCCACATGTATAAAAGGGAATATGGTCAATGGGTTAATCCTATGAAGTCAGTAGTGACTTATATAAGGTATTTTCATCATCAATGAAGAAGGATATAAATAGGTTATGTGGATTTATTATGGTTGAGAAATACTAAAAATATCATGGACTTAAAATTTTTATTTTAATATCAAGGAAACAATTATTATCTTTTATTGTTGATAGAGTGGATAAAAAAATTTCTTTATGGTCAGGAATGAAAGTTTCAACCGTAGGGAATGACGTTCTTATTAATAAGGTTGCTTAAGTTATTTCTGTATATGTAATGTATTTATTCAGATTTCTAAACATCCATACTAACTAGCTTTATTCTAGATTATCCAGTTTCTAGTGTTGGTCACATGATGGGAATCATCATATTTATTAGGATTCATAGGATAAGCTTTGTGTCTCAAAATTTTCTTGTGGTCTTGGTTATATGAATTTTAAGATGATTAATTATGTCTTTTTGATAAGAAAGATTGGAGTGCCCTTTCAAGTCATAAGTCCCTCTTTTCAAGGGTTTTTCAAGCTAAATATTCTCCTTACACTAAATTTACTCATTCTTCTTGGGGTCATGGATAAGATATTTATGGAGGAATATTTAGCGAGCTAATTGCAAGCATGATAAATGTATTTTTTGTAGGATTGAAAAGGAAAATGTTTTATTATTTGGATGGATCCATGGGTGGTAAATAACTCTTGTTTGATAGTTTCATCTCATGTTATCACATGGTTGGAGATTTATTGAGTGAGATATTTATTTGATGATTCTTTGGATGATTGGGATTAGGATAAGATTTTCAATTGATTAAATAAGAGATATTTCGAGTTGATTATTGGTATTCTTATTACTCTATATAAGGGTAAGGATCATTTTTTTGAAGTTGGAGCATCATGAAATTATTATGTTCATTTCAGATATATTATTATAGTGGAATCACCCCATATTCCTCATGCTGGTTTCTGGGTAATATTTGGTCTCTCAAGTAACCACCCAATGTGAGACTTTTTGTGGTAGGATAGTAATGGTATTCTTTCTATATGAGTTCTTTTTTTCTTCTCTTTAGTTGTCTATGGATTATATTTGTCACATATGTATTTCTGACTTGAAATCACTATTTCATGTTGTTCTTTGTTTCCAAATAGATGAAGTAGTTTTGAAGGAGTGGATAATAAATTTGTATGACTTCTTTGATTCATACCTTGATCTAGCTCAAAATTTATATAACTGGATTTCCACATTTCAAACATGGGGGCTGGGACTGAATTTTTATAATAGCATGATTGGTTTGGACATGACATAATAAATGAGTTTCCAAGAGAAGCATACCTGAGATCATTTTTTATGAAAGGGCCATAGTGTTTGTGAATCCTTTGACATCTAATGGATCTACTTACTATGATGAGTGTATCTAGTCGGTAATATCTCATTGGGATCCTCCCCAAAAATGTTTCCTTGAGGTTAATACTAATGGTCTTCCTTCATTAGGATTAAGGCTGGGTATTGTGATCATTTTTCTCCAAAATAATAGGTTACTTTTGGCACCTCAATATTCGTATATCTGGTCTTATTGGGATCCCTCTATAGAGGATGCATATTTTATTCTTCTTGGTATTCTCCATGAATGTTAAAAAATGTAGGATAATTTGATAGTAAAATATGATTTCTGTTCTTTAATTAACATTATTTCTAAACATTGTGATGATTTAAAGCCTTATGTAATTGCCCTCTGAAATATATGGTCATTATTGGATGAATTATCCTTACACATGTTTTCATTTATTAATTGATGAGAAAATGAAGAGGTCTATTATTTTTCATGCTTTGGGAAAGATTCAGGTAACCATGTTTTTCTTGATCATTATACCAATTGGCCTTTTAATTTTACTTCAATTGATTATTAGTACATTCTTATCTATTCCCTATAAAAAATTTACCATATAAATGTTTTATGATTCATCATTAATGAAAAATATTTAATTGGGGAGATCCTTTCAATTACAATATTACCAAAAATAGCCCTATTTACATTAAACTTTATATATTTTTATTAAACGATGTAAAAAAGATATTAGAACTATGCATCATTGAACATTATTTGGAGTTCACCCTAATTATTGTGGGGGATTCTCAGTGCACTCCATAATTCCTTCAACATGTCCACAATGTTGTTTCATAATGGTGACTGGTATTTGTGTGTCTACCAAATGCAATCACTAAAGTCAATTAGTGACCACATAAAGTCTTCCATTTTGTGGAATCTTTTTATCCACTACTAAAGCCTTTAGTGACTACCTTTTATGGACAATAAAATTATACCCCTAATACACACATTTGTGTGCGTTGGAAGTGGTCAATGATGAATGTATGATGCATGGGATGTAGAACCTTCAACCATCATCTATGGTGGATATAAAGTGGCTGAAGGTTGTCTGGGTAAATTAGTTTTTTGTAAGGGGATGTTTAGAGAGAGATCAAAATGATACCAAAGGCGTATGAGGGGTTGTTAGTGATGATTTGGGTGTTTTGGGAGTCACTGAGGGAAATAATAGTAGCATTAGGGACATGTTGGGGGTGAATACAACATCTAGAAGATTAGAGGTGTGATGAAGATGTTTTGAAAGTGGGAACACCATTTTTCAGTCTCTAATACCCACATTAGTGACTTCCAAATGGAGGATACTAATGCTCGCATGCACAATTTCCAAATTTTCTAGTAGTGCCCAATTGATATAGGATGCCATGTGTTATTTAAACCATTGTTGATGTATCCAAAACATTTTTTAGAATGGAATATGGTACATGCACTTGGCATCACACCCCACCATAAAGTTTCACTCGTCCACCACACTTTCCCTTATAGAGTGAAAATGTCATATTTTTCTTGTAGAGTGGAAATGACATGATATGTTTCTTATCCCATAATGATATGGTCCATGTATAACAGACCTGTAAATAAGACTTGATGGCTCCCATATAGGAACAATGATAATATTCCAAAATAATTTATAATGAATTAATTTATATACCATTATTAAATTAAATTATTTCAAAATACATTCTTTAATAATTTACAAATAAGTTCATAATCAAACAATATACAATAACATAAAGGGAATTCATGCTCTAACTAAGTCTCCATAAGACATTATGTTAGGATGGTATGTCTGAGTATGATATACTCTATAATACCAAATGTAGGATCGAAATAACAATGAGATTCTTCAAATACAAGAGAGGGGGGTGAATTGTACCTTTTAAAAATTCCTCTGGAACATTTAAAGATGGTTATGTTTAACAAGGTTAGACAAGATAATTCACAAGTCCTATATAAGTTCTAATCCCTTGAAAAATTCCAGAAAAGTGATTCCAGAAATGGAAATTAACTAAAGTTAACACCAACTAATATTCTACCTTAATGTGTATAGAATCTAACTAAATCAGAGTACAAGAGTAAGGAAGTACAAGATAGTTATACTTTCCTTAAAAATACAGATACAGTGGAAAAACAGAGTAGTAAAACTACTGGTAACAAGTATAAACTCTTTTATCCCAAAAATGAGGGTATCCATCAACCTTTGATAAAGGTCCCTTGATTTATACTTTCAATAAAGGCCGTCTTACCCACACCAGGGTAAGTCCTAGATATGAAGATCAGAGTCTGTCTTTCTATCCCCGCAAGCCCTAAACTATTAGGTAGTCGGAACCTCTGTCTTCAACAGCAAGGAAGCACTAAACTTCAAGGTGATGGAACCTTTGTCTTCCTATCCCCGAAAGCCCTCGATTGTACACAGAAACAATCGAAGTCGCACGAAGAAAATCTACACAAGGCAAAGTTTGAACAAGCTGTTCAAACTTTCTGCATGAATCTTGAGAGTTGATAAGAGTCTCTCTCTCAAGATATCACTTCAACAGCATGTAAGCATAGTTGTCAAAGTTCAGTGTTCAAGTTGTGTCTTCATTTCAAATGAGCTCCTATTTATAGGCAAAGCTCCAACGGTTGGCTCCCTCCTCCAACGATCATATTCTTCCTTGAATTTCAGAGGGACCTGTAGATGTGTCACTCAAACAATGTTTAATTGATAACTAAAATCATGACATCATTTTGTAATTGAACAAGTGTGAGCATAACCAAAAAATGATATTTAGAATGGAGAAAATGAATGTTCGGAGTGTGAGTAAATGAGTTTGAAGTCTATAATACAGGGATATTCAGATTCTATTTTTCTGGGGAATTTGTAATGAGAATTCATAATCCGAATTATTTATCAGAATTAGTAATTAGAATATGTAATCAGAATTCATCATCAAAATTCATAATGAGAATTCGTAATCAGAATTTATCATCAGAATTCGTAATGAGAATTCGTAATCATAATTCATCATCAGAATTCATAATGAGAATTCGTAATCAGAATTCATCATCATAATTTGTAATGAGAATTCGTAATCAGAATTTATCATCAGAATTCGTAATGAGAATTCGTAATCAGAATTCATCATCAGAATTCATAATGAGAATTCATAATCAGAATTCATCACCAGAATTTGTAATGAGAATTCATAATCAGAATTCATCATCAGAATTCGTAGTTAGGACATTATACAAGTTCATAATTAGAAATTGGAGTTGAACTTCATAAAAGTTTGTAATAAGGAATTCATAGTAGAACATCATAAAAGTTCATAATAGGAATTCAAATCCTAAAATAGAATTCTTCATGTCAAGTATTATACGTTTCTAAGTTTTTAGATATGAATCTGATCTTTATACTTAGGAAAAATTATGATTTGATCAATGAAATCTAGGTAGTGGTTGATTTCCTTGGGTAAGTAAATTTTCCCTATAGAAGTAAAATATAGGGTAAAATCATATTTTCTTTAATATAAGGTGTTCATGATTTTCAAGACAAGAACGAATGGGAGATTCATAAGGAAAAACTTATTGACTCAACAATCTCACCCTTTTTTCAAAGCACAAACATCCTTACAAAAAAGAATGTAGGAACTTAGAATACATTTCTAGACTTTGAAATTAAAGCTTATCTCCCTTTTTTTATGGTCTATGGTGAATACGACTATCTCCCCCTAAGGATTTGGAACTCTGAGGATAATATTCTAGATTTCTAGAATTAAGAAATCTTCATAATGATCACTTCCCCTTACTTAGGAATATATCATTTTCTTTCACTTATTTAGAATTCATTTTCCTTTTCCCCCTTTGGGATTTTCAAAAAGATTTTGAGGGAATGGAAAACAATATAGTACTTGAAATATTAGTAAAAATTTCAAACAAGACAAGCATCAACAATTTCATTATGATTTGAAATATTAGTACAAGGAAAAACTACAACAAACGATCAGAGTGGTCTATTTTGTTTCTTTTTTCCTTGGGCATTAGCATTTTGAAAATGGTCTTCATCTTCTTCATCTCTTTTTCATCCTCTTCTACTTTCTTATCCAAGTTTGTAATCTTTTCTTCTTGAAACTTCAGGACCTCTACCTGAGCCTTCAGTAATTCATCCACATTTACAAGTTTCTCTTCGATCTCAATCCGGAGACCTCTTTCCCCTTTATAGCTTTGAGGAATAGAGTTAAGCTTCCCATTCAAATCTCTCACTTGTTGAATCTGAGTATTTTGTTCAATGGTTAGATTTTACTAAATCTGTCTGAAAGGTTTTTCAATTTGGTATCCTCAGTACCAAAGGCCTCCTTAACATATTCTTGGAACTTATCACGCTCTTCCACATCTTCAACAATCTTCTTAGACCATTTGGTCATTTTCTTGAAGGAACTTCGGTGAGCTTCATAATTGATCATGAAATTTTTGAAATCTACCTCAATCTTCACACATGTGTCCATTGCCATCGATAAAGAGTCTTATTTTTAATTCATACGGAACTGAAGCATCTGGCATCTAGAATAAATTGCTGGAAAGATCAGAATGGTATCGACCAGCTTCTTCAGAGATTGAACAACAAAATCATGCCCTAAGGCAGATGACTCCAAATCAAACATTCTACTTTGAGATGGTTCTTCCTCTATCTCTACCAACTTCCTCTTATAAGTTCCTCTAGGTTCTTTCCTTCTGATAATATCTTTTATTGGGGTGTCAACAAGCACTTCCTTACCCTTGCCGATTTTCGGGATCGCTTCCTCGTCTGGTGGTTCATTCTCTCTACCGGAAAGTTTAACAACCTTATCTTCATCCACTTTCTCTTTTCTAGCTCCAGCTTCGACATCCTTAGGTTGGATAAAATCATTATTATGACTTTATTCTTCAGATAGCTTGTTCACTTCTTCTACTTCTTCTCATTTCTCATCAACTCCCAGAGTAGCAATTTTTGAGGACCTGGCATGAGAAGTCTGGATTGAAAACTTTTTGGATGGGGTTCCCTTATCTTGATAATCATCAACATTATTAATTACATCATCATAGATACCACACATCTCAGCTTGTTGAACTTTCTCCACAGATTTCTGAACAACATCCATCACTTCTTTCTCAACTTCATTTTCTGTGGAATTTTCCGGATTCTTCTTACCTGGAGTCTCTGGAAATTGTTCCACAAAGAAATATTTCAGAACTGGGATGTTCTCGGAAGTAATTTCAGCATCCCTCAGAAGAGATTAAAAAATCTCAGCCTCTGTCACCTTCTTCTTCTGCTTTTTCTCCTTTTCTTTCCTCTCAAGCTCTTCAGCAGCTATTTATTTTAAGGCGTTAGCCTCAGCAGAATCCAAACCAAACTGTGGCACCCCTACTTTTCTACTTTTTTTGTCCTCCCTCCACTTTGAAACTACATCATCAGGGTAGGCCTTTTCTTTTTGGGTTTAGGAGGTGCGGATTGGACTTCCTTTGATTTTGGGGGTTTATCTTCATCTTTCACTTCCTTAAACTTCTGTTTCTTACCGGCCTTCTTTGAGGGTTCAATCTTTTAAACATTTTGTGGAATGGGTTCTGCCTCCTCATCTGGAAAATCATAAAATTCTCCTATCTCTTTGGAATATCCAACTTTCATCCTCTTTAAGGTGTCATCACTAATCTGCATCACCTTGAAATTTCTCAGCTTGGAGCTACATGGGATCTTGAAGGACTCAAGACACCGAACTATCAATGTAGAAAGAAATGCCGGATACATAATGATCTGAGCTCTAAGATTTCTGTTCTTGATGTTCTGAATTGTAATGAGGATATATCTTATGATATTCAACTTCAATAGATTTACCAAAAAATCTAGAATATACATGTCACTCTTCTTAAGGGTATCCTTATCACCCTTTCATGGTATGATAAACCCTTGTACCCAAAGCTATGGAATTCAATTTTTGGTTAAAAGATTGGTGATATTTATTGCAGTGTTGATATGGGAAAGACCAAGGCACTCCATGGACTTTTCCTTAACAAAACTACCCTGAACCTACCCTGAACCTCTGACAACTTATGAGAGAAATTTTTTTCCTCTCCTTCTTAGGGTATTCGAACCAGGATAGCCGCCTTAGTATAAGATAAAGCATACGTAATTCCATAGATTTTGAAGGAGAACTTCTCTCTTCCATCTTCCTTGAAAAAACTGGCTGACTCCTTAAACTCTATGAGCATGTCCGAATACACCACATCTTGAGATTTTGTTTTAGAAATAGCTACTTCTTCCCATCCATTTAGCTTGATGTTCTTGGAAATTAGAGAATCATAGTTATTGAAAATGTTTGGGTGTACCAACCTCTCCCTATATACCTTCCACTCCGAGATCGGCTTGAATGAAGACATATCCTGAGAAGGGGCTTCTGCAGACATTCAGACTGAGGAAATTTGAGAGATTCAGAATGGGATTAAGAGCTAAGGCAGAGCTTGGAGATTCAAAAGCTTTGAAAACCGACGTGGGACACCATAGGGGGTCCCCTTTATATAGGCGATGGAGGTGACATTTCATCTTCCAGTACCAATATAATAGTTGTGTAACTCTTTTATCTGATATGATAGATGAAAACATGCTCGCAAGGAAATATTGAATCCTATCATTTGATGTTTTAAGAAAAACATTCGGATTTAAGAGGAAACAAATATGAAATATTAAAAGAAAATACCAGAATGAAAAGATGATTAAAAAAACATGAGTAAAGAAATCATACCTTTCAGATTGGCTAGGAAGTTTATTCATAATATGTGATATTCTTCTTGAAGAAAATTTGACTACAAAAAACCCACTATGAAAAAATTACTACGAAAAACATAAGATCTAAAAGTTTTATTGCAAAAAGTTAGAGTACCAAAACTCGATTAAGAAAATTGAGTAAGAAAATTCCCATTACGAAAATTCCCATTACAAAAATTTATACTACGAAAATTTCCATTACGAAAATTTCCAAAAACCAACTAGGAAAAAATTTTATTCCTAAAATTTTGAAGGACTAACTATGAGAATTTTATTATAAATTTTTGAAAAACTTCTACAACAGATGTACTCCCCCTATGAAAAGGAGTTTATTACTATAAGGAGATTTTTTTAATTGGAACTTAATGGAGGAATATTACCACATGGTTTTCATTCCTAACATCTGTTTAATGTATTAAAATATATCGGTAGGTAATGATTTTGTGAAAATATCAGCAAGTTGATCTTGAGTTCCGATGAATTGAAGAATGATATCTCTTTTTTGTGTGTGATCCCTAAGAAAGTGATGCCTAATATCTATGTGCTTTGTACGAGAGTGATGTGCAGGGTTTTTACTAAGGGTAATGGCACTTGTGTTATCACAAAAAATTTGAGTCTTAGTTCAACTCAAGCCATAGTCGGTGAGTGTTTGTTGCATCCACAACACTTGATCACAACAACTTCCAACTGGTACATATTTAGCATCAACAGTGGAAAGTGCTACTGAGTTTTTCTTCTTTCCTGACCAAGATACTAATGAATCTTCTATGAAATGAAAAATTCCGGATGTACTCTTTATATCCATTCTACATCCACCAAAGTCAGCATCTGAAATACTCTTTGAAAAAAAAATCATTTCCGGAAGTGTAAAATAGTCTTAAATCCATGGTTCCCTTTAAGTAGTGAAAAATTATTTTCACTGCCTTTAAATGAGATTCCTTAGGATAAGATTGATATCTTGCACATAAGCATACTGAAAAAATTAAGTCTGGATGAATAGCTATCATGTAAAGTAGACTTCCTATCATACCTCTAAAAGATGTTTGATCTATTGGTTTCCCAGCTTCATCAAGATCAAGTGTGTTTGAGGTACCAATGTGAGTACTTATACTCTTACTATTGTCATATCCATACTTTTTAAGAAGAAATTCAATATACTTATGTTTTTATATGTAGATTCCTTCTAGTTTTTGGGAAATTTGAAAACCAAGGAAAAATGTTAACTCATCCATTATACAAATTTCAAACTCATATTTCATTAGATCCGCAAAGGAATCAGTTAAGGATTGCTGAGCTGAACCAAATATAATGTCATCAACATAAATTTGAACAATCAAAACATTTTTCTTATCATTCATTATAAAAAGGGTTGGATCTGCATTTCCCTTAACATAGTTATTTTGAAGCAAAGATCCTATGAGTCTATCATACCAAGCTCGAGGGGCTTGTTTAAGGCCATACAAAGCGTTGGTAAGTCTAAGAACATGATCCAGATGTTTTTGTATCTTCAAATCCAGGAGGTTGTTCAAAAAAAAAACTTCATCTTGAACATAACCATTAAGGAAAGCACATTTCACATCCATTTGAAAAAGTTTGAAATTGAAGAATGCTGCAAAGGAAAGTAGAATATGAATAGATTCAAGTCTAGCTACTGGATCATAGGTTTCTTCATAATCTATTCCTCTTTTTTATTATATCCTTTAGAAACTAATCAAGCTTTATTTCTTACTATGATTCCATTTTCATCACACTTATTTCTGAAGACCCATTTACTCCAATTACAGAAGTTTCCTTAGGTCTTTCATCCAAGGCCCATAATTTATTCCATTCAAATTAATTTAGTTCTTCTTACATGGATTTAATCCAATCATCATCACCTAAAGCTTCATCAGTGATTTTTGGTTCAAATTAGGAAAGGAATGCTAGATTCTCTACTTCATTTCTTAAGGAACATCTAGTCCTTACGAATCGATTGACATCACCAATGATACTATCACTAGGATGATTCTTTATAAATGACTGATTTGGGTTATGTAAAACCTGTTCATCAACATAGGGTAGGAAATATTATGGGGTAAATTATTCATGAGTATCTTTTGAAAATTTTCTTTATCAGAATGATCTTCTATCATAGGTTGATAATCAGTTTTTGAAAGCACAGCTGAGGATGTAGGTTGGGGTTTTTTAAAAACAAAAGGATCAGTTTCATTGAATTTAACATGTACCATCTCTTCAACAGTACAAGTGTTTTTATTGAAAACTCTATATGCCTTAGAAGTTGTGAAGTAGCCTAATAAAATTCTTTCATCAAATTTTGGTACGAAATTATGAATATTATCTTTAGTATTTAGAATGAATACCTTACAACCAAAAACCATAATGTAGGAAAGTCAAGGTTTTCTACCATTCCATGACTCATAAATAATTTTATTAAGAAAAGGTCTAATCAAAACTCGATTTATAGTATAACAAGAAGTACTTACAGCTTCAGCCCAAAAATGCTTGACAACAGAATACTCACTCAACATGGTTCTAGTTATCTTTTGAAGAATTCTATTTCTTCTTTCAATAACACCATTCTGTTGAGGTGTTCTGGGTGATGAAAAGTTATGAGTAATGACTTTTCTACTATAAAAAGTTTTAAAATCAAAAATTTGAAATTCTCCTCCATGATCACGATGAATAGTTTTAAATGGAAGGTTTTTATCATTTATAACATGGGATCTAAAGCTTTTGAAATAATAAAAAGATTCATACTTCTTTGCTAGAAAATAGACCCACGTAAATCTAGTGTAATCATCAACCAAGAAAAATACATAATATTTTCCCCCAATACTTCCAGTTTTTGTAAGACCAAAAAGATCCATATGCACTAGCTATAATTCATCAGTGGTTGAGACTTCACTAATGGATTTAAAACTTGATTTTTTTTATTTCCATATTGACATGGTTCACAGACTTTTGAAGAATCAAATCTAAGCTCCGGTAGATCCTTAACTAGTCTCTTATTAGAATGTTTTCATAAGTTCCTAAGGTTACAGTATCCTTACATTCTATTCCATAACCATGAATGATCATTCATTGCACTAAGGAAAGGTATGTCTTGGATCCTAAGGACTTATAAGTTTAGTGTGTAAACATTCTCTTGCCTATGGGAAGAAAGAATAAACACTTCCTTGGAATTGTGTACTAAGCACTTATCATTCCTAAAATTCATAAGGTAGCCTTCATCACATAATTGGATTATGCTGATTAGGTTTTTCTTGAGACCATTAAAAAATAAAACATTTTAAATAAACGTTTTTCCAAGAAGAATGATGTTACCTATACCAATACTTTCTCCCTGAGCATTATCTCTGAAATTTAATTTTACTCCTTTCGTCTTGATAATATTTTCAAAATAGTTTTTGTTACCAGTCATATGCCGGGAACATCCACTATCCATGTACCACGTATTGTTGTTGTTACTTCTTTTATTTTCTTGGAAATAAGAAAAAGTTAGGTTTTTGGAATCCAGACATGCTTGGATCCGGAAATCTCAGAAAGTAAAATTTTGGGAACCCACATCTTCTTAGAAAAATAAGATTTATGAAATCCAAAAGATTGTGTTTTGTTTAGAGAAAAATTCCTTTCCCAGTGACCACCACATTGAAACTTAGTGCAGAATGGGGAACTTTGAGGAACAAAGTAATTGTTACTAAAAGGTGGTTTAGGACCAGTATAACCAAAACTAGAAGTATTCCTTCAAGTTCGGATTTGTGAATAAATTTTATCAAAATTTTCTTTACCTAGGGTAAATTTTTACAAACACTTCCTCAAAGAAAATATTTCGGATTTGAGTTTTATAACTAAGTTCTTATCTTAAAAAACATTTGAACTAGGGCTAGGCTCGAAAAAAATTTTCTTAGAAACTATGTTTTCTAGATCTTTAGAAAGTTTATACTTCTCAGAACTTACTTCCTCAAGATTTTTTGAAAGACTTTCAAAATCAGAATTTTTCTTATCGAGATATTTAAAAAGATCTGATATTTCCATAATAAGAATATTATTCCTAGAATTTTCTTTATCATGTTTTTTCATGAGTTGTGAATTCTCATTCTCAGGGAGTTTGGCAATCCTAGAAACCTCTTCATAGGTGGGTAAAGTATTATCTTCATCAGAAGAAGATTATTCATCTAAAGAGTTATAATATTTACTATCATTATCATTTAAAGAAACATTGGTCATTGATTCAACATTGTGTACCTTATCCATCATGAAATGATTATTAATAGGTAGCCTAGCTAAAAGGCCAAGATTCTTCTGTATAGAAGATTAATAATTTTAAGATTCAGATGAAGAATCTCCACAACCGGCACTCCATGTGTCATTACCATTCAACACTTTCTTAGCTTTAGAATTGTAATACTTCGTTCTTTTTTTCCCAGAATTCATTTCCTTTCTTTCCTTTCTTTTGAGCATGGGGAAATCGGGACTTATGTGTCCATCTCTCTTGCATTCATAGCATGTAACTTTAGAATATTTATTGTCTTTTTTTCGTTCTTCTTATATCTTGATTGAATGTTCCTCTATCCAGCTATCTTGTTCATCCTTTGAGCAAGATTTTCTAATTCATTTTTTGAGGATTCACTTTCACTAGATTTGGAATGAATACCGACTTTCTTAGATTTGAATCTAGTAACTCTCTCAGAAGTCTTTGAGTTCATATGATTGGAAATAGTAGTAAAAGCTACACTGCCATTTCCATTCTTCTTCATCATAATATCATCATCTCTCTTCATTCAAGTCTAATGTTGAAGAAGAGTTCCAAATAGCTCATCAAGGGTAATCCGAGTAACCTTTATATTCTCGTCAATTACAGTCCTTTTAGATTCCCACTCATTTGGAATGATGTCGATGATCTTGTCAACAAGGTATTCATCATCCAATCCTTTTTCACCGGTTGATTGTAAACTATTCACAATAGTCATGAATCTCGGTTGCACTTTGCATATGGGTTCACCATAAGGAAAACTAAAACCATGATATTCATCTCTAAACATGGCTCTTCTGGTCTCAATTACTTTGGAAGTTCCAATGTAAGTAACTTATAGTTTCTTTCATATAGAATTTTCCGCTTCACAGGATGCAATTTGGATATATATATTTCTAGTCATTTAACAAAGTAATGTATTATGTACCTTATAGTTAAGTTGATATTCATACTTTTCTTGATTTATAAAGGCACTTACTTCTTTATCAAAAATTTTGTATCCACTAGTAAGAATAAAAAAAATTTCAACCCCATTGTTGATAATGAAAGTCTTCATGAGATATCTCTAATATTTGTAATCATTACCATCAAAGATAGGTGGTCTGATTGGATTTAGAATGTCTATGGAACCATCATTGATTCCTGCCATCTTTATGAAAAGTCTTTCCACAAACACTTGTTAGTAGAAAATGTTTGTAAATAAGGAAAATATTCTAAGCAAGAAAATATAGAGTACAACCATCTCTACGAAAAAGTGAATCCGAACTATATGAGTCCGAAAAAAAAATTGTGAAAAAAATATGAATCCAAAATTGTGAATCCGAAGATTTAATTCTGAGAATTCTCTTCTAAATCTAATCATGAGATTAATTCAGATTGAACTAAATCCTCTGATACCAATTGTTTGGATGGTATGTCTGAGTATGATATACTCTATAATACCAAAGGTTGGATCCAAATAAGAATGATATTCTCAGATACAATAGGGGGGGGGGGTGAATTGTAACTTTTAAAAATTCCTTCGGAACTTTTAAAGATGGTTATGTTTAACAAGGTTAAACAAGTTAATTCACAAGGCCTCTATAAGTTCAAATCACTAGCTAAATTCTGGAAAATTCATTCTGGAAATGGAACTTAACTAAAGTTAACACCGATTAAGATTCTACCTTAAAGCGTATAGAATCTAACTAAATCAGAGTACAAGAGTAAAGAAGTACAAGATAGTTATACTTTCCTTAACAATACAGATGCAGTGGAAAAACAGAGTACTAAAACTACTGGTAACAAGTATGAACTCTTTTATCCTAAAGAGGAGGGTATCCAACAACCTTGGATAAAGGTTCCTTGATTTATACTTTCATGAAATTCTGTCTTACCCACACCAGGGTAAGTCCTCGATATGAAGATCAGTGTCTATATTGCTATCCCCGCATGCCCTAAAATATCAGGTAGTTAGCAACTCTGTCTTCCTCAGTAAATAATCCCTCAACTTCAAGGCGTTGTAACTTCTATCTTGTTTTCCCCGGAAGCCCTCAATTGTACACAATAACAATTGGAGTCGCACGAAGCAAATCTGCACAAGGAAAAGTTTGAACAAGCTGTTCAAACTTTCTACACGAAGTGTGAGAGTTGATAAGAGTCTCTCTCTCTAGAAATCACTTCAACAACATGTAAGCATAGTTGTCAAAGTTTAGTGTTCAAGTTGTGTCTTCTTTTCAAATGAGCTCCTATTTATAGGCAAAGCTCCAACGGTCAGCTCCCTCCTCCAAAGATCATATTCTTCCCTGAATTTTGGAGGGGCATGTACACGTGTGACTCAAACAATGGTTAATTGATAACTAAAATCACAACATCATTTTGTAATTGAACAAGTGTGAGCATGACCAAAAACTGATATTCGGAATGGAGAAAGGGAATGTTCAGAGTGTGAGTAAATGAGTTTGAAGTCTATAATACATGGATATTCATATTCTGTTTTTATAAGGAATTTGTAATCATAATTCTTAATCATAATTCTTCATCAGAATTTGTAATGAGAATTCATCATCAGAATTCATCATCAGAATTCATAATGAGAATTCATAATCAGAATTTATCATCAGAATTCGTAATGAGAATTCGTAATCAGAATTCATCATCAGAATTCATAATGAGAATTCTTAATCAGAATTCATCATCAGAATTCATAATGAGAATTCATAATCAGAATTTATCATCAGAATTCGTAATGAGAATTCTTAATCAGAATTCACCATCAGAATTCGTTATGAGAATTCGTAATGAGAATTCATCATCAGAATTCGTAATGAGAATTCATAATCAGAATTCATCATCAGGATTCGTAATGAGAATTTGTAATCAGAATTCATCATCAGAATTCACAGTTAGAACTTTAAACAAGTTCGTAATCAGAATTCAGAGTTGAAATTCATAAAAGTTCATAACAAGGAATTCATAGTAAATCTTTATAAAAGTTCATAATAGGAATTCAGATCCTAAAACATAATGCTTCATGTCTAAGTATTATACGTTTCTGAGTTTTTAGATATGAATCCGATCTTTATACTTAAGAAAAATTATTATTTGAGCAATTAAATCTAGGTAAGGGTAGATTTCCTTGGGTAAGGAAATTTTCTTTATATAATTAAAATATAGGGTAAAATCAGATTTTCTTTATGATAAGGATTTTGTGATATTTAAAAAAAAGAAGGAATGAAAACGTCATAAGGAAAACCTTATTGACTCAACACATTATCCATAAATTCTTTAGCTTAAAGTTGAAAACATAGTTAAAATAGGGGCACTAAACCAATGTCAACAAAAAGGTCCCCATATGTATCCTACAACAACTAGAAGGATAGGAGTCTCGAGTTAGACCACTAGGCCGTCAAGACCCATCTCTCTCATAGTCGATCCATAGGGTCATCATACTCTAACAGTACCTTGGTTCATGGAATAATTCCACTATGTCCTAAAACTATGTCTCAAGTCAATACTTTGGGCTACCATACTCATCTCTAAGTCTTGGTCCTTTATTTTGTCACAACACGACAAAAAACTCCACATATATGGACTGACCCGGACAAAAGTGTCCATCTATCAATTTATAGCTAAAGATAAATATTCAAAGGCTATAAATCACACAATATAGTCATAAATGATGTCAGTACACATGTATTACAATAATTAGTATTGGTATCCATACACACACACACATGATCTTACACAAACATAAGGGTCTCATGAGCTACAAATTCACAGACATGAAATAAAACTGAAGCATAATCCAAAGAACATAGGCACAAAATTTCATTTAATTATAACAATCATACACACAACCTCACCATGGTAAAGAACTTCCAATGTCATGTGTGTCAAAATCAACATAAAATTTCGTCAAGGGTGTTATCACTCAGACCACGTTAGCATATAATCTAGAACAATATTTCACATCCAAAGTTCCTAGAACAATTTACAATAAAACATTACATGGATTCTAGAAAATTTCTCATGATGTAATCAATCCAAGGGATATATTAACATCAAATTACCTAACAAAATCTTCCACCTTGAACAATATTCCTCAAGTCCTATTGAATGAAAGTGCAATTCACCACTCTTTAACAGTAAAAAGTGAAGATAATAATTGGGTATCCATGAATAATAATTAATGAGAGTAATAATCAAGTCCCATGAATTGATCTTCCAACATGGTTTAGCATGGAGAATCAAAGATAACAACATGTACATGGCCACAACTTCACAAATGGTTCTGCATCGAAATTTCCTTACACACACCCAAAAAGTAATCTAGAATATTTCATGTTAAAACTAATCATCAAGTAGAGGAGAATTGATTGATTAAAAGAGGTTTTAACTAATATAAATCACATTTAAGACCCCCAAATTTAATCTAAACCCATTTTAGATTTCAATTATTCATGATATGATATGAAGGATGGTGGATTCAGTTGTTTCAAATTTATCCCAACCTTCACCACACCCTCCACCACATAATTTCCATGGTCGTGGTGTTCTTGAACCCCACGAGTGAAATGATAACCCTGATGGAATGTCCCAATAATCTTATTTTCTTTCTCTCACAATGGCCTCCAAAATATGCATGGATAGGTTGTCTAGGGTGTGGACCATATCTACATCACTATAACTCCATTCCCAGGAACAAACCCTTGGAATGTTATTATGGCTCCCCATTTTACACACGAGGACCACCACAACATGAGCTGTGGTCCTGTTATTGGCCATTTTGGACTAAAATGTCCCCAAACCCCTATTTAAGATTCTAAAATATCCATAAGGATTAAATTTTTTTCAAGCATATATTAGCACAATATATTTAAAGGAAGGATTTTGACAAGGATTTTAATAAATGAAACAAAATTATAAGGCTTTAAAGTTGGTGAATCTAGTGAAGAACCACCATAGTTTTCATTACACTATGGTGTCAATGATCATTGTTTTGTGAAGTAACCATGACTATACCCCAAGCACTAGGATGTCATGGTGGAAATGATCCAATTTGAAATCATGGAATAAACATGTTTAATCCTTCATGATGATTAATTTGATACCACTGATGGGTAATTTTGAATCATTATATTACCCTTGGTAGTGAAATAGTACCAAAAAACTGACAGATCTATCTTCAAGGAATCAAACATGAATGTGTAATAAAAAAATAGACCATAAAAAAATATGAAATGTATCAAGATCAATAGATTAAATACTCTTACATTTATGGAATATTCCTGATGAATATCATGATGAAGAGTATATGAAACTCTACTTCCTAAAAGGGGGATATAAAGGATAATTAATCCATGAATGCTTCATGAGGACTCCTAATTGCCTGAAGGGGTGATAAAAACTTCATTGAGAATTGAATGAGATTTGGAATGAAAGAGAGATTTAACTAGCTTGAGAAAAATTAAAAACTATAACAGAAACTCTATTACCCCAATAGAATAATGATCTTATACACAAATAGGTATCCTCAATACTCTTCATTGGATGAAGAGCTTCAACCATATAAAGCTATTCATGTTTCATCACATGACACCCAAACAATACACTTATTAGAGTTTTCATTCATGGAATATGTGGATATAATATAAGACATTAAATCATAAAAATAAGTCACAATTCACACCCATGACCATATTAATAAATTGGAAAAATTCCTATGTTGGATTTGGTTGACTCCCCCTTCCCATAAATAAAGTGTACAACGTCCAAAGGTGTATTAGGTTTACCGATAAATACCACACATAACATATCATGATATATAAGGATATAACCAATGCATTGGAGGGAAATATAATTCTTATCCCACCTATAAAATTTATTAAAATAACATATATTTATGCCACCTGATGAAAATAAACTATACATAAGTCATAATCATGATCAAAACTGTGAGAAGAAAGTGGGTTTCATAATTCTAATTCATCAAATAACCTAAGGATATATCATAAGGATTATGAAGAGAAGAATTAATTAAATGATTTGGATTTTTATATTTGAAAATTACTCATATGTCTTTATAATTGAGTTGAAATATTTATATTTCTTACGTATAATCTAGGATAATACGAAATAAAAAATATACTACTTGGGGGAAGCTTTTTGAAATAAGTAAAAGATTTTTAAAGAAATAAATTCCATATTGTTTTAAATAAATTCAACATTGAATCATGAATGATATACATAAAATAATTTGGGTTTTTATAATCTATTCATTTTATAAAAATATTTTTTGGGGGTGATTCACGATGTGTTATAAGAAATAGGACATTAATTTAAATATGGTTTACTTAAAAGCAGGAATTTCAAAGGGAACTACAAACATGTACAAACTCAAAAATAAAAATGATATTTCATTAAGTATATATAAAAGTGACACATATAAAAAAATATAACTCATGAATTACTATAATATTTCATAAAAGGTTGAAAAATAAAGAGAATTTGTAACAAAAAATTCATGAAGGGGGTCTAGAAGATCCCTTACCATGTGTTTGAAATTACTCTTCACTTGTACTTATATAAGATCTTGGCCTTTTGGAGCCATTTCAATCATTTTTTTAGGTACTCTTTTATGTTTTGATGTACCTTTTATTTGGATTAGTGTCTTGTGGTGCATTTGGGTGAATTTTTAAGGAAAACTAATGGATAGTGGGTTGTGCATGGTTTGCGTACAGTTTGAAAAACTGTGCGACAGAACCTTGCCAAGAATGAAAAACTAGATAGAGAGGTCCACATGGTTTATCCACTAATTTATGAACTATTTATCCAAACCATTCCAACCATGAAAACCAGTAAATAGAGGTCCGCACGGTTGGTGCATGATTTTTCTAACCATGCACCTCTACCCAGGAAATCGTGCGCGCGGATTTTAATATCTAAAAATACATTTTAAAACCACTTAAAACACTCGAGAATCCCATATTTCAAACTAGGATTGGGATTGAAAAATTATAGATGTTCCCAAATCCTTCAAAAGGGATTCCAAGGCGATCAAAACACAGTTCTTTGAGATCTAATGCCAGAATTGAAGATCCTCCCTCCTCCCGGTTAGTGGATTTCATCCCGTTGCGTCTCTTGTTCATTCCTCTATCTTTACCTGATCCTTTTATAGAGTATCTTCACCATTTCCATGAATATAAACCTATGAGTTGAGAACTACATCTAGGAATGTGGATCTGGATCTTGTTTTTCATGATATTGATGCCTTAGATCTGAATTTTGGTATAGGATTTTTGATCCGGACCTTCATCGACGACGTTGTGCCGCTCGGATTTTGTGGATTTCCATTGGGATAACATCCATCAATAAACTAAGGTAGGTGGTCTAAATTGAACTCCAACAGTCATGTTTTATGATATGTGAGTGTGAGTTTATGATTTATAGATTCACTTGATGATTGAATTCATAAATTTGAGTAGTTAGGAATGGGGAATTGAATTGAGTTTCTATGGTGATTTAATGGATAATTGAATCACAGAAAAAACTATGGGGGGGGGGGGTCCCAAATAGATATTTTGGGGATTTGATATTGTAATTGAGATATTTAATTGAATTAGAAATAATAATTAATTGGGGGGAATTAATTATGAAATGATATTTGGATATGTAAGATAATTGATTGAGAAAATTAATTATGTGCCATGATGTTGACTAAAGCTAATTAATTGGGAGAATTAATTATATGCCATGATATTGATCAAAGATAATTAATTAATAGAATTAATTATGTCATTTTGAGATTTTAAATGGATAATTAATTATGAATAATTAATTATGGAATGAGATTGGAATTGATTAATTAATTAATTGATGAATTAATTAATGCGTTATGTGCTTAGTTAATTGTTTAATTAACTAATGGCCTTTTAAATGTTAAACTAATAATTGGATTAGTAAATGAATAATGTTGAAAATTATTAATAATTAAAGAATGATTAAATTTAGGATTTTCTTTGGTATTAGACATGGTGTTCTAGACAGTTTTAAATTTGGGACTTGGACATGAATTTCCTCCCGAATAGCTATCCAAGCATGAGATTTTAGGGTTCTAGGCATGATGATCTACACAGAATAAGAATTGGAGTGCTAGGCATGACAACCTATACTCAATGATATTTGTGGTGCTATACATGATGACCTACACCAAATGATTAATGATAATAATGATTGATGATTCAATGAGATTTGTGGTGCTAAGCGTGAAAACCTATACCAAATGATTAAAGATAATAAAGAATGATGATTCAACTAAGAATTGGGGTGCTAGGAATGACGACCTTCACCAAATGATTATTAATAATGAATTATGATTCAAATGTGAAACCTGATTTGAAGTTGGACTGATGTGTTGATTAAAGAGAAAAATGAAAATTTGATAACTATTTAAATTATGCATTGTATTTATTGCTTCATAAAACTGCATGCACTATATTTAGACTGTACTTGTTTTAGACATTGTTGGTGGTGGTCTACTGAGTTGTACTCACACCCTATTTGGGCCGCATGATTTGCACCTGAGCAGACTTTGTTATTGCAAGAAAGGATAAGGGCATGGCCCTGGGATAGTTTAGAGTTTGGGATTGGAGCATGGGAGAGGGAACTAGATGTGGTTCGAGACCCATTTTGGGAGTTGTTGTTTCTTTAGTTTTAGTTTCATTATAGTCACATGAAATTTTCATTGTCATAGCATGACTAGCCTTTCAGTTGATTTTTGTACTTTCTGTTTTGGTTATCATATGACAAAGATTTTTTATAGTTATTTATATATTCTTCTACACTTGGTTATTATTATTTTCTTCCACTGGTGTTTTTTATGGCAGAAGAGGGTATAGTCTCCTTAAGACTCCATTACCAGACCATCGCTGCTATTCGGCACCCTCTCGCGTACAAGGAGGCATGCATGATGGCATTTGGAAAATAAGCTTGGGGCATCATTCAGTGGATCCAAGGTCAGGACATCACAAAGTGGTATAAGAGGGGTTATATTTTCTTTTTTCATTCTTTTTTATTACTATTTCGGGGAAAGGTTGACAAGAGAATAGGAAGAGTCATGTTTTTGTAACGAGCTCATGCATGGGAGTTGCAAACCCATGAACAGTGGACAATCTGAGTACTTAGGGTGAGATTGTTGTGATTTAAATTTGTTATTACAGTTGTATATTATTTCAACTTGGGTAATTCACTTTTGATGTGATATGATATTTTTTTTTGAAAATTGTTGAATTTTGATTCATTTCCTAATGAGGTACGATAGTTGAGTCTGCATGAATCATTTAGGCCCTTAGGGTTTTGTGACATGAAAAATCCTAGGCACTCATGAGAAAATGTATTATGGGTAAGTTATTGAACTTGAACTATTTTTCTTTCATGTGAGAATGAAATAATTATGAAAAATGAGATTAAATGGTTGTCTAATAAGAACATTGATTAAGGAAATGAGTATGAGAAATTAATTAATTGTTGAATTAATTAATTTGAAATAATGTGATTAATTAATGGTTGGGTTAATTAATGAGAATGAATATACCCTTGTCAACCAAGACCTAGGAGTAGGATGGTTATGGATAGTAATAAGGTCTTAGTTTTGATCGTGTGGTGAGAAAAATGGGGAAAAGACTATGTTGAAACTTATTGTGTTAATTTCTCCTCTTATGTAAATGCCATAAGGTTGAGTTATGAGACCTAAGATGTATGTTTGGATTTGTAGAGTTATTCCTCCCTGACGGTTGTTGAGGGAGAGACCGAGGGGTATGTACTAGAATGAAATTACAGATAGAGAGCTTGAGGCACCATTGGAGCCATCTAAGGAGGAAGGAGAATAGTTCTGTGAGAACATTGACTCTTTCGTGCAGTTTATGGAGAGAGACCTAGGGAAGTTTCAGAAAACCATGTCTGAGTTGACAATAGAGTTCTAGCAGCATCACCCTCCTACTTTTACAGGATATGGTGGACCCGAAGGAGCTGAAATCTGAATTCAATACATAGAGACGATACATTACCATTTGGAGACTCTAACTAAGAAGAGGGTCAAGATGGATGATTATAGGCTACAGGGTATAGAAAAACACCGGTGGGACATTCATGTATGATCTGGATAGACTGATCATATTTTATGCAATGAATTTCTGAAGATGTTCTTGGAAGACTTCTACTCTGACACGATGAGGAAAGAGAAGGCTTCAGAGTTTATGCATCTGACACAAGGGAGCATGTCCATAATGGAGTATGATGAACATTTCATAGATTTGAAATTTTTTTATCCAGCTTTGGTGGTAGATAAGGCATATTCAGCAAAATGATTTCAGGACATACTTAAGTGTGAAATTAAGTCATAGGTTAATATCTTTAGGTTGAAGAAATTTTCAGAAGTGGTTAATCAGGCCATCATTTCACAAGGGAACCTAAAGGAGGATTAAAGTACTAGACAGGTAGCTGGATGATCAGGGATTCAGCCTTCCAATAGGAGGAAGTTTCATTATGAGAACCTTTGTTAGGATAGTGGAAAGTATGGTGGACAGTCAGGAGGAACAGTTGCACCGGATCTTTCCCAGGTGCTTTGCCACCAATGCGGTAGGCAAGGACACTATTGAACACATTTTCCTTGACCACTAGGGGAGGGCCAATTTTTTTCCAAGATGGGACACCTATAAAAGTTTTTCAGGAAGCAGCGGTAGACTAGTGCTTAGGGAGTAGCTGTAGAGAGTCATAGTGTGGGAAGAGTCTCTTCTACACCATTCAGGTCTGGTGTCCAGAGATCTATAGGAAGATGTGGCAGAGGAAGGGGGCATGGTGCTTCAGGGAATGAGCGCCTGTACCAGTAGAGTGGTGCTACACTAGGGAGTCAGATGACTCCACAACAAAGAGGGGAAGGACAGATACATGCATTGCATCCTACACTTATTGAGAGTGAGGCTAGTCCATCAACAGTGAGAGTACTATTCTTTTTTATTATACTTTATCTACTACCTTGTTTGATATCAGTACCTCTCATTAGTTTATATCTTAAATCCTTGATAATGTCTTGAGCCTAGAGGTGGAGTCCATAAGCAGAATGATGAATATCGATACAGCATTGGTAACATGGACAAGGGATATCTGTTTATGAAAGGGATGTTCTCTAGAGATCGAAGAGTATAATTTTCTTTGGGATATCTATGTCCTTGATATAACGGGACTTGACCTGACTATGGGAATGGAAAAGACAGTTTCATAACAAGCCCACATAGATTGTTACCACATGAGAGTGAACTTTGTATCTCTTGAGGGTGAAAAATATGTTCTTAAGGGAGAATGGAATATCCATACAGGCTGAGTTGGACCAATTACTCAGTATCTATGAGAGCTCACAACCCAAGTTGTTAGTCTTTTGCTGGATTATGGGAGTGGTAGGCAATTCATTCTTCCACCAGTAGTAGAACTGTTTTAGGATGTCTTTTTGAGAAATGTTCAAGGTTTCCACCTAAGAGAGATGTAGAATTATATATTGATCTCATGCAGTGGGCTGACCTGATATATATTCTACTTTATATAATGGCACCGACTGAGCATCAAGACCTCAAAACATAGTTGGAAGAGTTAGAGGATATAGGGGTTGTCCATCCAATTACGTCACCTTGGGGATAACCTATTTAGTTTTCAAAGAAGGTTGATGAGATTTTACGCTTGTGTGTTGATTACCAAAAGTTGAACAAAATAATAGTGAAGAACCAATATCCTCTTCTCTATATCGATGATCTGTTTTACTAGCTGAAGGGGGAATGTGTTTTTTCAAAGAGAGATATGAGATTAGGGTATCATCAAGTGAGATTTTAAACATTTGATATACCAAGAACTGATTTCAGGATTACGTATGGACTTTATGAGTTTGTCGTAATGCTGTTTGGGCTGAAAAATTATCCAGTTGTGTTTATGGACTTGATGAAAAATATATTTCTTATGTACTTAGAATAGTTTGTCGTGGTGTTTTTGGGTGATCTATTAGTGTACTCTAAGAATCATGGTGATCATGACCAACATCTTGACATCGTCCTGGGTACACTGAGAGTGCATTATCTATATTATAAGCTATCTAAATTTCAGTTTTATATTGATAGGGTACACTTTTGGGGCACATCATCTCAGAAGAAGGTGTGGTTGTGGACCCAGAAAAATTGTAGGTAGTCATTTATTTGGAGAAACCCAATATTTTTTTTATGTTCAAATATTTTTGGGATTATCTGGTTATTATACGAGGTTTATCCAGAACATTTCCTTAATGGAATCACTTCTTATTGGTTTGAAAAAGAAAGGGATATAGTTTTCTTGGACAAAATCATGCAAGAAATATTTCCATGAGTTGAAGAAATGATTTACATCGACACCAATTTTGATATTACCTGAATCAGGTGAGGAGTACATATTGTATTGTGTTGCTTCTAGGGTTATAATTGAAGCTGTTTTGATGCAAGGGGATTGATTCATTGATTATGGGTCATGACAGCTGAGGAAACATGAATAGAATTACCCTATGCATGACCTCAAGTTGTAAGCAGTAGTTTATGCTCTTAATTGTTTGTGAGACAATCTTTTTTGTGAAAAGCTTATAGTTTATAAGAATCAAAAAATATTTAAGTATATCATTTCACAGTGAGACTTGAATCTTTGGTAGCGAAGATGGGTAGAGTATATACAGTCCTTTGATTTTGAACTGGCATATACACCTGAGAAGGGGAATAGTGTGTCTGATTCATTGAGTAGAAAAACTCAAACGCAGTTGGTACATAAGTCAAGTGAAGAGTGAAAGATGATGACTTTGCTGGTGGAAATTCTTGTGGTAGTTCAGGAGAGTTATGATAAGATGATTATGGTTTCTATAGCAGTGGAGTATACACTCTTGAGATGGATTAGGGACAAACAATACATGGATCTGGAGTGTTTATCCATGAGGTAAATCCTTGAAGGTGGGGAGATACTTTTGGACTGGAAGATAGATTAGTATGAGATCATCTATGTGAAAAAAAAGGTTATTGTGCCTACGAGTATGCGATAGGAACTCATGTAAGAATTTCAAAATTCATGGTGGGTGGTACATCCTAGGGTGACAAAAAATATACCATGTCCTTCAATGATATTTTTGGTGGCTAGGTATGAAAAAGAATATAGTTGGGCTCGTAACAAGATGTTTCACCTTTTAGCAGGTGAATGCAGAGCATCAATGATCTGGAGGCCTATTGTAACTGTTACCTTTTCCAGAATGGAAGTGGGATGACATGACTCTGGATTTTGTTGTAAGGCATCCAAATAATATTAGGAAGAATAATGCTATTTGGGTTATTGTGGATCGACTAACGAAGTTATAAAACATTCTTCATATCATGGAAACCTTTATGGTAGAGTAGTTGGGAGAACTATATGTGAGAGAGATAGTTCATTTGAATTTGGAACCACATACTATAGTCTCAGATCATGATTCACACTTTACTTAAAAATTCTAGTAGAGCTTACAGAAGGCTCTTGGTACATTTGTTCTGTAAAGTATGACCTTCCACCCATAAACAGATGGGCAGTCAGAGCGTACCATACATGTGTTAGAAGATATGTTGCGAGCGTGTGTGCTTGACTTTGGTGGTTCTTGGGAGAATCAGTTGGATTTTGTGGTGTTCACATAGAAAAATAACAATCCGGAAACTATACAGATGGCACTAGACCATAAAATTTATGGTATACCTTGTAGATCACCACTTTTTTGGTTAGAGGTGGGTGATTCGGAGCTATTTGGACCGAGTCTTGATCAGGAGACATCAAAGCAGGTGTCTTTGATTCAGAAACATATAGATATGGATTAGAGTAGACAGAAGTCGTATGCTAATAGATGAAGATGGCCCTTAGAGTTTACAAAGGATGATCATGTATTCCTTTGTGTGTCAACTATATTGGGTCACTACAAGATATAGATGTAGGGAAAGTTGGAACCCAGGTTTGTAGGACTGTTTGAGGTGCTGGAGAGAATCAGGCCAGTCTCATATCAATTAGAAATTCTGTATAAATTTAGCACAAATCCCAATTTTTTTGATCTGTCACAACTAATATGGTATCAACCTAACCCTTCTCATGTGATTTATGAGGATGAGTTTGGTCCCAACATAGATGTGTACTTTGAGGAGAATACTATAAGCGTGTTGGTTCACAGTGAGAAAGTGTTACCGGGAAAGACTGTACCATTAGTTCATGTGTTATAGAAACATGGATGTGTTCAAGAGGAAACATGGGAACGGGAAGCAGACATGAGGGCCTGATGGCCAAATATTTTTGGCACAAAATTTTAGAGAAGTTCAAGAGTGAAACTCGAGGATGGGTTGTTATATAGTGAGAATATTATAATATCCAAGCCTTTTCTGGAGTCATATCAGGAACCTATTAAGGTACAGTTTGATGTTTTGAAATACATTTGATTTGGAGTAGAGGCTTGGCGTCCATTTGGGTTAAATTTTTAAGTAAAACTAATGGACTATGGTTTATGTACTGTTTTTTCATGGTTTGACAACCATGCGACCCAACCATGAAAAGTGTGAAAAACAAGATAGAGAGGTCCTCACAGTTTGCTCAAGTTTTGAAAAATCATGTGGCCAAACCATGCCAACCGCGCAAACCTGGATAGAGAGGTCCACATAGTTGGAGTTGGATTTTCATAACTATGCAACTCTGCCCAGGAAACCATGCATGTAGATTTTAATATCTGAAAATCCTTTTTAAA
Source organism: Viscum album (assembly GCA_963277665.1). Classification (NCBI taxonomy): domain Eukaryota; kingdom Viridiplantae; phylum Streptophyta; class Magnoliopsida; order Santalales; family Viscaceae; genus Viscum; species Viscum album. The sequence continues at coordinate 2,004,550,514 of OY728145.1, read as the reverse complement.
ATCACCATACCCTCCAACCCAAGACTCCCATATTTCATCCTTGGATTAGGCTTGATAAATTCAAGGTGTTCTTAAACCGTTCAAATGGATTCCAAGGTGATCTGAACACTGTTCTTTGAGATCGAAAGCCCAGATTAAATATTTAATCTCCTCCCGGAAAGTGGATTTCATCCCATTGCTTCTCCCATTCATTCCTCTATATTTTTCATTGCTATTTTCATGAAGGAGTTTCATCATTTCCCTGGATCTAAACCTATGAGTTGAGATCAAGATCTAGGATTGTTGATCTAGATCTAGTTTTTCAAGATCTTTATGCCTTTGATATTTATTTTGGTTTAGGGATTTAGATCCAGAGAATTATTGATGACATTGTGCCACTCAGATTTTGGGGATTTCTATTGGGCTAACTTCTGTTAGTAAACTGAGGTCGGTGGTCTAAATAGAAATCCCATAGCAGTGTATTATGATTTTTGAATGTGATTTTATGATTTCTATATTCACTTGATGATTGATATCTCAAATTTTGGTAATTAAGAATGTAGAATTGAATTGTGTTTCATTTGTGATTTAATTGATAATTGAATCATGGAACAAGTAATGGGGGGTTTCCCAAAAAGATATTTTGGAGATGTGATATTGTAACCGAGTTATTTAATTGAATGTGAAAAGATAATTAATTGGGGGAATTAATTATGAAATGATGTTTGTCTATGTAAGATAGTTGATTGTGATAATTATTTATGTGCCAGGATGTTGACTAAAGATAATTAATTGGGAGAATTAATTATATGTAATGATGTTGATCAAAGATAATTAATCAGGAGAATTAATTATGTAAAGTTGATATTTGAAATGGATTATTAATTGTTATTAATTAATTGTGGAAAGAGAATGGTATTGATTGATTAATTATTTGTTGAATTAATTACTGGGTTATGTGCTTATTTAATTGTTGAATGAACTAATGGTTTTCGAAATGCTTAACTAATAATTAGATTAGTAAATGAATAATGTAGAAAATTCTTGAGAATTAAAGAATTATTAAATGGATGATATTTTTGTAGTGATAGACATGGAATTATAGAATGTTTAGAAGTTTGGACGTGGACAAGGAGTACCTCTCAAATAGTTATCCAATCTTGAAATTATGTGGTGCTAGGCATGATGACCTACACTGAATGAGAATTGGAGTGCTAGGCATGATGACCTACACTCAACGAGTTTTTTGGTGCTAAGAATGACAACATATACCAAATGATTAATGATAATAATGAATGATTATTCAATAATATTTGTGGATCTAGGCATGACTACCTACACCAAATGAATAATGATAATAATGAATGATGATCCAACTGATAATTTGGGTTCTAGGCATGATGACCCACACCAAATGATTAATGATAATGAATGAGGATTCAAATGGGAAACATGATTTGAACTTGGCCTACTGTGTTGATTAAAATATAAATGACAATGTGATAGTGTTTTAAATTGTGAATTGTATTTTTTTTTCTTCACAAATATACATGCACTATCTTTTGACTGGAAACATTTTGGACATCATTGGTGGTGGCCTAATGAGTTGTACTCAAACCCTACTCAGGCTACCTGATCGACACTCATGCTAACTTTGTTATTGCAGGACAAGATAATGGAAAGGCCCTGGGGTAGGTTGTATTTTTGGATTGGATCATGGGAGAGGGAACCGGATGTGGTTTGAGACCCAATTGGGAGTCGTTGTGTATTTAATTTTAGTTTCATTATAAAAACATGAAGTTTTCATTTTCATAGCACGATTTACCTTTCAGTTGAGTATTGTATTTTATGTATTGGTTATCAAATGACATGTATTTTTTCTAGATATTTATATACAATTCTGAAATTGGTTATTTTTATTTTCTTTTGTTGGTGTTTTTTTCTGAAAAAATAGGGTATAGTCTCCCCAAGACTGACATACCAGACCCTCACTACTAGTCGACACCCTCTGGTGTATGGGGAGGTGCTTTTGAGGGCATGCGGCCACCGGCTTGGGGCACCGTTCAGTGTCTCCTAGGTCGAGACGTCACAACATAACATCATAGATAATAAAATTAATTTTATTAATATCTTTACAAAGAATAATATTCATATATATATATATATATATATATTTTATGTTCAATTTATCATTATGTGTCTCCAATTAATTACATCATTTTTGTTTATGTTGGTAACTAGAAGTTCTTCAGAAAAATTCTCAATACATCAATTGTATGCTAACCATTTTAAAAGTTTTTTAAAATTGTTTCAAAATCTATATAACTCTATATTAGTAAGTCATTTATTATTCAATTATCACATAATTTATATAGGTAAGTTACTAAAATTAGAAATGGTACATTGACATGTTTTTAGCCATTAAATTTACTATAACCAATTATTTTTAACATTACATATGGAATGTATAGTATTTCCATTATATATTGTAAAATTATTATTAAATAGAATTTATAAAAATTTCATACATGTCTATCCCACCCATTTTAGTCAGTATGGAAAATAAAAGAGAGACATCATCACGTGGAGGCAAAAGTCCGCACATAGACACAGACAAAGCTAGAATATCTCTGATGAAGCATCTCCATATATTTATAAGCATATATGTATGTATTTATATATCAAAACTATATATGTAGTGAAATATATTGACATATATATTGATACCTAGTTCTGTTCTAGGACCCGAGGAATAACTCATGCATCCAAGCTTAGTCAAAAACATCTCATGGAATAATGAAGGACACCATGATTGAGTATCACAATTTACAAGGGATACCAAGATAGAGAGACTCCATTACCAATTATCACAATATATAAGAGACACCATGCTAGAGTATCACAATAAAAAATGGAAACCATTAATGACTATCATAATATATATGGAATTTTATGCCTGAGTAACACAATATAGATGAGACACCATGCTTGGGTATCACTATATAGAAGGGACATAATCTCTCAGTATCACAATATAGAAGGGAATCCATGACGGGTTAATTAAAAATAATTACGGATGAGATTATAGAGGGAATCCATGAACTATTGTCACAATATATATGTGATAACATTCCCAAGTATAATAATATAGAAGGGATTCCATGCCTAAGTATCAAGATATAAAATGGAAACAATGAATGAGTATTTGAAAATAAAAAGGGACTCTATACCAAAGGGACATAATTCCCATGTGACATAATATAATATAGTAATTACCATTTAATAATTAAACATAGGCCAGGTTAGTAAGAATTATATATTACAATTCATTTAAACAATTTAATTAGAATCGTACACAATGAATGGTAATGGAAAAAGGGGTATGAAACATCATATCTGAATTACCTAACAAGTAAGTTAATATCTCTCTTTCTCATAAGTAATATCCAAGTATTTACATTTAATATCATGAATATGGAAAAGTTTGTTTCAATTTCATTTAACACATCATTCAATTTAATTTTCCACTTCATTCAATGATTTATAAAATTGGGCCAAGTGGAATTTGTTTCCCACTTTGTCATTTCTTTTAATTTAAATGATAATTACCTCACATCCATTACCTGAGGTTCATGTGTGTAAACTCAAGAATTATCTTTCATTTTATTCATCCTGATAATCCACTTGTAATGGGAAAGCCCAACACACCCTTGTGGAGGTTTGGTAAAGGTAGAAACCATGTTCAATTTAAGTATTTAATTTGAACATGCCTTTAGTGGAGATTTAGGATAATTTTTTAGACCACCAACCAATGTAGAGGTATCATACAAGGTATAGGTTTAATTGTAGGCAATTAATTTAAGGTGTTACACATTTTATGTGTAGTGCATAGAATGTCAAGCGTGAGGCCCAACATTGCATTGTTTGAATGATGAATCATTTATGGAAAGCCTATAAAATACCTACAATATACCAACAGATTTAGACTCACATATTATCATCCTTTAACTCAAGATAAATTGAGATAAAATAGAATATTTCAGAAGCACCCTAAAAATAGTGAAAAAGAGATTGCATGGATTTAGCATTCAATATGGAAAGATAAATGAAGGAAAGAAGAAAGAGGAGTTGAGAGATTATTGACGTATATCTAATGTGATGAATGGAACATTAATTAAAGATTAGGTGGAGGATATCCAAGGATCCCTAGGAGAGGGAGAAGAGCTACTGGGGAGACCTCCTAGGTTCCCTCCTGTTGCCTAAAGAAAAAGGAAGTGGTCATGCCCCTATTAACATCAAAAAAACCGACCCCACATGATTCATGATGTGAAATAGATTAACATCATGAATTCCTCGAGGGTAATCCCCCAAGCCTCGACATCATAAATCCTACCTAGCCATATCATATGAAACCATTTCATATATTGAAATGAATTCATGATGCCGAGCCAGGAATCCTTCCTCTGGTGTTCACCAGACCCCCCAGGTTTGAAAAAAATAATAAACCCAGTCTTGAAAAATCACTTATGGAATTTAACACCCTCAAAACCTCACTCACACTCCAAAATTACAAAATGAACTGTCCCCAATGAAAAATTCCAAATTCCCTTGGAAACGTAATCTTATTCAAAACATAGGATCTTACATTCTCCCCACCATAGAACTTCCCATAACCGAGAAGTCTTTTGGAATAAAGAAAATTGTCACCTAACCTTATTGGGTAAAAACGTTTCATGTAAATGGTCATGTAATGTTTCTAAACGACTAACACACCCCAAATATCACTTTTAATATATGGTACATAAGTTTTTAAACATATAGCTAGCACTCATATTGAAAAATGAAACACTAAGATGATTCTTAACCATTCCTATCTAACTGGAGATATGATCACATCATAATCATATTAATCATCTAGCCTATGGAGCTCCCTAGCATAGGTTTTACCATTAATCAACCAAATCTGATCTATGGTACCTCTCCTGTCGGAATTTCATATTTAATCATTCCATTAGTTCTCTAACGATGCTCCAATAACCATATTGAGTTTGATGAAACATTCAATTCCCAATTGACCTAATTTAGCATGTTCGAGTGATATTTTAAAGAAAATCATTATCTGACTTGAACTACACTCTTCTCATCCCAATTTCATTCTAGAATTAGCCCCCCATCAACTAAAAGAAACAAAATAATAGAGACCTCAATTCAATCCTCCTATGGTATACTACATTCAACAATGCTCATCTTAGATAGTATATTCATTTTAATTACTATATCCTGATGCATTTAAATAAAGGTACCTCAATATTTCTCTAACATATTCATTGGGTCCATTAACTAGCATCCAGCGGTGTCTCTTACAAAAATGTTCATTTATGTTGTCGATTCACAACATGAACATGTTGTATACCTAATCCAAAACACTTAGATAATTACCCTTAATACATATAATCTAGAGCCAAATCATGTATGGGGTAACCTCGGAGTCATCAACTAGATTTCAAGGGTCTAATCCAATATAGTTCACACTCTATTTTTTATAATAAAGGAATCAATACATAGCCAAAACATCCATGAACAAAAACATTTATTAAGCCCAATGGTAGTCAAGTCAAGAGTCGGATGGTCTCTTTGAGTCCATACAAGGTATTTCTACCCAGGAACCCAAGTATTACTAGAGACTAACCATGTACCTATGAACAACCATGATTCTAGAGTGCAAATCCCATGGATCAAATTCATTGAAATATATGGGAATTTTAATCTATCTTAATGTATAAATGATGATCTATTATTGCACCTTAGAAAATGTCAATATGATAAGAATTACTATAACTACTCCAATATTACCAAAGTAGGATTTCATATATTACTAATAATACACATGAAAATCCTTTAATATTCAATAAAAAGTGACTAAAAAGGTTTTTAAGTAACTATTACCCAACTTTGCATAGAAAGAATAGTTGAACCATCTTTGGATGATTCCTTTAAAAAACATGGTTGATCCTTCTGATTCATCATCTTTAACTGACCAAAATACCATTACCACTTGAGGTATCCTATGATAACACAATAATAGATAGTGATGTTCAACCTGAATAATAGTGTTTTCAATGGTTTTGTATACATCCAACCATATCATCATCATGTTTCCATGTGGAACCAACACATTTAAAAAATCACTAGCACCATGGATATTTAAAGAAATTATAACCACTACCAAAAGTTCCACCTAGGTTATGATCCCTATATATAGAATAATACACTTGAACATGATCTATGCAATTCGCCCCACCTTAGGAGTGTCATATTCATCAGATTACTGAAAATTGGATCTCATCCTAAAACACGCACTCCATCAACCATTGATTGTGGGTCTTGGACATGGCCAACATGTTGTTATCATGAACCAACTTGAATGATAGAACAAATAACGAATTAAAATTGCACAATTTCATTTTATCTTTTGACATAATCATGATTCTCTTATGATCCATGCTCACACACATCATTACTACTAGGTATGAAAACCCAAACATGTTGATCAGCATGTCAAAACACCTGATCCACGTTGAAATGTAATACCCGAGATTAGGGAAAAGTTATATCTCTTTTGATGCCGAAGTCATTATACCTCAAAGATGACTGATGCTCAAATCATAAGAGCTGAAGACTTAAATGATTATAACTAAACTCATATAGTTCATTATACCATTTTATCAACTCAACAGGTACCATGCATATCAATTTTTACTTCACATAGATTTCATTAACACAAAGACACATCACTTGTTTGTATCCATAGTCATATTAAGCAATATGAATTCTTTTATTTGATGTCTCATAGAAAAGAATTATCTCATAGTCATGTTATTCCTTATGAATATAATTCTAATAGATAATCTTCGGAATCACCCAATAATGAAGTAAAAGTATGGTCATAGGACCAAATAAGTGTTCAATAATTATCTAGGAATTTCTAACCAATTTAAATAATAAATTAAATGATTCTAAACCCCTTTAATAAGGTTCAAATTACTATATGAACACTCATCCAACTTGGGTGTCCTTTTAGAAACTAAAAGTACTACACATGACAGACAACACTTAGATGACACTTAACATTTGAAATTCCCTCAAAACATTTATAAATGATTTATGTTTTAAGGGATATTACTACAATGAGATATCCCCTTACTAATGAAAACATCATTAATACTATAACAAGATAAAAAATGAATGGTTACTAGGATTACCAGCCTCACAACTTGATTCAATCTATAGAAGAATAATTTTCTAGAAAATTATCATGTTCCCATTCTAAGGCCAATACCAAATTAACATTAGTATTAACCATTAATTTAGGTTTAAAACAATGAAAACCAATTTAAGGCTTAATTTAAGCCATTTAATTAAATCAAAATGGATATTTCTAATTCCACAAGTCACATAAGAAAGTTATATCGCGCGTCCTTTTAAATAGTATTTATTTTAAGTACATTTTATCACAACAAGGAAATTTAACTTATAAATTAGTCTTATCTCTTTTATTTATCGATAATATATTAAATTGTTTTTGTTAAATAAAATTTTAATTCCAAGATATTTATTAATGAACCATTTAAATTGAAATTAGAATTTTAATTAAAAAATCATTAAAATAACTAAATCAATAAATAGTTGAAATGTATTTTACTAATTTTAAGGAACTATTTTATTAAGGTGCCACCATACATTTATATATTAATTCACATTAGTGGCTACTAACACTTTAAATAACCATGCATACATAGAGTAAACATATCCCCATGGGGATAAATACTAAGTTATATCTAAATAATTGTGTCCTATGAGGGTCTTGTAATATCCAACCTAGGTCTATTTAAATTCCGCCCAAAAGAAATTGATTTATTTATTAAAGATTCCAAATACCATTAATGGGTTATGTCATAATAAACATGCACTAACTGACCTACTTGATTCTATTTGTGCATTATGAATTTAATCACATGGTTCATTATGCCAAAATTATGTTGGTACTATAATATATAAAGGAAACCATTTTCTATAGGAATTATATTTCATCATATTCCATGGTTCTGTTAATTCCTTACCATTCTCAAATAATAATGATACTTTCCTTTATAAGTCACAATTGGCATGCATGCAACTGCAATAATGTTTTCAACATTGAAATCAAAATATAGAAATTCCATTTATATTGGTATGATTATATGGGTAAATTTCCCTTATTTATAAAGTCCCATAAACATTAAAAAAATTATTGACACCCACTTCTTCCCAACTATAAATTTTGTATACCATTAATATAATGGTTCATGGATAAAACATGTTATGATTGGTTAGTTAATGTGACACCATCAAGGTGTATCAAAAGACACCATTTAGGTTGATTGTAACACATTAATAACCAATTTTATATCATAATTATAACAAGGAACACTATCACGTGGAATCAAGAAATACTGAAAAATTAATAGGCAACCATAGAAACATGGTATATAAGAATGCCATGCTAAATAGTAACCTAAACATGGTATATTGATAATCATGATACTAAAACACACAAGGAACATACAACTTGTTATTAGAAATTCATGCAATAAAACCTATAAGGCATAGAGTATTCCGGGAATGTGAATCTCTATACACCAATAATGATGCATGTAACAATAATTCCATGTTATACCATGCGAATGGGAAAATAAAAAAATCTCAAAAATCAACAGACAACAAAAGTACACCAATAAATCTATGTTAAATAGTAATCAACTGTAATAATTAATGGCATGATCACAATCCCATTCCTTGCCACTTGGTATTTTCCCTACACACGGTTTGATCACTCCCAAACCTGGTTATTTACCAAGTGATGACACATTAATACACTCCTATCAACCAGCCCAAAATAGTTTGAGAAAGGGAAAAAATACCCATGATACCACATTGTAATATATTGACGCAGAAGTCACTGAAAGGATTCCCCACACTAGCTGATCACATGGCCTCAATTAAGCCTCCCCATACACCAGAGGCTACCAAATAGCAGCAACGATATAATTATGGTATGGTTAGGAGACTATACTCTCATGATCATAGTAGAAAAGTAGAATAATAATAAATAATGAAATAATATAATAAATATAAATGAAAGGATTTGTACGAATAGTGATAAACTGACAAAATGGCCAATGCCAAATATACAGCCATGCATGCATGTCTATGTGATGATATAATGTATAAAGGAATAAGTTTATAAATAAGATATAGCACAATACATGCATAAAGAAAATTAAAAGAATCCCAAGGGGATAAATCCTTGGGTATATGGAGCTTTAGATTAGTCCTTTTCTCTTAAGACCCCATGTATAAATAAATATGACAAGCATAAACTATAAACCTGAACCTGGAATCATGAGATCTATTTGGGTACATTAGTTAAATGGAATCCCAAACAAGGTTTGAGATATAATAAGTATGCCACCACAAATGGTGTCAAATTCTATCAGGTTTGTGAATAAAAAATAATGTAGAGAGTAGTTGTATCAATAAATATGTAACAAATAAAAAAAAGTAAAAAATTTAAACTCATGTTTCTCAAGGACACCTGTCTTACAATACCTGGATAAGTCTAACAAAAAATATCTCTAATGAGGAATAGAAACATATTTATAAAAATGTAATTATGCATGTATATATATAAACTATATATTTAGTAGTATATATAGCCATATATATAGATATTAATATCCATCAAAGACCTGAGGCATAACTCAGGCATCCAAGATTAGTCACAAAACATCTCATGGAATAATTAAGGATGACAAGCCAGAGTATCACGATTTATAATGGGAACTGTGGTCCAGTGAAACCATTCCCAAGTATAACAATTTATAATGGATTTCAGGCCTAAGGGATTTCATGCCTAAGGAATTCCATGCCTAGGTATCACAATATATGAGTGATTTCATTCCCAAGAATCAGAATATATAATGGATTCCATGCATAAGTATCACAATATATAAGGGATTCCATGCTTGAGTATCATAATATGGATAGGACTCCATGAAAAAGTATCACAATATAGATGGGAAGTCATTCCCAATTTTCACAATATGAAAGCGATGCCATTTTGGATAAATAAAAAACAATGATGGATTCCAAGCCCAAGGGACTCGATGCCCAAGTGTCAAAATATAAAAGTGACAATGTCCCTGAGTATCAAAATATTTAAGGGAATACATTCATAAATATCACAATATAGAAGGCATGTCCTGACCGAGTAATCATAAATAATGAGGAACAATATGCTTGAGGGACACAATTCCCATGCTTCATAATATAATGTAAAAATTTTCATTCAACATTTAAGAATATTCTATTTTATTGAGCATTGGATATTAAAATCCCATACAAAAATTAATTAGAATACTACACCAAGAAATTACAAGGATGAAGGGGTATGAAAATTTATATCCAACCACCACGAAATTAATTTTACATTTAACATTCTCATAAAGAAGAGATAAGTATTCATATTTAATATCTTGGATATGGACAAGTTTGGTTTCATACAATTTAACACATTATTCAATTTAATTATGCAATTCATTCGACCATTGATAATGAGAAATCACATGTAGAGGGATAGAACCTAGTTTTGAGACATCCTAGGTGGCCTCCCATTACCTAAAGACAATGGAGGGGATTAATAAACTATTTTCATTAAAAAATTACCTTTCATGATTGACAATGTTAACTGATTCACATCATGAAATTTTTGGGGTAATCCCATGGTCCTTCAAGTATTCAATTCTTCTTGTATTCACCCTATGAAACCCATTCGTGTATGAAAGGAATTCATAATGTTAATGGATAGCTGCATCAGTTTTCAGTTTCCCAGGCCATCCCTCCTTTGGTGTTCACCCAAACCCCTGAGCATCCACCAAATCATAAAACACAACCAAAAACATTACATAAAGATGTTCAAACCCTCATAACCTCACTCAAAATCCTAGATTTAAAAATTACCCATCCACCATTGGAAAACATTAAATTCTCTTGGAAACATCGTTCAAATAAAAACATTGGATCTTTCAAGTATCTATGAGGGTTTCCTGGTTACTATAAAATATAATTTCGGATGATTTTTTAGAAAATATAAACATATAAATTACTGAAATTTAATGTCTACTTAAATGTAAATAAATTTTTGATTTTCCCAATGGATCTAAGAAAAAATAAATCTGACATATATATCACGTGATATCATTGAAAAATAGTATAAAGTAATTTATGAAAACATAAAAAAAATCCTGAATGTTATAGAGATTCATTAATTTTTAGGGTATTTAAATGGACTTTTCATCCTCTCTTCTAGTTTAACTAAATTAAAAGAATTATTTTATTTACAATGAAGTAAACTATGTTTTAATTTAAGGTATATCATGATAGTTGTCATTAAAAAGTACAAGATAATGAATTTTGGAAACTTTAGACTCCCATAATTGTTGCAAATACTATTGTAATTTTTTAGATGATTAAATTTTTTTTCTAGACTTCCATTTAGTTTAAGTAATTTTTTATAAATCAATTAGCTATCCAAATAAATAATTACTATGAATTTACAAGCTATGTTACATAATTTATAATATAATAACTAAAGAAAAATTTGACACTATAAAATGTATATAGAAATACAATTAAAGGTATTCATCATGTTCAAAACAAAATTATGAACACCTTAGAGAATAAATTAATAATTATCATCATTTTATAAAATTTAAATAATCTTATTATCTTTAAACTTAAATAATAATTATAAAATTCCCAACACTGTAGATAAAGGTATTACAAAAAATATTGCAACATAGTAAAAACTAATTTCTAGAAAAAATGATTAATATAAAATATTATTTGAGGGATTGGAATATTCAAAAAATAATATCTGAAAAAATAATAGAAAACTCCCAAAAAACTCCCCTTTTGAAAATTAAAAAAAAATATTTTATAAAAATCTCTCGATTTTTTAATTTTTTCAAAAAGACTATACTAAGAAATTTGAAAACATATAGTCTGAAAAACCTAAGGGAAATAATTTTTCTTCAAATAAAAAATAATAACTCTTAATAAATACATATTTTAGTATGTTCAAAAAAATAATATACAATTTTCAAACTAAATATCTAACAAACCAAGATCAAATTTAATTTTCACAAATTTTGAGTAATCCAATGGATTATTAATATTATCTTCCAATTGATATTCAGTTTGAATAAATTTAAGAATAGTATCTTATTTTTTAACATAATATCAGAGAAAATGAAATGGAATGTTTATATGCTTAGTTATAAAATTAATTAAATGGTTTTTGAAATAGAAATATTAGAATAATTATCACAATAAATAGAAATATTTTAAAAAGTAAATTCATAGTGAGATAATGTTTTTACTATACATAAATTTTGAGATAAATAAGATAAAATAGATATATACCATCTTTTAGTAGTTGACAGAGAAATATATTTAGATTTTATTCAAATATAAGAAACTATATTTTTATAGAGAAAGTGACACAAACATGTGGTTCTTTTTCTATCAATTCAACATAATATAAAATTACAATCAGATTTGATAATAAAATCCAAATAATTTTGTCTATAATAAAATAAACTAAAACTAAAAATTCCTTTAATATATCTAATAATATTCTCACATTCATTTAAGTGAAATTCCTTAGGATATTATATGACTATTGCACATAAAAAAAACTAATCATTGTATCAGGTCTAGAATTACCTAAATACAATAATATTCTAATCATACCTATAAATAATTTATATTCAATAGATTATATAGAAACATCATAATCTAATTTACAACTTACACTCATAAGAGTTTTATAAGCATTTTAATAATAAAGGCCAAAGAATTTCACTAAATCTTTAGCATATTTTTATTTATTAAACTATATTTCATCATTTATTTGAAATATTTTATGTCTTAGAAATAATTTAAATTCAAAATTAAATCTCATGTCGGACACAATTTCTATCGAAAGTGAAAATTATTTAAAAATAAAATCATTTTATGATCCAAAAACTATCATCAACATAAATTTCAATAATTAAATTATTATTTGAAAATATCTTAGTAATAAAATTTGGATCAACTTAAGCATTTTTAAAATAAATTTTCAACAAAAATGATTCATGTATATGAAACCAAGAATGAGGTTCTTTATTAGTACCCTATAAAAATATGATAATTTAATAAAATGATTAGAAAATTTCTCATTTTCAATACTAGGTAGTTGGGAAATATAAAGTTCTTAATAAATAAAACCTTTTAAAAAAAACTTTTCACTCCAATTTAGAATAACCTAAAACTATGAAAAGTAAAAAATATAATATATTTATAATATATTTAATTCTAGAAAATGGTTAAAAATATCATCAAAACCAATATCTTCTTCTCGATATTAAACATGTGAAATAAGTCAAACATTATTCTTAAAAACCTATACAGATTCATCAATTTTTTTTTGTAAAACCATTTATTTCCAATAACATGCTAATCTAAAGGAAATTAAAATAATGGAAAAACATTATTTATTTATAATTGATTAAGATAATTATTCAATGTAATAATAAAATTAAATTCATTTAGAGTTTAATCAATATTATTAGGAATAAAATAAAAAATAAACGTAGAATTGGTACAGAAAAGTTAAAAAAAATTTATTTTAATACCAGAATTAGTACTATCAATAAAATTGTTAACATAATTATATATATGAATCTCCCATGGTAATCAATCATATTGATAAGGATTATTCTCTCCCTCATTTTAGTCATATTTATCCTGAGGACTTTCATCACCAAAGTTAAAATATATTAACTCATCATAAAAAACATAATAAATAGAATTTAATTTAACATTATTTTCTTGAAACATAACATGAACAGATCCTTCAATAAGAACAGTTCATTTATTATAAACTATAAAGCCTTTTAAATTATTATAATGACCAAAAATAATACATTCATCAATTTTATCATCAAATTTATCCAAATCATCATATGAATTTAATATAAAATATTTACAACCAAAAACACTAAAATAACCATCATTATGTTTTTTACCATTGATAAATTTTTAATAATTTTTCATTGAAAAATCACTAACAATGAATTTATTCGAAATTTAACCATAAGAAAATATGGATTCCACCCAAAAATATATAAGCAATTTATATTCACATAAAATAGTTCTATACTCTTCAATAAGAGTTATATTTTTCGATTTTGAAAACCCCATTTTTTCAGTGACCTTGGAATAGAACAACACTGAGAAAATACATTATTTTTACAAAAAATTTCAAATTATAAATTTGTAAATTCACATACTTTATCACTATTAATACAAAAAATCCCACATGCATTTTTTTGAACTAAATTACAAAAAAATGTTAAATCTAAAAAAGTATCAATTTTGTGCTATAAATTAAACCACATTAAATCTACTATAATCATCCATAATAAAAAAAGTATATTTCATTACCCTAAGGATATAAATTTTAATATGACCAAATATATCAAAACAAGATAACTATATAGGTCTATTAATACTTATCAAATTGATTGGTCTGAAAGAAGCATTAGATTTTCTCCCTTTTAAGAAATCTTTAAAAACATGAAGTTTTTCTTTCTTCATTGTAGTAACTATAACAGAATCCATTTTTTATAGAGATTATGTAACATTTATATATTTTACATGACCTAAATATCGATGAAAAATAATGTTATCACTCTGTATAGAATTCAAACACTGCACTTGATGAACTGTTAGTTCAGTAAAACCAATAGTTTAAATATTTTCCTTTCTATTACCATAAAAATATTAAATAATTATCCCTAAAAGATAAATAATTATCATTTTTTAATCTAAATTTCATTCCAACATCACATAATTGATGTATACTAAATAAATTATGTATTTAACAATCTATATACAAATATTTAAAAATAAATAATCATTTAGAAATACCTAATTTATCCAAACCTTTTACTTTTACATTGAAATTATATTCAAATGTAATAATGCCTCCATCAAATTTTTTATAATTGATAAACTTTAATGGGTATCTAGTTAGATGCCAACTGGATCCATATTCCATGTACCATTTGAAATTCTTGGTAAAATCAAGGATTTTTCTATATAAATACATTTCTTTCCATTATTGGTAGATTAGCTTCGTTGTGTCCAATCAGATTAGTAATAAAATTTTTAGAAAACATAATGAATTTAAAAAAGTATTTTTTGTCACTCTAGATAACTATGATTTAGAAATATGCATCTTCATAAATCCCAGTATCTGTTTGAATATAATAGAAAAATAATTTTTATATTGACCCTTCATGTCATATTGAAAGCATGTAATAGAAGAAGTAAACCATTTTTTACATTCACAAAATGATTTTTATGCATTTTAGGTAATCCCATATCATAGAAAATACCATGTTCATTTTTATTTATTTTATTGAAAGACATCATTTTATGATATTTTTCTCAACCTTGAACAAAATCTAAACATCATTGTTTATGAAATTCAAATTTCCTTCTTATTTTTTAATAAAAATCCTGAGTAGATTTTAAATCATCATATAAAATAGAATGATTTACATAAGAAATGTTTTTTAATTTTTTATTTTCATGTAAAATCAATTTATTTTAGAATACAAGTTTCTCATTGTTTTCATTAATCCGATTATATAAATTGGTATATTTAGAAACTTCTCTCAATCATTAAATTTATTTATTTAATTGAGAAACTTTTAGATTATAAAAATCATAATTTGAATAATAACATCCATACAAAATTCTAGAATCACTAAATCATTCATTGATTCCATAAAATATAAGTTAGTATATTATTTCTTATTTATATATTTTTTACAAGATTAATATTCTTCGATACAACTTGAACTAGTTGTCCATTCCATTTTTTACTCTTTTTCTATTTTCATTTATTATATATTTTTAGATAGTTAGGATTAATATGAACAATTTTTATAAACTCAAAACAAGTTACATCTGATGTATTATAATTTGAACTACCATTCTTATCTCCCTTATTTTTTTCATTTTGAGGTTTTTTTATAAATCATTTCTTAAATCCATTATTTTTCATTCACATGAATAATACAGTCACAAACTAATTCAAATATTATTTTTCACTAACTTTTAGTTTAGAATCAGAAGACTCAATAGAAACAATATTCAAATATTTAAATGTTACACATTTTATTTTTGTCTTCTCTTATTCAGGGATGTTTTTAAATTCAAGTTCGTACTAAAGAAGAGAACCAATCAATTCATCAATGGTTTAATCTTTAAAGTTCATAATTTCATCAATGGAATATTTCTATACATTTCATTTATTTGGTATTTCTTATTGGAATATTTAAAAAATTACTAGATTTTATAATTCTTAACTAAGGGAATTTATTCTGTTCCAAAATCATGTAATTGCTAGAACAATTGGTTCATAGTTTCTTTTTCTCCCATATTGAAGTATTGGTACTTATCTCAAATCATTCCAATATTGTTTAAATGAATTTTTATGTGTCAACATTATTAACGTGCAGAATCTTATAAATCGTATGAGGTGTCTTATAAGAAGACACATGACAAACAAATTATGTCAATAGAACAAGATAAATTTTTTACAAGTTTATTAATTTAAAACATATTTATAAATATAGTTTCCTAGAAGAGTATCCAGTTATCTTTTGGTAGTTTTTATTATTTTTTCATGATCGATCAACATTCAATTGTAAACTACTTGAGGAATGCCTCCATTCTAGATTTTTTGTATCCATAATTTTTTAAATCAATGTGAGCTGACTTATGATTAATCAAAGAATAATTTACTTTTATTCCTTCCATTTTAATTATATTTCCCTTATATTGTGATGTATATGATTGGAACAGAAAAATTAAATATGACATAATAAATTACTAATATTAAAAATTAGTAATACAAATTGTTGTTATTAGTAAATATAAAATAGTGTTAAAATAAAAAACCCTAAAAGGGTCTCCCTCCGATACCTATTAATAGTTTTGGAATGGTAATGAAATATTTTCAAGAGGGGGGTCATAGAAAATACTAAAATATCATAATAGAGAGAGATTAACTATTTAAATTAATTATTAAAGTTAGGTAAATTAATTTTCTAAAAGCATAAATAAGATAAATAAAAATAAAAAGGGTTGATTTTTATATTTTTTAGGTCTAAAGTGGAATTTGTCTACTCTAATACCTCTTTAGTCGATGAGATATTCATTGTGAACTAATCAAAATTTTAAGGGGAATCATTACAAAATTTAAAACTAATTTTTCTAGTGGAAGAATAACTAAGATACCTGACATTTTTATTGAGATTAACAACCCAATTATGAGACTCACTTTAGACTAAAAGTATCACAAATAGAATGGATGTGAATTTATAATTAGGGATTCAAAACCCAATAAATTATATAAAATGAATTATTTTTAATGAAAAAATAAACATAAAAAGGGGAAATACATAAGAGATGGGAAGAAGTGTTACATACTCAAGAAACTAGAAAGATATAGATATAAGACAAATAAAACATAGGTACTTGTTATTGAGTTTGATCATCTTTATTATCTATTAAAGGAATAATAAGAAGTCGTATTAGATTATATTCTTCCTTTGATAGATCATCACATAGTATAAATATTAAGCACAGAGGACTAGGTTTGTACAGTACTTTTAAAATTCAATGTAAAGATGTTTTGATTCTAAATGTTTCATGCTCAAATAAAAGTTATCTCCTCAAAATGAATCCTAAAGCCTTTAAATAGAATCTATAAAAACTAAAAAACTGATATCTAACTAGGTAAAATAATTCAAATTCCAACAACAATATTTATCTAAGAGAGAGGAGATTATCATCCAGAATATTCATAAGAAATATCATTTGAATTTGAAATTTTTTTTATTCAAACTGAATTGAATTAACTTTGAAATTATTCATATATTCTCTATGATAATTGGATTAAACAATTCCATAAATATTTCATGATAATTTAAATTTTAAATTCAAATTTAAAATACCATCAAAATTAATGCAACACCTGAATATTAAAACATTGATTATACGACATTAAATACCACAACATAGTTTAAATAATTTTTATTTCACTAAATATTAATTTATAAAAGAATAACACAAAGAACATAACCTAAAATATAAAAAATTATTAATTTGAAATATATGATGTATGAATATACATGAATAAAGGGTAAATTAAATCATGTTTTAAAACTAAATAAAATATTTTTAAAACACTTAAAATGGAATTCTTATAATATATATGAATTTTAGAGATCAATAAATCACTTAAAATAATTTTTATATGCTTGAAATTAATCATCTTATCAAAAATAGAGAAAAATAGAGCATGCTGAAAATTTAGTATTTTAGAAAAAAAATAAATAAATTATTATTCAGACTATGTATAGAAACTGATATGGTGGTTGGTATATAGACCATGATATTATAATTTGTTGTAAGTTTTCTTGCGGTTAGTGTATGTGATGCTCCGAAATAACTTCAACTAATGTTTTTGCACTTGGTGTCAATGTAGATATACTAGAAAGAGGTAGCTAAATAGTGAATGGGTGAAAGAACATGATGAAGATTCCATGGTTTTATGTCTTAAAAATATTTAACATGTTACACCATGTGATGGTAGATCTTGTATCCATGATCAACTTAAATGATGTTCCATGAAATCTATATGAATTTTGAAAAATATTTCTACATGGCTACTGTTTCATTATTCATCCATTAATTAGATGAAAAACAAGTTCAATAAAATTAAATTTCTAAAAAAACAAATATTCAATAGGTAGTATATAGTATATCTGTCCAATATGTAGCATTGGATGAGTTTCTCGAACATCATGCACCTATTATCAATGAAATATAGAGTTATCATGATCAAGAAAATTTTATAGCTGGTTTATCCAGTGTCCCAATCAAAGAAAAACTCAAATCACACTTGGTATCTATGAATATGTGGCATATTCAACAACTCGGGATAAGTGAAATAGTTTAATGTTTTAAGTAAGATTCTTTATGTGGTAACTAGGATTCTTCTTGTGGTAACTTTAAAACAATGTGTGGTAAATACAACAGAAACTCATTATCATTTTAGAATAGTTTTCATGGTAGTATGTTTCCATCATGAGGTAGGAATACAAAAGGATTTCAGTTTTTGTTTATATGATATTTCATGGTAGGTATTCATGAGGGTTTCATAGTCATTAAAAAAGATTGGATGTTTTTAAAAAAAAATCAAGAAATCCAAATTTGAATAATTTATAGTTTATTTAAATGTAGATAAATTATATTTTATTCCAAAGGATTGGATAACACTTCAATTTTATATAAATATCATATGATATCATCAAAAAGGTGGATAATTATATCTAAAAATTTAAGAAAAAATAACTATAATGTTGAAAAAAAATTTCAATTTTTCTGGTATCTAATTGAATTTTCAGACTTTAGTGGCATTGAATGTAATTTGGAAAAATATATTATCTTTCAAATTAAAAAATTGGTGTCCAATTTCAAGGTATTTTTTGAGAGTTATCAAGGAAATTCATTAGATATTCAATTTTGAATAACATATAATTCGAAAGATATTGAAGAGAATTCGGCAATTTTTTAGGGAATTAAAATAAATATTTCATACTTCCACATAGTTTAAAGAAATGTACATAAATTTATTATCTATTAAATGAAACAAGTTTCATAAATATCTAATATATATAACATAATTTATAGTAAAATAACTAAAGAAAAAATTAAAACACTATAAACTATGTAATATATAAGTAAATACATGCAACATGTTTAGACCAAAATTAAAATCAACATAGAGACAGAATTAGACGTTTTCATGGTTTAATAAAAATAAATAAACTTCTTACCTTTTAGATGAAATCAGAATTATTAAATTACAAACAAAATATATTAATATATTATAAAAACAAAGCGACTTAGTAAAAAAAATTAATAAAATGATTAATTGAAAATATTTTTGGAGGGATTGAAATATTCATCAAAATAAAATATATATAATGGAAAAAAACTCAAAATACTATGATCTTAAATTTTAATTGTTTGCTTTCTGACATTAATTTTTTTTTGAATTGTTTTAAATTCTATAAATGAGCCCTTGTACCCATCTAATTTGGTGTTTTGGAGGTTATTGGGAGTTTAGAGAAAGAACTCTAATGGATGTTACTAGTGTCATACAAAAATAGAGATTTTGTAGCGTTGCTGACTATATGATGGACTGGAAAGTTGCTAGCTGATGCTATAGGAATCCTACCAGCTAGCTAGGGGAAACCAAATCTTGGATTTCCTACAGTAAAACCACCAGCTAGTCGATGGGAACCGCCACTTAGGTGGTGGGGTTCCAAGTAGTGAAGGACTCGATTTCGGGTATAACTGAATCATCAGTAGCGTCCAACGACAAGATGGTGACACTAAGTTGAGTCAGGATATTGAAAGAAAAATTGTATTTATAGCCCTAGAAACACCCATTTAACTCCAAATCACTATTCATTTGACCCCATATCATGAGTTTTGATCTATATTGGTTATCTAATGCTTATGTGACTTATTAAATTCCATTCATTGATCACTTGATATGTTCTTCAATCTGGACATCTATTTTCGTGGTGTATTTCATGAAATTGCATAGTTCATTTGGTTTTCACATGGATCGTCTTCTTCCAGCCTTGATTTTGTGGATTTATCGCTATCCATAAGGGATCATGAAGTTTCACATTAATCTAGATGCTCGATATTAGGATCCTTATTTGTTGTCTTGAGATAGGTTGTCTTAAAATTACCTCTCAGGTCTATTTTTGTGTTCTAATATGTCAAATATGTACGATCATTCTGGAACACTATGTGTAAATCCTTTTAAAATTGTAATTTCTTAAATCCTCAGGCCTAGACCTCTCCCAAATCTTTTTGGGTCTATTGGTGAATTAGTCCTAGAAATTCATCCACGCAAGTTGTGTTCAACACTTGACCTTTGATTGGAATATAGAATTTATGAACATAGAAACCTATAACTAAATTTTGAGATTAGTTTTTGGAATGGCTTAACACATATATTTATAATTTTTCTGTTTCACCTATATTTTAAATGGATAAATGGTATGATATTGCAATATAACATAATGGTTTCATGGGATAATGACATAAAGAAATTTGAAATGATAATTGGTCTTATTTCGTATGTGATTCAGAGTTTTCATAACTATTATATGAATTGGAATATTGGTATAAAACTAGTAATTAACTTAATGAAAACTAGAAATATAATTGGAACCCAACTACAAAATGTGGGATAAAATATAATTTCTCTTTATTAGTACTAGATAAAAATACTAACAAAGGGTGACCTTTATTGGCGCTTAGTAAGCACTAAAAAAGGGAATATTTCAAAAAAATATTAAAAATCATATATTAATATATAAATATATTTATATTGGTAAAAATAAGATATATTTCGTCAAATATGATTTATATATGACTAAATATACATTTATGTTTGATACATAAGATATTTAAATAAAAATGACATATAAAATAAAGATTATATATCATAAAATAATATTATTTCATATATATATAATTTTCATAAATATTATTTATATAATATTAATATATTTTGAATAAAATTTATATTTCATTTATTTTTGGAAAAATAGTTTATAATATAATTAAAAATAATGACTAATTCATAATAATAGAAATGTATAAACATTTATTTCAATTTCATTTGTTTTTTCAATTCAAAATATATATCAAATAATAAATATTTAATAAGTAATTAAAAAATTTATTAAATATGTTACACTTAATATGTCATATAATAATTTCAAAAATACATTTACAAAATTAATTCAGCTTTTATAGAGAAAAAAACACAAAAGTAATAAAATGTTATATTATCATTTTAGATTTTTATTTATTAATAATTAATAATTAATATATTATATTTTTAATTATTAAATGTTATTCATTTTTTATATTTATATTTAATATTTAATATTTATTAGTTATATATATATATATATATATATGTATTCAATTTAATCCATTTTCTTGTTTAATGTTTTAAAATTTTATTAATTGTTTATATTTATTTATATTTATTAATTAAAATTTAATAGGGTTTAATATATTTATACTTTTAACAATTAATATATTTTTCATTTTCATTTATTTATATATTTAATTTTATTTTTTAAAATATTATATAATTAATAACCCTAATTAATTTTAAAAAAATCAATCTACTCATATTTTAATTAAATATCACTCATTTCTAAAATTCATTCATTTAATATTATTTATTCATTAATAGTCTTAATTGATTTTTTTATTTTTTTTATAATTTATTCACTTTAATTATTTATTTATTTAATGTATTTGTAATTTAGTCATTTTTAATATTTTTTAGACATAACTATTAAGTAATTTATTTTATATTTTTAATATAGAAATATATTCACATATATATATATATATTACAATTTTTGGGTGTAAAATTACATCCAAACACACACACACCACATAAGCATGTTGGAAAGGAAGTCCATAGCCCCCCCCCCCCCCACAAGGGGAAGGATCACCCATCATGACTTATTTATTTATTCACTACATGGTCTGAAGACTCGATGGGTAATAAACCCATTACTGGACTCATATAAACCATCCCAATCCCTCAACTAGTATGCATTAATCTACCGCTATAACTACACTGACCACGAACCACAACGATCTTGTTTCCCACCACTTTTTTGCATGGCCCCGCCAGCCCATTTCCTAATGAGACTCTTCCCCAATCACATCATTTGTTGCTCCACTGAACCAAAACACCACCACTTTGAGCTTTCTCCCTACTCACATCACTCGTCGCCCACTACACTAACAACCGAAGACACAACCACCACAATCTCACCCCGGTCACATCGCCCACCATTCCACCAGAGACACCACCACGACATGCACCGAGCACGTCTGCACTAGCCACATTTGCACTGTCCCACCTTGATGGCCCACATATAAATCTGCCACTGCCCCCATTGAAATTGTATAGATGAAATCACCAACCCTTAAATTGGGGTAGAAAATTATAGTGAGTTGGAGTCGAACTGGACACCACACCCGTCTGGATGCCACAGATGCATGGAGGTCACCCACTCACACGCACCCCATTTGAAATATATTCACACATATATATAGAAATATATATCGATATGTATAACATTTCATTAAATATTATTTTTATAATACAAATAATTCATTTACATTAAATGATTCACATAATTAGTGAGAATTGGTTTATAATTAATAATTAATATTAATTAAAAATATTATAAAATTTGTATCGAGTAATGGATGTTTAATAAATTTTAATTTGTTATTTCAATTTAACATATATCATACATCTGTTAAATGAATTTCACAAACATTTATACACAATTAATAAAATTTTATATATTAATACACACATATACACATAATATTTTGGTAATTTTTTTAATTTATAATATTTATTTTAAAATGTTTTTATTTACATTATATAATTAATATATATTATGTATTTTATCAGAATATTTTTTTTTCTTTTTTTATTCAATATGTACTATTTGTTACATTTTAATATTTTTTCAAATTTATACATTATTAATTTTATTTATTCATTAATAATCATAATAATTTTTTTTATATTTTTATAATTTATTCATTTTTAATTTTCCTTTATTTAACATTTTTTAATTTCACCAATTTTTAAAATTTATTTATGCATGTTTAATACTTACCATTTAATTGTTTTAATATCATAGTAATTTAAATGATTAATATGTATTCTTTTTCATTTTAACATATATTCATTTTTTTATTTTATTAATAATTTATATAATTAATAACACTTTTTTTAAAATATCTTTACAATATCTTGTATTTTACATTATTAAATTTCACTCTTTTTTCACATTCATTCATTTAATATTACTTATTATTATTTATTCACAAATAATGTTAATTATTATTTAGTTTTCTTTTTATTTCAATCTTTTTTAATATTTATTTGTTCAATATTTTTATAATTTATTAATTTTTAATATTTTTATGCATATTTATTCATTAACATTTAAGGTTTATAATATGGTTTCAATGTGCATATTAAATAATAATTCTTCTTCATTTAAAATTATATTCATTTATTTTTTCAAATAATTTTTATAATCACAAAAACTTGTTCAATATTTTTTGATATATTTGAAGTTTATTATTTTTTATTTGTTAAATTCCAGTCATTTATAACATTCATACATTTAATATTATTTATTCATTAATAATATAATAATTTTGAACTTTGTTTATAATTAATTTGAACTTTGTTTATAATTAATTTGAACTTTGTTTATAATTTATTCATTTTTAATTTATATTCATTTAACAATTTTTAATTTATTTTATAAAGTTTTATCAGAAAATTCCAAAAAGCACTGATAAAACCAATCTTTATCAGTACTACCAATTTGTGCTTATAAATATATATTTTATCACTACCTTATATGTTAGCGGTGAAAAAACATATATTTACCCATGTTTTTTGGAAAGCGGTGATAAAACCCTTCTATTATTTTAAATATAACACTAATAGAGAACACCATCGTCTATACTGTTCAGTCTATTTCAGAACTAATTCTTCACCTATTCTCCCCCTCAATCTTCATAGAAGAATCAACAATTTCAAAACCCAATATACATGATTCTTTCTACTCCCTTTTTTTCAATCATGCAATGTTTCACCATTTTTATAACTGTTTGTTTATTTTTAGTTTTTCCAAAAGGTTTTGGTTTGTCATGTGAGCATTGGAACTCGAAGAGGCTTGAGACCTGATGATCCACAATGCCTCAAGATCCCCACCATCATGACTACATTCATTGATTTTAGGTCATCCCAATTTTTTTGTTATTGTTCAATTTGTTCTGATTTGGTTTTGTATCACTATACAGTCACCCAAAGATGCCCATTTTGTCCTACTCCATCCAAAAAGTAATAGGTTCCTAATTAACCCTTAAAATTGGAAAATTATTTCAAAATTAAAAAAATAAAGTTGATTATGAGAGATTAAGAGAAATAGCGACTCATTAAGTTTCCTTAATATATTACTATGTACTTTAACTATTCATATATTTAGGAAAAAAGATTGAAAATATATAATAAGAACATATATAATATTTATCATGTTTCTAAATATTTATAACTATTTAATTTGTCATGTTAATTTAATTTATAGTAGTTAAAATATTACTTTATTACCCCATCAAACATTATAAAAAATATATTTTTTAAATATATTTTTTACAATTTATATTGATTTCTCATTAAATAAGATGAATATTATTTCTTATAATAATGATGATTAATTTCATAGGATGTGAATATGGTATTATTTTTAAATTTAAATCATTTTTTAAGAATACCTCATGCCTAAGGAATACATGGAGATCTTATTTTCTAGTAATTTATAGAGTTCCATTTATTAATATTTGATTGTTATACTTTTTATAACTTCATGAAAATTCAAATGGTTGTGGATCGAGGATTAGAACAGTTGTGTGTTTCGGTACTCAGTCATTTTGTTCTAATTGGAGGTTCATGTAGAGTCTATAAGGATCTATATTGGTAAGTTGTATTCTAATAATTGACCATGCATGGAAATAAATTAGCTAGCCCTCCATCTGTTTTTTTATCATATGTGTGTTACACTATCCATTAATTTTGATTTCTTTTCATGGTATTAGAGTGTAAAAATACTATATTATTAATATGTTACCTTGAAGATGCACACACACACATTTATTAGTATATTATTTAATTACCCAATTTTATCATATTATTAATACAATTTTTATAGGTTTTAGATACACAAAATACTTTTTACTTATGAATGAAATATAATTGTATTAATTTGTCTCTCAAAAAGGTTTCTAATTGAGTTATTTCTCAAATAAATTTTTAATTGATTCAAAATGAATGGAATTAAATTTATTGAAAATGGATTTATGATGTAATTCAAAATGGTGTTTTTATTGGGAAATGATTGTGGAACGAATGTGTTTTGAAGAATGAAAAACAAATAATTGATTTACTTAGGGTTTAAATGGAAGGAATTTATATTTTTATGAAATTAAGAACTAGATTTAGGGTATTGGACTTTAACATGTTCATGCTATATGAAAATTACTATAATAAAACATGCATACACTCAAATTATGATAGTTTGTTTACATATCAATGTATATGTGAATTATATGCATACCTTATGTGTATTTGTTTTAATAAAAAATGAGTATTATTGAATATTTTAGGATAAATGTTAAGATAAATGGATGGATTATAATCTTATCAAAAGAAGTTTGAGTATAGAGTTAAATTTTTAATCAAGTTTGCAATAGAGCATGCATACGACCCTTCAAAATTCCTTTCCCCCTGTTTATATTATTATTATTAAAAAAATATTTATACTAATGATTTGGTAGAACATATGATTTTATATTTAATATATATGATCTATATGTGTTTGACTAAGAATGAAGAAGAACTAAAAGTACATACTAATTAGGATGATAAAACTATTAATGGATCATTTGGCCTAAATACCAGTGTAAATGATGATGGAGATCATATGTAAGAAATGAAAAAAAAAAATTAAAACATACTTCGTGACTTCAAATGTTTTTTGAGAAGAATAATGATTTTATAATGAGACCATCATGTACTAGCTGTAATAAATATATAACATTATCACTATTTTTATATTCTATAATTTGAAATATGGAATCAGATAGAGCGACACCAGTTTAGAAGAACTACATTTTCTCTTAAATGATGTGTTTCCATAAGAAAATAAGATTCCTTTTCAAACATATTATTTTATGATAATTCTACATTCAATGAGAATGATCTCTGAAAAAACACATGATTTCCCAAATCATTGTATATTGTTTCACAAGAACCATGAATCTCTCAGAAAGTCACCTATGTGTGGAGTAGATTGATACAAGAAAGATTAATCATTCCCTTTTAAATTTATATTGTATTTTTATATCATTGAAATGTCTAGAAAAATATAAGGATAAAAATAAACCATTAGAAAATTGACATGGAATGAAAATATAAGAATAAAAAATGCAAACTCCATCACACAACAGATGATCCTCAATGGAAGAAAATTTATTATGAGTGTCCTAAATTTAAAAACAAGATGAGAAACCTTAATCTTGTGTTATTTATATATAGAATAAATAATTTTGGTGTAAAAACTATTACTCATAGTATATGGATAGTTATGTTGGTAAATCATAACTTTCCCCCAATTTTCACAAGAAAAAATACATTATGTTTTCTCTTGTTATATTAGGACCAAAAATACATATGTCACGACCCGTCCTCGAGGCTCGTGTCGTGACTACCCCAAGCCCGCCTTCCATAGGCCAGGGGCTGGCGACTAGCACCAAGGCATAAATCCCGGTAAAAAGGGAAGGCATAGCCTTTGTAAAGTAAACAAACACCACAGAGTAAGCAAGCAGAAGAAGTAAACTCTAAGTAAAAGCTGGTACAACAGTAAGTGCGGAAAAGTAAATGGGCCAGTATACAAACCCAAACTGAAAGTAAAGTACAACTGGAAAGGGAAAACAAAAACTGTAAAGTAAAGCCGCAACGCCGAGCTGTATACTAGAAATTCCTCCTGAAGGGTGAGAATGGGTACCCTCCTCCGCTCCTCGGGTCCAGCCGATTGCTTCGAGTACGTCTCGTCCAGTGGTCCACCTCCAGGTATCGTCCTGCTCCGCAAGCCTCAACCACAATCATCGCTATCCGTCGTCTGCAACCAACACAATGTAGTGCGGGCATAGCCCGTGCAGGGGTGAGTATAAGCTACTCAGTAGGGACCCCGAGACCCCCGAAGGTCTCCCAAAATCCACAAAGGATAATCCACAAAGGAAAGATACAATCACGAAGTAACATCTAACACTGCTTAGCTATATGCCCATACATATACCTAAGTCATCAATTCTCGTTCGACTCCAACATCCGAACCCAAGTACAACCCAGTCCACACAGGAAAGCAAATAGTAAATCCACACAGGATAGCACAACACAATCCACAAAGGATAGAAAACATGATTCATCTCACACAGGTATACTACTTCGTATGACGATAGAGATAATCAGATATATCCACTGATTCATCTAAGTCATCGGACCCACAAAGGATCGATAGGTACTAACCCCCGCAATGACCCAAGAAGGGTCTAACCCACACAGGATCGATAGGTAACTAACCCCCGCAATGACCCAGGAAGGGTCTGACCCACACAGGATCGATAGGTAACTAACCCCCGCAAAGACCCACATAAGATCGGACTCACACAGGATTGGTAGCACTGATCCACGTAGGATCGATGAGTGTTGTAGTCGTCACCGTCGAATCCACTGAGGATCTCTGTACAGTCGTCGTCGTCATCACAGTCGCAGACGCAGCCAGCAGTAGGGTTCCCGCACACAGCAAGCTCGTTCGGGAGGGTCCGCTCCACGAGCCGTGAGGCTGATACATCAACTGACACATAGTCCAGAGTTGATGTATCCAAAAGTTCCGTATCGTCAACATGAACTCAACGTCGCAGACGACACGTCAATCGGACGCCCAGTCTGAGAGTTATTGGCTTTTTCGTCCCAAGGGCCCGGTTGGTTTTTAAGGAAAAACCAAATTGACCGTACTCCACCTGCATCCAAACGTCGGGCGGAGTATGCCAAAAGATCCGTCTCACTTAGAGGAATCTAACAAAGTCAACGACACGTCATTCGGACGTCCGAAGCTTAAGATACGAGTATTTCCGCTTCGAGGGCCTGGTTGGTTTCGTGTACGAACCAACCTGGCCGAACTCAAAGTATTTCGAAACCTTGAGTGCAATATATCGAAACGACTGTTTCGATCCAAGGATCGCATCGCCGCTGACGGCGTGCCGATCTTTGGTCCGTAGCCCGAGATATGGGAAAAAGACCAAAAAGGGTCTGAAAATGGGGGTTTCGGGACCGGACCGACCCGGCCCAGCGGCCCGGCCCGGCTCGTCGCCCGACCTGGCGGTCCGGCGCTTTGGCGCGGGGCACCAGCTGGCTCGGCCGTACGGCCCAGCTGTTCGTCTTTTGCGGGGGGGGGGGGGGGGGGGGCTTCCCCCCACCGTTCGGAAACCGTGACCCAAATTAAGGGGCCGCTCAGCTGGCCAGCCGGGGGTTTTGACCCCTGGCTCTTTCCCTGTCCGGCCGGCCCGCCGTGGCCGGCCGGTTCTTGCTCCACGGGACCGGCGACGACCGGTCCCCTCCTTGCTCCGACGCCAGTGGCCCGTCTCCAGCCGCCGGTCACCCTGCTTCACCGCGGCCCGGAACCAGTCGCGACCTTGGTCGTCCGGTGCGGCGCGACGGCACCCTGCTCTTCCACCGTGGCCCCGCTCCGGCCGCGGTGTCTTCAGGTTCCTCCGACGCGGCGCGACGGCGTCGTGTCCTTGTTCGTTTCCATGGCGCGGTGCGACGGCGCTGCACATTCCTTGTCGCACGATCACATGCGGTGCGACGGCACCGTGCCATACTCGTTTCAAACTACAAAGAAACAAAACACAGATAAGGGAGGAGGGTCAGCCGTGTTTGTACGGTCCAGCCCCCTCTCATTAATCGATAGCATTTGGTCATATTTTCACGAAGAACGACAAAGTAGTAAACACAAACAAAATAATTAAATAACCCCTACCTCGTGCGAGCTTGAACGGAGGTTCATCGAACGAGGATTCTTCTTGGGTTGAGATGTCGCGGAAGGAGATATTGTGGAAGAAGACGTCGAGGAAGAAGACGTCGACGGCATCGCGGTACACGGCGTTGCGTAATCGGTTTCCGAGAACTCGACGTTCTTCGTCGGAGACCGATGTGTTCTTCGCGTTCTTTGTCGAAGATGAAGAAGTTCTTCAATCCTTAGCCTTTTTCTACCCAAGACTCCACCACAAGAAACTAACCCAAAATAAAATAAGCTCACCTCTTATTTTAATAACATAACATAAATTTTGAATTTCAAGAGTTTGAAATTCAAATATCCACACTTAACTCACTTAATTAATAATATAAGTTATTAATGTTTAAGTTATCAAAAGTTAATGATGAGTTGAGGGGGGTTGAAGAATATGAAGGGGTGGGGTTCGTGTGGGCCCCACCACCCTCATAACCTCTCTTGGGAAGTTGGGTAGTTACCCAACTTCCACCCAAAGCCTTAAACCACTTAAAGAAAAATAAAAATTGTAGTTAAATTATAAATTAAACTTCCACAATTTTTATCATCTTCTCTCATGAAAATGCACCTTCAGAACAGGTGTTCCTAAGCAATTACCGGCGCTGCGGTTCCATCAGTGCCCTCGGAATTCTATGCCGAGCAACAGTTCAAAAGATAGGAATTCCCGCTCGTTCATTCACTGAACGTACCCGAGCTAAACTTCGGATAGAAATTCTGGGCACACCGGGCCTCAGAATCAAGTGCCGTCGGAAACTGCGTCCTTGTAAAATCTCAAAGAAAATTAAGAAAAAAATTTCCTTGAATTTTACGGGTCTTTACATTACTCCCACATCAGGGCATTACGTCCCCATAAAGATACATCGAAGACTAGGGAAACAAATGTGGGTACTGAGAAGGCATCTGAGTCTCCCGCTCCCAAGTGCTCTCCTGGAGGTTCCCGTGCGGCCATCTGATTCTCACTAGAGGAATAGACCGTCCACGTAGGGCATGCTCCTTTCGATCCTCAATCTCCATTGGGACCTCCGTAAAAGTCTCCCCATCATCAACGTCTATCTCCCCATGGTCAATGATATGCGTCGGGTCGTGCACGTATCTCCTCAGCTGAGATACGTGGAAGATGTCATGCACCCGGTGCAACTGAGGTGGTAGAGCCAAGCGATGAGCCACCTCGCCAATCCTGCTGAGGACCTGGAAGGGTCCGATGAAGCATGGAGACAACTTTCCGCCTCATCCAAATCTCCGTAATCCATGTCGAGGTGAGACACGCAAAAAGACGTGGCCGCCATCCTCGAACTCTAGTGGCCTTCACCTCCTGTCATCATAATACTTCTGCCATCTCGGAGTTGTCCTCATCCGTTCCTGGATGACCTGGACCTTCTCTGTCGTGTCCTGGACCATCTCTGGTCCCACAAGTGCTGACTCCCCAGGGTCTGTCCAGCACAAAGGAGATCTGGACGGTCGGCCGTACAACCCCTCGTATGGTGCCATCCTGATGGTGGAGTGGTAGCTATTGTTGTACGCAAACTCCACCAAGGGTAGGTGGTCCTCCCAGTAGCGACCAAAGTCGAGGACACATGCGCGGAGAATGTCCTCGAGAGTCTGAATGGTCCTCTCCGTCTGACCATCCGTCTGAGGGTGAAAGGCGGTGCTTAGACGTTGTTGCGTCCCGAACGCCTCCTGCAACCCCTTCCAATGCTGGGAAGTGAAGTGAGCATCTCGATCGGAGACTATAGATTAAGGAACACCATGAAGCCATACAATCTCTTGAATATAGAGATGTCCCAAGCTCTCCACTGAGCCCTACTTTCTGATGGGTAAGAAGTGTGCCGACTTGGTGAGTCGGTCGAGAATCACCCAAATAAAGTCATGATCTCTGGAAGTGCATGGAAGTCCAGTCATGAAGTCCATACATATCTCGTCCCACTTCCACTCCAGGACCTCTAAGGGTTGTACCAAGCCTGCTGGTACCTGATGCTCTGCCTTCACCTGCTGGCAGGTGAGGCATCAAGAAACGAACTCCGCCACAGCCTTCTTCATGCCCGGCCACTAGTGTCATCGACTGATATCCTGGTACATCTTCGCCACTACAGGATGTACTGCCAAAGGGGAAGTGTGAAACTCTATCAGAACATCTTCCTGTAAAGAAACTGGTACCATGGTACGTCCTCTGAAAAGGACATCGTGCTCTTCTCCAAGATGAAACCATCAGGTGCCTTTCCTGAGGATATCTGTGCACTCCGCGTCTCACAATCAGCGTCCCCTTGCTATGCCTCTCTGACCCGCTGCAGTAGTGGAGGGGTGACTGTGAGAGACTGAAGGAAGGCTGCTCCATCTCTATCCACGCCTCTAGGGGCGCTGGTCAAACTCTGTCTCAACTCCTGGAAGCTCTGCTGACATCTGTCTGACCACACGAAGGGTTTCCCCTTCCTCCTTAACGTTCTCCAAAGATGCAATGATTTCTCCTTTGACGAAAAGGGAAATCTGGTCTCATCCCCTGGATGAACCACGTTCCTTGCCTAATACAGTCAATCCCTTCATGATTAGTTAATTCATGCCATGGATGACGTCGTAAGGCCTCGACACTGCTACCAAGAGATCCAATTGTAACTCTCGCCTCCAAGGGTTGAGTCACACTGTCGGCATCAGTGTGTGGTCACTGGGTCTCCTCCAGTAAGAATCTCGCAAGTGAGGGTCAAGTCAATAGTTTTTAACCGGCACCTCTTAGTAAAAACAAACAAAAGACAAGAAAGAAAACGGCACCATTTTAAGTGTCTTTTATTACTTCAACTCAAAGTACAAGGACACAAGGCAACACAAACTACGAAGCTAGAGGCATTATGGGAAAAGGCCTCTATGCCTGGAGCAAGTCCCACACTAGTCCACCCGCTTCCGGAGCTCCATGATCGTAAGCTTCAGCTTCTTGAAGTTGTGCTCTCCACTGAGGTCGGGGTGGACCTCCTGGTGGTGGTGGTGGTAGAGCCTCAAAACATCGTCCACCAACTGCCGCTCGACCAGCTCCTCGACCTCGTCGACCTGATCCCTGCAGACCGCCATGGTCGAACCTCTGCCTCTACCTAGGTGGTTCCTCAACCGTCTTCTACTCCTCTACATGGAGGGTCGGGCAGTCACGAGCCATGTGGCCCTTCCCTCCGCATGTATAGCACTGTCTTCCACTTGTAAGACTAGTTCTACTACGTGTTCCCCGCTCCTCCGAGCCAGTATCCTATGGTCGTCCGCCCGTTGGCCTGGCTCGCTTGGACCTCTGTGACATCTGTCTACTTCCGGCTGCAGAAGACTCCGCTACGTGCCGTCCCACGGTAGGTCTCGTTGCTGGAGAAGGCTCAGCAAGAAAACTCTCGATCAAAAGGGCTTTCTCCAGTACTCCTTCCTGAGTCGGAATTCTAAGGGAGATCAGCGATGCCCTGATCTCGTGCCTCAATCCCTGCTCAAAGGTCCAGGCTCGAAAGAATGGGCCTCGTACCATGTCGGTCGAGTAGCGCGAGAGATCGGTAAATCTCACCGAGTACTGGGCGACTGTCAAGCTGCCCTGCCGCAGCTGAAGAAGCCCCTGGATGCGCATCGCACGGAGGGTGGCTGGGACGAACTCCGAGTGGAAGAGGCTCTCAAAGCCCGTCCAGAGGAGGGATGCCTCATCGTGCACCTGGAGCATCAAGCTCCACCATCTTCCTGCTTCTGCGTGCAGTAGGCTCGCTGCGAGGATCACCATGAGGTCTAATGGTGTCCTCACTAGCCGAAAAATACGTACAACTGCCTCCAGCCAGTCCTCAGCTGCCTGGGGGTCCGTCTCCCCATGGAACCTGGGCAGTCGCTGGCACTGGAACTCGTGCAGTGCACTAAGGTGATGTGCATCGTCAGCGGTCGGGGCTAGACGCATCGGTGGCTCAGCGGGTAGAGGCACCGCCGGTGCCTCTGCTGTCAAATAGCCCTGCACCGAGGCCTCGTCGCTCGGGGGGATTTCGTCACACTCAACTCTCGGAACCCTAGCTGGCTGCCGTCGTGGGGCCATCCTGAAAAGGAAACAGGTGCGCCACGGTCAGAACAATATACCTGGTGAGCTGACACAAAGTAATCACAAAGAAAACATGAAACACACATGCAATCAATGTTTCCGTGCATTAAGTCGGAAATCAGATGTCATGGTCCTGGTGTATGGATACATCGGCCGCCGCACCAACACTGGACTCCCTAGACTGATAACCACACCCAATACGCTTAACAAAATTGATACACATAGAAAAAGATCAGAGTTCCAAGTTCTGTGGTAGAACCGAACTCCTCTGATACCAATTTGTCACGAACCGTCCTCGGGGCTAATGTCGTGACTACCCCAAGCCCGCCTTCCATAGGCCAGGGGCTGGCGACTAGCACCAAGGCGTAAATCCCGGTAAAAAGGGAAGACATTTCCTTTGTAAAGAAAACAAACACCACAGAGTAAGCAAGCATAAGAAGTAAACTCTAAGTAAAAGCTGGTACAACAGTAAGTGCGAAAAAGTAAATGGGCCAATATACAAACCCAAACTGAAAGTAAAGTACAACTGGAAAGGGAAAACAGCAACTGTAAAGTAAATCCGCAACGCCGAGCTGTCGACTAGAAATCCCTCCTGAAGGGTGATAACGGATAGCCTCCTCCGCTCCTCGGGTCCAGCCGACCGCTCCGAGTACGTCATGTCCAGTGGTCCACCTCCAGGTACCGCCCTGCTCCGCAAGCCTCAACCACGATCAGCGTTGTCCGTCGTCTACAACCAACACAATGTAGTGCGGGCATATCCCGTTCAGGGGTAAGTATAAGCTACTCAGTAGGGACCCCGAGACCCTTGAAGGTCTCCCAAAATCCACAAAGGATAATCCACAAAGGAAAGATACAATCACGAAGTAACATCCGACAGTGCTTAGGTATATGCCCATACATATACCTAAGTCATCAATTCTCATTTGGCTCCAACATCCGAACCCAAGTACAACCCAGTCCACACAAGAAAGCAAAACGTAAATCCACACAGGATAGCACAACACAATCCACAACGGAAAGAAAACCGAATTCAGCTCACACAGGTATACTTCTTCGTATGACGATAGAGATGATCAGATATATCCACTGATTCATCTAAGTCATTGGACCCACAAAGGATCGATAGGTACTAACCCCCGAAATGACCCAGGAAGGGTCTGAACCACACAGGATCGATAGGTAACTAACCCCCGCAATGACCTAGGAAGGGTCTAACCCACAACAGATCGATAGGTAACTAACCCCCGCAAAGACCCACACAGGATCAGAGCCACACATGATCTGTAGGCGCTGGCTCACACAGAACCGCTGAGCACTGACCCACACAGGATCAGACCCACACAGGATCGGTAGCACTGATCCACGTAGGATCGCTGAGTGATGTATTCATCGTCGTCGAATCCACTGAGGATCTCTGTAAAGTTGTCGTCGTCATCACAGTCGCAAACCCAGCCAGGACTAGGGTTCCCGCACACAACAACCTCGTTTGGGAGGGTCCACTCCACGAGCCATGAGGTTGATACATCAACTAACACATATTCCAGAGTTGATGTATCTAAAATTTCCGTATCGTCAACAGGAACTCAACGTCGCAGACGGCACGTCAATCGGACGCCCGGTCTGAGAGTTATTGGCTTTTTCGTCCCAGGGGCCCGGTTGGTTTTTAAGGTAAAACCAACTCGACCGTACTCCACCTACGTCCAAACCTCAGACGGATTATTCCAAAAGATCTGTCTCACTTAGAGGAATCCAACAAAGTCGACGGCACGTCATTCATACGTCCAGAGCTTAAGATACGAGTGTTTCCGCTTCGAAGGCCCGGTTGGTTTCGTGTACGAACCAACCCGGCCGAACTCAAAGTATTCCAAAACCTTGAGTGCGATATACCGAAACGACTGTTTCGATCCAAGGATCACATCGCCGCTGATGGCATGTCAATCATTGGTCTGTAGCCCGAGATATGGGAAAAAGACCAAAAAGGGTCCGAAAATGGGGGTTTCGGGCCCGGACCGACCCGGCCCGAGACCCCTTGGGTCGGCCCGAACTGGTTCAACCCAACCCGGGTGTGGCCCCGCCCGGCTGGGCACGGCCCGACATGGCTCGGCGCCCGGCATGGCGGTCCGACGCTTTGGCGCGCGGCACCAGCTGGCTCGGCCGAACGGTCGAGGCGTTCGGCTTTTACGGGGGGGGGGGGGGGGGGTTCGGAAACCGCGATCCCAATTAAGGGGCTACTCAGCTGGCCAGCCGAAGGTTTTGACCCCCAACTCTTTCCCTATCCGGCTGGCCCGCCCTGGCCAGCCGGTTCTTGCTCCACGGGACCGACGACGGCCGGTCCCCTCCTTGCTACGACGCCGGCGGCCCGTCTCATGCCGCCGGTCACCCTGTTTCGCCGCGGCCCGGAACCGGATGCGGCCTTGGTCGTCTGGTGTGGCGCGACGGCGCCATGCTCTTCCACCGTGGTCCCGCTCCGGACGCGGTGTCTTCGGGTTCCTCTGACGCGGCGCGACGACATCGTGTCCTTGTTCGTTTCCATGGCGCGGCGCGACGGCGCCGCTCATTCCTTGTCGCACAATCACACACGGTGAGATGGCACCGCGCCATACTCGTTTCAAACCACAAATAAACAACACACGGATAAGGTAGGAGGTTCGGCCGTGTTTGTGCGTTCCGGACCCCTCTCGTTAATCGATAACATTTGGTCGTATTTTCACGAAGAACAACAAAGTGGTAAACACAAGCAAAATAATTAAATAACCCATACCTCGTGCGAGCTTGAACGGAGTTTTTTCGAACGAGGATTCGTCGCGGGTTGAGACGTCGCAGAAGGAGATATTGTGGAAGAAGACGTCAAGGAAGAAGACGTCGCTGGCGTTGTGGTACACGGCGTTGCGTAATTGGTTTCCGAGAACTCGGCGTTCTTCGTCGGAGACCGATGTGTTCTTCGCGTTCTTCATCGAAGAGGAAGAAGTTCTTCAATCCTTGGCCTTTTTCTCCCCAAGTCTCCACCACAAGAAACTAACCCAAAATAAAATAAGCTCACCTCTTATTTTATTAACATAACATAACTTTTGAATTTCAAGAGTTTGAAATTCAAATATCCACACTTAACTCACTTAATTAATAACATAAGTTATTAATGTTTATGTTATCAAAAGTTAATGGTGAGTTTAGGGGGGTTGATGAATATGAAGGGGTGGGGTTCGTGTGGGCCCCACCACCCTCATAACCTCTCTTGGGAAGTTGGGTAGTTACCCTACTTCCACCCAAAGCCTTAAGCCACTTAAAGAAAAATAAAAATTGTAGTTAAATTATAAATTAAACTTCCACAATTTTTATCATCTTCTCTCGTGAAAACGCAACTCCGGAACAGGTGTTCCTAAGCAATTACCGGCATTGTGGTTCCATCGGTGCCCTCGGAATTTGATTCCGAGCACCGGTTTAAAAGATAGGAATTCCCGCTCGTTCGTTCACTGAACGTACCCGAGCTAAACTACGGATTGAAATTTCAGGCACACCGGACCTCAGAATCAAGTGCCTTCAGAAACTGCATCCTTGTAAAATCCCAAAGAAAATTAAGAAAAACAATTCCTTGAATTTTACAGGTCTTTACTACATAGTAATGATATTTATATCTATTTGGTTTCATTGATTGATGTTCTAAAATCGATTTGGGATACGTATGTTAAATTCTATGATTCTCATAGAATTAAATAGTTCACATTGAGAGTTATGTTGTACGGGACGAGGAATGAATTTCATGCATAAGGAAATTTATCATTCTATAACATTAATGGAATTTTGGGGTATCCCATTTTAGAAAAAGGTATATAGTTAGTTAAGTTGAGACATTCATCAAAGACTGTGTTTTTATGAAATTACAAATTTTTACTTTGAAAGCATAAATGTAAAAGATATTGACACATGTTTGGGAAATTTTTTTATGAAAAACATTATGAAATTATGCTGGAAAATAGATAAATTTTCTTCAAATTACCATATGGAAATTATTCATAGGTCAGTAATTTTCTTGATGTCAGGAACATAGAAAAAAATACATGTGATACTTTTATTGGAACATTACTAATTATACAATATAAAATAAAATATAGAATTTATTTTATATTATACCTGATTTAAATGAGTATAACAGAAGAGTTGGCACCGGTAAAGGTTGAAAGATGAACACTTCACCCAATAGTGATTTACTCTCTTTCTAAACAAGAAAATGTTAAATTTTTTAGCTTCTTTTTGAGTGTCTTAGTTTCATAAGAACATTCATCAAATATAAAAATGTCATGTCAATGGATAATTTCAATTCACATGGTATACAATCAAATAATTGTATTTTTTATGAAAGATTTAATTATCTTAGTTTTCCTTTTCATTCTATATAAAAATTTATGATGTACATTAACCAGTCATTGATTCTTTTTCAAATCCATGCACAATAAAGTTATTCACCTGGAAAATTTTCAAATCACGAATATAGAAATTGCAGTCATATTATGTGGATTATATATGTCCCC
Organism: Viscum album; assembly: GCA_963277665.1. NCBI lineage: Eukaryota > Viridiplantae > Streptophyta > Magnoliopsida > Santalales > Viscaceae > Viscum > Viscum album. The sequence continues at coordinate 2,004,511,968 of OY728145.1, read as the reverse complement.
TCTACTATATTTATTCAATATAATGGTCCACCTAATGGTTCACATGGTTAGAAATATTCAACTATATGGTCTTGTACATTACAGATGGATGTACTCCATCAAATAGTATATGTATATTTTAAAAGGGTATGTCAAGAATTACAATAGGATAGAAGGGTGTATTATATAGTTATATATTATTGAATAAGCTGTTAAATTATGTATTGATTACCTATCAGATGTTGATATCATTGTTCAACCAAAATATCATCACAACAGATGCCTTCTGGATGAAGATATTTCTAGAATATATATTGTTACAATTACCATTATGAAGAAGGATCAATCTCATACTTTCATTTTACAAAATATTCTATAGTTTTCTCCATATCTTTATTTCCACAATGTAATTATTTGATATTTTAATTCATAAAGGGATGAAGGATGGATATCAAAAACCCATAATCAAAATTTTATAGAATAGTTATGGGATCATATTTCTTAAAAGTTTTCTACAAATATAAATTCTATTTTTGAATGGAATCAATATATAGTCAGGGATCAAAATTTAAATGTTATATCTCACACTAGTTTTTCAATTAATGGTTATATGATCTAAAAAATCAAAAATATGAATTCATTACAATGAAATAATGTGGACATAGGCTTGTGGTGGAAGTAATGCATGTATCCAGTTCAAAGGATGAAAATCCAATTTTTGTTAATATATTATATTTCAGAATCCTCAGATATAAGTAGGAGTTTCATTATACAACATTGAATGTTTCAATTTTTCATTTCAAATGGGTTTACAAACATGATTATTGTGAAACTAAAAAATTAGGCCCCATGAAGGTGAATTTCTGTATAGAAGGGTATACAGATGAACCATTAATAATGACCTCACAAGAAGTTTAAGTATTTTATATCCCATATCCATCAAATAAGAAATGGTCAATTGCCCTATTAGTTACTAAAAAACTATATTGTGAGATCAAAATTAAATTGAATATTACCTCTTTATTGGAAGATAAGAATCATTTCACAGTGGTCTCTATGTATAAAATGTCTTATAAATTAGAGGGACCGTATGGGAGGGGATTTGGATACTAAATAGAGGTTCCAAATTCTTTCAATATTTAACAAAAAAATAGAAAACATAATGAGAGGTTTACAAGGATTTTTAATATACTATGATTTTCATTAATATATTATTTTCTCACTTAAATATTTATATAATATTCATAAATGTTTGACTACTCATGTTGATTGTGACTTTTCCATATGAAATTGTTACCAATCATGAAGAAAAACACATGATTTATGCTAAAATAATGGAATTATTATGGGATCAAAAACATGTTTATAGAAAAAATAATTCCATAACAACACAGTGTTAACTAAAATTATCATGTAAAGAAGAAAAGAGATAAAATTTGGGGTTGGTTGCATTCAATGCATCCAAACTGTTAACCCCAACAAGTCAATGTTTATTAGTAACATTTGGCTCAAAATGCTAATGAATTTTTAAATTGATATGGATTTGTGTCACAATGTAATTTCTATATTTAAGTCAACCATTTGGGAAGATATTAGAGTATTGTTAAAATATATTTTCTTTATTTTAGTGAAAATTTATATAATGAAATTTTGATTTAGTTTTCATTATCCCTTCATAGAGTTTGTTTATTTAAGACGATTACCATTGGAAATTTTTCTTAACAGTTTATTCTAATGATCATAGAGGATTTCATACAGTTCATACAAAGAAACAACTCAGGTATAATGAGGGGAAAGTATACCCCCACCCATGAGTTACCTATGCACACATTATAAACCATGAAACATGGAAATATTTCATTTTTTATTGTGATGAGGAATAATTTTAGATTCATTGTAGTAAATAATAGTTTATATGAAATTATTTATTTTACGTACATTTATTCAAGAAAAATCATTTCTAAAATAGAATAGGAGTACAAAAAATAAGAAGCACACAGAAAAAAATTACCCCTACTGTAATGTAAGGATTTGACATGTTGTACTTGAAAAGAAAATTATAAAAATTATAAATCAAAAGTAAAAGTTTTATCTGAAATGAAAAAAATATTCTCATATATATATATATATAGATTAATGAGAAACCAAACCATCTTCCATAACCCATCATATTCTATAGAAGGATGATTTTTCAAATAAATATGGAAAATTAGTAAATGAAAACACACAAGAAGTATGAAAAACATGTGTAAGTATGGAATAATAATAATTTCTTTTATTTATAACAATATTAAATAAATATAAATATTTATTTTCATATTTTATTATAATAGTTAGACACATTAATTTATATCAAATGTACCTAAATAACAACTGCATTCAATATCTTTGAAGTGGATGAAATAGTATGGTTGTGTTAGAGGTGTAGGAATTTGAGTTTCACCAGAGACACATTTCCCGAAGAAAATACATAAGGATATACATATAAAATGATGAAAATAATGTTGGTACAGATAAATGTAGTAAAATTTATTATTATTTAATCTTTTTGGAGGATTAATATATGTGAATGTATCATTGTAAACTAATAGTAAAATAATGACCAGTGCATGAATATCTACATGACCCTACTATCTTTGAGGCTAGAAATTCCCCTGAACTGCCTCCTAACCTGAGGTAATAAATTTTTTTATGTATTATTATCCTAAATATGAATAAAATAACTTATAATAACTTTATATTACAAAACGTTTATAGGGTGAAATTATATGTAATTTATATTTATGAAACCTCATGCATCACCTTATTGTGAGGTGTATAGAGTTGAATGTCCTAGGAGAAATAATAAAAAATAAGAAACAAAAAAATATCATGTGAGTGTGTGGATTGAAGTTTCTCCTGATCAGAGTTCCATGTTACCCATTCCACTTTATTATTTGGATGATATGATGGTTTATAATTCTAATGTAAATTTCCTAGCATGGTTATTTAATCTTATAAAGATACATTGGGTATGTATTTAATATTTATTTTAAAATGAAAAACCATTAATAGTTGTTCATAAAAGTTATAAAATGAGGTATGACATTACATACAAAAAAGGAGAAATAGAGTGTTAAATAAATACAATCCAATGGATTGACCAATAAATCAAAAGGACTATTTGAGAGTACCTTCACCACACCAGTTCCACTATCTCATATATTAACATTAAAACTTTATGGGGATACCAAATTAAAACATGGAAGTATTTACTACATTGAAAATGTGGATGAAATATTTTGATAAGCCATTTCATATTTGTCTCCTCTCATGAGTATAAATGAGATTACCATGTTTGAATGGTTCGGGGTCTTATTTGTGAATATATACTTTCGAAATATTTCCATAACCTATTTTTGTAAACAATGATATAATTAGATCATTATAGTTAATAAATATTCAAATTTTATATATTAATATATATTACTATTATATAATGGTTAAAACCTATAATGAAATATTTGGAAACATTAATTACTCTATAATTTCTAAAAACAATACTTTAGAATTGAAATAAATTGAAAATAAAAAAATATAAACTAAGTCTGAAGTTTTAAAAGAAAATATAAAACAATATACTCATTTTGATGAATATAATATAGGGGTAAAACACCATATTATAATCATATAAAATATATGATTATTTTTTCATTACTTATTTTTATTTGTTTTATTTAGATGAATTGGATGATAATTGAAAACATTTTAGATACCATGAATGTATATTTTTTGGATCCAAATCATTGAATTTTAAAATCAAGAAGGTGTGATTTCCATTTTAAAATTTTAATATAATTAAATCAATATTTTATAGATCAAATTCAAATTATATGTTTTAGTTTTTGTTTTAAGAATATTTTTTCTATGATAGGGTGATTTAGAAATATCAGCTAAATCAAAAAATGAGGTCCGTGAAAAAGTAGAAAAAGCCTATAGATCTATAGAAATGGATATAGATTAAGGTATATACAATGATATTTATATATAAAAACAAATTTTAAAATAATTATCTTATTTTGGTAAATGATTCTTCATTGTATGAAATTAATCAATGATAATGATATGTATATTATGTTTTAATTTTTTTGAAAGATATTATATACCATCAACAAAATAGTATCCCTAAATTGGTAATTTAAAATGGTTCTGATTTAAAATAAATTATCAATCATTATATCTATATTTTTCAATTAATAAAATTATATCCAATAGTCTATGTATAAATAAGAAAATTTGTTTAGAGATGAGTGGGTAGAGTACCTGGTATCATAATTTTTTATGATATCAAGTTGAGGTGATTACCTACTATGTATGTTATATAGTAATTTCTATTACATTATAGATAAATTTTGGATTTGAATCATTGGCATTGAAATGAATAAGATGATATTTTTTATAAAATAAAATTCAGTTTTTCACTAATTCACCTCTTTTAGGGGTTGGGATGAGTCGGTAGAAACTGTAAAAATATTTGGGGATGAACTCATAAAGAATGAATTATTTGAGATGTTTATTAAAGAGAAGTATCATGGAGAGTTACACTATATGTATTCTAGAAGTTCTTGTAACTTGTATACATCTACTTGATATTTTGAGAGATAACACTACCAGGATAGAACTGAGATAATAACAAGTTGTAAATGGTTCAAGGATCCTTATTCCAAAAAACTAAAGAAATATTAACAAATTCATGGTAGGGTAATTCCATAATCCTATACTCACCTTTTTTATTTTTTTTCATGATGTATTTTTATGATTTTATTAAAATAGTTTGGTCCCTAATAAGAATTCCATTTCATTCATGTTCAATTAAACCAAAGATATAATAATTTAAGATATTGTAAATAAAAAAAGAGATGCATTAACCATATATTTATCTAATGATCAATGTAGAAATTACATATTAATTGTAAAGGAAGTTGAACCAATTTTAGAAGTTGAAAATGTTTGTAAACCAGTTGATCTCTAAAAGTTAATTTATTTTAAAACACATTTTATATTGAAAAAAATAAATAAAATTTTATCATATGTATATTTTTTAAAACATTAAAATGATATATAATTCATATGAGACATGTAGGAATTTTCCACATGTCAATATGATAGTTGATGTGTTCAGTATGAATCTAAGTTCATGTTTTCTATATAAAGTGTAATTTAATATTAAAACTCAAGGCACATTGTCAAATATGAGAAAACATTATCATATTATATTTATATTTTAGGTAAATGGTCCTTAAATCATTTATGGAATATAGTAATTGACTGAACATCAATCAAACAAAAAATTTCACATGTATGACTCAAACATCATGTGTTCAAATTAAAAGTGTCGATTTAGATTAAATAATGTGACACATTGTTAAAAAGAGTAAACGAGCACATATTTATTTAAAAATTTAGCAAAATGATTTGTGATTTATTTTTTTATGTATGAATTGACTGTACAATAATCTAAAACACAATGTGGATAATATGACTCAAAGTGTGTATTTTCAATATAAAAGTTTCATTTTAGTTTAAAAATGCATTACATTGAAAAAATTGAGAAAAAGAGCTTAGATTATTTTCCGAATTTAGGAAAATGGTCCATAATTCATTTTTTATGTGTGTTTATTGAGTTTGGGTTAACCATACACACTATGTGGTTGGTATTAATAAAACTACATGTATTAAATTTAAATGTGTCATTTTAGTTTAAAACACACTTCATAAATCAAAAACTAGGCAAACAAAATCATACCATTTTTAAACATTATGAAAATGACCCCTAATTTATTTTTGATATATAGGAATTGACCTCACACAAATCTGATAGATAAAGTGTCCGACATGACTCAAAATGTGTTTTTTCAATATAAAAGTTTCATTTTAATTTGAAACACATGTCACATTTCCAAAACCAAGAAAAAAAAATATGATTCTTATCAAAATTTTGGAAAATGTTCCATATTTTTTGACATATAAGAATTGACCACATAGTAATTCAAACCATGATGTGTCTGTTGTGACTCAATGTGTGCATTTTGAATATCAAAATGTCATTGTATTCTAAAATGTGTGTCACCTAGCGAAAACTAGGTAAATGATATCATATTTTCCTAAAACATTAGTAAATGTCTCCAAAAGTAATTTTTTGGATTTTATGAATTGATTACACATCAATCCAACATAGTATATGACTGTTGTGACTTAATGTTTGTGTTTTCAATATAAGATTCACTTTATTTTAATAATGTATCGAATTTTAAAAACTAAGGAAATGTTTCTGAATTATTTTAAAGGTTTATAATATTAATCCAAATTTTTTTTTTATAGTATTTGAAAACAAAAAAATCTGACAAATGATGTGGTTGATATAACTCTATGTACATGTTTTTAATATAAAAGTGACATCTATGTGTGAAACATGTATCACATATCCAAAACTAAGTAAAAGATCTCATATTGCCCGGAAAAATTAGGAAAATGATTGATAAAACAATTTTTTTCACCTAGGAATTGACTACATATCAATGCAATGCAAGATTTGGATAGTGTGGATCAATGTTCAAGTTTTCAGTATAAGTGTCATTTTAGTTTAAGAACGTGTCACATTATCACAAATGAGTAAATTATATTGGATTGTTTTAAAATTTAATAAAAATGATCCATAATATATTTTTGATGTGTAGTAATAAAATACACAACAGTTCGGTACATGATGTGGTAGGTATAACTCAAAGTGTGTGTTTTTAATATAATTTCATTTTAGTTTAAAGCATGCTTAACATATCCAAAACTGAGAAAAAAGTTCATATTGTTTTCTATATTTTAAAAAATTATCCATAATTAATTTTAGATTTGTCATAATTTACCACACATTAATCTGACACACAATGTTTCCAATAAGAATCCAAGTGCATTTCTTCTTTATAAAAGTTTCATTTTAGTGTAAAATTCATTTCATAAAGAAAAAAAATCAAACAAGCTCATATTTTCTTAAAACTATAGTAAAATGATCCTTACCTCATTTTTTACATGTAGGAATTGATTGTTCATCAACATGACACGTGAAATAAATGATATGACTCCATGTGTGTGTTTTAAAAAAGAGTCTCATTTTAGAGTAAAATACAAATCAAAAAGAATAAAATGAGGAAAAGATCTTGGAATTTCATGAAACATTAGTGAAATGATCCATAATTCAATTTTGGAATGTATTAAATTGTCTCCCATCAATCCAACACACAATGTGGCTGGCATGACTCAAAATATGTATTTTCAATAAAAAGTTTCATTTTATTTTAAAACGAAATTCACATAACCAACACTACGTAAACATGTTTTGATTATATTGTCACTTTAGTAAAGTATTACATAATTTATTTTTGGCTTATAGGTATCAAACGCATGTCTATCCAACACACAATATGTCTGGTGTGACTTAATGTAACATCCTGAGTAATTATAAAATAAAGACCTTTTCTTTTCTATTAAATATTTTTGAATTATATAGTATTTTTCCTTAATTATTATGATATCTTTAATAGCGTACATGTCATGCAACAATGGGTTTCCACAAAATCTTACGTTGCACACAACACTGAATTATACCAAAACATAATAAAATAATAATACTATTTCTCTAAATGATAGTTAACACCTAGTTGTTGTATTATTGGGAATGAACAGAACTAATTATAATATGATTAAAAAAATTTAAATGTTTTTACATCTATCCAATAAAATTTGGAGGCTTAAAACGAGAATGAAAACAATTTTAAGCATTAAATACTTTATATTTTTTAAATGTAGTTTTATCACCTTTTGATGGAGAAACCTTTTTAAATCTAGTTTTTGACAATTTTATATATTCTATTTAACATTTTAAACTTCTTATTTATATATAATAAATAAAAATTTACTTTGGTTGATTTTTCTTTGTTTTTTCTAATAAAATTTAAATTTTAATGAATAGTGAAAAATACTCCATTTTAATTCAAAACTGTCTTTTCATATAATTTATTTATATAGTCATGTTAACTTTTTAAATTATTTTAATGTGAAATTAGATTATTTTTTATCATTTAATCCAATATTTTTCATTTAAATTAATTTATATTTTAAATTTTATATAAAAACAACTCAACCTTTTAATGGTTTTTACTTTTTAAAACTCGCTTTCTAGTTTTGAGAACTGGAAGTAATTTTAAATTAATTTATGACAATTCTATAGTTTGAATTTTGAAAAATGGATTCCATAATCAGAATCATATGTTCTAGATTGTGTAAGTAGTTACCTTTTATTTTTGGACATTACGAATAGTAACTTCAGTAATTATTATTTTTTACCATGGCTAAAGGGTAAATACGGTAAATAAGGGTAAAACAATAATATTATAATAATATAAAACTACCCCAACACATGTCATAACCCTATTGGATGAAATATATATTACCATGGGCATCCTTGTGTTGATTTTAGGACCCCATGGCGCCACATGGGTGTGATAGTGACCTTTTATATTATTTTTTTAATGAAAAGGAAAATATAACAAAAACATTTATCTCCGAAATAAAAAAAAATAATTTGGTTTATATAAATTATATATTCAACTATAAATATTCATTATAAATCTAAAATTATTTCTTATATCTTGGTATTTTATTTATAATTTTTATACAATAAATAAATAAATTTATTTATGATATAACGATGATGTTGTGATTTCCTTATTAATGAATGATTTAAATAAATGATATTATAAACATTAAAATAAATTTATTTTGATACTTTTGATGCCATAAACTAATTTTAAAGATTAATATGACATATTATATTTCCATTAAATCATTTTTTTCTAAGGAATCAAGTTGTTGTGAATTTAACAAAAAATAATTACTAAATAGTGTTAAAATTGACATAAATGAGTTTTTAAAACAAACACTATTTCATTAAATGATATAATAGTCCTAAAAACTAAGAATAGTCCAAATGAATTATATAATATTATAAATGTCATTAGTTAACCACTTTATTTTCTCTAGTATTTTTATAGTAATTATATTTACCATACAGTTTGAAAATAGGGGAAGTCATGGTAAGAGTTAATTTATTTAACTAGGGGTTAAATCCAAAAGATAAGGTTAATTTTGTAACATAAATTGTTTAAAACCTATTATTAGTGAGGATTTAGACCCATAATAATATTATCCCTAAAATATATCACTTTGGAGCCCTTTTAATTTGAAAATAAGTTTATAATATAATAATTTTTCAAGACATTCCTCAAATGCACCTCCTCCCTCTTATGAAAAGCTACCACCTCTACCCACTTAATAACACATCTAAAGTCACTTTCCCCACCCAAAATCTGATAAAATAATCTCCAAACAGAACTCTATTTCTTTTATAAGACTTACCTTAAAAAAATTCAAATTAATGAAGCCTTTTGGCTCATATAAAATGGAGTTACCCGATTTAGAGGGGACGTCTTCTCTCAAGATCCTTTCCTTTTATTTTCCTTCTATAACCCCCTAAAATCTATATATTTAATTAATTTATTAAAAATAATCATGATAAATATATTAGGATGTTTTTATTCTAAGGGTTTGACCTACACTTACACACATCTCCGTCTAATTGATATAGAACTTATTGTTTTTGTGCACGACGAACTACTACCTCATAAAATGATGATTATTCAATCATCTACTACCACCAATAATTGGTACCATTATGATGGAATTTTATTTATATATGATATATATTATATTTATATTGTGTATATTCTTCTGTAATTTTTATTTAAAACTCACCTTTATACTTTTTATAATGTTTTAATACAATAATTTCATTTGAGGAAGTGTGGACTACCACCCCCTCAAAGTGATATAACTCATTCATGACATACATAGAACCAATAAATGATGGGATTAATGAAATTAATTAAATTATATAACATAAATATTATAATTTAATAATAATATACCAATGCATCATTTTAATTTCAATCGTTTAATATGAAAAAGAAATCAAAGTAGCGTTTAAGCATACGTATGACCTATTGTCTCCATGAATGGTGAATTTCATTTCTCATCTCCAAATATTATGGATTATTCTAAATAAATATGTATGATATAATTATATTTTATTTAAACCATGAAACAATTCTATAGATTTTGGACTTAATCCCATATGGATAATTTGTAACCATGACAAGTTCATTTTTGACTCAAGTACCAAACATGGACGAAATGTTCGATAAGAACTCAAATAATTAACTAATTGTTATAAAATGTTTTTAAGTTATATAAAATTAATAATAAACTTGAAAATTTTATGAATAAAGTAGAAATTAACTTAATTTTATTATTCATGAAATTGAAGAATTAAGGAGACAAGTTGAACTCAAGGTAAGGGAACATCTTAACCCAATTTACATTCTTTGGGTTAATCTTAAACTACTTGATTATTTCATGCTATGATTATGTAAGAAATTAATTTTGGATAACTTCTCTTTTATTTATAATTTTTTATGTGTATTTATAGTGATTACACATAATCTATCAATTTTTATTAACCTATCATGGAGAATACATGATTACTTTAAGTTCTTCTTGGAATGATACATTAAGAGTGATTGATGTTATTTGTAGATAAATGTTAAAATTTATCTTGGACGATTAATTTATCAAATACTTACATATTTTATGGTTTAAATACTAGTTTGGATTATTTTGAGGAACTTTAAGAACAATTACAGGTTTAATGGTCTCTGTTGAACTTTTCGAATTACTGTTGAACATTGGAGATTAAAAGTAGTATTTCTTCTAATAAAGGATTTCTCTTTTGGGGAATTAAATTATAAAGTACTAACCAATATGGTTTTTTTAATGGTTAAATTCCATAGAAATAGGTTTTAAATATTTTTGTTTTCTATAATGTGATTCTCTAGAAGTTTATTATAATGCTTTAGGTGTGAAAAATTAATCTTAAATACTCAATGATTACTAGAAAATAATTATATGTTGGAAAGTGGATAAAGGATGAAACATTTCAAGTGTGAATAATTATGATCATAGTCAATGATGTAAATGAATTCTACAAATCTAGGGAAAATATCTTGAAAAAAAATTTATCATAGTACCATATTTTCTAATGAATCAAGTGGTCCCTCAATTCATTAGATATTTATAGCTTTGTGAATATTAACTTTTTCCTCATCATATTTTCTATCACTCTGCATCAGAACATGACGGTTTTTTTCTTCCAGATCCATATTTTATAATATGGAACCGTAGTATTTGTTATCTTAGGTGATCTTAATAATTCACCTTATTTTTTTTAATGTGGATGTTTTATTAATTCTTTTTTCAATATGTTATTTCAATGAAGTTACCAAACCCAAATTTAAAATTGCAAGGACGTAATTTCTAAAAGGGGGAAGGATGTAACATCCCAAGTAATTATAGAATAATGCCTTTTATTATTTATTAAAAATTTATTAAATAAATAGTGCTTTTACTTTAATGTGGATGCTATATTTTATAGCGTACTCAACACACAACAACATGTTTCACTAAATTATTAGGTTGCACACAACACTGAATTATACCACAAAAATAATACACTAATAATATTATTATTTTAAATGATAGTTAATGCTTAGACATTGTATTGGTAATTATTAAAATAACTAACTATATTATTATTGAAAATTTTTATTATATATTTTCACATTTATCCTATAAAATATAGATTCTTAAATTGAGAATATACAATTTTAAGAAAAACATACTGTAATATTTTCTAAAATTTAGTTTTACCACCTTTTGATAGAGAACCCTAATTAAATATAGTTTTGGAAACTTTTATATGTTCTATTTAACATAACAAACTTATTATTTAGAATAGGGAAATTAAAACTTACTTTTGTTGATTTTTTTGTGATTTTATGATAAAATTCATTTTTAATGAATATTAAAAATACCACATTATTACTCAAAACTGGATTTTCGTCTAATTTATTTACATTGTTAGATTATATTTTTAAATTATTTTAAAGTGTAATTGGATTATTTTTTTTATTTAATACTTTTTTTCATTATAAGTAATTTCATTTTTAAATTTGATATAAAAACAAGTCAATATTTTGTTGTTTTTTACTTTATAAAACCCGCTTTCTGTTTTTAACAACGTGAATTAATTTAAAATTAATTTCTACAAATTATTTGTTTTGAATTTGGAAAAATGGATTTTATATATGGAATAATAATTTCAAAATTTTGTAAATATGTACCTTTTATTATTTGCACATTATGAATAGTAACTTTAGTAATTATTTTTATTTACCATTGTTAAAGGGTAAATCAGGTAAATAAGGGAAGACAAATAATATAATAATAATATAAAACTACCCAAACATGTATCATAATCCGTTTTTATGAAATATTTCCGACCATGGTCATCCATGGGTCAATTTTAGGACCCCATTGAGCCACTTGGGTGTGATAATGTCCTTTTATAATATATATTTTAAAGAAAAGAGAAATATAACATAAACATGTATCTCTTAACTAAAGTAATTATAATTTGGTTTATAAAAATTATATATTCTAATATAAAAATTAATTAAAATTTTAAAAATATTTCCTACATATTTTTATTTTATATGTAATTTTAGACATTAAATAAATAAATTTCTTTATGACACAATGATGATAAAGTGATTTCCTTATTAATGAATTATTTAAATAAATGATATTATAAATATTAAAATAAATTTATTTCAAATATTTTGAAGTCATACAAGAATTTTAAGGATTAATATGAAATATTATCATTTATTTAATTCATTTTTTTCAATGGAATCATGTTTTTATAAATTAAAAAAAAATAATTACAAAATAGTGTCAAAATCGACAAAGATGAGTTTTTAAAACAAATACTATTTTATTTGATGTTATAATAGTAATAAATATATAATATTCTAAAAAATTACATATATAATGTTACAAATATCATTAATTAACCACTTGAGGTTCTCTTGGCATTTTATAGTAATTATATTAATCATATAGTATGAAAATACAAGATGTCATGGTAAGGGTTAATTTATTTAACTAAGTGCTAAAGCTAAAAGATAATGTTAATTGTATGACCTAAACTTTTATAATACGTATTTTTTGATAGTATTTCTAACCATACTCATCATATTATATAAATATATTACTTTTGTTCTATTTTAATGTGAAAATAAATTTATAGTACAAAATTATTTCAAGACTTTCCAAAAGTGCCTCTCCGCCCTCTTATAAAAAGCCACCACCTCTACCCACTTACTCACACATATGATGCCCCTTGACTCACCCAAAAACATATAAAATTACCTCCCAACATCTCTACCTTACACTTAGAAGTCTTACCTTGGGTAGAAAGAAACTTAAATAATCCTTTTTTCTCCAATCAAAAGGAGTTAGCCGATTTAGAGGTAACGTCTTCTCTCAAGCTCCTTTCCTTTATTTTACATATCCAACCCCATAAAACCTCTTTATTATATTATTTTATAACAAAAATAGAATCCTAATTATACTAGGAAGTTTTTATGTTATTGTTTCAACCTAACCTTATACACATCGCTATCTAACGGATGTAGAACATACTATTTCTATGGATGGCGAACAACTGCCTCACGAAACAATAATTGTTCAATGTTATCCTACCACCTCTCACAGTGGCCATTATGATGAAAATATATTTATATATGAAATATATTATATTTATATTGTCTATATTATTTTATAATATTTATTTATGACATTTTTTTATGTTTTCTATAATGTGTAAATACGATAATTTCATTTGAGAAATTGTAGACTACGACCCCCTTAAAGTGATATGACTCCTTCATGCCATAAATGATATGATTAAATGATAAAATTAATGAATTTAAGTTACATATATAAAATATATATTATAATGGAATTATAATATACCTATTCATCATTTTATTTTCATTCCATTAATATGAAAATAAATGAATGTGGCGTTCCATTGTATGTATGACCTATCGTCTCCATGAATGGTGCATTTCATTTATCATCTACAAATATTATGGACTAATATAAATAAATATATATAAGAAAGTTATATGTTATTAAAATCATGAATATCATTCTATAGATGATATAATTAATACCATATGGATAATTTCTAATCATGACTAGTTCATTTTTTACACAAGTACCAAACACTGACAAAACATTCAATAAGAACAACAATAATTAACTAATCCTTATAACACGTTAATAAGTTATATAAAATTATTAATAAAAATTAAAAATATTATAAATCATGTATAAATTAACCTATGTTTATTATTTAGGAAATTTAATAATGAACGAGACAATTCAGACTCAATGTAAGGGAACTATTTAATCTAATTTTCATTCTTTGGGTTAATCTTATACTATTTGATTACATTGTGATATGATTATGTCAGAAATTATTTTTGGATATATTATATTATATTTAGAATTTATTTATTTGTATTTATAGTGACTACACATATTCTATCTATTTTTATTATCCAAAATTATATTTGTAAGGGACTTAATCTCAACCTTCTTTCATTTATGCAAATCATTATATTGTCCACCTTTATTATCATATAAGGTGTATATATAACACTTTTGACATTTTATATCATGTATTAAAATATTCAATGTATATTTAATTTTTTCTAATTTTAATATTTAATTATTTTATACAAGTTTTGTTCAAGTTTTAAGGGTCTACTAAACTAAAACATTGTTTTAAATGTTTTACAGATTTAATCTTCTAAATCATTCTCATTCATGTCAATGTTTTCAAAATGGTTTTCATGAATGTATTTATATGGAAATAAATGTTTTAAAATTTTTATCTTTGAGTTCCTTTCAAAAGTTACAAAGTCGTATGGGATACATTGATAAAAAAATCATCTTTTTAAATGTTCTAATTGTGTTTTCAAAATGGATTGATTATTTAAATAACATAGAATTTTCTATTTAATACATATGTCATGAAATGAATTTCTTGATTTTAAGTCACTATTATGTATTGATGTTAAAATTACAGTTATACCATTTTATTTTAAAATAATTTTCTTTCATATATGATTGTACAATTTGTAAAGATGAAATGCTATTTCAAAGTGGAAATGTTATTGATCCTATAAACTTGTTTTATGTGTTATGATTATGTTATGGTTCTTTGTAATTTCATTTGTATATGGGTGGTTTTGTGTTAAAATGTGGGCGGGTGAGCCTGAGATATCTATCCAATACATTGGGTAATGTGATGGAGGTAAACGATAAAGTTTCTCCCAAGAGATTTAGGGAATATATTGTGATGGGGTTTCCAAATGTAACCATGAAGGTTACTTCCTATGTAGATGTGAAAGGTACAACATAAGTATAGTATGGATGCTACAAGTTACCTTTATGATTTATAATTTCTATGAGTGTTTCAAGAATATTATTATTTCATGAGGTATGTTAAAGATTTTTTGTTTTATAGGTGAAAAGTATGATATCATGGGTTTATAAGTATTCTGGACTAATGTTTTCATTAATTATTTTAAATCCCTTACTGTTCATTTTGTTCTCATCCCATGTTTTTGAAATTATTTCCACATGGTATAAGGATGGGTAAGATAATGGAATAATTTAATAATATGTTTATCATGAAAATAATTCATGTTTTATTTATGGAGTTTTGCTATTGTGAAAATGGTATTGAGTACAATAGTCTACCCTGTAAATTTTGAGATATTATGTAATAGTTATAGTATAATTATCAAAAAATATAAACATGAAAATATCCTCAACGTTAATTCTTGATTTAATTCCAGATTATGTGATGTTTAAGGACGTGTCCTTATACTCAGACTGCATTTTTTCAATATAAATTTGTTATTTTAGTTGAAAACATGCACCACATAACCAGAACTAAGAAAAATAGATTTTATTATCTTAAAAAATTAAGAAAATAATACATAATTAATTTCTAGAGTGTAGTAATTAAAATTACATTAGTCAAACACCTATGTTGTTGGTATATGTCAAAATGTTATATTTTAATATTGAAGTGGAATTTCAGTTTTAAACACACATTATATAGTAAATATTGTTTAAATAAAATTTTATTATCTTGATACTTTTTTAAAACCTCCTATAATTCATTTTTTGGAATTTATAAATTTAATGCACATAAATCCCACACACGATGTTGTTGGTATGACTCAAAGTTTTTATTTTCAATATAAGTCTCATTTTAGTTTAAAACATGCATCACATTTTCAAAATCAATAAAATGTTATTATATTATCTTCAAAATTTACTAAAATCATCCATAATGCATTTTTAATGTGTTGGAATTAATCGCTTTTCAATTTAACACGTGATGTGTATGGTAGGTCTCGAATTGAATGTTTTCAATATAAGTTTCATTTAATTTAAGATTTACTTCACATATCCAAATCTATGAAAAAAATCCCAAATTTATATCAATAATTAGAAAATAGATCCATAATTCATTTGACATTTATAGGAATCTAATGCACTTTAACCTAACATGTTATGTGTCTAGTATGAATCTAAGTGAGTGCTTCCAATATAAAAGTGTCATTTTAATTCAGAACACATTTTACATTGACAAAAATAATAAAATTATCTTCGATTATTTTGAAAAAATATGAAAATAAACTATAGTTCCTTTTATATGTATAGAAATAGAGCATACGTCAATATGAATCACAAAGTAGTCAGTATGACTCAAATTTCATATTTCCAGTATAATAGTGTCAATTTAGTTTAAAATGAATGTCACATATCGAACATTGTGAAAATTATCTTGGGTTGTTTAAAAAAATTCATAAAATGATCAGTAATTCATTTTTAGTATGTAGGAATTGACTACAGGTCAATCTAACAAACATTGTGGCCAATATGACTCAATGTTTGTGTTTTCAATAAAAAAAATTCATTTCATTTTAAAACATGTGTAATGTAGCCAAAACTATAAAACTATATTGGATTGTCTTAAATAATTATGAAAATGATGAAAAATATACGTTTGATGTGTAGGAATCGACCACACCTAAATATGACACATGACATGGCCATTATGACTCAAAGCGTGTCTTTTCAATATAAGTGTTGTTTTAGTTAAAAAAGTGTATCCCATATCCAAAACCAATAAAATGAGATCATATTAATTTCAATACTTAGGAAAATTATCCATAATTAACTTAATATGTGTATGAATTTACCACACATCAATATGAAACCAAATGTGGTCGGTATGACTCTAAGTGCATGTTTCAATATAAAAGTGTCATTTTAGTGTAAAACATTTTTCACATAAAGAAAATTAAGTAAACATACTTAAATTATTTTAAAACACAATGAAAATGAACACAATTAAATTATGTTTCGTAGGAACTGATTTCACATCAATCTAACACGTGATGTGGCCAGTATGACTACAAGTGCATATTTTCAATATAGAAGTGTCATTTTAGTGTAAAACATGCATCAAATATACAAAATAGAGTAAACGAACCTAGATTATCTTGTTGATTTAGGAAAATTATCCATAATTCATGTTTTCATGTAGGAATTAACCGCACATCGATCCAACAGATGATGTGCTCTGTATGGCTCAAATTTTGTGTTTTCAATATAAAAGTTTCATTTTAGTTTAAAATAAACATCACATAGAAAAAACTGAGTAAACAATCCATTATTTATATTTGGCATGTCGGAATGGAGCACACATCAATCCAACATACAATGCGGTCGGTATGAATCCATGTATGTGATTACTTGGGTTATGTTGATACTTTATGAGAACAATCCTTTATTCATTTTTGGCATGTGGGAATGGACCCTCATCAATCCAACACACAACGTGGTCGGTATGAACCCATGTATGTGTTTTCTATATATATAATGACATTTTAGTTTCATGATATAATTATTAAAAATTATTTATGTAATTTAGAAAATTAATAACTAATAATATTTTAAATATATTTAGTAATTAACAATATAAATTTTATGGATTATTAATTAAACATTTAATTCATAATTCATAATATAATTATTAATTAACATTATAATTAACAATCAATAATATAATTAATAATATAACTAATAATAATATAATTAATAATTTAACTAATAATATAATTTATATATTTAGTAATTAATAATATAATTCATCATATGTGGATTATATAACATTAAAATTATACTTTGGTTATTTTTTTTATACTTTAACTAAAATAAAAAGTGTTTTACTATAAATAAAATATTTTGTGTAGAGGTTTATCATTTGAAGTTGAATTCTATATGAGTTATGATTTTGTATATTGGATTTTTTGATTACTTATAAATATCACATCAATGTTAATATTTTTTATGTAAATTTATAATTGAAATGATAGTGTAGTGTTATATAATTTTTTTTCAATATGGTTTTATAAAATATTTTCATTCCAATTTAATTATATCTTTATAGTGTGGTTCTATTATAGGTTTTTTGCAGTGTATAATATTTTACAACCACAATAAGGGTTTTATCATCTCTAAAAGAAAGCATTGACAAAGGTTGATCACTTTTAAGGGTGCTCTAATTTTCAATATTTTTTTACTGACAAAGCATATTTATAACATTGTTATAGTTTGGTTATATAGTAGTGGTAATTGGAATGAACTAACCAATCTAGAATATATTGACATGTTTTTTATATTTAGCATTTTGGTAGGCGTTGGTTATTTCTTTCCTATGATATAAGAATTGGTATATCATCCCTATCATGGGGATGTTCATAGGGTCATATATCCTTAGAACATGTAAGTGTCCCTGGCATGGGAATTCAAAATGTTTCCACTTATGTATAAATTTCTCTTAGCATGGGTAATTTTACAAGGTTACATATAAGCACGTCAGAGGTGAGAACTTTCATAGAGTCTATTAACACATTGAATATGAGATTCACCCTTAGCAAGAGAATTTCCTATGCATAGACTATGAATGTGTGATTGGTCCTTTTCCTGGGTATTCATTTGGATGTGGTGACGAGTATAAAAAGATTCATTTGATACTATTTCAAAGAATTTTTGGCTGAACCTTGGTATTAACCTGGAGCTTGAGGGTCACCATGTTTATTTAGATGTTCTATACTGACTAATGAATTAATTTCAATGTATATCAGACTATTTCATGCACTATTATTTCATGCTAGAATTGTTTAGACACCTTTGGTGGTGTCTTATTGATTTACAATCACACCTAGTTTGAGGTACTATTTGGTACCTAGGTAGACTTTATAGATTCCAATATGTACAATATAATTGATTCTTACACTTTATAGGTTGTTTTATTGTTGGGTTTGGAGCCTGGATATTAGACCAAGCATGGGGTTTAGGATTAGTGTAGGGAGTATTTATTTGGAGTCTACCATCAAGTTATTTTCTTTTATGACTTTTAATATGAAATTTATTTAGTCATATAATATGGAATAACATGGTTTATTATGTTGGGATTGAATTGGCATTGCATGTTTCCCTATTGTATTTGTTTTAAATTGAATTTTTCATCATGTTTTTCTAAGATTGTTATTTAGTGATAGAGGGTATAGTTTCCCCACTATAAAATTTATACCCTCATCCCTAGTGAGTAGCCTAAAAAAGAGGATATTCATGAGGCCCTGAGGTGACATGTCTCAATCACATGATGGAGAATAGGTTTTGGGATGGAATGTAACATCACATTGCTGATCTGACAGGTATGTATATAACTTTGTCACGTTTTTCCCTTTTCATTGACTGGGTAGGGTTGAGAATAAATTGGGACGATACCTATAATGGCGAAGTCAGGAATTTTTTAGACTCTCAGCTTCAAACGACCTTTTCTACAGGACTATAGAGGGTTACAGACCATGTAACTAGGTTACATAACATGTAATGATCTCTAGGTGCCTACTGTGAGAAGGTTCATTTCATGAGAACATTCGCACTGTTAATGGTTACAAATTGTAACTATCCCTAACATGATGTGAGGTATTTAATAAACTATTTAAATTTTAATGTGACACATTTTTCAGAGGTTACGAAACTTAACTATTTCAGGACATGTAGGAGGTTTCATGCTATGTAATAATCCGATTATAGTTTTAAACTAGGCATCATAGTTGAGATCTTATTTTCCCCTCCACTATTGTTTCATTTTTCTTGACACAAATCCTTCCCCATTTGATCATGGAGCTGCCCAAACCATCATTGTTCTTTTGTTCAGTGTTTGATAATCCTTACACTTGCGGTTTGGACTCTTGGGTGACCATTCTATTCATTCATAATCTTTATCTCTTTATCCTCCTTTGGTATTTCAATGGATCATATTGAAATTGATGGATCTTTTCTCTTTACTATTGGATATTGTCTCTAGGTTTTGTTTTGAGGTCATACACAACTTCATTAATTTTGACGGGTGTTGTTGTGAGTGTTGAGATTCAAGAAAAAGGTAGGTGGTTCCATCCCATTTGGAAAAATTTATTAAACTTGAATTTCATTATTTATTTCACATATTTATTTAAATTCATTTGCTCAAAATTTCATTCAATTGATTTAATAAAACCCACTTCCAGTGAATTGGGTTATTGGAAATAGTTTTGGCATGAAAATTGGGAAAACCCCCTAATTCAAATGAATTGGGGAGTGTTATTGGAAATTTTTTGATTTAAATTGTATAATTTAAATTATAAATTTGATGGAATATATTTCAATTAAATTATTTAATTTAATTATGGAAATTAATTGTAAAAATTTTGGAATTGGTTTTGAATTGATTTCAAACATGTTAAAATTGTTTACAACGTTTTGATAGAAACCTTGTGGTATTATCTTATAAAGAAGCGTATTTCAGTTTAAACAATTATTTTTGTTTTTAAAAGGACAATTGGAATTTGAAATGGTTGTAATTAAATTTTATTTAATTTTAAATAGTCTTAAAATAAATTTTCCATCATTGATTGTGTAAGAGAACATGCAATCCTTAGGTAGTTTGTGAGTTATTTGGATACACTCTATACTTATACGCCATTCTAAAACATAAATGCACCAAGTCACATCCCCGATGGGATGATGATGAGTTTCCTTTTTATAGTATCATAGAGATGTTTGTATACAGTTATTGTCATGATTACTTAGATATTGCAGAGTCCTATAGCCTGGAACATTCCTACTTATTTGGTAGATGACAATGTTGGGTGCTTGATTATATTTGAGATATTAATGTATTCTAATGTTATTTATACTGATTTACATGAATTATAAATTTACATAAAATGTTTAATGTATATGTTTTATTTAAACCATTGTTTTGGAAATAATCTATCATTGTAGAGCCTTTTCATAATGTATTTTCCATTATTCAAACTGTAGAGTATGGTTTATTTAAATATTCTTCAAATTAAAAACAAATTTATTATAAAATTTAAAGCATTCATTTGGTTAATCTATTATTGTAATATACTAAAGAATCACTAGTGAGACCCTACTGGGCATTTTAGCTCACACCCTTCTTGTTCCTTTGGTTGTTTGTAGATTATATACTTCCAGGTTTGAGAAAGGGGGAAGGATCACTCAGTTGTGGATCTAGGTGTTGAACCTTGGACACAGTGAGATTTGTCATAAGGTACTTGGGTGTTATTTCCAGGTTTTAGTACATGGGTTGTAGTACATTGGGATTTAATGCCTAGTTTACATCTATCAATTTACCCCCAATGGAGTTTCATTTGTATAAATATTGACTTCCTTTTTTTGCTTCTACTATGTTTTGTATAAAATTAGTTCATACTTTCTCGTTGTATGATACCTAGTTATAGTCATTGACCCATGAGGATTAGGAATTCACTTCACGCTATGTTAAGTCTGGCACAGTTATCAGGTTACCAGGGTACCTGGGATGGTTCATGAAAAAGTGTTATAAAATGTGGTTTTTGAGATTTTTTCCTGAATTTGGTATGAATTTTTGAAATCTTTTCAAAATTTTGGAGGTTATTGCGATTGAGTTCATAGCTATATCTCACAAAAATGTTCCTCAATTTACAATGGGTGGTTAGGGAAAGTATTTATTGGGATTAGTTCTAGTATTTTTAGTATTCTTATTTAGATTGATTAGAATCAAAATAATTTTTTTTATATATGTTGGGATTTATTTCCCTTGCTTCTCAGTTTGTGTGTTAATTTGATGCTTTCTTTATTGTCTACTGGTGTTGTGTAGAATCATGCCTCCAAGAAGATGTGTGAATTATGATCTTGGAGGAAGCTGTTGTTGAACCACATCAAGTGAATCCTTTAGTGCACCTTAATCTAGTTTAGGATATTGTGTGCATTTTCCATGCTCTAGGACAGGAACCACCTCAAGTCCCCATTCATTCTCCATCTGTGGAACCTTAGGTGGATGTTCTTAAAAATCATTATAAATATTTCCTTCACCTGAAACCACCAATTTGCAAAGGCTCCATTAATCATCAACATGATGAGGAATGGTTGTTTATGATAGAACGTTTGTTTGAGTTTTCTGAGACACCATACATGATCAAGATAAAGTGTGACACATTTCTGTTGGAAGGACAAAGCCAGAGATGGTGGGACATGATAGTTATGTAAAAGAAACATGGGGGATTAGCATGTAAATACGTTAAAGATTTTTTTGCTGACCAGTTATATCCAAAGTCAATGGTGTTGTCCAAGGCTATGTATTTTTTCAATATTGAGCAGGCCAATAGAACCATGACTGAGTATTCAAATCAATTTGATGAGATGGTGTAGTTTATGCCTAAGATTGTATCTAATGAGAGGATGAAGGATTAACAGTTTGAGTTGGGACTTTGATCAGATATCAGTTCTTATATTTTCTTTATAAGTATTCCTACTTATAAAAATGTGTTGGATAGGATGATTATGGTTGAGATGGACCTAGCTGGAAAGTTAGGGATGATGGGAGTTCCTTTTTCTCCCAATGGTAGCATTAGTTCCTTCAAGGGAAAGTAGAAGAGTGATGATTATCATGGTAGTTCTTGATGGAAGGGTCATTCTATACCTCCAATAGTTCTATGATGATGTCCTTTTATTTTATATTAGTGTGTCAAGCCATAATATTCTAAGAGGGTTTTCAACAAGGTGCCCAAGAACTGTACCTTGTGTGGACATTCAGGAAACTTTCAGAGATTCTTATCTATCTTTTCTACTCTACATGGCGGAATAATATCATTAGGTCCTCCTAAAACTGTTGGGAAATTAGATGACTTACATTTAAAAGGGTTCCATCCATATTCATCCGAAATGAAGCTACTTCACATAGTGAAGAGTCTCCAAAGGAAGTAGATATGGGACGAGCGACTATGATTGGTACCATTACTATAGATTCATCAATATTGAATTTTTGTATTTGATACTAGTGTACCTCATTCTGTTATTTGAACCTATATTGTTAATATAATAAATATTACTATAAAGATTTTATCTTGTGTAATGGATTATAATACACCCCTTGACCTGAGGCCTCTTGATGTTTTTTCAGAATGGATTGGCTCTTTTCCAATAATTCCCATATTCATTATTATCTATGATGTTTCTAACTTAATACAACTAGTGGTGTGTCTCTTTCCTTTCAACGAGAATGGGACCCTAGGTTGAGTAGGGGTGGACCTTCCTATCTAGATTTGGGGAAGGTATTAGAAGGTTTTTATTGTTATTTGGAGTGGGAATCTTTGAGCAGTGATCCCCCTCCGGTTTTCATTGAGTTTCATGACGTTATTCCTTCTGATTTATATGGTTTTCCATGGACAAGGTAGGTTGGGTATTTCATTGAAATAATTCCTTGTACTCAACAAGGTTCAAATCCCTCTTACCACATATCTTCAGCAAAAGTGAATGAGATGAAGTCCCAGTTAGACTATCTTCTAGAGAAAGTCTTTATACGCCTGAGTGCGTCGCAATGGGCGGCGTCGGTTCTCTTCTCTACAAAAGATGATGTTTGTCTTCTCTTATGTGTTGATTAACAAAATCTTAATCAAGTTATAGTAAAGAAAAAGAATATTTTTCCACGGATTTATTATTTGTTTGATCATTTGAAATAGGAGAAGTGGGTTTTGAAGATTGAGCTTCGATATACTTACCATCAGTTCATGATAAAATAATATGATGTTCATTAAACCACCTTTTGGAGTAGGTACAAAAATTATGAGTACCATGTAATTCCATTTGGCCTAAAAAATGATCATGTAGTTTTCATGGCTTTGGTGAATATAATTTTCAATGAGTATATGGATACCTTTTTAGTTATATTTTTTGATGACATTCTCATCTACATCAAGTCTTATGAGGATTACATGCATCATGCAAGAATAGTTTTAAGTCTATTAAGAAATCACCAACTTTATTCCAAGCTATCAAATAGGGATTTCTAGATTTGATGAGGGATATTCTTGGAACACATGGTGTTAGAAAAAGGAATATCAGTTAATCCTGGGAAGGTAAATGCTATTATGACTTGGGAGTAATAATGTAATGTCCTTAAGATTTAGATATTTTTTTCGTAGCTAGATATTATTGTTGGTTCATGAAGGACTTCTCAAAGTTGGATTCCTTGATGACTGCTCATACATATAATGGGTTGAATTTTTATTGGAATGATAAATTTTAGAATACTTTTGTTGTGATAAAACAACTTTTGAATACTACTTTAGTGTTGAATCTTCTAGTGGCTGGGTGTGGCTATGTGGTATTTTGTGATGCATCGAGTTCAGACTTGGGATGCATTCTGGTGAAATTTGGTCATGTAATTGCTTATAGATCTCATCATATTAGGCCACACAAGAAGAATTATCCTACCCATGATCTTGAGCTTGTAGCTGTGATGAACACACTTAATATTAACAACAACACCGTTTTGGAGAAAGGATTACTATATATACAAACCCCAAAATCATGAGTTATATCTTCAATAAAAAATATTTGAACCTCATCCAAAGGTGTTGGGTAGAGTATTTGAAATCTTTTAACATTGAAATTTTTGATGCATTAAGTAAAGGTAATGTCATTGCAGATGCATTGAGTAGGAAACCTTCAACCCAGGCAGTGATAGAATCATCTGAAGAGTGGAATGTGAGGGATCTCTTTACACAGTTGAATATTGGAGTCCATGAATCAAGGGATAAAAATTCTTTTTCCACTATTCAGATAACATTCACTCTTCTAGAGATGCTTAATGAGTATCAACAACATGATTATGAATTATTTAGCGTTAGGTATTCACATTATGGTGGGGAGACATTTTCCCAGTGGTCGTTATCCAAGGAGGTTTTTCTATGTTATCATAATCGATTTGAGGTTCTGTTAGTAGCATGGAAGGGTGTGATGGGAGATTTTCATATTTCTCAATAGGTGGTATACCTAGGAACCACTAAGATGTTATATTATATGAGACTATAATTCTTATGGCCATCTATGAAATAGAGCATTTCTAAGTTTGTTTTCTTCTATTATACATGCCAGCAGGTTAATGATGAGCCTAAAATACCTTCCGGTTTACTTTATCCCTATCTATTACTTACATGAAATTGGGATATAATATCTATGGAATTTTTTATTTTTTTCATCATACCCAATGGAATAATAAATTTATATGGGTTATGAATGACGGAATGACCATGTCGACTCACTTCATACCCATATATGATATAGCCAAAGTTAAGAAGTTGGTAAATCTCAATGTGAAAGAGATTATTCATTTTCATGGAGTTACATATAAAATTGTCTCTGATATGTATCCTTAATTCACTTATCTCTTTTGGAGAGTCCTTCAGGAAGTACTGGGATCTTAGGTATATTTGAGAAAAACCTACCATCTATATTCGGATGGCCAAACAAAGAGATAAACACAATTCTAGAGGATATGAAATGTGCATGTGTTATTGTCTTAAGTGGGTATTGGGAGGAACATTTTATAATGATTGTGTTCTCTTATAATAATAGTAACCAATTGTAAATCAAAATGGATACTTTTGAGGCCTTTTATATCTATCATTGTAAATATCTATTGTGTTGGTTGAATATTGGTGAGAATTCCTTGGTTGGACCAAGGTTTGTACAAGAGATGACATCAAATTTTCATATGATTCATTAGATAATGTTGATGGCCTAGAGCCAATATAACATTTATACTTATCATATTCTTATACCTCTATAATTTTCGATCGGTTAATAGGTGTTCTTGAATGTTTCACCCTAATTTTGTCATCGAAGGATTGGGAGGCCAGAGAAGCTTGCTCATAATATTTTGGGACCTTTTGTTGTTTTTGAGAAGGTGGGGAAAGTTCCATACCATTTATCACTTCCAATACAAATGAAATCGATATATAACGTATTTTATATATTATAGTTGAGAGAGTATTTATCTATTATATATTATGTTTTGAGATAGAGTGAACTTGAGATTGAACCTGATTTATATTTGACTAAGCAGCCAGTCACGATAGTTGATAATGAGACCAAGGTGCTTTATGGGAGGATGATACCTTTGGTTCATGTGATATGACACCATGGTTTTTATAATCATGTGATATGGGAATGAGAGGTACTAATGAGTGAGAAATGACCTCATCTTTTGGGCATTGGAAGATTCTTCATAGGCTTTCAGGGGACAAACGATTTTTATTATGGAGAGGTTGTAACATCCCATTTTAGATCTGACCGGTATGCCTATAACCTTTTCATGGTTTTTCCTTTTCATTTACTGGGTAGGTTTGATAATAAATTTTCAGAAAACCAATAATTGTGAATTCCTGGAATTTTTAGAGTCTCAAATTTAACTGGCCTTTTCTGCAGGCTGTTAGAGGGTTACACGCCATGTACCTAGATAACATGACATGTAATGGTCTCTAGGTTCATACCAAGAGAACGTTCATATCATGAAGATATTTATACAAGGAAATTTTACGCATCGTTACAGGCCTTTACACGTAATTATTTATATAATGAACAGATTTTATTTTAAAGTGATTTGTTTTTCAGATGTTATGAAACTTAACTATTTCATGATGTTTAGTGGGATTACACGTCTTGTAATACAGCAACTGTAATTTTTAAATGGGTATAAAGGATAAGTTTTTATTATCCCATATTTTTTAGTTTCATTTAACTCAACCCAACTCCATCCCCATGAGATCATGGAGTCCTCCAAACCCTCTGGGTTCCTTTACTCGGTGTTTAATTGTTATTATGCTTGTAGTGTGGATTCCTCAGTAAGGTTTATTTGTGTTCTTCATATTTATCTCTTTGTCCTCCATTGGTATTGCAATTTATCATCTTTAAATTGATGTATTTATGATTATTACTGCTATATATTTTCTATATATCATGTTTTATGATCCTTTACATTTTTTTTCTCATTGACAAGTGTCGTTTCGAGTGTTGTGTTTTGGAAAAAGGTAGGTGATTCCATCCCATTTCTCCAAAATAATTAAACTTGAATTTTATAATTTATTTACATTATTTATTTAAAGTAAAATTATCATTCTTTATTTCAATTGATTTGATAAAATCCAATTCCAATGAATTTGGAGATTTGAAATAATTTTGGTATAAAAATTGGGAAAACCCTAATTATACTAAATTGGGGATCATTTATTGAAATTATTTATTAAAATTGTGAATTTTATGGAAGATATTTAAATTAAATTTTTTAATTTAATTGTGGAAATGAATTGTGAAATTGATGGAATTGATTTTGAATTGATTTCGAACTTGTTAAAATGGATTAAAATGTTTTGATAGAAACCCAGTTGTTTTATCTTGTTAAAAAGGAATTTTTTTATTAAAACATTATTTGGGTTTTAAATGTAAAATTGGTATTTTAAATGGGAGGAATATTATTTAATTAAATATTAATAAATATAAAAGTAAATTAACCTGAAATGATTATGTAAGATAATATGAAAGACTTTGGTAGTTTGCGAGTTACTTGGACACACTCTACACTTATACAACATTATAAAACTTAAATGTTGTAGGTCACATCCCTAATGGGATGTTAAAGAGTCTCATTTAGCTCGTGTTAGAGGGATGTGTTTATACAAATACTTTCGTGATCACATAGGGAGTTCAAAGTACTATAGCCTAGAACATTCGTACCTATTGGGAAGATGACCATGTTTTGTGCTTGATTGTATCTGAGATATAAATGTATGCCAATGTTTTCAAAACTTCTTTAAATTTCCTCTCAATTTACATAAACTATTTTATTTAAATTTTTTATTCAAGCCATTATTTTATAAATATTCCATAATTGGAACGAATTTTCTTAAATTATTTTCCATCATTCACACTGTATAGCATGGTTGCTTAAATATTTTCTAAAATCCCAAAACTATTTATTCTAAAACTGAAAGAATTACTTTGGTTATTCTAAATTTGATATTTAATCCTTGGTAAGACCATACTGGTCTTTTTATCTCACATCCTACTTGTGCCTTCAGGTGTTTTTAGATTATCTCCTTCTAGGATTGAGTAAGGGGAAAAGATCTCTTGGAGCTTGACCCAAATGTTGAACCTTAGACATGGTGAGTTTTGAAATTATGGACTTGGGTTGTTTTCCCCTATTTTATTCCTTGGGTTGTAGTAATTTTGGATTTAATTCCTTGTTAAATTTTAGCAATTTACACCCCATGGAGTTTTATTTGTATGCGTATTGACTTGCTTCTCTTCCTTCTGCTATGTTTTGTGGAAATTTTGTTCCCACTTGCATGTTATTCGATATCAGGTTCTAATTGATGACCCCCAAGGATAGGGAACTCCCTTTAGACTATGTTAGGGTTGGCTAAGTTAGCAGGTTACCATGGTACCCGAGCTTTGTTGTGACATATAAAAAAGTGGTTTCAAAGGAGTTATTTTCATTTTCATTACTATTTGATAAAGGTAGACAGGGGAATATGACATGACAATAGTTGTTAATGGTATTGATCATGGGAGTAGTTAACCCATTTTTGGGTGGAACCAAAGTCACTATAACAGAAATGTCCATTGTTATCACTAGAAAAGGGTATTTTCTGTGCTAAAAAGTAATAAAAATATAAAATACCATAAAATAACACACCCTTTATCAGTACTTGAATAAGTTCTGATAAAAGATCCAATTTTAAATTATAAAATAGAAGCAATAAAAAATATTTAATTTCTACTGCTTTCTTTAGCCCTGATAATGGTAACCTTTATCAATTCTTGGCTCACACTAATAAAGGTCATAGTTATTGCTACAAATATATAGACTTATAGTATCCCTATAAACCACAACCAAATTAGAAAACATTCAAATTAGAATAATAGTATATTGAAAATTAGATTGGGATAAAAATATTATATTGCACCGTGATTTCAATTCACAATTTCCATAGAAAATATTTACATTGATGTTATCATTAAAATTATTCAAAAAAAATTATAAACCAATGTACAAAATAAAAAATCTTATATTATTTTATAATAGTCAACCTCTGAACAAAAGCTTATCCGAAAAATAAAACCATATTTATTTAGTGAAAATATAGAATAAATAAACAAATTTTAATTTTAATGTTATATAATCCAAATATGATAAATTATATTTTCAATTTTATATTAATTGTTAGTTATAAAATTAATTAATTATTATAGTATGAATCATTGTTTACATTTTGAATTGATAATAACTCAAAATAATAGTGTTAATTATTGAGTATATTAATAATGTTTTTTGTTATTAATTATCTTAACTACTTAAATAGTTTTTAAAAATTATATCATTAATCTAAAATTATAATTATATTTTGAAATCACATGCTTCTAGTTGCACCAACCACCTCATGTATCCTATTAACATGTGGTTGATTCATAAATGTCACAAATAAATTATGGATAATTTTAATAATGTTTGAAAACAATCCCAGATCATTTTGATGGTTCTGGCTATGTGATGCATGTTTTAAACTAAAATGACAATTTCATATTGTAAACTTTTATTTCAAGTCATCCCACCCATATCATGTGTTGGATTGATGTTTTATTAATTCCTACATATCAAAAATTAATTATGGATCATTTTTCTTAACTTTTAAAACATTTTGAGTTATTTTTATCAGTTTTAGTATGTGACGGGCATTTGAAACTAAAATGAAACAATTTTATTAAAGACAAACACTTCGATTCATACGATCCAAATTATGTGTCTGATTGATGTGTCATAAATTCCAACAAATCATAAATGAGTTTTGGATCATTGTCCAAAATTATGAAATCAGAGCTCTTTTTCTCAATTTTAGCTAAAAGAATCCTGTATTAAATTAAAATGGATCTTTTTTATTGAGAACAAGAACATCAAGTAATACCACACACATCATGCATCATATTTATGATCATTTGATTCCAACACATAAAAAATTAATTATGGATAATTTATTTAACGGTTAAAAATAATTCAATCTCTTTTTCTCATTTTTGGAAATGTGATGGGTGTTTTATGGTAAAATTAAAGTAATATTGAAAACATGAACTATGACTCATACCATGAACATCATATTTTATATTGATGTGTGTTTTATTTCTACCTATAAAAAAAATTATGGATCAGTTTCATATGTGCAAAAACAATACAATCTTATTTTTAGGTTTTGGATATGAGAAGAATATTTAAAACAAAAATGACATGTTTATATTAAAAAATCAATATTTGAGTCATAAAAACCACATCATGTGCCTGACTGACATGTGGTCAATTCCTACATATCACAAATGAATTAGGATCTTTTTCTAAATTTTTAATATGAAATGTTTTTCATTTTGGATTTGTGATGTGTGTTTTAAAATAAAATGACACTTTAATATTGAAAACATGCACTTCGAGTCCTAACAACCACATCGTGGGTTGTATTTAAATGAGGTTGATTCATACATGTCACAAAATAAATATGGTTATTTTAGTAATGTTTGAAAACATTTCTAGCTCATTTATTTTGTTTTTACTATGTGACACACATTTTAACCTAACATTACATTTTTATATTGAAAAAAATGTATTTCATGTCATATCAGCCACATCATGTGTCAAATTGATACCCGACCAATTCGAACACACCATAAATTAACTATGGATTATTTTCTTAAGGTTTGAAAAAAACATGAATTGTTTTCTTGGTTTTGTCTATGTGATGTGTGTTTTAATGTAAAATAGAACTTATACTGAAGGAATGTAATTTGGGTCATACCACCCTTATCGTGTGTCATATTGAAATTTTGTCAATTAATATACATCAAAAATGAATTATGGATCATTTCTTAATGTTTTAGACGTACATGAGGTTTTTTAATTAGTTTGGCTATGCGGCGTGAGTTTTAAACTAAAATTATACTTTTATATTTTAAACAAATAATTAAAATTATACTGACCACATCATGTTCCTGATTGATGTTCAGTTCATCCCTAAACATCAAAAATGAATTTTGGATCATTTTCTTAAAGTTTGAAAATATTATGAGCTCATTTTCTAAATTTTGACTATGTAATGTTCATTTTAAACTAAAATGACACTTTTATACTGAAAACACATCATTTGAGTCATAACAAACATATAATGTGTCAATTTGACATTTAGTCCAATCCTACACATCATAAACGAATTATGTATCATTTTTCAAAAATATGAAAACATTCTGAACTTTTTATCTCATTTTGAGATTATGACACATTTTTTAAACATAAATGACACTTTGTATATTGAAAATTTTCACTACCAGAGATACCAACCACATCATGTGTCTTATTGACATATGGTTAACTCTTACATGCCACAAATTAATTATAGATCTTTTGTAATGTTTGAAAAAAATAGATCATGTTTTCTAATCTTTAGCAATGTGACATGCATTTAAAATTAAAATGAATCTTAGATTAAAAACATGAAATTGAAGTTATACGGCCTGCATCATAGGCTGGATTGGCATGCATGTAATTCCCACACTTTATAAATAAATTATAGATCATTTTATTATTGTTAAAAACTAATATTAGGTAAAATTATTGGTTTTTACATTGCGAAAGCTGTTCTAAATGAAAATCACACTTCTTTATTGAAATCACACTCTTGAAGTCAAACTGACGACATTGTGTGTTCGATTTAAGTGTGCTCAATTCCTAAAAATCACGAATGTATTATAGATCATTTTATTAATTTTTGAAAAAAAATTATTAGCTTATTTTCTTATTGTTGTCAATGTGACCCATTTTTCCAACAAAAATTAAACTCCTATATTAAGAACACACACTTTGAGTAATAATGACTACATAGTTTTTCATATTGATGTGTGTTCAATTCCTTCATTTCAAAAATGAATTATAAATTGTTGTCCTAAAGTTTGATAAAATTACGAACCTGTTTTAATGATTTTGGAAATGTGATAGGAGTTTTAAACTAAAATGACACTTTTATACTGAATACATGGAATTTGAGTTAGATTTTATTCCAGGTTTATACTTTAAGAAATTGAAAATATAAAATTAGAATAATAAATAACTTTAATATTCCCAATACTGCATGAATTTTTGTTTATGAGAAATAATATCTGAATCATTACAATAATAATGCTTAAAATCCCAAATGTATCTCTATGGACATAGTCTATATTTGATCACATAAATAATAAGAAATCACCTCAACTTGAAGTAGGAAAACATTCTGAAAC
Source organism: Viscum album (assembly GCA_963277665.1). Taxonomy (NCBI): domain Eukaryota; kingdom Viridiplantae; phylum Streptophyta; class Magnoliopsida; order Santalales; family Viscaceae; genus Viscum; species Viscum album. The sequence goes on along the minus strand of OY728145.1, from coordinate 2,004,479,139 downwards.
AATGTACTATTCCCACTCATCTATAAAAAAATTTATTTATCCATTTAGGTATATAGACTATCGGTAGTCATGGTTCTACTTAGAAAATAAAGAAAAACAAATTATTAACAAATACTTTAAATGAAATTGTAATTACATTCAATAAATACCTGTTTAAGTATTCTAATTTGTTGATGGTATATAATATCATTCATGAATTTGAAAACATAATATCCATATGTTGAGTCATTAAGGTTTCCTTATAACATTTCCATTCCGTCATGTTTGGGGATATTTTTGAGTCAATAAGGTTTCCTTATGACTTTACCAATCCTCATGTTTTGAAAATCACAAACACATTATCTCAAGGAAAATGTCATTTTACCATGTGTTTTACTTTCATAAGGAAAATTTTCCTTCCCCAAGGAAATTTATCCTTACCATGTTTTTCAATATTCATTATCTTGTCTAAGTGTAAAATTCGATTTCATATCTAAAACATAAAAATCAAATAACACTTAGATAAAGAGCATTATGTTTTTAGGATCCGAATTCAGACTCCAAGTTCTCTAAATTCAGACTCAGAACTCTTATGAGTTCTGACTCCGAGTTCTCTAAATTCAAATTCTGAACTCTTATGAGTTTTGACTCTAAGTTCTCTGAATTCAGACTCTAAACTTTGTACATTCAGACTCTGTATTCTATTGAATTCTTACTCCGAACATTGTAAGTTCTGACTCCTAATTCTCATGAACTCTGACTCTGAACTTTGTAAGTTCAGATTCTGAATTCTGGTGAATCCAGATTCTAAATTTCCATGAAATTCAGACTCCAAAATTCAATAGATTTAAGGTTCCAAATTCCTTAGAAAACAGAATCTGAATGTCCTTGTATTAGAGGAACCGAATATGTTTTTGGTTAGACACCGAACTTTTATTTTATTAAATTATGAATATTTGATTTTTCATATCTAACCATATTTTTTATTACACTTGTTTATGTTATAAATTGATGTCGTGCATTCAGTTACTAACTAACTATTTTTTAAGTGATACGTGCATAGGTCCTTCTAAAATTCAAGGAAAAATATGACTCTTGGAGGAGGGAGCCGACTGTTGGAGATGTGCCTATAAATAGGAGCTTATTTAAAAGAGCTCAAAACATTGATGAACTTTTCTATGAATCTAGATATCACATTCTGTTGAAGTGTTTTCTAGAGAAAGACACTCATGCTTAGTGCATACAGAACATCTTGTTCAGATTTTCTTCGTACAACTCCGAATGTTGCTGATTACATTTGTGGACTTTCGGGGATAGGAAGACAGAGGTGTATACTACCTTAAATCTCAAGGACTTCCTTACTGAGGAAGATAGAGGTTCCGACTACCTTGAAGTTGAAGGATTGCGGGGATAGAAAGATAGATTCTGATCTTAGTATCGAGGGCTTACCCTGGTGTGGGTAAGACAGAATTTCTTGAATGTATAAATCAAGGGACCTTTATCCAAGGTTTTTGGAAACCCTTTTCTTTGGGTTAAAATATTTATTACCTGTTACTTGGTTTGTTTCAAGTTTTCCATTGTATTTTGTTTTTTTGAGGAAATTATATATATCTTATACTTCCTTATTATTGTATACTCTAGTTTAGTAAGATTCTATACGCTTTAAGGTAGAATCCTTAACTTTTTAAACTTTTGTTATGTTTCATTTCCAGAATCACTTTTCTGAAATTGCATTCATAGAATAATATTTCTGGAATCATGAATGGGTATAGAACTAGAGGTTTGTGAATTGATTTGTTTAAACTTGTTAAACATTTTCATCTTTAAAAGTTCTAGATAATTTTTAATGTATACCATTCACCCCCCTCTTGTATATTTAGCGTCTTTTTTATCATTTCAATCCAATAATTGGTTTCAAAGGGAGGTTCAATCTAAATTAATCTCACGATTAGATTCAAAATAGAATTATTCTTCTTATTATTTTCAGAATCAGTTTATTAGATTCACAAGTCCGAACTCTTTTTTAGGGGTACTCTTGTTATATTTTTTTTCCTTCCTGAGGAATGATTTCCTTGTTTACAAACTTTTATTACTAACATGTTTGTGTAAAATGTTTTTCTTTAAGATGGAAGAATCAATGTTTGTTCCATTGACAACCTAAATCCAACAAGACCACCGATCTTTTATGGGAATGATTATAAATATTGGAGAGACCACATGAAGTCATTCATTATCAATACTAGAGTGGATAACTTTGTCATCCTTACTAGAGGATATAAAATTCATGACAAGGAAGTTAGTACTTTCACAAATCAAGAAAAGCATGAATATCAACAGAATTATAAGGTACGCAGTATATTGCTTTGTTCCATGACTAGAAATATATATAGTCCGATTTCATCTTGTGAAGCAGCAAATTTTATTTGGAAAAAGCTTGAAGTTACACACTTTGGAACATCCAATGTTATTGAAACTAGAAGAGCCATGCTCAGAGATGAATATCATGGTTTCTTCTTTCCTTATGGAGAACCCATATATAAAGTGCAACAGAGATTCATGAGTATCATTAACAGTTTACAATCTATGGGTGATAAAGGATTGGATAATGAAGCTCTTGTGGATAAGATCATAGACATCATTCCAAATTAATGGGAATCCAAGAGAACAACTATAGATGGAAATAGAAAGGGTACTTAGATTACTCTTGATGAACTTTTTTGAACTCTTCTTTAACACGAGAATAGAATGAGGAGGGATACTGACAACATTAAGAAGAATAATGGGAATGACAGTGTTGATTTTACTACAACATCAAATCATATAAAATCTAAGAGTCCTGAGAGAGTTACTAGATCTAAATCAAATAAGATTGTTATACAATCCGAATCTAGGGGAAGTTAATCTTCAGAAAATGAAGTTTCCATTCTTGCTCGAAATATGAACAAGATAGTTGGTCAGAATAACCTTCAATCCAGATATACAAAGAAAGAAAGGAGAGATAAGAACAATTCAGAAGTTACATGTTATGAATTCAAGATAGCAGGACATATAAGACCGGATTATCCTATTCTTAAGAGGAAATAAAGAAAGGAAAATCATTCTGAGAGAAGCAGAAAGAAATACTACAAAGATAATGATATGAAAGTCTTGAAATCTAATGACACATGAAGTTCCAGTGGTGGAGCTCTTCAGATAAATCATCAGATTACTAATCTTTTGAACAGAAGAATATTGGTCTAATAGTAAGAATACCAATTAAAAATCCTTGCTTAATGGATAAGGTACCAATTCTAAATCTTTGACCAATGTATCTTTGAATTCTAAATATAGTGATAATAAATATTATAACTCTTCTGATAATGAATCTTCTTCTAATGAAGATGATACTTTACCTACCTATGAAGAAGATTCTAGATTTTCTAAGCTACTCGAGAATGAAAATTCTAAAGTCAACAAAAACCTTGATAAAGAAAATTCAAGGATTTCTATACATACTAAGGAAATATCTGATTGTCTAAAGATCATGATAATAAAGTCTTTGATTTTGAATGTATTTCAAAAAATCATGGGGAAGTAAATTCTGAGAAGGATAAACTTTCTAAAGATCGAGAAAAAGTAATTTCTAAGAAAAATGTTTTCAAGCCTAACTCTAGAACTAATGTTTTGGAAGATAAAAACCTCATTATCAGACTAAAGTCAGAAATTTTTTCCTTAAGGATGTGTTTGTCAAATTTTACCTTAGGTAAGGAATATTTTGATAAGATGTATTCTCAAATCCTTCTTCAAAGGAATAATTCTGGTTTTTGTTATACTAATTCTAAACTGATTTTTAGTAACAATTATTTTGTTCCTCAATGTGCTCCTTTCTGTACTAAGTTTCAGTGTGGTGGGAATTGGGAAAGAAATAGTTCCTTTAAAAAAACCCAATCCTTAGGATTTCATAGAGCTTATTTTTCAATGAAAATGTGGGCACCTATGATTTTGCTTTATGAAATTTCTGGATCTAAGAAAGTTTGGTTTCCGAAAGTCTAACATTTTTATTTTGAGGAAAATAAAAATAGTACCAACAGAAGTACTTGGTACATGGATTGTGGATGTTCTTGGTATATGATTGGTAACAAAAACTTCTTTGAAAATATTATCAAGATAAAAAGAATAAAATTAACTTTCAGAGATAATTCTAAGGGATAAATTATTGGTATAGGTAACAACATTATTCTTGAAAAACATTGATTTAAAATGTTTTTTTGTTAAGGGTCTTAAGAATAACCTCATTAGCATTATTCAATTGTGTGATGATGGTTACTTTGTGAATTTTAGGAATGAAAAGTGCTTAGTACACAATTTCAAGGAAGAGTTCATTCTTTCTTCTAATAGGAAAGAGAATGTTTATACACTAAACTTAGAAGACCTTAGGATACAAGATCTACCTTGACTTAGTGCAATGAAAGAACATTATTGGTTATGGAATAGAAGGTTGGGACATTGTAACCATAGGAACGTATGTAAAATCTCAAAGAAAATATTAGTTAAGGATCTACCGGAGCATAGATTTTATTCTTCAAAAGTTTGTGAACCTTGTCAATATGGAAAGCAAAATAAATCAAGTATTAAATCATTCGGCGAATTCTCAACAAATGATTCATTACAGTTAGGGCATATAGATCTATTTGGAACAACATAGACTGGAAGAATTGGAGGCAAATATTATGTATTTATCTTGGTTGATGATTACACTAGATTTACGTGGGTCTATTTTCTAGCAAATAAGTCTGAAGCTTTTTCTTATTTCAAAAGTTTTAGATCCCAAGTTATAAATGAGAAAAACCATTCTTTGATAACAATTCATAGTGATCATGTAGGAGAATTTCAAAATTATAATTTTGATACTTTTTTAGTAGAAAAGGCATTACTCACAACTTCTCATCACCTTGAACACCTCAACAAAATGGTGTTGTTGAAGGAAGAAAAAGAATTTTCAAGAAATAAATAGAACATGTTGAGTGAGTATTCTGTAGCCAAACATTTTTGGGCTGAAGCTGTAAGTACTGCTTGTCATACTATAAATCGTGTTTTGGTTAGACCTTTTCTTAATAAAACCCCTTATGAGTTATGGAATGGTAGAAAACCTAGGATTTCTTACTTCAAGGTTTTTGGTTGCAAAGTATTCATTCTGAATACTAAAAATAATCTATATACATTTTTAATAAAATTTGATGATGGAATTTTCATAGGCTACTCCACAACTTCTAAGGCTTATATAGTTTTCAATAAAAAGTCATGTACTATTGAAGAAATAGTGCATGTCAAATTTTATGAAATTGACTCCTTTGTTTTTAAACAACCACAACCTACATATTCAGATGTGTTTTCAAAAACTGATTATCAACTTTTGTTAGAATATCATTCTGATAAAGAAAATGCCCAAAAAGATGTTTATGAATCATTTACCCCAGAATATTTCCACCCTATGTTGATCAACAGGTTTTACAAAACCCAAACCAGTTGTTTCTAAAGAATCATACCAGTGATGGTATCAATGGTGATGTAAATCATCCTGTATGGACTAGAATTTCCTTAAGTAATGAAGTAGTACATCTAGAATTAATTTCCCAATTAGAACCAAAAGGCACTAATGATGCTTTAGGTGATGATGATTGGATAAAAGTTATGAAGACGAAATAAATTAATTCGAAAGGAATAAAGTCTAGACCTTGGTTGAAATACCTAAGGAAACTTATGTTATTTGAGTAAAATGGGTCTTCAAAAATAAGTGGGATGGAAATGGAATCATAGTATGAAATAAATCTAGATTGGTTACTAAAGGCTATAATCAACAAGAAGGAATAAACTATGAAGAAACCAATGCTCCAGTAACTATACATGACTCAATTAGTATTTTACTTTCCTTTGCAGCATTCATCAATTTCAAACTTTTACAAATGGATGTGAAATGTTCTTTTCTTAATGGTTATGTACAAGAGGAAGTTTTTGTTGAAAAACCTCCAGGTTTGGAAGATACAAAACATCCTGAACATGTTTATAAACTTACCAAATCTTTGTATGGACTTAAGTAAGCCCCTCGAGCCTGGTATGATAGACATACATGATTTTTGCTTCAAAATAATTATGTTAAGGGAAATGAAGATCCAACCCTTTTTAAAAATAAAGATAAGAAAATTGTTTTAATTGTTCAAATTTATGTTATGACATTATATTTGGTTCAAATCAGAAATCATTAACTAATTATTTTGAGGATCCAATGAAATCTGAGTTTGAAATGTGTATGATGGATGAGTTAACATTTTCCCTTAGTTTTCAGATTTCTCAAAAATCAGAAGGAATCCATATATCCCAACATAAGTATATTAAATATCTTATTAAAAAGTATGGATTTGAAAACACTAAGAGTATAAGTACTCCCATTTGTACCTCAAATTCACTTGATCTTGATAAATCTAGGAGACCAGTAGATCAAACATATTTTAGAGGTATGGTAGGAAGTTTACTTTACTTGACATCTAGTCCTCCAGACTTAGAGTTTTCAGTAAACTTATGTTCAAGATATCAATCCAATCCTAAGGAATCTCATTTAAAGGTAGTGAAAATAATTTTTCGCTACTTAAAGTGAACCATGGATTTAAGACTCTTTTATACTTCTGGAAATGATTTTTTTCTAAAAAGTTTTTTGATTCTGACTTTGGTGGATGTATAATGGATCGAAAGGGTACATTCGGAACATGTCATTTCTTACGAGATTCATTAGTTTCTTGGTCATGCAAGTAGCAACACTTAGTATCACTTGTCACTGATGAAGCTGAATATGTAGCAGCTGGAAGTTGTTGTGCTCAAGTGTTGTGGATGTAACCCAGACTCATAGACTATGGTATGAGTTTTACCAAAACACAAATTTTTTGTGATAATACTAGTGCAATTTCTTTAAGTAAAAACCCTGCACATCACTATTGTGAAAAACATATAGATATTAAGCATCATTTTCTTAGAGATCACACACAAAAACGAGATATCATTCTTCAATTTATCGGAATGCAATATCAACTTGCTGATATTTTCACAAAATCGTTACCCTATAATTGATTTGAATATATTAAACAAAAGTTATAAATGACAACCATAAGTTCATCTTCCTTGCTAAATTTCTGTTGAAACAAATCACCTTATAGTAACAAACTTTATTTCATATGGGGAGTACATTTTCTTGTTAGATAGATTAAAAAATTTCGTAATGGAATTTTCTTAATGAAGATTTTATTTCTTACAATTTTCGTAATGAAATTTACATAAGGAAGATTTTAGTAATCAAATTTTCATAATGAATGTTTTAGATCTTAAAATTTTTGTAATGGAATTTTTGTAATAATTTTTTTAGTTCTTTGTTTCTTTTTCTCGCAATAAAGATTTTTGTACTTAGATTTTTCGTAATAAAGTATTTTTTGTAATCAAAATTTTTCGGAATATAAAGTTCTTCAAGAAGAATATTTCCCAATACGAATAATCTTCCTAGAAATCCGAAATGTATGTTTCCTTTCTTAAGTTTTTGTAATCATCTTTTACTTTCTGGTATTTTTATTTGTTTTTTAAAATTTTTTGGATTCTCATTTCCTTAAATCTGAATGTTTTTCTTAAAAACCTCAAAAGATCGAATTCTATCAAGATTTCTTTGCAGCTATCATATGAACTGTCAGATCTTATCAGAAGGATTTTCAGAAATTATATTGAGTTTGGAAGACGACTCATCACTTCCAACACCTATATAAAAGACCCTCGAAGGGTTGTCCCACATCAATCTCAACCTCTCGCGTGCTAAAGATCTAACCCTCTACTTAAGCCTGTTCCGAAATTCTCAGAGTTTTCTCAATTATGAATGTCTATAGAAGAATAATCTTAGAATGATATGTATACTATCAAGCCAGTTTTGGAGTGGCAGGTGTATAGGGAGAGGTGGGTGCATCTGAACTTCTTCAAAAAGTATGATTCAATCATTTCGAAGAACATCAAATTGAATGGATGGGAGAGTGTTGCATATCGAAGCCAGGGGCTCAAAATTCGGTATATCCAAATTTTCTTACTGAGTATTATGAATCAGTCAGTTTATTTAAAGAATATGGTAGAGAGATGTTTTCCTTCAAAAGCTATGGAAAGACTTATACTCTTTCATAAACTAAGGAAGATAGTTTGATTAGAGTTCCGTATGAAGGAGAAGCTGATTTTTGTTCTCATAAGTTGTTGGATGTTCAAGGAAGCTTTGTAAAGGTGAAATCTATGGAGTTTCCAGGTCCTCTGATTACAAGACTTTTAAGATTGATCACCTCTCTAAAAATAATCATATCCTTGAATTATGGGTTCAAGGACTTATCATTTCGAGAAAAGGTAACAAGGAATCTTTGAAGAAGAGTAATATGTACATCTTAGATTTTATGGTAAACATAAGGAAGGTCAATTTGGTTAAGAATATTCTGATTATGATCAAGAATATCAATAATGGAAATCTGAAGGCACACATTATCATGTATCCAACCAATCTTTCTAAGTTGAGTTTTTGGTGTCTAGAATCTTTCGAAATTCCTTACAGTTCGAAGCCAAAGAATTGCAATGTAATTCTAGCAAGTGATGATACATTAAAGAGGATGTACATTGGTTTTTCTAGCGACTCTGGAGAATTTTATAACCTACCAGTGGATGAAGCTGAAGATGTTCCGAAGAATCAAGAAGTGGTTGAGCCATCAAAAAAGGTTGGAAAGAAGAGAAAGTTGAAGGATGTTGTAGAGGAAGAAAAAACCCCAAAAGCTAAAGAAACTCAATCTGCACCTCCTAAACCTAAGAAGAAAAAAATCTATCCAGATAAAGTTGTAGCTAAGTTGAGGGAAGATAATAAGAATAGAAAATAAGGGGAGCCCATGTTCGGAGTAGACCCCGCTGAATAAAAACCGCTGAAGGAGAAAACATCTGAGTATCTTGAAAGGGAAGAGAAGGAAAGGGAGAAAAAGAATAAGTTGAATGAAGAAGATATTGTTCAATCTCTTATGAAGGCTACTGAAAAAGCATAAGAGAGTATCCATGTACCAAAATATTTCTTGGTATATGCTTTACCTAAGAGTCTAGGTAAAACATTTGTCACTTTGAAAAAACAAAAATAAAGAGAAGAAGAAGAAGTAGTACAAGAAGTGGAAGAAGAAGAAATATGTGGCGATACCAAAGATCTGATTAAGAAAGTTGAAGACTTCCATGAGAAAGAAAGTACATCTAAGAAATTTTCAATCCGAACTTTAGAAGCAGAATATTTAAATCTTGCTACACCTGGGAAAGATCAGAAAGAAGAGGATGAGAAAGCTGAAGATGAAGTGAAAAATCTCTCTGAAATAGAAAGTTTTAATCATCATTTTATTTATCCTGAAGATGCTGAGCCAAAATTTAAAGACCTATAAATTTCAAGGAAATTTTTTTCATAAATTATTTGGGATTTTATGAGTACTCAATTTATGATGGGACCTGATTCTGAGGCCCAGTGTGTCCGAAATCAATTTCCGAAGTTTATCTCGGGTACACTCAGTGAACGAACGAGCGGGTTTTTCTATCTTTTGAACTAGTGCTCAGAATCGAAATCAGAGGGCCCCGATGAGACCGCAGTGGTGGTAATTGCTTAGGTGGACCTTTATCAACGGTGCGTTTTCTCAGGAGGAGTTGTTAAACTTTTGGGATTAATAAAGAATTGAATAAAATTTGTGGTACAAATTTTATTCCTAACATAAGTTGTTTTATCCTAGGTGTGAGAGTTGTGGTGGGACCAACTAATTACAAACTACCCATGAGAGGATAAAGGTGAGGTGGGGCCCACACGAGCCAAACCCTTCACATTCCCTAACTACCTAACTCCCCCTTTAATGTGAGTAAATCCCATCTCTATCCCTCATTAAACATGCCAACATAACACCCAATTAATTAGACAACTCAAGTTTAATTAATTAAGTGATTATGATTTTGAATTTTCGAAATTTGAAATGCTTGTAAAAATAATAAAATAAGGGAGGCCTTATTTTATTTGGTCAGTTTTGTTGTGTATGGAATTTGGGGAGAGAGCTCTTTTCTCATCAGAAGAACTTCATCATCCTGTGAAGAACTTCAATCCTCCCATGAAGAACATCATCTCTTCGAGCGAAGAATGACTTGGCGACTGACGTCCATTCATCATCTTCTCTCCGTGATAAAAGAGAAGTCAACGTTTCCTCGGGTGCACACCGACGACGACGGGAACGGCGTCATCATCCGCGGTGCTTGACAATTGCGAACTTTCTTCGAGGTTGGGGTGTGTTTTGGATTGATAAATATTGGTTTTCCTTCCATTTTGTCGTTCCTCTTAAACCAATTATTATTAGACTATTGCGGAAGGGACCAGACCAAACTAACACGGTCTGATTCCTCTATTGTTCTTGTGAATAAGTGGACACCTCCAACTATTCTTGAGCGGTGAATCAAGTTATATTTTCGGAGCCGATTGGAGGCCCGAAAACATCATAAACGGCATCAGAGCATCGGGGCGACCTAGAAATGGATGTTTTGTATAAATCGGAATGAAGAACGGAGGCCTCGGGAGGCGTGCTAGCCAGAGGCGTCATTTCTGGAAAATTCTAGAATACACGACGTGTCCTCCAGAAGCACACATCGTGTAGTAAAAGCATACTGAGGCTTCTGTTTCAAACGTTAGAAAAGTAACACACGACGTGTGACTCTAGACACACGGCGTGTACTCTACTCACTGTTTTTCAGAGGAGGATTCAATAGACATGGAGTGTAATCCGGGAGATACACAGACACTGACATCAATACATGGCCATGTAACACAGCGTGTATTTACTTCATAGAAAGGTAGAAGCGGTTTCGCGAGGCTCGGCGTGTAATTTTAAAAATACACGGACACGAGCAGAACCACAAGACCAAGAGGCAAGGCGTGTACTACCTTCACCTTGGTAGAAGTGGCTTCGTGATGACTCGGCATGTATTCCGGGAATACATGGACACGGGGTGGAGTACACAGGTAGGTACTCCGCCACACGGCTAGGCATGGCCAGCATACATGGAGCTGACCCCAGAAGTTTGGACACAACGTGTAACCATACCACACGCCGTGTACTTACTTTTTACACGAACAACCCTTTGAAACGGGTTGTGGTACACGAACAGTACCCGTGGACTGAAGACACGGCGTGTAACCATACCACATGCCGTGTACTTACTTTTTACACGACCAGCCCCATGACACGGGCTGTTTCACACGGGCAGTACCCGTTGTCTGATGATAGTGTGTGTATTATTACCTACATGTCGTGTACTTTAGGAAAATGGCTTGGTTGTCTTGTTCTCCATGACTTGGGAACGTTCTTCTTGGTTTTTCCACTATGAATTGGGACTGAACGATGGGATAAATCAACTCTGGTCTTCATGACAGTTGATGTATCTGCCACTTTGACTCGAGGAGCGGACCCTCCCGGAATCGAGTATGCTGTGTGCGGGAACCCTAGAGCTGGCTGCGACTGCGACGATGATGGTGACTATGTTTGGATCCTATATGGGTTCGGCAGCGAGGATGACTATACTTGGATCCTACGTGGGTTCGGCAGCGAGGAAGACTATAATTGTATCCTTCGTGGGTTCCTCAGTGATAACAACTGTACTTGGATCCTCCATGGGTTTGGCAGCGATGGTTATTGTACTAGGATCCTATGTGGGTTCGGCAGCGATGACTTCTATACTTTGATCCTATGTGGGTTCGGCAGAGGAGATGATCCAGAGGCTACATCTAATCATCTCCACCCCTCTTCGTGAGTAGTATGCCAGTGTGACTCGAGTCTTGAATTTAAATTCATTATCATTGATATGATTGACTTGCTTTCCTGTGTGGATTGGGTTGTGTTTTCCTATGTGGATTGGGTTTTACATGGGCTCCTTAGTTGGATTCTAACAGGAAATGATGACTTAGGTATATGTATGGGCATATACCTAAGTATAGTTGGTTGATACTTCGTGTTGTATCCCTCCTTTGTGATTTATCCTTTTTGGATTCGGGGAGACCTTTGGGGGTATCAGGGTCCCTACTAAGTATTGTATACTCACCCCTACACATGCTATGCCTGCACTACGTTGTGTTGGTTTCAGACGATGGACAACGCTGATCGTGGTTGATTCTTGTAGAGCGGGATGGTACCCTGAGGTTGACTATCAGGCGGGACGTACACAGAGCGGACGACCAGACCTGAGGAGCTGAGGAGACCATCTGTACCCACCCTTCATGTGGGATAGCCGAAGGATGACTTAGTGGTTGCTGATTTACTTTACTACTGTTGTACTTTCTTTTCAGTTGTACTGTACTTTCAGTTGAGTTTGTATTCTGGCCCTTTTTCATTCCATCACTTACTTTTGTACTCAATTTACTTAGTGTTTACTTCATCTTGCATACTATGTTGTGTTTCATTACTTATTTAAAGGCAATTACTTCCCTTTTTATCAGGATTTACACCTTTGGTGATAGACACCAGCCCCTGGCCTATGGAAGGCGGGCTTCAGGTAGTCACGGCACGGGCCCTGAGGATGGGTCATGACAAATTGGTATCAGAGGAGTCGGTTCTACCACAGAACTCAGGACTCTGATAATTTCTTCTATGTGAAGCAATATTATTTAGGGTATTGAGTGTGGTTATCAGTCTAGGGAGTCCAGTGTTGGTGCAGAGGCCGATATATCCATACACCAGGACCCTGACTTCTGATTTCCGACTCAATGCACGAAACCATTGATTGCATGTGTGTTTCAAAAGTTTTCTTTGTGATTACTTTGTGTCAGCTCACCAGGTATACTGTATTAACCATGGCACACATATTTCTTTTTAGGATGGCCCCATGATGGTATCCAGCTAGGTTTCCAAGCTTTGTGCGAGACGGCAGCCCAACGAGTGAGGAGGCCTCGGTGCAGGGCCCCATTACAGCGGAGGCACCAGCGGTACCTTTACCCACCAATCCACCGTTACCACCAGCCCCAGCAGTGGAGATTGCACATCACCTGAGTGCATTGCACGAGTATCCGCGTCAGAGGCTGCCCAGGTTCCATGGAGAGACGGACCCTCAGGTAGCTGAGGATTGGATGGAGGCTGTTGTTCAACTCTTCAAATTGATAGGGACACCAGTAGATCTTATGGTTATCCTTGCGGAGAGTCTCCTGCACGCGGCAGCAGGTAAATGGTGGATCCTGATGATCTAGGTGCATGACGAGGCATCTCTTCTTTGTATGGACTTCGAGAGCCTCTTCCGCTCGGAGTTTGTTCCAGACACCCTCCGTGCGGTGCACATCTAGGAGCTACTACAGCTGCGACAAGGCAGCATAACAGAAGCCCAGTACTCGGCGAGATTTACCAACCTCTCATGCTATTCCACAGAAATGGTATGGGACCCATTCGTCCGGGCCTGGACCATCGATCAGGGATTGAGTCATGAGATTAGATCATCGATTATCTCCCTCAACATTCCGATGCAGACAGGAGTACTGGAGTGAGCCCTTCTTGTGGAGAGATTTCTTGCTGAGCCTACACCAGCAGCGAGACCTACCACAGGGTGGAACATAAATGAGTCTTATGCAGCCGGCTATAGACATATGTTGTAGAGGTCCAAGCGTACTAGACCATCAGGCAGGCGACCTCAGGATACTGGTTCAGATGTGCGGGAAACACGCAGTAGAGCCAGTCATACGAGAGGAAGACAATGCTATGCATGCAGCGGGCATGGCCACATGGCTCATGACTGCCTGACCCGCCACATATAGGAGAATAAGATGGTTGAGGGATCACCCAAGAAGAGGCAGATGTTCGACCATGGCGGTCCGTAGGGAGTAGGCGGACGAGGCAGAGGAGCTGTCCAAGCAGCGGGTGGTGGGCGACGCTTTGACGCTCTACCACCACCACCACCAAGAGGTCAACCCCGACCCCTGGGAGCTGGCGGACAGAGGTAGGCTTAGCTTGAGGCTATGGAGGCTTACGAACACGGTGCACCAGAGATGATTCAAGGTACTATCTGTGTCTACTCTACCATTGCTATAGATCTTATAGAAACCGGAGTGAGTCATTATTTTATTTTCGATGCCCTTGTTCGTAGCTCGGAGATTTCGACAGATCCATTGGCTCGATCCTTAAGGCTAGAGAATCCTACAGGAGCAGACTCGATGATTACACAATGGTGTCGGAAGTGTGAGCCTACTCTAGGAGGTGAGAGATTCGGCTGGGATCTTCTTGTAGCGGCATTGAGGCCTTAAGATGTCATCTTGGGCATGGATTGGTGATCTACGGTCCATGATTAGATTGACTGTATTAGGCGCCAAGTGCAGTGTGTCCACACAGATAGTAACAGGTTCACATTCACCAGTGAGAAGGGAGCCTTTTCAGCGCAGGATAGACTTACGTAGGGGAGAGGACAGCCGATCACTCATCAGTTGGCTAGCCTCATCCTAGGAGCAGTTGGTGTGCAGAGTCTGAGTTTTCCTGATGTGGTGGATCAGTATGTGAACATTTTTCCTGATGACATTCTATGACTACCTCCTCGCAGAGAGGTAGACTTCTATATTGACCTATACCCAGAGACATCCCCGATATCAACACCAGCATATCGGATGGCTCCCGATGAGCTTCGTGAGCTGCGGGTACAGCTGGAGGACTTACAAGGCAAGGGATTCATCCGACCCAGTGTTTCACCCTGGGCTTCCCCAATTTTATTTGCCAACAAGGTAGACAGGATCTTGTGACTGTGTGACGACTACCATCGCCTGAACCAGGTGACTGTGAAGAACAAGTATCCACTTCTGAGGATTGATGACCTCTTTTACCATCTCAAGGGTGCATGATGGTTCTCGAAGATAGACCTTAGGTCAGGCTATCATTAGCTCAGAGTTCGAGACGAGGATGTGCAGAAGACAGCCTTCAGGTGTCGGTATGACCATTGTGAGTTCTTGGTTATGCCTTTCGGTGTAACCAACGCTCCAACAGTGTTCATGAGTCTCATAAACAGGATCTTCCAGCCTTACCTCGATCGATTTTTCATAGTCTTCATCAACGACATATTGATATACTCGACTACTGAGGAGGAGCATGCCTACCACTTGTGGGTTGTACTAGATACACTCCGAGAGCACCAACTTTATAGCAAGCTCTCGAAGTGTCAGTTCTGGATTCGAGAGGTCCACTTAATGGGACACGTCATATCTGAGGCGGGAGTTACGGTCGATCCTTCATAGATCGAGGAAATACTAGTTTGGGATCCACCCAAGAGTGTGACGGAGGTGCGGAGTTTCCTAGTTCTGGCTGGATACAATCGGAGATTTGTGCCAGACTTCTCCAACGTTGCAGCACCACTTTCAGCTTTGACGAAGAAGGGGAAACCCTTCGTGTGGTCAGATAGATGTCAGCAGAGCTTCCAGGAGCTGAGAAAGATATTGAACAGTGCACCCATCTTGAGGCTACCAGAGGAGGGTGTAGGGTATGTAGTTTACTATGATGCCTTAGGGACCGAACTTGGGTGTGTCCTGATGTAGGAGCATATAGTGATTACCTACGGTTCACGACAGTTGAGGCAGCATGAGCAGAACTATGCTACCCATGACCTGGAGTTAGCAGTAGTGGTCTTCGCCCTGAAGATGTGGCGACACTATCTGATGGGTGAGCACTTTACAGTCTACTCTGACCACCAGAGTCTCAGGTACATATTCTCGCAGAAGGACCTGAACCTGAGACAGCGGTGATGGCTCGAGTTCCTACAGGACTATGAATTTGAGATAGTCTATACTTTTGGGAAGGGGAATGTAGTAGTTGATGCTCTCAGCAGGAGGTCAGGAATTTAGCTACTTGGAGAGGCGACAGAGCAGCTAGCCGCGTTGCAGATATCCTTCGTGGATAGAGATGGAGCATCCTTTCTATAGTCACTCACAGTCTCTCCTCCACTACTTCAGCGAGTTAGAGTGGAACAAAGTGGAGACATTGAATGTGAGACGCGACGTGCATAGATATCCACAGGACAAGCACCTGATGGATTTTCTATAGGAGGAAAGCACATCATCCTCTTCAGGGGACGTACCATGGTACCAGTTGCATTGCAGGAGGAGGTGATGAGGGAGTTTCACACTTCACCATTTGTTGTACATCTAGGAGTAGCGAAGATGTACCAAGATATCAGACAACAGAACTGGTGGCTGGGTATGATGAAGGTTGTGGCAGAGTTCATTTCACAATGCCTCACATGACAACAGGTGACGGTAGAGCACCAGGTACCAGCAGGCTTGGTACAACCCTTAGAGGTCCTGGAGTGGAAGTGGGATGGGATATCTATGGACTTCGTGATGGGACATCCACATACTTCATGAGGACACGACTCCATTTGGGTGATTGTCGACCGACTCACCAAGTCAGCCCACTTCTTACCTATCATAGATCAGGGCTTAGTGGAGATATTGTGATGCCTCTACATTCAGGAGATCTTACGACTTCATGGAGTTCCCTCATCAATCGTCTCTGATCATGACGCTATCTTTACTTCTCGGATTTGGAAGGGGTTGTAGGAGGCTTTTGGGAGACAAATACGCTTGAGCACCACCTTTCACCCTCAGACGGATGGTCATACGGAGAGGACCATTTAGACTCTCGAGGACATGCTCTGTGCATGTGTCCTTGACTTTGGTCGCAGCTGGGAGGATCACCTACCCTTGGTGGAGTTCGTATACAACAACAGCTACCACTCCACCATTGGGATGTCACCTTACAAGGCATTGTACGACCGACCTTGCAGATCACCTCTGTGCTGGACAGATCCTGGGGAGTCAGCAGTTGTAGGACCAGAGATGGTCCAGGCCACGACGGAGAAGGTACAGATCATCCAAGAGCAGATGAGGACTACTCAGAGCCGACAAAAGTCATTTGCTGACAGGATGCTAAGACAACTAGAGTTCGAGGATGGCGACCACGTATTCTTATGGGTCTCATCATGACGTGGATTACAGAGATTTGGCTGGGGGGAAAGTTATCTCCGCGCTTCATCGGACCATTCCAGGTTCTCAGCATGATAGGTGAGGTGGCTTATCGCCTGGCTCTTCCACCTCAGTTGCACCGAGTGCAACGAGTGCACCACGTATCTCAGCTGAGGAGATATGTGCATGACCTTATGAATATCATTGATCACGAGGAGCTGGACATCGATGATGGGGCGAATTTTGCAGAGGTCCTGATAGTGATCGAGGATCGATAGGAGCGGGTCCTATGTGGATGGTCGATGCCTCTACTGCGCATCAGGTGGTAGCATAGGAACCTCCAGGAGAGCACATGGAAGTGGGAGGCTCAGATGCATGCACATTACCCTCATTTTTTTGCCTAGTTTAAGATGTATCTTTATAGGGACATAAAGCCCTGAGGTGGGTGTAATGTAAAGACCCGTAAATTTCAAGGAAATTTTTTTTTGAAATTCTTTATGATTTTATGAGTACGCAATTTTAGACGGCACCTGATTCCGAGGCCAGGTATACCCGGAATCAATTTCTGAAGTTTAGCTCGAGTATGTCCACTGAACGAATGAGTGGGTTTTTATATCTTTTGAACCGATGCTCGGAATCGAAATATAAGGGCACCGATTAAACTATAGTAGTGGTAATTTCTTAAGAGGACCTTTATCAAAGGTGCATTTTATCGGGAGGAGTTGTTAAAATTTTAGGATTAATAAAGAATTGAATAAAATTTGTCATACAAATTTCATTCTTAACATAAGTGGTTTTATCATAGGAGTGGGAGTAGGGGTGGGACCCACTAGTTACTAACTACCCATGAGAGGATAAAGGTGAGGTGGGGCCCACACGAGCCCAACCCTTCACATTCCCTAACTCCCTAACTCCCCCTTAATTTGAGTAACTCCCCTCTCTCTCACTCATTAATCTTTCCAACATAACACCCAATTAATTAGACAACTCAAGTTTAATTAATTAAGTGATTATGATTTTGAATATTGGAAAGTTGAAATGCTTGGCAAAATAAAAAAATAAGGGGAGGCCTTATTCTATTTGGTTAGTTTTGTTGTGTGTGGAATTTGGGAAGAGAGATCTTTTCTCATTGGAAGAACTTCATCCTCCCATGAAGAACTTAAATCCTCCCGCGAATAACATTATCTCTTAAAGAGAAGAACGACTCGGCGACTGACGTGCAATCATCATCTTCTCTCTGTGATAAAAGTGAAGACGACGTTTCCTCAGGTGCACACCAACGACGACGGGAACGACACCATCATCTGCAGAGCTTGACAACCATGAACTTTATTCGAGTTAGGGGTGTGTTTTGGATTGAGAAATATTGGTTTTACTTCCATGTTGTCGTTCCTCTTAAACAACTTGTTATCAGAAAAATGCGGAAGGGACCGGACCAAACTAACACAGTCTGATTCCTCCGCAGTTCTTGTGAATAAGTGGATACCTTCAACTGTTCTTGAGTGATGAATCAAGTTATGTTTTTGGAGCTGATCGGAGGCCCAAAAAAATTGTAAACGGCCTCAGAGAATCAGGACGACCTAGAAGCAGATGTTTCGTAGAAATCGGATCATCCTAACGAAGAACGGACGCCTCGAGAGGTGTGCTGGCCAGAGGCATCATTTCTAGAAAATTCTAGAATACACTGTGTGTCCTCTAGAATCACACACCGTGTAGTAAAATCATACTAAGGATTCCATTTAAGACATTAGAAAAGTAACACACGATGTTTGACTCTAGACACACGGCATGTACACTCCTCACTGTTTGTCAAAGGAGGCTTTGATGGACATGGCGTTTAATCTGGGAGATACACGGACACAGACAACAATAAACGGCCAAGTAACACAGCGTGTATTAACGTCATAGAAAGGAAGAAGTGGATTTGTGAGGCTCAGAATTTAATTTGAAAAATACACGGACACGGGAATAACCACACGGCCAAGAGGAATGGAGTGTACTACCTTCACCTTGGCAGAAGCGGCTTCATGATGACTCAGCGTGTATTCTGGGAATACACTGACATGGGGTGGAGTACACGGGTAGGTATTCCACCACACGGCCAGGTATGGCCAGCGTACATGTAGCCGACCCCAGAAGTTTGGACACGACGTGTAACCATACAAAACGCCGTGTACTTACTTTTTACACGAACAACCCTTCGACACGGGCTGTGGTACACAGACAATACCCTTGGAATGAATACACAGCACATAACCATACCACACACCATGTACTTACTTTTTACATGACCAGCCCCATGACATGAGCCGTTTCACATGGGCAGTACATGGTGTCTGACGACACATCGTGTATTGCTTACCTTCGTGTCGTGTACTTTAGGAAAATGGCTTGGTTGTCTTGTTCTCCATGACTTGGGAACCTTCTACTTGGTTTTTCCCCTATGACGTGGGATTGAACATTGGGATACATCATCGCTGGTCTTCATGATGGTTGATGTATCATCTCTTTTGACTCAAGGAGAGGACCCTCCCAGAATCGAGTATGTTGTGTACGGGAACCCTAGAGCTGGCTGCGACTGCGATGAAGATGGCCACTATACTTGGATTCTACATGGGTTCGGCAGTGAGGACGATTGTACTTGGATCCTACATGGGTTCAGCAGCAAGGACGACT
This sequence comes from Viscum album, assembly GCA_963277665.1. Classification (NCBI taxonomy): domain Eukaryota; kingdom Viridiplantae; phylum Streptophyta; class Magnoliopsida; order Santalales; family Viscaceae; genus Viscum; species Viscum album. The sequence goes on along the minus strand of OY728145.1, from coordinate 2,004,459,476 downwards.
GTACTGGGATCATCCGTGGGTTTGGCAGTGATGACAAATGTACTTGGATCCTCCGTGGGTTCAGCAACGATGGTTACTATACTAGGATCCTACGTGGGTTCGGTAGCGACGACTTCTATAATTGGATACTATATGGGTTCATCAGAGGAGATGATCCAAAGGCTACATCTAATCATATCCACCCCTCTTCTTGAGTAGTATACCTATGTGAGCTGAGTCTTGACTTTCAATTCATTATCATCGATATGATTGACTTGCTTTCCTGTGTGGATTGGGTTGTGTTTTCCTGTGTGGACTGGGTTGTACTTCGGCTCGTGAGTTGGAGCCAAACTAAAAATGATGACTTAGGTATATGTATGGGAATATACCTAAGTAGAGTTGGTTGATAATTCGTGTTGTATCCTTCCTTTGTGATTTATCTTTTGTGGATTCTAAGAGACCTTCGGGGGTCTCGGGGTCCCTACTGAGTATCGTATACTCACCCCTACATGGGATATGCCTGCATTACTTTGTGTTGGTTGTAGACGACGGACAATGCTGATCGTGGTTGAGGCTTGTAGAGTGGGACGGTACCCTAAGGTGGACTATCAGTCGGGACGTACACGGAGTGGACGACCAGACCCGAGGAGCTGAGGAGACCATCTGTACCCACCCTTCAGGTGGGATAGCCAGAGGAAAACTCAATGGTTGCTGATTTACTTTACTACATATGTACTTTCTTTTTAGTTGTAATGTAATTTCATTTGGGTTTGTATTCTGTCCCATTTTCATTCCAGCACTTACTTTTGTACTCAGTTTACTTAGTGTTTGCTTCAACTTGCGTACTTTGTTGTGTTTCTTTACTTATAGAAAAACAATGCCTTCCATTTTTATCAGGATTTACGCCTTTGGTGCTAGTCACCAGCCTCTGGCCTATGGAAGGCGGGCTAGGGGTAGTCACGGCACGGGCCCCAAGGACGGGTCGTGACACAAAAGCTGAGAAGGAGAAGATAGATAAAGATAGAATTGTTCAACTGTCTGACAATGAACATGAATCTCTAGATGGGAAGCCATTCCGAGAAGTGATAAAGGAAAACATGGGGTAGTTGAGACACCTACCAATGCTGTTGTAAAGAACAAGGAAGCTGGTGGATCTTCAATGAGGAAACTTTTTGAGCTAGAGAAAGAGCCCTCACCTAGGAAAGTCTCAGATTTAGAATCATCATCTCTAGGACATGATTTTGTTGTGTAGTCAATGAAGAAGCTTGTTAGGACCATTCTGATTTTTCCAAGCATAGACTCTAGATGCCAGATGCTCTAACACACCTTAAATCAAAAGTCAGATTTAGTACCCATGGTAATGGATAAATGTGTTAAGCTTGCGGCTGATTTAAAAAAAATCATCAACTACGATGCCCATAAAAGATCATGCAGGATGATGACCAGTTGGTTAGGAAAACCATAGAGGACATGAGAAATCTTGATGAGTTCAAATACAGTGTCAAGGAGGCTTTTGACACTGAAGATTGGAAGATAAAGGACCACCCAAATAGTTGTGAAGAAAAGTTGACTCTTGAACAAAATTCTCGGATTCAAGAAGTGAAGGATTTGAATGGGAAATTTTATTCTATTGCCCAAAGCTAGAAGTGAGAAAGAGATCTTTGGATTGAGATAGAAGGAATTATTTTCAAGCAATAAGAAGTCCTAAAGGCTCAGGCAGAGTCTCTTAAGTCTCAGGAAGAAAGAATCAAGGCTTTAGAGAAGAAAGATGAGGATCATGACCAGCTTCATAAGCAAGAAGAGGAAGATCATAAAGAGCTCAAAAAGCTGAACAATATAGTCAATAAGTTGATATTGAAGGAAAAGGAACGATAACTTTACTGCAATCCGATATTTTGTTGTATTTTTCTTCCTTGTAAAAAATATTTCTAATCATAATGAAATATGTGGTTTTTTTTATGTGTTGTACTAATCATTCAGGTACCATAACTTCTTTTCCATTCCCTCAAATTATTTTTGAAAATCACAAAGGGGGAGAAAGTAAAAATAATACTAAGTAAAGAAGAAATATACCTAATAAAGGGAATGTTAATATAAGGGGGAGTTTAAATTATAGAGATTTCCATACTCAAGATAATGAAAAATCTCATTCCGAAAATCTAGAATACGATACTTAGTGTTCCAAATCCTGAGGGGGAGTTAGTCATATTCATATATTCCATATGATAAGGGAGATAAGTTTTATTTTCAAAGGCTAGAAAAATAATTTCTAAGTCCTTATTTTATTTTTTGTAAGGATCTTTTTTCTTTCCAAAATGGGGGAGATTGTTGAGTTAATAAGGTTTTTTAAGACTTTTCCATTCCTTCGTGTTTGGGGATATTTTCGAGTAAATACGGTTTCCTTATGACTTAACCAATCCTCATGTTTTTAAAATCACAAACACCTTATTTCAAGGAAAATTTCATTTTACCCTGTGATTTTCTATCATGAGTAAAAAATCTTTCCGTAAAAAAATTTATCCTTACCATGTTTTTCATTATTCATTATCTTATCTAAGTGTAAAATTATGTTTCATATCTAAAACATAGGAATCATATAATACTTAGATAAAGAGCATTTTGATTTCAGGATCTGAATTCAGACTTCGAGTTCTCTGAATTCAGACTCTGAACTCTTAAGAGTTCTGACTCCATGTTCTCCAAATTTAGACTCGGAACTCTTATGATATCTGACTCCGAGTTCTCTGAATTCAGACTCTGAACATTGTATGTTCAGACTCCAAATTCTAATGAATTCTGACTCTGAACTTTGTATGTTCTAACTTCGAATTCTCATGAACTCTAACTCCGAACATTGTAAGTTTGGATTATGAATTCTTGTGAATCGAGATTCCAAATTTTCATGAAATTCAGAGTCCAGAATTCTATAGAGTTCAGGTTCTGAATTCCTTAGAAAACAGAATCTGAATATCCATGTATTATAGACAACAAATATTTTTTTGGTTATAATTTGATATTTTATTTTCTTACATTCTGAATATTTGATTTTGGTTATGTAACCATATTTTTTGTTACACTTGTTTTTGTTATAAAACAATGTTTTTCATTCAGTTACTAAATAAAATTTGTTTATTTGAAACATGTATAGGTCCCTTCTAAATTCATGGAAATATATGACCATTGGAGGAGGGAGCCGACCGTTGGATCTATGCCTATGAATAGGAGCTCAATTGAAAGAGCTCACAACTTTGATGAACTGTTCTATGAATCTAGAGATCACATGCTATTGAAGTGTTTTCTAGAGAGAAAATCTATTGCATAGTGTGTACTGAACGTCTTATTTAGATTTTCATCATGTGACTCCGAATTTTGCTGATTACATTCGAGGACTTCTGGGGATAGGAAGATAGAGGTGCTGACTTCCTTAAAGCTCTAGGACTTCCTTGCTGAGGAAGACAGAGGTACTGACTACCTTGAAGTTGAGGGCTTGTGGGGATAGAAAGAAAGACTCCAATCTTCATATCAAGGGCTTACCCTGGTGGGGATAAGATAGACTTCTTTGAACGTATAAATCAAGGGACGTTTATCCAAGGTTGTTGTATACCCTTCTCTCTTGGTTAAAAGATTTATTACTTGTTACTTGGTTTCTTTCATGTTTTCTGCTGTATTTTGTTTTTTGAGGAAAGTATAACTATCTTATACTTCTTTATTCTTGTATAATCTGATTTAGTAAGATTTTATACACATTAAGGCAGAATATTTAAATTTGTAAACTTTTGTTATGTTTCATTTCTGGAATAACTCTTACAGAATTGCATTCTTGGAATCATATTTCTGGAATCATGCAAGTGTATAAAACTAGAGGTTTGTGAATTGATTTGTTTAACCATGTTAAACATTTTCATCATTAAAAGTTCTAGATAATTTTTAAAGTATACAATTCACCCCCCTCTTGTATATTGAGCATCTTCTTTACTATTTTCATCCTACACCATAGTTAATATTTTTATTTTCCATGAAACTAAGGAAACATTGACCGAAATAAGTAAATTATTATGAAATAAGTTTTTATAATCAAATATTACTATATATATATTAATTGTATTCATTTTTATGAAATCTATAGGATTTATGTGTTCAGTCACTAACCTCATATGATGATTTATCCAAGATTTATAGATCACCATATCATAAAAACATTCTTGTTAAAACAAATAATAAAAACACTTTTTGATGTTTATCTATAAAATTTTGATTACAGATCATTACAAATTAACAATATGCATCATGTTTGATCAATTTTTTAAAAAAAATCCAACCTTTGGATCTAAAAAATAAACATTTAGGGTATCTAAATTGATTTTTATTATAATCTGTTACCTAATAAAAAAGTAAGTAATGAAAAAAGAAAAAAATATTTTATGTGATTAGATTTTAGTGTTTTATCCTTTTATTATAGGTAATCATATGAGTATATCATCTATTATTTTATTTTCAAACATCATGATTATGTCATATTTTTTATTCTCAGTTTATTTTAATGTCAAAGAATATTTTTCTATAGAAATTATAGAGGGATTAATGAGTCCAAATCTTTCTTTGTAGAGTTTTCTATTAATATAGTAGTAATATGTACACCTACAGAAAATATAAATGGTTATTAACTATTATGAAAATAACAAATCATTTTTCGGTAAAATAGATTTTGAAAATGTACCTCATATATCTATTAAAAATTGAGACTCACAACAATTTAATCTCGATAATATAATTTATACTCTTGAGCCCAAGAACATTTTTAATGAAATATCCAAATATTTATTCTACATATATAATGTAAATTTCCCTCTTTAAATGTTTTTTCTATATTAACTTTTAATGTTAATATGTGATGTAGTGTAACTTCTGGGGTGAAGGTACTCTCAGAAATTCCTATTGATTTCTTAGTTGATTCATTAATTGGTCTTGATCTGACTTTCTATTTCCCATTAATTTTTTCCATCTATAATACCATACCCCATTACAATTTTTTTTCATTAAAAGTTAAATTTTATTCATTTGAAAAAAAATATTCATATACCTAGAGTATCTTTATAAGATTATATTCCCATGCTATTAAAGTTCTAATAGAATTATCATCAGTGGTAACATTCATATTATCAAGAAAAAAAATAAAGTCAGTGATTGGATCTTGATCTACTTCAATTCCCACACTCACTTGATCTTTTGTGAGTTGTTTAATATTTATAATTTCTCTTGGGATGTTTTACACTATAACCATTCCAACAACACAATGCATGGGTGATGATAGATATAAATCACATTCAATCTCACCCATTATAATTTTAGTAATTTAATGTTATTTGAACATATTTTTATACATAATTAGGAGAAAAACTATGAAAAATTTATTACCATGGGTAAGAAAATAGGTTTAGTGGAATGGATAGAAAAAACAATACTGGGGTCAAGAAACTCTTTATGTATTGTTCATTGTTCCACTACTAGTTCACTTTGATCCTTTCACATATACTGGTCCACCAAACCATACTAAACAATAATATCATTAAAATCATCCATTTCTTCTTGCATGGTTTCGATCATCTCATATGTATCTCTTTGCATCTTTGTCTTCTCAAAATATGTTTGAGGTGATACTCCAAAACCTTCCCCTCTAACAGAACCATATTGTTTTGGATTCTTCAAATATATTGGAAGTAGTTTTGTTAAGGTGCATTCAATATTGATTCTTATTTCTGAACCATATATAAAATATACAAATATAAATACCTATTTTTATGTAATTATATTATAAATTTAACAAAATACAATTATGTCATATTTACACATGATTCACATACTACTTTTTTTAATCATTTATTTTACCCTATTTATTCAAATGAGCATCCTTCTATTACACATGATATGGGATAGAAGTGCTTCTAGATTTTGATTCATAAATATGAATAAAAAAGTAATATACATTGTTTCATATAGAATAAAATGTTTACTATGTATTTAAATACATTCCATTTTCTTCTCAAGTGAAGCATACCCCATACTTTCTTTATAGTAGGGTTAAATAGGTTTTTATGCATGTTTATTATTTTTAGAACTCCTTTGTTTTTTTAAAAAGTAAAAATTATGAATCAATGTGAATATAATAATTATTTTCAAATAAGATATTATCGATTACAATTGACCAGAAATGATTTATCGTTGGATCAACTAATGAATGATTCATATTTTTTCCCGTTAGTAATGTGTGCATACATAGATGGTGGTGTAGATTTACTTTCCCCTTAGTTTCTATATGTTAATTCTTTATAACAAGTTTCAAGAATACTCTATTAACTTTTATAATGACCATTAAGAAATATTTCTCAAAAAACTCATCTGAAATAAATGAACTCTTCCAGAGATAATGAAATGTAAATCAATTTTTCATCATATATATATATATATATATTAATGAGATAATGTATGTCATAAAATTACCCGAATATCATTCCAAATTTTATCCATCAATGCATGCACAATATTGTTTCATGTATCTATATTAATTAGCACATGAATTATCATTGTGTCCCTAATATTACAAATAAACATTGACTTGTTGGGGCCAATAAGTTGGTTGTGTTGATTCCATCCAATATTAAATTTTACACCTTTGATACCATCCTTGATAATTTTAGTAAACATTATGATGCTACATAATTCTTGTTTCTTCATCTATATGTTGTTGATCACCTTATTGTTATGTAGTTTCCACATTGGTAGTCTATTATTCCTCGGGATTGGTAACATCGTCATGTAGAGAAGTCATTTATTGATTTAGTAGTTAAAAATTTAATTTATATTAGGTATATTAATTATAGATAAAATAATAATATGAGTAAAAAAATTGTATATTAAAAAAATATTAACCTATTCATTAAACTCTCTTTTTTATTTAATGTTTTATAGGATTTTGATACTCCATTGAGTATCCAAATACCCACCTTATATTCCCCACCAATATTTAAGAAACTATCCAGATTGGGACCACCATAAAGTGATTGTGATCTTCTAATGAAAAGTTTATTCAAAATAGAATTTTCATCTAACCCCATAGTTATTTCATTCACTAATAAAACAATTGTCCAATTTTTGTTTATTGAATTTGGGGCACAAAATACATTCATGGCTTATGATTCCAATATGAATGACTCATCCACATACCCTTTCTCACTAATACTCACTTTCATGAAGCCCAATACATCTACTTTAATATAAATTATGGTTTCTACACATTTACAATGGAAATTTGGTAGTTGAAATGTTTTATAATTCAACTCATATATATATTTGGGGAATATGAAATATGAAATAATTGTACAAACTAGTTTTTTATCCTTAAAAATGGATATGATGACCACTTCTACCACAACCATAACATAAATTTGTTTAATCATACTATTTTTTTTCTTTCTCTTTTGTATAGAATGAATAAAACATAATTACAAAACCAATGTAAGATATAACAATTACATTTTCTCCATGTATATCTATCAAAGTCATTATTCAATTGAAATAAGATTTATAGATATTATAGATATGATCTTGTAACTATACTATAAATTTCTCATTATGGGTATTTGATATCCAGACATTATCCCTTAATGGATTCAAATTTATAATAATTTATTATAGTGCTTCAACGTATGAAGAAATTTTTTCACTATTATATAAAATAAAAAGGTGATCTTGCTCCATATATATAATGGTAATTTTAACAAAATATCTTCCCGATATCCATGTCCTATAAAGATTCGACTATGATGAGATTTTGGTAGACCATTATTATCAATATCTTGGAATAGAATTAAACATCTTCATAAATAGTATGTCTCTCTACAATACAAACATTTGTATGAATTCAATTCTTGACACACCCATTTAAAATATTTATATATAATTCAATGAGGGACATCCATCTGTAATAGAAAAAATCACATAGTCGAAAATTTCTAACCAAGTGAACCTTTATGTGGACAATTATATCAATGTATGATTGTGGGAAAAATATCTCCAATTCACATAATATTACTAAAAAATATTTATTCAGGATTGGTAACCTCACTAAGTCTATAAATTTACTACATATGGCTTTGAAAAAGAATAAAATTATAGTTAATTTATGTCGTACGTTTTTATCTAGAATGAAATATAATGAAACATGAATCAAATATTGTTTCAAAACATGATTGTAATTTTATTTTATATCATATACCTTCAAACTAGTCCATTATATGAGATTAATGATACTTCTTGAATACCCCTTTAGAAATTTTACACCATTAACGGAGTTGAAATTTTGAAATTTTCCTATATGGATAGATAATAATCTACTAAATGACAAAAGATCGCCTTTATCCCTTCATCAGTTCCAACTATCCCTTTATCCCCATGTTAATCATTTTCAACCTATACAAGATCATTATTTATTACACCAAGGAAAACATTTGTGATTTCATAAAAAACCCAATCTATATAGAATGTTTTAACCTAACTGATTGTGGTCATTCTTTAAAAATGGGAAACCCTATCATTTCTTTAACTCTATAGCTTGATAATTTTCTATAAAATGGAATGTCATGTATCATCCTGCACAATATGCCTCCCAATGAGAATTATTCACTTATACATAAAATATATAATCTAACACATGTATCCACCATCAATTTTATATATTCGATAAATATGTCCAAATAGTCATCAATATCATTACATGGTTATTTTGGTCTAGGAATATGAAGGGAAAACATAATATATTTTCACTTCATGAATATTCTTGAGGTAAAGTTATAAATTTCCAACATAACTGGACATGTACTATGTGTGCTACTCTAAAACATAACTTCATTTATTATGTCACGAACCATCCCTCGGGGCCTATGTCGCAATAGCCCCATGCCTGCCTCTTAAAGTCTAGGGGTTGATCACTAGTGCCAAATAAATAAACCTCAAAGGTTGAGGCATTTTCTTGAGTACCTATATGTACACACACACAACCACATCCAAAAACCATAAAGGTAAACATGCATGCCACTAAACAACCACTGGGTAAAGGTAGAGGCTGTAGGTCGAATGGGCCAGAATACAAACCCAAAAAAAGATACACTAAAATAATGTAAAGTACAAAATATACCTGAGAATCTGTCATATTAGAACTCCATCTGATGGGTATGTGTAGTGAAACTTCCAAAATCTATATAAGTATGCCCCACCCGCCTGATCTCACTGGGCACCACTAGGTCCTAGGCCACCAAGTCCCCCATCAATTCAATAGTTGTATGCACCATACACAAAACATGCAAGCGAAGCCCATGAATTGGTGAGTAAAAAATACTCTGTATAGACCCTAAACTATAAGAAAATACCACAATGAAATCCACAAAGAAAACCACGAAGAATGATCACGAACAATGATAGCTCACACAGGTATAATATGAAGTACATAAAGTGATATTATCAATCACAACATTGAAAACCATGGACTACTAAGGTACTTATCACTGATTAGTAAAGTGGGTCTTCTTGGTCCCATACATCCACTTCCCACTTAGTACATCATAGGAGGTCCACATAGGGTCACTTGTATCTGATCTACATAGGGTCGCTTGTAGCTGATCTACATAATGGTAACTTGGAGCTGATTCACACAGGGTCTCTTGGAGTAGATCCACATAAGGTCACTTGGATCTGATCCACATAGGGATGCATGTAGCTAATCCCCACATGGTCAATTGTCTTCGGGTCTCATCTAGCCACAAGATTCTCGCATATATCACATTTGATTTTGAGAGAATCTGCACCTCATGAAAATTTTCATATTTCAACTTCCATGAAAGCCTCATTAGTGAATTCCAAAGGAACCGCCTCGTCATGAGGGTTCCAACGCCATAAATGGATCATCAAATGAATGATTGGTCTGAAAGATATTAGTTTTTTACTAAATAAGGGCCTGTTGTGTCTGATCTCAGTCAAACCGATGCAACCAGCCCAGCCCGAGGGTCCCACATGACCCAACCTAATTCAACCATCCCGGCCAGAGTGTCTCATATGACCTGAACCGGTTCGGGTCTGGGTTGACCCAGTCCATCCTAGCTACTGGCCCATGATTATTAGGTTATACATATTGGGCCTCACCGCACCTGGCCCGATTCGGCTATGGTTCCAACCCACCCGGTCACCCAGTGACCCGAATTTATCTGGACCAACCCATATTGGTGGGCTGGTTTTCATTCCCAGCCCGGGCTGCCCAGTAGCCCAACATTACCATCCAGTAAAATCTGGCTAGCTTAATTCTCTCCTGGGCCACTCAGTTCCCCATTTCACCCCCTCATCCTGGCCCACTATGTGGGCCAGTCTTTTCTAGACCATATGCCTAGAGGGATTCTGGTTTGGCACCCTGCAGCCTGGCCCACTATACGGGCTGATTTCCTCCTGGCCGGACGCTAAGAGGGCATTCGGTTCCGCTCCCCGCATCCCAACCCACTGTGTGGTCCAGTTTCTTCCAACACGAACACCAGAAGTGAATCCTGCTCAGTTCTCTGTTTCCATCTTAGTTGTCTGCCCTATCTAGTCTTGCATGCTGTCGATGGACCACGTTCTAGCATGGATCCCCAGCCCGAACGACATGGGTCGTGTCACTATCTTCCAGATGTTGTATAGTTTTCGGTGGATTTACCTGCATCACCATGGTCGGATCCGGCTGCGGTGCCTCCTTCAACGCACTGTTTTGGCATTTCTCCACCTTCCCATAACTACAGCGGCACACTAGAACCTTGACGCCACCTTATTTGGACCACCGGGAGGGCTTTGGTGGTCCGTTTCAAGAACTATCTGTGCCAGTGGTCTTCTTGGGTTTCCATCACCCCTGCTATGGAATCAAAAACCATTTTCCTCCATTTTGAATGTGAGGCCAACATGAACTCACAAGAATGCACAAAGGAAGTAGCGATCAAGCCGTATTCATGTTTTCCTGCACCCACCACATTAGAGTTTTTAAAATGAAAGGGAGGTATAAGATTTGAACAACATGATAACCCCGATGTAAATCCCTGATAAAGAGAACCCTCCCATAAAAACAAATGATTTGTAGATCAAAATTATTGAGGGTTTATCCGCATTATTTATTTTAAAATGAAGAACGTGGAAAATAAAAAAACACCTACCTAGGATAGATTCATTGGTCAAGGAAGAGCTGGGTCACATGCCTTCATTCTCTATTCTTGATCCACCGCCCACATTACTAGTGATATTTTGAAATTTGAAAGGAGAAGGAGTTTGTTATTCCTCATTGGAGAGGATTCACGCCATATATTCGGTAGAGGAATTCTATTCTCTCCAACAATTATTTAACCCATTATCTAATTAAAAGAAAAACACGTCACAACATTTTCATTATGCTGCAGCATCATGTCGTTATTATATTTTATTTATGAAATATCATCTCGGTTATGCTAAAGTTAATGAGCCTCACTAGCGGGGTTCTTTTTTTCCTCATCATCATACCACTGTGACGATGTGCCACCTCTCAACGGTGAAGAAAAACAAATAAAATAATCTTTTCTTATATTATTTTTCTTCCAAAAAGTCTTAAAACTATCTTTTCTGATAGACCCTTTTCAGTCAAAGTTAGGTTCTTTCTCGTTGTATCAAGCCATTATGAGTTCAACAATGCCCTCATATTTCTGATCTGAGAATCGGTTTAAAAGTTAGAATAACCTTCTCACACATTTATTTAAATGATCTTAAAAAAGATCAAAATTATATCTTGGGATCACTGGGCCTCAGAATCAGGTTTCATTAATCTTCTCTCTCAAAATAATCCCATATAATTTAAAAGAATTACATGTGATTTTCAGTACAATACATTACCCCCACCTTTATGGAATCACATCCTCATAAGCCAAAACAAAGCTAAATGAAAAAATGGGGGTACTAAGCATGAATCTGAACCTCCCGCTCCCATGTATCTCCTCAAGATTCTCATGCTGTCGTCGAACACACACCAAAGGAATGAACCATCCATGAAGGACCCTCTCCTGTTAATCCTCTGTCTTCATTGGAAACTCCATAAACATTTCTCCATCATCAATATCCAGCTCACCCTAGTCGATAACTTGAAATGGGTAATGAACGAACCCCCTCATCTATGTCATCTGGAAAACATCGTGCACCCGGTGAATCTTTGTGGGGAGAGATAGGCAGTATTCCACCTCACCAACTTTTCTCATAATCTATAAAGGTTCAATGAACCTCAGAGATAATTTTTCACCCTGACCAAATATCTATAATCCCCATATGGGTGAGACTCGAAGGAACATGTGGTCTCCCCCCTTGAACTCTAAGGACCCTCATATCTTGTCAAGAAAAACATTTATGCCTACTCTATGCAGTCTGCATCTGTTCCTAGATGACATGCACCTTATCAGTGTTATCCCATACTAACTCTAGACCCATGAGTGCTAACTCCCCAGGGTTTGTCCAGCATAGAGGTGATTTGAAGGCCACCCGTTAATGCATCAAATGGTTCCATGGAAATTGTGGAGTGATAGCTGTTGTTGTATGAAAACTCCACTAGTTGAAGGTGGTCCTTCCAACTGCAACCAAAATCAAGGAAACATGTACAAAGAATGTCCTCCAACGTCTATATGGTCAACTCCATCTGACTATTTGTCTATGGGTGAGAGGCGATGCTCAAGTGCATCTGAGTACCATATGCCTCTTGTAATACATTCCGCAGCCGATATGTAAATCAAACATCATGGTCTAAGATGATCGTCAAAGGAACCCCATGTACCCACACTGTCACCTAGATGTAGATGTGTCTCAATCCCTCTACCGATCCCTGATTCTGGATGGGTAGGGAGTGAGCTAACTTGGTGAGTCATTCAATGATCACCCATATAGAATTGTGGCCCTGGGACATGTGTGGAAATCGCATCACTAAGTCCATCAATATATTATCCCACTTCTACTCTAGTACCTCAAGTGGTTATTCCAAGCCTGCCAGAAACTAATGCTTAGCCTTCACATGTTGAAAAGTGATGAATTGTGAAATGAACTCGAGCACCACTTTATTCATCCATATCCACCAGTACTGATATCATAGATCCCAGTAGATATTCTCCTATCTAGGATGTACTGCCAATGGGGAGGTATGGAAATCAATAAAAATCTCCTCTTGTAATGCCAATGGTACTATTGTGTACCCTCTAAAAAGGCTGATTTTCTCTCCACTGATCGAAAATCCATTAAGAGAATTTCTTGAGGAAAACTAAGCATGTTGTGTCTTATAGTCTACATCCACAAGTTGTGCCTCCCAAGCACGCTATAAGAGTGGGATAGTGACAACAATTGACTAATGGTAAGATACTCCATCATCATCCATGAATGATATCTGTATCACAACTAGCTACACTGTCACATCACTCTGAAGCTACAAACCAGAAATATTACTGAGTATATCTTCCACCAAGTTCCCTTCTCTAGGATTATAGACTTTCTCAAAGTCATATTCCTAGAGGAACTCTAACCATCGTGGCTTCCTCATGTTCAGGTCCTTCTGAGAGTAGATATACCTAAGACTCTTGTGGTCAGAGTAGACTATAAACTGATCACCCATCAATAGTGTCACCACATCTTCAAAGAAAAGGCCACTACTTGTAACTTTATGTCATGGGTCTCCTAGTTCTGCTCATGTTGGTTCAACTTCTGTGAACTATAAGCAATCACTACTCACTCCTGTATCAGGACACAACCAAATCCGGTCTTTGATGTGTTTCGGAAAACTAGATACACAATTCCCTCCTTTGGTAGTCTCAATATGGGAGCACTAGTCAGTCTCCGCCTCAGATCCTAGAAACTTTTTTGGCACTTATTTATCCATAAGAAGGTCTTTACCTTCCATATAAAAGATGATAAGGTTTCTTCTACTCTATAAAATTTAGGAATGATCCTATGGTAGTATAATTACATCCCCAAGAAACTCCACACCTCAGTCGCACTTCTAGGTGGATCCCAATAAATAACTGCCTCTATCATCAGCGAATCCACTGCAACTCCAGCATCTGAGATGACATGTCCCATAAATTGGACCTCCCAAATCAAAAACTAGATCTTCAACAACTTCCTATAAAGATGGTTCTCTCTGAGTGTATCTAGGACTATCCATAGGTGTTTAGCGTGCCTCTCCTCTAACGTCGAGTACACTAAGATTTCATCAATGAAGACCACCACGAAACAATCGGGTTAAGGCTGTAAGATCATGTTCATGAGTACCATGAACACTTATGGGGAATTAGTCACACCTAAGGGCATCACCAGGAACTCTTATTGTCCATACCGACATCTGAAGGCTGTATTCTGTACATGCTCACCCCATACCCAAAGCTGGTGATAACTTGACCTGAGGTCTATCTTCAAGAACAACTCGGATACCTTCAGCTGGTCAAAGAGGTCATCAATTAATGGTAGTGGATATTTTTTCTTCAGGGTCACCTAGTTTAGGCATTAGAATACTATGCATATCCCCATGCTTCCATCTTCCTTATTGGAAATCAACACTGGGGCTGCCCATGGTGAAATACTGGGCCTCACAAAGCCCTTCTCTATAAGTCCTGCAGTTGCCCACTAAACTCACGAAGCTCTATGGGAGACATCAGATACACTCGTTTGGATGTTAGTGTTTTCCTGGAGTACAGGTTTATGTTGTATTCTACCTCCTTATGTGGAGGTTTTCCCAGATCATCCTAAGGAAAGATATCTTCATACTCTTACACCATTATAGGAAAGCTTGGAATCCCCTCATCCACCAAACTGTGGGTGAGGATAGCTAACTAGTGAGTTATTGGATTCACCCTCCTCTGAGAAAGTCCTTACTATGTTGCAAGGGTTCCCTTCTCACTGATGAAGGAAAACCTAGTCCCATTCTCATAGACACACTACCCTCTATGCCTAAGATAGTCAATCTAAACATAAACTGTGCATAACCAGTCCATGCCCAAGATGATATCGTAAGGCCTCGACCCTGCTAATAAGATATCCCATCCAAATCTATTGCCTCCAAGAGTAATATCACATTGTTGGAACCAGTGTGTAATCATTGAGTCCCCTCCTATAGGATTATATAATTATAAGGATCGAGGCAACGAATCCACTATAATCTCTAAGACTCAAACAAGGACTATGGAAAGGAAAGAGTGACTAGAACTTGTGTCTATAAGAGTGTAGCTAAGGTAAAGAAGACACAGATCATACCTCTAATCATCTCTGGACCACCGGGGTCATAGGCCTCCACTGCCTAAAGCTGAGATCACCCCTGTCCACCTACTCCCTAAGGCTATGGTGGACCACTTGGGGGTGGTGATGGTAGTACCTCAAACCGTCTCCCACCACCGGTTGCTCGTCCTGCTCCTCTGCCATGTCTACCAAAATGTGGAACTCCTCACTTGAACCTCTTCTTATACTTTGGTGGTCCCTCTACCATTCTTTAATCGTCTGTGTAGTGGGTTGGGAAGTCATGGGCCTTGTGTCCCTGCTCATCGTACGAGTAGCATGTCCTACCCCTCTGATGAACCATTCTTCCCTTGTTTCATCACACCACCAATCATGTGTCCTAGGGTCACCCTTTGGATGGTCTGGTCTTCTTGGGCCTCTGCATCATCTGTCAAATGCCTTCCATGGATAACTCAGCTACCTATCGCCCAGTGGTAGCTCCCACCATCAGTGCCTTCTCTACAAGGAAGTTCAATACTAGTAGCACTCGCTCTATCACTCCAGTCTGGGTGGGGATGTTGAGGGAAATCATCGATGCCCTCATCTCCTATTAGAGTCCCTACTCAATGGTCCAGGTCCAAAAGAAAGGATCTCATACCATATATTTTGTTTAGTGGGAGTGGTCTGTAAACCACACAGAGTAATCACCCAATGACATGCTGCCCTATTGTAGATGAAGAAGCTCTTGTATACACACTGAGAACAAGGTCACGGGGAAGAACTCCTCTCCAGAAAATCCACTCAAAATCATCCCAGGAGAGGGTCTCCACATCATGAGTCTAAATTTTCAAGCTCCACCATCTCCCTGCTAATCCCTGAAGAAGGACCAGAGCTAATATCTCTATATGGTCAAGTGGAGTCCTCACTAAGAGGAAGACCCATGTTACCGCCTCTAGTCATTCCTTAGTGGCCTAAAGATATATCTCTCCCATAAACATTGGAATTCTCTATCTATAAGACTCATGCAAGGAATTGAGTTTGCATGATTCCTCTACCTGTATGACTAGTAGTAATTGCTGATCAATGGGGGTTGGTAACACTGGGACACCACCCAGTAGGGCCATCACTGGCATTGGTCCCCGAACTAATGCCTCATTTCTAGGTGGGATGTACTCACAGTCATGTATCGGAATCAAAGCTAGCTATTTGTGTAGAGGCATATTGAAATAGATAGTTATGTACCACAATTAGTTGATTATACATGGTGAGATAACTCTGATTTAAGAAATGCATGAGGAAACACTCAATTCCAATATGATGCATGCAACTAGTGTTTTTATGTATAGATACAAAAATCAAAATTCATGATCCTGGGTTATAGATATTTCGGTCGGCACACCAACATTAGGCTCCCCAAATCTGAAAGTCGAACTGGGAACATTTGACATTGTTTCCCAAAAACCAAACAATAGACTCCCAATCATTGAGGTAGAACCAGCCACCTTTGAAACCACTTTGTCACAACCCATCCCCCGAGACCCATATCGTGACTCCCCCATGCCCACCTCCTAAATTCTAGGGTTTGGTGACTAGCCCCGAAGGTATCAAAATATAAGTGGGAGTCATTTTCCTGATTACCTGTACACACACACACATATCCACTCCCAAAAACTAGAAAGTTAAACATGCATGCCACTAAAAAACCACTGAGTAAAGGTAAAAGATGTTGGTAAAATAGAGTAGAATACAATCCCAAAAAAAGACTAACTGAAACACATGAAAGTATAAAATATCTTTGAGAAACTTTCCTTTGAAATCCCCACCTAATGGGTAAGTGTAGAGTAGCTACTGGAAGCTATAGAAGTACACCCCTCCTGCCTGATCACACTGGGCACCATTGAGTCCTAGGACACCAAGTCCACAGTCATTCATCTACATTAGACACAACACGTGTAGGCAAATCCCATACATTGGTGAGTAAAAAAATAATTTGTAGGGACCAAAAACCCCAAGGAAAGGCCACAAAGAAATCCACAATGAAAACAACAAAACATGATCACGAAGAAAGACAACATACCTAGTTATAATCTGAAGTATAGAAAGAAAGACTATCAATCGCAGCACTAAAGACATTGGACTACTGAGGTACTCATCCAAGATAAGTATTGTGTGTCTTCTCGGTCACATAGAGCCACTTCCCACTTAGGCCATCATAGCTGATCTACACAAGGCCACTTGTAGATGATCCCTAGAGAGACTCTTGTAGATGATCCACAAAGGGTTTCTTGGAGATGATCCACACAGGGTGTCTTGGAGCTGATCCACAATTTGTTTCTTGGTTCTGATCCACATAGGGTTTCTTGGAGGTGATCCACACATGGTTTTTTGGAGCTTGTCCACAATGGTTCACTGGGAGCTGATCCATAAAGGGTCTTTGGATCTAATCCAAATAGGGTCTCTTTGAGTTGATCCATATAGGGTCTCTTGGAGCTGATCCACACAGGGTCGCTTGTCTTCTGGTCTCAACCAGCCGTAGGATTCCCATACATAACACAGTCGACTCTAGGAGAATCTAATTCATAATCCACTCATCAGATTTCAACTTCCATGAAATACTCCATAGATCATTCCAAAAGAACCTCATCATCCCAAGGGTTACAATTCCATAAATGGCTCATCAAATAGACGATTGGTCTAAAAGATATCAGTATTTTAGTAAACATGGGCTAGTTATGTCTACGTGCACTTTGGCCCAATCGGCCCAACCGGACCAACCCAGCTTGGGGGGTCCTTCATGATTCGGCCTGATTTGACTAACCTGACTCGACCCACTTCAGGTCTTGGTCGGCCTAGTATGGCTTGGATTCTGGTCCAGGCTCAATGGGACTTGCTGGACCTGGCCTAATTAGGTCGTGGTTCCAGCCCTCCGGGTCACCCAGAAACCCAGATTTATTTAGCCCGACCCACACAAGTGTTCTGGTATTCTTTCCTAGCTCCGACCACCGAGACTCCCGACCCAGAAAAGCGTGTCAGCTTAATTACAACTGAAGATCCTCAGCGGCCCGGTTCCCCCCCACCCCCGACTAGGCCTGCTATGAGGGCTGGTCTCCTATATCCCAGATGCAAGGAGGGAATCTAGTTTCGCACCCCGCAAGCCTATTTCATCCAGCCTAGACGCAAGAAGGGCATCTGATTTGGTTCCTCTGGCTCGGTCTTCTATGCAGGTCGGTTTCATCCATCCTGGATGCTAGGGGGCATCTGATTCAGAACCCCATGGACAGCTTAGTTGTCCACCCTATCTGATCCCACACACTGTCGCTGGACTTCTTCCCTATATGGAGCTACGACCCGCTCCACTAATGGGGAGAGATGGTCGTAGCCCTATCATCCATCCACCGGCCCATTGCTGATGGATCTAACTGAATCTCCACAATGCGCATCGGCCGCAGAACCTCCTTCTATGCACCACCGCCAATGATGGAATCCTGAATAAACCTTCCACGGACCACTGGGTCCTCTCATGTGGTCCATTTCGCGAACCATATGCACCAGTGGTCTTCTCGGGTCGCCATATTACCTAAAATGGCCTCTAAAACCCTTTGCCTTCATTTTGAAGGTGCGACCACAAATAATGCACAAGAATGCACAAAGGCAGAGGGGATCAGGCTTTTTTCATGTCAGCCCTCACCCTCCACATTATAGTTTTTAAAATGAGGGGATGGTTTAATATTTTAACAACAAGATAACCCCGATGCAAACCACTGATAAGGAGAACCCTCCTATAAGAACAAATGATCTATGAATCAAACTATTCATGGGTTAATCCAAGTTTATTTTTTTGAATGAAGGATGGAGAAAATCAATTCAAAAAAATAAATGCCTACATGGGATAGATTAAATGGTTTAGGTAGAGTGGGGACATGTGCCTTCGTTCTATGTTCTTGATACGCCTCCCACATTGCTAGCGATGATTCAAAGGGTGGAAGGAGAAGGACTTCTTCATTATCCATTGGAGAGGATTCACATTGTTTATTCTTTAGAAGAATTCTCTAATCTCGAATATTATCTCGAAACTGTTGTTTAATTAAAAGATAAACACATCACAATGTTTCTATTACGCTGTGTCATCATGTGGTTATTCTATTTCATTTATGAAACAATGTATCTGTTACGCTTCGGTTAAAGAGACTCATTAGTGTGGTTCATTATCTCCTCGTCACTACACCACCATGTCGATGTTCCACCACTCAAAATTGAAGAAAACAAATAAAACAACTTCATTAGATTTTTTATTTTTCTTCCAAAAAGTCTAAAAACTATCTGTTCTTATCGAACCTAGCTAGTTCAGGTTAAGTCCATTCTAGGTGAATCCTGACATTTTGAGTTCAACAGTGCCCTAGGTTTTTTGATCTGATCAATGTTTTAAAAGTTAGAAAAACCCACTTGCACGTTTATTTAAATGAACTTAAATTTTTTTTGAAATTCTATTTTGGCCTCACCAAGCCTCAGAAACAACTGTTGTCAAAGCGTCTTTTCACGAAATAATCCCATATAATTTTAAAAAAATTAAATGTAATTTCTCGGCCATTTTATATTCAATATGTAGATAATTAAACATGTTGGGTTTTTGACGCATTTCCAAATTTAGGATACTCATAATCATTTTTCTTCTTCTGATGATAGTTTTTTTTGGTGAAGTAATTTTCATTATTAAATTCTTATATTAGTATTCCATGAAAATTATCTACTATTTTTCTAACATCCATATAGTCATCTTATCATTAGAATGATAGGAAACTACCATAAATCATTTGATGGACTTTATTCATCTTTTTTGTATCAATTTTCACCAAAATTTGGGTATTTTCGGAGTGATTCATGGTCCATGTGAGGTAATATGAAATCATTTGGACATGCATGTATATTTTCAGAAATCATACCCATTGAACATTGTATTATTTTACAATCACATGTTCAATAATGACAATACTTTTTTATGGTATCATATCATTCACAAGACCATGTAGTTTTGTAAAGTTGTTGTCACTCCATCTTCTACCCTCTTTTATATTAAATAACTTCAATACAGATGACAATGTTATATATTTATTATAACTGGTATACAATGGTCTCTTTGTATAGCTATTAACTTATCAAAAATAATTTAAATGAAAAATTCATCTTCAATTTCCCTTTTCATTTCATCTATATGCTCTCCATTATCATTTACTCTAGTATTCGTATCATATGATATATAAATTATAGTATCATCCCAATAAATTTTTATATTTAGTTTATCCCCATATTTTTCACAATATTTATAATTTTGATATATTCTCTGATAAAAAAATTGTTCTTGCAACACTTATAGACTAATCTTTATTGAATAAAAAATGTAAACATGGAAAAAGGATTTGATAAGGGATGTATGAAAGCTCTACTGCAAACATGATTAAATCTCTAACTCTATCATCATAATTTATTTTTATACAATTAGAATCCATCCATTTTTTAATCATATCCATCCAATTAGGTTCAAAAAATATTCATTTTTTACAACAAATTAATAAAAAATAAATATGGTATTCAAAATCAAAGGGAAAAGTTATAGATAGTTATAACAAGGGTTACCCTACATTTGAATGTTATTGGTTATGATTCCTAAAATTTTCCTTTTTACACAAGGGTAACATGTAAATAAACAACCTATAGTGGTTGAAGGGTTGTTAACTCCCCAAAATAAGGAATAATAATTAAAATATTCTTAATGAATAATTTATGCTACATAATTATGTTTTTCTAATATAATAAGAGGCAAATGATGCATATTAAGCATGTTTTGATGTTTTAGAAATAAAATAATGAATGGAATGTGTGATATCTAAAAAGTTTCATAAATATAATTAAATTTTCATCTATTGAAAGACATAGAAATAAAAAAATTTCACTCACCAAATTATTCATCGTTATCAGTTTTGGTGAAATTGTGATGCAAAATGATGTTTTCAGTGAGCAACCTTAATACATTATATGTGTTAAAAAGTTATTTTATTTTTTAATAATAAAAAACTAATTAATATAACCATAAAAAATAATTTTTTATGTGTATAATGAATTACAATTTCCACTAGACACTATGAAATTTCATATTAGTAATGTATGAATAAACTATTTGATATTAGAAACTATATGTACTTCATTTGAGATGAATTATACATTAATAATTTTTTGGAATCAATATTTTTTTAGAACATAACAATTTCATAAAGGATCATTTAATTATAAGTAATTTTTTGAAGTTAAAATGTTTTGGATCTATTGAAAAAAATAATGTGTTCATGAGGAAAACATGTAGTTGTCAGTATGGGTTCTTGATTTGATGTTTAAGGGACAGAAATGCGACAATTCAATGACAGATTTTGTAACTTTTCTTGGAGGGAGTCTAAATAGAGTAGGTATTTGATGTTTATTCATTTCATCACTTGGTACATGGTAGACCATGTGGTGTTTTATAGGTAAGATTTTTAAGAGATGATGTTAATGATCTTTTTAAAATGATGAAAATGTTAATATGTCATGTTCAGCTGGTCTTAGGAACCCAAAATTTGAAGAAACTCTTGAATTTAAATCCAATAAAATAAAATTATCAAGTTGATGTTCTCAAGATACTAAAAATATTAAATAATAAAAAAAGTGGGGTTTAAGGAATACTTAAAATTAAACAATTCTTATGGATTTAAGGAAGGATCAATGAACAGAAAATAAAATGGGGTTAAAAGGTGGCTATGAGAAAGAAAGAACTAAAAAGAAAGAACAACACTTAATAAATGGGATCGAGGATGGAATTAAAGAAAAATGATTCCTAAATGGGGTTAGTATGGGGAAGAAAAAACTATGAGTGCAAGTTTATAGAACTGTGGAGCTGTAAATAAAAAAAGTGAATTAAGTCAACTTGAAGATTTTCTTGTTATGAGTTCTCCAAAAGCTGGTTGTGGAAATCAAATCCAACCCACATCTCATAGAGGACAGAAAACTATGTTACCTTTCAGGAAGGGTCTTGCAAATGATTCATGTGCTTGGGGTGCTTCATCTAATGTTGGCTACTAGAGAACACCTATGATGGAAAGCTACTATGACATGGGAATGTAATATTTAAAAATATTAATCACATGTCAATTGAATTAATGTGCACCCACTATATATCAGATCATCAACTACTGCTTGACCATAATATATTATAAAAAAATGTAACCCATTAAAATAAAAAAAATATTATTTAAAAATTTTCCATGATCTTTTGTAATGCCAATTCAAATAGAATATAATGCCTCATCATGTTTTGGATTAATAAGATTAGATATAGGGGAATGGATAGTTTTACAGTGCTAACCTGGAGCACTAGTGAAGGTGGATGAAGGAAAGGTTTTGTGAGGGTGGTGATGATGTTACAGATGGATGATGGTGGAGGTGATAGTTGGACGAGGCTACTATTATGGGGATTCACATGTATAGTGGAATGGGGGAAGTATGGAATAAGGATAAAAACTAAAAAATGATAAAACAATGCAAGATAGACTAAAGAGGGGTACAAATAGTCACATACCTTAGGTTTTGAGAGGGTATATTCATCTATAAAGTTTGAGGGGGAGCAACAACAAAGTTTATCTTATGTGAAATATTGAATGGCATGTAGAAATGAGTTTTTTATGGTTGAATTTATAAGATCAATTAGGCTTTTATCATCTCATTTTAGAATGCACGGATAAAAACGATTAAAATAAAATACAAGAATATTAAATGAATATATATTAAAAAAAATATTTAAAAAAAAATAAAAAAAATATTTATTATTATTAATGAACATGTAATCTTAAATGCATGGATGTTAAAAATTATTGAAATTGAATAATTGAAAATAAATATACTTCAAAAAAATCAGGAAAATTGCTAAGTTTTATTATTTATATAAATAATTAAATATGTAAAAATAAATATATATTAAAACAAAAATGAATTCATATTAAAAACATTAAATGTTCATGAGTAATTGTGTATAAATAAATATTGAAAGTGAATAAATTTATAAAAAAGTAAAAAATAATTAGTATTATATGCGAATACTTTATAAAAAAACATTAAATGGTGATGAATAAAAATTTATAAATTAAAAAAAGAATAAATTGAAAACATATTAAAAAATAATGAATATTAATAAAAAAAATATAATATCAAAAATTAAAATATTTTTAAAAAATATTGAATAGTTATAAATAAAATTTATTAAATAAAAAAATAAAGATGATTAAAATTTACCAATTAAAAATATAATATATTTGATATATTATGTTACTAAATGAAATTATAAAAGGAATATTAAAAAACTAAATAAATTAAATAAATAGTATATGTGTGTGTGTTTCTGTATAAAATTTTATTAATTAAATAAATGTTCCTGTGAAACGAATGCATATGTATAGAACACTAGTTTAATATATTGTTAAATTAATCACTTAATGATGAAATTATATAGTTTTTAATGACTACTAATTAAGATTAATTAGTCAATGTTTGGAATTAAAATTAATTTTTAATTATAAACCATTTTCACCAGATATATGATTTTTTAAATATAAATGCATAATTTTTATATCAATCATTTTTAATGAAACAATATGTATATGGATATATATGTTTATTTATATGAATATATTTAAATTTAAAAAATATAAAATATATTGATGAATAATTCTATATAAAACATATATATATAATAAATAATTTATATAAATATTAAACAAATAATTACTAAAAATGTATAAATTATAAGCAAAGTAAAAATAACATAACAAAATTTGTTGGCACTATTGTGGTGGCTGGCATCAATTGACAACTGCATTGGTGGGATGCCCTTGACTCTTGTGGGTGATGTTTGATGGACCCCCACTCTTCGATGGGCGTGATATGGTTCACTGACGGTGCCCAGACCTGATGTTGTCCAATAGTGGTGATGTAGTAGCGTAGGAGCACACGACCATAGAAGAGGTTCCATTTAGATATGTGGAATTGCTTGACCGGACAACTGGTGGTGTTGTTTGCTGATATCAATTTATTAGAGCATTGACGGGGGAAGACGTAGTGGATAACCAGTTCCAAAGGATATGGCCTCTTGTCTATGTCGGAGATATGGTGGGGACTATAGAGTTGATGTGACATTTTTGATAGGTTGTTGCTGGATGAATGAGCCCTTAGAGGTTAGATAAATTTGGGCTTACAGATCGGTTATTGGTGGTCTGCTAGACATGTATTTGGGGGCCTTCGTGGAAAATAATATATATAGGGCCTACGAGCTTTTATATAAAATAAATAATGAGCCAGATGGGTGGGTTATCCCTAGGGGGGTTATGACATACCCTTCAACCTCATGGGTGTCGTGTGTCCGTGTTTTACTATAATTTCACCCCCAAAATACCTAATATATATAATATTAAATAAATGAAAGCTTAAAATGGGTGAAATTTAATTAAAAAAATAACTAGATTGAAAAACTATTAATAGAATGAATAAGTGTTTTTAATTATTCCAAATTTTAAAAATAAAAAATTATTAATTGAAATGAAAATGAATACATATATTAATTATGAAAATTCTGAATGCATTTAAAAACATAATATTTAATTAATAAATTTGAATCTAAAATATTAAATATAAATAAAATTACAAAAAAAATAAACAAATTAAAATTAAAATTAAATAAATTAAAAATTTATCAAAAATTTATTAATGAAATTCTTAATAATAAAAATTAATAAATTTTGAAAAATGAATAAGTTTTATAAATTATATAGATTACAAAAATAAAAATGAATATATATTAAAATAACAATGAATTAATATTAATTACATAAATTACAACCATATGAAAAACATTAAATGTTAATGAATAAACATGTATAAATAAATATTAAACATCGATAAAATTTAAAAAAATAAAAAAAATGAATAAATAAAAATGAATAAATTTTAAAAAATATTCAATAAATAATTAATACTATTATTGAATAAAAGATATTAATAATTGAATAAATTACAAATATATTATGACTATGTATGTGTTTCTATATTAATTATGTATATGTGTGTGTGAAATTTCACTAACACAAGTTTGATATATGTAAATTATAACTTTATTGAAAAAATATTAAATATTAATAAAAAAATATAAATAAATATGAAAATTTAATATAATTACAAAAATATTAAATATATATAAATTTAAAATATAAATAATTAATATATATATATATATTAAACATTAATAAAAATGATATATTAAATATAAAAAAAATGAATAAAATTTAATAATTAAAAACATAATATATTAAATATTACATATTAAATATTAACAAATAAAAAACTAAAATGGTAATATTAATAATTATGTATTTTTGTATATGTTTTTTATCTAAAAAATTGAATTAATTTCACATATATACGTGTGATATTGTTGTTGGACATATGAAGTGTAGCATATTTAGTCAATATTTTTTATTTATTAATTAGATATTTATTATTTGATGTATAAAAATGATATTGATAAAACAAAATGTTATTAAATGTCTATAAATAATAAATTATTAATATTTATAATTAATATTAATTTCTTATTAAGTTATAAAACATTTTCCATTAAATATATGACATATAAATATGATTTATATTACATTACTATTATAAATATAATATTTAATAAATTATATGTGTGTGTGTATTTATTTTTAATAATATCTATTTTTTATTTTTAAGTCCATTTTAAATAAGTTTCTTAAATATCAAGTCTAATAGTCATATATAAATAATATTTAATAAATTATATAATATTTTTATCAATATAAATAAATTTATAAAATTCATGGGTCAATTCACAAGGTCTTCAAGCCCCCATCTCTCTCATGGTCTATCCACATGATCGTCATACTCAGATTCTACATTGGGTTAGGCTATAAGGCCACCATGTCCTTGTATTACGCAACATGTTATGCCTCAAGGTTTCCATGCCCCTCTCTATGTCTTGGTCCTCTGCATTCATCGCCGCTTGTCAACCCACTCCCCCTCTAATGGTTAACCAAGCCACAACTATACACCAATCGATTTATACTAGAATAGAAACCTTTAAAGGTTATACATCACACATATTAGGAATATCACATATCGACACAACAATTATAAGAAACATGAGTATTCGTATCCATAGGCACACAAATGTTTTTATACTCAATCATATGTGTATCATGGGCTATGTGTGTGCACACAAGAAATACAAATCAAACATTGTATAAATAACCTAGGAAAACAATATCATTTAATGAAAACATTTATACACACCACCTCAACATGGTAAGGATCTTCCTACCTCAAGCGTGTCGACGTCAACTTCATTGTTTTTCAAGAGTATCGCCACTCATGCCATGTTATCATATCAACAAGAACATGCTCACACACCAAGAGTTCCTAGAACAGATTACAATCTAACATGAAATGGATTCTAAAACATAGATAATGAATAAATCAACCCAATCGATGTATTCACATCAACTTATATGATGAAGACCACCACCTTAAATGGTAGTCCTTAAGTTTTGTTAAAGGATGTTGAAATTCATTGATCTAAATATGTTACAAAATAAGATAAGATTAAGGTCTCCATGAATCCAAATTAATAATAAAAAGCCTTAACTCACAAGGATTTATCTTTCATGAAGGTTAATCATGGATGCTGAAAGTGAACAACAAGTCCACAATCATAGCTTTACCAAAGGGTTTTCATGAATCTATCGAGAAAAACACACATAAAGACATCTATAATTCATTCAATTTGAAGGAATCATCAAAGAGATGATTTTATATTTATACAATGAGGTAGGAATAGACATATAAACACATTAAGGTCCCCATGTTTAATATAGAAACATTTCCCCTTTGAATTGATCAAGAATTGAAGAATATGTTGATGATTTCAATCATGAGAGATTCATCCTGACCATTGCCAGACCCTCCACCACAAACTATCCATTTTCGTGGAGTTCTTGAACACCCTGATCCAAACAGGAACCCCTAGGGAATGTACCCATAATCTTTCCTATTTTCCCTCACTATGACCTCCAAAGTAAGCATCGTGTGTTTGCCCAGGTCATGAGTCATAGTTCTGTCCCCAGTTCTCCATTCCCACAACCACTCTCTTGTCATTCCATTATGGATACATTTTTTCCACATATGTACCATTACAATCCATTCAATGTTCATGGTGTTTATCTTTTTGGATAGAAATGTCCCCAATCCCCCATTTAAGCTTTAAGAATCTCCACAAGGCTCAATTTTTTTCCCCAAGCTTGAATCAGCCCGAAATACACAAAGGATGGATGGAAATAATTGTTTACCTAAATGAAAAAAAACATTTTAGGATTTACCCATGGAGAATCTAGTTAACAACAACCATAATCATCACTACAAAGTTGTTTCAATGTTTTTGGTGTTTTAAAAGTCACCACAACTACACCATACCCATTAGCATTACATGTTGGAGGTTATACTTTTCTAATGAATGGATTAAATTTGTTTAATCCTTGAAGAAGATTAATTTGATACAACTAATATGTTTCTTTGTATAATTATATGAACCTTGTAAGAGAGTGAGAACCCCAAATAATAATTGATCTATCACTATGAAATAAAACATGTAACTATGATAAAAAAATAGAGCATAAAATCATATACCTGAAACAACTGAAGATTAGTACTATCAGTCCTCTTCATTTTATGTATTATGATTGATTAATATTATAAGTAATATTAGATGAAATAGTCTAACCTTTATGGGGGGATAAACCATCTAATGGATCCATTAATATTTCATGAGGACTACTGGAAGCTCGAAGGGGTGTTAGCGCCTTCAACAAGCAATAAATGAGCATTGGGATGGACGATAGATTAATTTTTTTGGGAATTATTAATAACAATAACACAAATAATATTTCCAAAATATTATAACGATATCATATGTAAATATATATCCTTTATTTTATTCATTGAATAAAGTGTGTCGGCCATATAAAATTAATTCCTTATCATCAAATGACACTTGAAAAATAAACCCGTTAGAGTGGATTTTTATAGCATACCTGAAAAAAAACAAAAAACATGAAATCAAAAACATAATTAATTGTTCACTTCCATGACAATAATTATATATTATAAAAAGGCCTAGGGTTTGTTAGGATTACTCCCCATTCCCATAAACATTGTAGAAAAATTCCCATAATGGATTAGCTTTACCACTCCCATACATAACATCTAATGAGATATAAAACATTAAACAATGATTTTGATGCATATATATTTATTATCCCACCTATATAAATAAATTAAAATTAAACATATGTGTTCAAAATTATGAAAATATACCATGTTGGTCAGAGTGGTTTACTCAAGAGGGGGGTGAATTGAGTACCAATTAAAATTTCTATATTTAAAAGCAGTGTCTTAAAGACCCCCAAATAAAATAATAAATTAAACTGTAGTGAATTTATATTAATGTAGAGATTCTGTTAGGTTCTCAAGGGATTGATTAATTCCCAGGTAATCAACACAGGAGTGTGTGATTATCTTTTGAAACTAACTTACTAATCTACACTTAACATAAACACTTGCTAATTTAATTATCATAGTAACTTTAAAAACAGTATTGGTTTTAAAGTGATTAGCAGCGGAATAAAACTTTGAAATAGATGGCACAACAATGTAACCAAGAGGTTCAGTCTCAAGCCGAGACTTAGTCCTCTCAAAAGTTTATATAAAAATGATCCACACCCTGGATCGGGGTTCAACAGTTTACAACTGTCCAGGTCCAAGACCTCTACCACTGTTCTTCGTGGGAAACAGTACAACAGCAACCAGCTGTCCAGGTCACACACGACCTCTACCACAGTTCTTCGTGGGAAAGAAAGAATGAAAGAGTTTTGTAAGGATTTACAGATCCTTCAGTTTGAGTACAGGAGACAGTGTATGTGTTAGATATAGAAGATAACACACACTGCTCGAAATGAATGGTAATAAATCACAGAACAAGAGATGTAGAGTTTAGAGATGGTTCTGGTGATTTCAGTATAGCTCTGGACTCCTTTGGATTCGATTAGAAGTGAGTCTGAGTCCTCTTCTTGTTTCTGTTGAGAAACAGAGTGTCGTATGCTCCAGGTTCACAGGTGGTGAGAATGTAGTCGATGAAGTTCTTGTAAGCACAGAACACTCCTCGAGTATGCTTGATTGTCTATGAGCTTCTCTGTGTTCCTCTTGTGCTTGTGTCGCTTTTGGTATAATGGATGCACCGCACTTTTCTGGTTCGCTTCTTGTTTTCTTCACACGTTCGCATACCTTTCTGGTATGTAGTCTTCTCGTATTTATCTCCCATCAGGGGACAGAAAAGATTTCTTTTCAGCAGGTACGAGGTACGGGTTCCGGACATCCGACAACCTTTATCAGGTATTTGACAAATCATTAAAATGTACATGATATGACCGTTAGATAGATTAAATATAGGAAATAAAGAAATTCAAACAGTGAGTTGAGTGATCGGTAGGTAATCAGCATCGGTAGCTTGAACATCGGTGGCTTGAACATCGGTAGCTTAATGTCATTAGTTGCTTTGACTCTATCGGTGGCTCTATGCGTCGGTTGGTACATGCATCGGTAGCTTCATGCGTCGGTAGGTACATGCATCGGTAGCTCCATGCGTCGGTAGGTACATGCATCGGTAGCTCCATGCGTCGGTAGGTACATGCATCAGTAGCTCCATGCGTCGGTGGCTGCGAGTCTATCGGTAGCTTCATGCGTCGGTGGCTGCGAGTCTATCGGTAGCTTCGTCCATCGGTGACTTATTCCATCGGTAGCTATTTATACTTACACCGGTAGCTCTACGTTTGTATCGGTAGATGTATTTATAAGTACATCGGTAACTCTGTGTTAAGTCTATCG
The DNA here is from genome assembly GCA_963277665.1 of Viscum album. Taxonomy (NCBI): domain Eukaryota; kingdom Viridiplantae; phylum Streptophyta; class Magnoliopsida; order Santalales; family Viscaceae; genus Viscum; species Viscum album. The sequence continues at coordinate 2,004,429,206 of OY728145.1, read as the reverse complement.
GTAGCTGTCTGTCGGTAGACTAAGTCTATCGGTAGACTGGTTACCGGTAGCTCTTTATCAGTAGCTATAGACAGATTACTTATCTGTTTTATGCAGAACACATCTGATTGTGTTAGAAACAATTTATAACTTGTATGAACATGGATAAATGATGATTAACATATTCCAAAGACTTATTTTAAAAAGGTGTTATTGGTTTGATCATAGATTTAAAAGAATTAAAGTATAGTTCAACAATACTTAACAATATCATAGAGAATGAAGACATAATTGGGATTTTCAACACAAATAAATACATGATTGAGATTATCAAAACAGGTGAGGTCAACAATCTCCCCCTTTTTGATAATCACAATTTATGATATTGGCATTTAACATAGTGAAAATATAATAGTAAAGAGTATAATATTGAATTCAATTTTCTCAGAGAAAACAGCATCATAGATAATAGAAATAGTATGATATAGACATAAGTTATCAGAGGTAAAAAAAATAAGGTACTATATAGACATAAGTTATCAGAGATAAAAATGGAAACAAAACAAAGGATAATGTGTTTCCCCTTATGCCTTATTTTTCTCCATTGAAAATATTTCTCATTTTGTTCTCCTCCTTATTCTCGCATAAAAAGTTTCTCCCCCTCTCTTATTGTTCTCCCCCTTTGTGATAATCAAAAAGTGGGAAAGCATATATATAGATATATATAGAGGAGAGAAATAAAACAAAGAGAAGTAAAAAGTGGTCTGTATTATAGTTAGTCAAAAAGTACAACAAAAGCAGATTACAAAGGAATTCCTATCAAAAAGCATGGCCACTAGTTCACTCCGCATCTGCAATGTGAGATTTTCCTTTAGGATCAGAAGGATGCTCGGGTGGTGAGGATTCAGGTGAAGGTTTGGGAATGCCAGAAAAGATCAAAGGAGGCTGGGCCACTGACACAGAGTCAGGCTTGTAAGTTGAAGATTTTTGGGTAATCATTGGTTTGAGGCTTTGAATGGCTTGATCAGGAGTCAGCTGGACTGAGGGAGCAGCTGAGGCAGAAGCAGGCAAAGCAGGAGGGATGATGACTGGTCTAGCATCAACATGCAAGAAGGGCAGCAGCAGATTTCTAAAATCCATAATAATTCCTCCTCCTCTTTCCATAGCAGATAGGAAATCATCTTTGTTCTCCATGAATTTCTCTAAGGCAGGAGTCAGTTCTCTCAGCTTGCTCACTTGTTCTATGAAAGCTTGGGTGACTGGAGGGAGCTTCATGTGCTCCAACATTAGCTTGAAGTGGTGTTTGAGTTGATGCTTGGTGAAAATCTTGAAGAAGTAATAGTCCACTTTGCTTTTTATGGCTTCTTGAGAGGCAGAGGATTCTCTCATAAAATCTTGAACTATCTTCATGATTTCTCTGGCAGAATCCCTTGTAGAAAGCACCACTCGGCTTAACTCTGATGAGTCCCCAGAGCCACTGGTAGGAATAGAACCAATCTCCTCCTTCAATATTGCTCGAACTGAGTTCATATCAACTGATGGTTTGGATGTGAGAGGGCAAAGAGAGAAGGAAACAGTTTCTTTAAAACTCTTTGAGAAACCACTGATTAGGCTTTGAACTTGAGAGTCTTGTAATTGAACATGATCCTTCACTGAGGTTTTGAAACTTTCAAACACTGAGACAAACTGGCCGACTACACTCTTCACATAGGCTAGATCCTTGTCAGCTTGAGACTTGGAGCTCATATAGGAATCCAAAGCAACCACTGATGTCTTGAGAGCTTCCAGATCAGCTTCGATTCTTGAAGACTGAGTCTGGCATTCTTTCACTTCTTCCATAAGCTCAGACATAAAGGAAGATAAATTACAAGCCAGAGATAGCTCGAAGGATCTCTCTAGCACTTTCATTTCTTCATAAAAGCTTTCCTTCATCTCAGCAACTGAAGCACTGAATGATTCTTTTATCTCATCCTTCATGGATTCAAGATCTGATTTGGAGACAAAATCACTTGAGACAACTGCAGCAGATCCCCTTGCTGAGGCCAAATTAACTACAGAAGTAGTCATTATTGAATTAATTGAGGATGCAAGAGAGGTTTCCATTAGCTTCACTTCTTCAACAAAACTAGATTTGAGGTCTGCTTTCAGCTTAGTCAAATCATGAAATCTGACCACATCGTCTGGCAACAACTCAGCAGCAAGATCATAATTGGTCTTTGGTCTATCCACAGACATCTCATTGTCAGAATCTGGATAATCTAATCCACAGACTATAAACCCTGGGTCTTCTACCCAGTCTCCAATCTCAACAGCTACTGTAACATTCCCAAGCACAGACCGATGCTCCCCCTCAATGGGTGCATTCTCATGTATCACAACAGCCTTTTCTGCTGGCCGTTCTTCATCAGAATATTCTACCACAAGTTCTACAGGTGTAGCATTTAGAAGATCTTCTGATACAGGTACAGCTTCTTCTCTATCTCTTTCTTCTCCAGCAGCAGGTATAGCTGAGTTTCCAATTAAGGGACTCATACTTAACCTACCAGAAGCAGGCGATTCAACTGCATTCTCCTTTTCCTCTTCTTCTTGGTGAGGTACAGACTGGTCTTCCTCATAAGTAGGCAAAACTTCCTCTACTTTTCCTTTCCTAGAATAAACCAGTTCTGCAACAGGACTTGGGGGCAAGTCTGGATCTCCTCCAACATCCATAGGAGTTTCTTCTTCTTCTTCTTCTTCTTCTTCTGTTTCATCACTATAAGCAGGTTCCTCTTCATCAGGTCTTAGACTCAGATCTCTCATATCCTTTGGTCTTGAGGGATAATCCACAGGATTAAACCTATCATAGATTTTCTGATCATCACTGACCCATTCTCCCTTCCATGGGTTCCAGTTAATTTTCATATACTTGCAAACAGTCGAGGTGATGCAGAAATTGTTCTTGACTACAACTGTCTCATCCTGAGACTCAGCTATTTCTTTCACTTTTATCATCACTGAAATCAGCTTGGCAAAGAACAAAGCATTGGTCTTTGACTTTGGTCTAATCATGTCTTCCATTTGAAGCATCAACAATCTGCACAGATTGACTTTTACACCATGTCTTAGCAAATGAAGAAGATAGATATCTTGATATCTCAGATTTGCAAAATCTCCTCTCCTCGGTATCAACACATGCTGAACAAATTTGAAAAGCAGTCGATTCTCTCCATCCATTTCAGCAGCTACCACTTGCCTTTGATTTCCATTCCCAGTCAGCTCTTGTAAGGCGGTCTCATAATCAAAAATGTCACTACTAGGTGGCATTGCTCTTGACACATACCCAGAGACACCTTCATGTGGTACTTTTAAACTCTCAGCCCACTCTACTGAAGAAAAAGACATCTCTTTTCCATTTACAAAAGAGCTTACCCGATTCCCATTCTCAGACTTCTCAAAGGTTACAAACTCATAGAACTGCTTTACCAATTTCGGGTAGTATGGTCCATTGTTATTCGAGAAACAATCCACCCATTTCTGGTCTTCCAGAATCTCGAGCACTAAGGATTTGCTAGGCAGTAGCCATTCCACGCACAGTTCCTTCTCGATTACTATATCTCTATTCTGCAAGTGAGGATTCACTGGTCGCCTTCCCGATCTAGTTTTGACTTCACTAACACTGGCTTTATGCTGTGTCTTCTGCTTCTTAGCATTTGGTTCTGCACTTTCATCTCTGACGATAGGAAGCTTGGTTTTTGCCATCGCGGGTTTAGGGTTCTTGGTCGATTTGGATGCTAAGGTTCGAAGGTGAGAGATTTTGAGCTCGGTGAGGTAAGAAGTGGCTTAGACATAGTTTTATCATTTAGGAATTCCAAATAAACGATTAAAATAGAGTAATAAAATAAAACGATTCGTATTCTTGGCGGCGGACAGAAGTTTTAAACTTTGCATCGGTGTGAGTTAATCATCGGTGAGAAAAACAAATCGGTGAGAGTTGTACATCGGTGAGAATTTCTACGTCGGTGAGAAACTTACATCGGTGAGCATTTTCACATCAGTGAGAATTTCACATCGGTGAGAATTTCCACGTCGGTGAGAAACTTACATCGGTGAGCATTTTCACATCAGTGAGAATTTCACATCGGTTGTGATTAAACATTCCCAGTTCATGTTTTATGAAACTTAGCCTATCCGAACTTAAAGGTTTAGTGAAAATATCAGCCAATTGATATTCAGTGCCAATAAATTCAAGAGAAATATCACCTCTTTGATAGTGATCTCTTAGGAAATGGTGTCTTACATCTATGTGTTTGGTTCTAGAGTGAGATACAGGATTCTTCAAGATGTTTATTGCACTGGTGTTATCACAGTTGATTGAAACATGTTTAAAAACGTATCCATAGTCCAAAAGAGTGTGTTTCATCCACAGAATTTGTGCACAGCAACTACCAGCAGCTATATATTCTGCTTCAGCAGTAGATAATGCAACCGAGTTCTGTTTCTTACTACACCAGGAAACTAAGGATTTTCCAAGCAAATGACATGTTCCTGATGTGCTTTTTCTATCTAGCTTACAACCAGCAATGTCAGCATCTGAATAACTCATTAACTCAAAGGATTGTCCTTTTGGGTAAAACAAACCTAAGTTAACCGTGTGTTTGAGATATTTAAAAATTCTTTTAACAGCAAGCAAATGAGATTCTTTTGGGTTAGCTTGAAATCTAGCACACATACACACACTAAACATAATATCAGGTCGACTAGCAGTAAGATAAAGTAAACTACCAATCATACCTCTGTAATTTGTTTGATCAACTGGTTTCCCAGTTTCATCTGTGTCCAATTTACAGGTAGTACTCATAGGAGTTTCACTTTCCTTGATACTATCCAGACCAAAACGTTTTAAAAGATCCTTTGTATATTTACTTTGATTCAAAATAATACCATTTTCATTTTGAAATACTTGAAATCCAAGAAAGTACTTAAGCTCTCCCATTAAGCTCATTTCAAATTCATTTTGCATACTTTTTGAAAAATCAGTACATAAAGAGTGTTTAGAAGATCCAAAAATAATATCATCAACATATATTTGTACAACTAAAACATCTTTAGAAATTCTTTTAATGAAAAGAGTTGGATCAGTAATCCCTTTAGTAAAACCTTTTGAAATAAGGAAATTGCTAAGTCTATCATACCAAGCTCTTGGTGCTTGTTTTAAACCATGCAAAGCTTTAGAAAGTTTAAAAACTTGATTTGGAAAATGGGGGTTAGCAAATCCAGGTGGTTGTTCTACAAAAAACATCTTCAATTATAAAACCATTTAGAAATGCACTTTTTACATCCATTTGATATAACTTGAAATCCAGATGTGCAGCATATGCAAGTAAGATCCTAATGGCTTCTAGTCTAGCTACAGGTGCAAAAGTTTCCTCATAGTCTATGCCTTCTTCTTGACTATATCCTTGTGCAACTAGTCTAGCTTTATTTCTAACTATATTTCTAGATTCATCTACTTTATTTCTAAAAACCCATTTTGTGCCTATTGTCAAAGTGTCCTTGGGTCTGTCAACTAATTCCCAGACTTTGTTTCTTTCAAACTGATTTAATTCTTCCTGCATAGCTATTACCCAGAATTCATCATTGATAGCATCATTGATATTTTTGGGTTCCAGCTGTGAAAGAAAGGCTTGATGTTCAACCTGGTTTCTTAGAGAAGCTCTAGTTTTTGTTCCTCTATCCAGATTACCAACAACAGCTTCTAAAGAATGATTCTTTAGAATCCTCGTTGATCTAGTAAAGGTTGGACTAGAAATTTCAGGTTCATCTATAGGTTCGGGTTCAACAGAAGCAGATTCTGGAGAAAGTCCAGAACTGGATACTTTTATAACAGGTTCTTTAGATTTATCATTAAGGTCCAGAATAGATAAGTCTTCTTCAAGATTTTCAAGAGAGGTTTTAGGCTCATGTGGATCAGTTTCATCAAACTTGATGTGAACAGATTCTTCCACACATTTGGTTTTCTTATTGAATACTCTATAGGCTTTACTTGAAATAGAGTAACCCAGAAAAATTCCTTCATCACTTTTGGAAGCAAACTTATCCAGATTATCTTTAGTATTCAGAATAAATACTTTGCAACCAAAAACTTTAAAGTAATTAACCTTAGGCTTTCTATTGTTCCACAATTCATAAGGGGTTTTCTTAAGAACAGGTCTAATCAAGACTCTATTAATAACATAACAAGCTGTATTTACAGCTTCAGCCCAAAAATAAATAGGCAGGTCATATTCATTGAGCATGGTTCTAGCAATTTCTTGAAGAGTTCGGTTTCTTCTTTCTACTACACCATTCTGTTGGGGTGTTCTAGGGGCAGAGAAGTTATGAGTATAGCCATTGTGTGAGCAATAAGATTCAAAATCTTGATTTTCAAACTCACGACCATGATCACTTCTCAGGGTCTTAATCTTGAGTCCACTAAGATTTTCTACAGACTTGGAGTATTTAACAAAGTAAGAACAAGCTTCACTTTTGTGAGCTAGAAAATATACCCAAGTATATCTAGAAAAGTCATCTACAAGAACATAAACATAGTGCTTCCCATTTAAACTAGAAACTCTTGATGGTCCAAACAAATCCATGTGAACCAATTCAAGTGGTTGAGAAGTTGAAACATCTTTCTTTGATTTAAAAGAAACTTTGTGTTGTTTTCCCTTTTGACAGGGGTTACACACTCTATCATTTGGGAATTCTAACTTAGGTAGGTCTCTAACTAGGTTTTTCCTAGAAAGTTTTCTAAGTGAGTGAATGTTGCAATGTCCTAATCTTATGTGCCATAGCCAAGATTCTTTATGAAAAGCATTCAAACAATTAATATTCTGCTTAGCTAAAGAATTCAGATTAACAGCATAAACATTTTCATTTCTTAAGGCAGAAAATACCAAAACATTCTTAGAATCAAAAACTTTGCAAGAATCATTTTCAAATTTAACATGAAAACCATCATCACATAACTGAGAAATACTTAATAAATTGTATTTAAGACCATCAACAAATAAAACTTTAGAAATCAAAATTGAATCAGTGTTACCAATCTGGCCTAGGCCGATGATTTTCCCTTTTGAGTTATCACCAAAGGTGACAAAGCCTCCATCAACTTTTATTAAACTCTTGAAACAAGAGAAGTCTCCTGACATATGTCTTGAACATCCACTGTCCAAATACCACGTCTCTTTACAGGAGCTCTTTAAGCAAGTTCCCTACAAAACAGATTTAGATGGGAGATGATTTTGGTACCCAGATCTTCTTGGGTCCAGACAGGTTAGCCAATAACACTTTAGGTACCCATATTTGTCTAATGGGTCTCATATAATTTGTAGAATTGACATGCTTTGAAAGATAAACTTTATTAGATCCATAGCTATGTATATAACTGGTTGAAGCATATGAAGTTCCAGAATTACCTTCATTCTGTCCAGATTTAGAAATGAATCTAGTTTTAGCAATTTTACTTTGTCCAGGTTGGTATCCTATACCAGTAGTGTATTTAGGTGCTACTTGCTTTCCTAGCATCTGTGTTAGAGTATTCTTGCCATTGGTGAACTTCTCTAAGTCTTTTCTACGTTGCTCATTTGACAGTTTCAGTTCTGTATTTTCTTTTAACAGTTGAGCATTTTTCTCTCTTTCAATAGTAAGTTCGGTTTTAACTGTAGTGGTGAGAGCATGTTGTTTCTTTAATGACTTGTATTTATCCTTAAGTTCATTACATGTCTCTTCCAGCATATCACAGTATTCAAACAGTTCAGATTTAGACATGATATCACCTTCAGAATCATCTCCAGAATAATATGACTTTGAAGCAGGAGTTTCAGCAGTTACCTCAGAAGTGTTTGCCATAAAGCACATGTTCGCTCGATTCCTTTCAGAGTCTGAAGATTCAGCTTCACTTGTGCTGTCTTCTGAAGCACTCCAAGTAGCCTTCATAGCTTTCTTAAACTTATTGTCCTTATATTCATATTTCTTTTTATATTTCAGCTTTGGACAGTCGGCTTTAATGTGTCCTTTTCTCTTGCACTCATAGCAGACAACATCATCTGACTTGTCATTCTTCTTCCAGTCCTTTTTCCATTTGCCTTGGTGATCATACTTACCCTTATAATTTGTTTTTCTGAAGAACTTCTTTTTCCGATAAAATTTCTTAAATCTTCTAGCAATGTGATCCATCTCAGCATCACTGTCAGAATCACTTCCACTGTCTTCAAAGCTTGAACTTTCAACTACAGCTTGAAGCTTTTCCTTGTCCTTATTCTTTGAGGTTGAGGATTTGAAAGCAACAGACTTTCTTGCAGGTTCATTGTCTTCCTCTTTGTTCACTTTAAGCTCTTCTTCATACATCATCAGCTTGCCAATTAGTTCCTTGACAGGTAGAGCAGCTATGTCACATGATTCTCTGATTGAGACAGACGTGCCTCTCCATCTATCAGGTAGACATCTCAAAATTCTCATAATTTGTTCCTTCGATGTGACATCCTTTCCCAGCGAGATCATTGTATTGACAATTTCGTTGAACCTGAGATACATGTCAGAAATGGGTTCGTCAGGCTTCATTTTAAAATTATCATACTTGATAGTATAAGTGTTCAATCTCATTTCTTTAACATTAGTTGTTCCTTCATGAGAAACAGCTAAGGTATCCCAAATTTCATATGTAGTTTTACATGCAGAAATTCTATTAAACTCTTCATCTCCTAGAGCACAGTACAAGGCATTCATAGCTTTACAGTTGTTATTGTAGGCAGTCTTTGTAGGTTCATCCCAAGTAGATCTAGCAGTAGTAGGAATTTTGTATTCTGATTCAATAGCAGTCCAAATATCAAAACCTATGCTTTCTAGATGGATTTTCATTTTCAGCTTCCACTGAGCATAATTAGTTCCATTGAAGAAAGGTGGCCGGTTAGTAGCAGCACCCTCAAGTCTATTGTCCATGATGAGAAAATTTTAAAGAGATAAAAATTTAGAAATAACAGAAATTTTAAGAACTTTAAAATACAACTAAAATCACAGTTCAAAAGCAGAGTACTTTTAGAAAGTATTTTCAACCTCTGATACCAAGTGTTGGTCGGAGTGGTTTACTCAAGAGGGGGGTGAATTGAGTACCAATTAAAATTTCTATATTTAAAAGCAGTGTCTTAAAGACCCCCAAATAAAATAATAAATTAAACTGTAGTGAATTTATATTAATGTAGAGATTCTGTTAGGTTCTCAAGGGATTGATTAATTCCCAGGTAATCAACACAGGAGTGTGTGATTATCTTTTGAAACTAACTTACTAATCTACACTTAACATAAACACTTGCTAATTTAATTATCAAAGTAACTTTAAAAACAGTATTGGTTTTAAAGTTATTAGCAGCGGAATAAAACTTTGAAATAGATGGCACAACAATGTAACCAAGAGGTTCAGTCTCAAGCCGAGACTTAGTCCTCTCAAAAGTTTATATAAAAATGATCCACACCCTGGATCGGGGTTCAACAGTTTACAACTGTCCAGGTCCAAGACCTCTACCACTGTTCTTCGTGGGAAACAGTACAACAGCAACCAGCTGTCCAGGTCACACACGACCTCTACCACAGTTCTTCGTGGGAAAGAAAGAATGAAAGAGTTTTGTAAGGATTTACAGATCCTTCAGTTTGAGTACAGGAGACAGTGTATGTGTTAGATATAGCAGATAACACACACTGCTCGAAATGAATGGTAATAAATCACAGAACAAGAGATGTAGAGTTTAGAGATGGTTCTGGTGATTTCAGTATAGCTCTGGACTCCTTTGGATTCGATTAGAAGTGAGTCTGAGTCCTCTTCTTGTTTCTGTTGAGAAACAGAGTGTCGTATGCTCCAGGTTCACAGGTGGTGAGAATGTAGTCGATGAAGTTCTTCTTGTAAGCACAGAACACTCCTCGAGTATGCTTGATTGTCTATGAGCTTCTCTGTGTTCCTCTTGTGCTTGTGTCGCTTTTGGTATAATGGATGCACCGCACTTTTCTGGTTCGCTTCTTGTTTTCTTCACACGTTCGCATACCTTTCTGGTATGTAGTCTTCTCGTATTTATCTCCCATCAGGGGACAGAAAAGATTTCTTTTCAGCAGGTACGAGGTACGGGTTCCTGACATCCGACAACCTTTATCAGGTATTTGACAAATCATTAAAATGTACATGATATGACCGTTAGATAGATTAAATATAGGAAATAAAGAAATTCAAACAGTGAGTTGAGTGATCGGTAGGTAATCCGCATCGGTAGCTTGAACATCGGTGGCTTGAACATCGGTAGCTTAATGTCATTAGTTGCTTTGACTCTATCGGTGGCTCTATGCGTCGGTTGGTACATGCATCGGTAGCTCCATGCGTCGGTAGGTACATGCATCGGTAGCTCCATGCGTCGGTAGGTACATGCATCGGTAGCTCCATGCGTCGGTAGGTACATGCATCGGTAGCTCCATGCGTCGGTGGCTGCGAGTCTATCGGTAGCTTCATGCGTCGGTGGCTGCGAGTCTATCGGTAGCTTCGTCCATCGGTGACTTATTCCATCGGTAGCTATTTATACTTACACCGGTAGCTCTACGTTTGTATCGGTAGCTGTATTTATAAGTACATCGGTAACTCTGTGTTAAGTCTATCGGTAGCTGTCTGTCGGTAGACTAAGTCTATCGGTAGACTGGTTACCGGTAGCTCTTTATCAGTAGTTATAGACAGATTACTTATCTGTTTTATGCAGAACACATCTGATTGTGTTAGAAACAATTTATAACTTGTATGAACATGGATAAATGATGATTAACATATTCCAAAGACTTATTTTAAAAAAGGTGTTATTGGTTTGATCATAGATTTAAAAGAATTAAAGTATAGATCAACAATACTTAACAATATCATAGAGAATGAAGACATAATTGGGATTTTCAACACAAATAAATACATGATTGAGATTATCAAAACAGGTGAGGTCAACATACCATATATTAATTAAAATTATGATCAAATCTCTTAGAAGTAAGTGTGATTCATAATTCTAATACAAGGAATAACCGAAAGAAAAAATCATAAGGATTATCATTTGAAGAATGAATAAAATATTTTTGATGTTTATATTTTAAAATGAAACATACCAATTTATAATTGAGTTCTAATATAGATATTTTATAAGAAGGATCGAGGGAAGAAAAACAAAAAATGTACCACTTTATTGAAGCTCTATGAAATAAGTAATAGATATTTTAAAGAATGAAAGACCTTATTAATTCACATAATTAAATAATTAAATAAATATGGTTCTATATAAAATAATTCTGGGTTCTATAATCTATTAATTGTTTAAAAACATTTTTTGGGGGCGATTCTCAATGTGAGATACGAAATAAAAAAGTTCCCTTATACCTAGTTTACATAAAAGTTAAAATTTCAAAGGGAACTAAAATCACGTATATACCCAAAAATGAAATGATATCTATTCAAGAATATATATATATATATATATATATGGTAAATATATACCAAGATATATTTGGTACATGAGAATTATATTGTATAAAATGTATTAAAACAAAGAGAATGTGTATCTAGAAAGTCATGAATGGGGTCTAGAAGATCACTTACGTTGTGTGTGAAATCACCCTATACTTGTACATAAATTCATATATAATCATATTAATTTTATTAAAAACTTTCCTAAGAACCATATTAATCTATATTTATTTTTATAAGTTCAATTTATCATTATGTGCCTCCAATTTAATATATCATTTTCATTTATGTTGGTTACTTGATGTTCTTTAGATAAATTCATGGAATATTTAATGGTATGTTGACCAAGGTCAATGTGTTCTAAAATAGTTTCATAAAATAAATAATTTTAGGTGATTATGTATTTTATTATTCCTTTATAACAAAATTTATATTGGTATTTAAGACAAATTAAAAAAGGTACTTTGATATGTTATTTGTAATAGATAAATTTATTATAATTGTTTACTGTAAACATAACTTATGGAATGTATAGAATTATTTTTATAAAATGTTAATGGATTATTAAAATACATTATTATAAATTAAATACCGGTTTTATTCCACCCATGATAGTCAGTATAGAAATAAAAATAGAAATATCATCATGTGGTGGTAGTCCGCATATACACACAGACAATGCTCCCAATTTTACAGAATAAAGGGGTGCTAAAAAATATAATATCTTACCATTTTAAAATAATTAAAATGTTATTAAAATAATATAATATTATTAAATAACATTCTTCATCCATCCCTTAAATCAAGTGGTTGAAAATTGAACATTCTATTCATGGAGGTAGTAATTCGCACAAACATGTGATGAAATTTTCATTTTTCTCAAGGATTTTGGGGGATGATATAAAATATATATTACATTATTATAATGAAATAAAAAAATTAAAAGTATTGGTTTTATCATACTCTCATGGATATATGGTTTTTAGGGTGGCATCAGTAGAAAATAATTATGAAGATGTGGTGGAAAACATTACCTCTCAATTTGGATGTTATCCTTTAGTCACAACTGTAAGGCCCCATTACATGGAATTTTTTAATAATAGAATCCTATTATAAATTTGTGAAGGTTTCAAGAGATACTTTGGTGTAATTTTTTCAATCCTTATGGGATTTTGATTTTTGGATTGGTGGAGGGATGGTGGTTACTTTTATATTCAAAGACAATGTCATTTTTTAACTTATAAATTATTAATATTTTGTGATCACATGTTTCACATGGAATTAAAATCCAAAGTATAAAATAATACTTTTTAGGATGTTTTATGGTCAATAAATCCTTAACAACACTTTTCCTCACATGTTTTTATGTCATTAATCTATGATTTTTACTTATTAATTTTTTTGGTTTTTAAGAAGTTAACTAATATTTAACTAAGTAATTTATTCTCAATTCCTAAATATAAAATGATACTTATTAGATAATTTTTACCATTTTATTAAAAATATGAAATAAAATTTATAAAAGGAAAATTTTATGTGTAATAAATATTAATTTTAACAATAGCATGTGTAACGTGTAAGAACTCATTTTTAGAACAAGTTTATTTTTAAGAATAAGATTTATATTTAGGATAAAATTAAAAATGTTATTGATTATATTTATGTTAAAGAAATTATTATTATTTAAATAATACTGAACTAAAATTCAAATAAGTGAAAATACTAATCCACCAGGTGAAAATTTTCTTAAAAGAATTAAATATAAAAAAATATTTTTTTGTTAATACATTCCCTAAATATTCTAAATTTTTAAGAATATCATTAATATATAGTAATTTAAAATACATAATTTAAAGTTATTAAAAAAATTCAAAATAATTAATTAAATTATTTTATATTGATGTTATAAAATTGACACTATAATTAAAATTAGTATTTTTCAATATTGACCAAAAATGGATTAATTTATAAAAAATATAAAAAAAATAACTTAAGATAGTGAATTAAAAAATGATGTTAAATTTCAAAAAAATCCTTGATTTATAAATTTTGTTTTGAAAATAAAATTCAATATATAAGGAAAAAATGATTTTATTGAAGAAGTGATGTTTTTAATCATTAACCATTCATAATATTGTTTCGTATCAATTTCAAATTTTAAAGATGTTAAAATATTACGTCATATATAATAATTTTTTAAAGTGTTCAATTTAATCGATTATTAAAATATATAGAATACTTAACAAAATGGTTCATAGAAAAAATATTTCTTTTATAATAAATATAGTTTAAAAAATACAATTAAAACTTGTATATTTATATTTTAAAATTTAATTTTACTTATCAATTAATATTAAAATATATATTTTGATTTTATATATACATCATATCATATTTTAATAATATTATTATTAATATTTATACATAACACACACACATATATATATATACACATATATATATATATATATATTATTTTAATATTATATTTTTGATTAATTTTTTGATATATTATTTTAAATTTACTACATAAAAATATGAAATACTATAATAGATATTCCATATATTACTAACAAGCTTATTTATGATGACCATATTTGCAATGATCAGATTTTCAATGATCATTTTTACAACGTTAATATTTATAACAACCAGATTTAATTCCTATAAATAGCATTTTTAAATAATTCATCCATTTTACTCTCACATTGAAAAGTATAATTCTTATTTCATATTATATATTTTTCATAATGCTTTATCCTTTCAGGATGTTCGTCCTCATTATAGGTTTCATTTTCCAATTGGCGATCCTTGAGATTGAATACGGTCTAATAGAGTTCCCGATCATGTTGATTTTATTCATTATTATCTATTATCCCATATTTATTTATTCTCATTTAATAGATGTTATTAATCCATTGTGGGTAATATTACATGGTTTTAAATACTTAGTTTTATTCTATTTATTTTGTAATGCCCCACTTATGAATGAATAATGTTCATGTTTCATTACATCTAACCACCTTGATTGAGAGATAATATTTTTGCTTTATGTTTTTTATGTTTTTCATGTTGTATGTTTAAGGTTTCATTGGATAAAACTTTATTCGTATTGGAGTTGTTTTTAGTTGAAAAAATGTCCTACCCCTAGTCAAGGATGATGTTGGGTGAGCCATACCCCAAGAACTATTCTAAAAAATCACACATATGCAAACTGTTAACATCTTATAATGACCTGAAACTTTATTAGAAATTAATATAAATTCATAATCCTAAATTGAATTTTGAATAAATATTTAATCATTATTTATTACCATGATTAATAAATTTTAATTATTTATCATTGTTATATTTTCATTTCTTTAATTATATTTTACATATATTGAAATTATGCTTGAAAATTTATATATTTTTATTCTTTTTTTAATATTAATTATCTGATGATATATATACGAATTATATTAAAAAATATACTATGTTTCTTAAAGATTTATGAATTTTATTATTCAATAGTATCACATTCAATTAATTTAAATAGTTATAAGTGTTCTATTCATTTTAAAATATGTAACTGACCATTCAATTTAGTTTCTATCTTTCAGTTTAGACAATGTTTTCTTGTGAATATAATTTTGTTAAAGATTTTTTTTGCACCGTGATGTTAATAATTTATTATAATTTTTTAATTAAACACTTATATATTTATTTTTAAATGTATAGGGGGGAGATTGATAATAAGATATTTTTAATTAAAATTCATATTAATTTACCCTAAAACCTACATTAGTGGGCTAAGGTTTAGGAAGAATTTTATGACTATGCATATGAAAATTTATTGGTTGACACTAAAATAAAAATATCAGACTCATGGTTTTAAATTAAATATGTGGTTGAATAAAAGAAATGTATATGAGAATATTTTATAAAAAAAGTTTCATTCTTGATATTTATATATGATTTGTCATGGAAAATTGAATGATATGAGAAATCAAAGCCATGGCAATCCTTTAAAAAAAACACTATGTGACCCACTAGAGGAGAATTTAGATCAAAACTTGGTAAATGATGAATTTTAATTAACATGATACAATGAATAGATTTTAATATATCTACAAAACCATTAGTTAATCTTGAGTAGGTTAATCTTTCCCAAAATTATTGTTATAATGAAATTTAGTATTATGAATTAGTTAAAGAGGGAAATAATGAATTTTAGGAAGGTTGCAACAAGAATTCAATGTTTCATTTTATACTAAAGTAATATCATATCAAGTGTCACTATGGAATTAAATAGAATGTTATGTCTGTGAATTTGGGTTTTTTTGAGATTCAATCGGTGAAGCTATTATCTCTGCATCATTTAATGATATTTGGAAAATAATAAAAAAATGTACTTGATTGTATAAAAATACATGTATTCCCTAATTACTCCATGATTTATTTTGGAGAATAGTTTGATAAAGAATAATGAATAATATTTCTTGCAAGTAGACGGAAATCAATGAGGTATAGTGGGAGTTCACATGAAAGAAACAGCCAGAATAATAAAAAAAGAAAATCCCATAAAGTTATTGTCTTTATTTTCTTTGAAACCTTGATTTAAAAGACTATTCATGTAATCTAATATTATAAATGAAATTAAGTTTCATGCTTTTGAAATTTAAAATGACGGCTCAATGAGAAATCCAAAATATTAAATGTCATGGAAGGTATGTGATCCATTATATCAATATGTTTCCTTACATCCTAGGAATGAACATTTGGGATTGACTATTGTGTTTTTACCCTTTTATTACTATAAGTACTAATTATAGCATATGGAAATTTGTTTTGATCCTTAAAAATTTACCTCCATGTATGTGTATTAAAAGGAATGTTTTTCATTATTTATATAATTATTATAAGAAATTAAATACTTTTAAATGGAATTTATATATACCATCAACCCCTAATCAGTGAATTGTGATAATTATGAGATGAAGATGTGGAAAAATTGGATGCATTGATTATATAAAAATTACTAATTCATGGTGGTTTAATGGTTAAACATAGTGACTTTTATGGACTAGGAAACTTATCTAGTTGGAACAATCATATAATTCTTTCTTGCCAAGTTTTAATTTTTTTTGAACCTCGGTGAAAATAATATATTTTTTATTACAATACACTTGAATTGTTTTTTCATCATAATGACAAATGAAATATTTCTTTTTTTCCTAGTTTATAATTTTTCTATAAATAACTTGTGGGTGACACTATACTTTCCCCTCTGTATCCTTATGAAGATGCTTTTAAGAAGTGTTTCAGAGCCTCTATGAGATTTTTTAGTGACCACTAAGGAATATTTCTCATGGAAATAATATAAAATAAATGAACTCTATAAGGGATAATAAAAATTAAATAAAAATTTCATTATAAAATTTTTCTATAAAAGAGAGAAATTTTATCATAACATTGCACTGATATATTCTTGATGGTTTCCTTCAATATCTGCAAGAAATTTTTCAATGTATCTATATCAATCAGAAAATGAATTATCATTTTAAACCTCATGTAACTAATGAACATTGACTTGTTGTGGTCAATAGGTTGGCCACATTTATTCCATCTAACCCCAAATTTTCCACCTTTTCTC
Source organism: Viscum album (assembly GCA_963277665.1). NCBI lineage: Eukaryota > Viridiplantae > Streptophyta > Magnoliopsida > Santalales > Viscaceae > Viscum > Viscum album. Next base: position 2,004,412,098 of record OY728145.1, on the reverse strand, counting down.
ATTTAATTAATAATTTTAGTTAACTCTATTATACTATACTGTTATAGTTTTTTCATCTACATTTTGTTCATCCTCTACTAATTCTACAATTTCAGCATCAATAGTTTTTTATTCCCCTATATTGGTAACATTATATTGTTAAAATGTCATTATATGCATGTTTAGTTAACATTTGATTTAGATTACATAAATGCGGTAGAGAGAAAATAATATTATGGGGAAAATCATAGTATATAAAAAAGATCTTTAGCCTATTCATTGAAGTATATTATTTTTTAAGGTTGAAGAGATAAAGAAACTCTATTAAGTATCCAAGTCACCTCATTATTGTCCCTTTACCATACAATACTCTGTCTATATTGCGGCCATCATGAAATGATTGTGATCTCCCAATTAATTTTTCATCCTTAATTGAATTTATTTTAATAAATAGTTATTTAAGTCCATAAAAGAAAAATTGATCAATTGTTTTTTGGTGGATCTAGGATATAAAATATTTGCAGTGCATGGATTCCATTTTGAACAACATTTCTTTATATGATTCCACAACAAAATTCACCTTCATGAAGCCTAATTAAATGAATTTAACTACACTTTAATTATTGACCCATTTAGAATTGAAAATAATTGCCTAAAATGTGGTATTATCTGGATAATATATCTATTTATTGATAGATAAATATTAAATTTTCTCATAAATTGAATTTATATACTTGGAACATGATACATTTTTCACTTATGACATAAGTGTAACTCCACTATTTAACATCATACTAAGTTCATTTTGTTCCTTTGTATATAATGTATACCCCTAAATTAAAATAATAGTGTAAGATATAAAATTTACATTTGGTCCCATGGATATCCATACATAGGCCCTTGATCGACTTAAAAGAAAAACAATAACCTTATAGACTTCATTGTAAGGAGAATAATATAAACATTTATGTAAAATTTAAAGAAGATATTGCTATCAATATGTAATCATAATTGTCAGAACACCTTTTCTCTAAATCCCTTCTCTCATAAGGAGTCTGCTATGTTGAGATTTTGCAAGTCCAATGATATCAACATCTGATAGGTAATCAGAGTATAATTCAAAATATTCATGAATAATATATCACTCTCCAATACAACCTTCTAGATGAAATTGATTCCTGGTGTACCCATTTAAAATATTGATATATAATTTAATGGGGAACATCAACCTATAAAATATGGGACCACAGAGTTTAATCTCTATTACCAATCAAACCATCAAGGTAATAATATATCAAATAATTATGGTGGGAATAATTTCTCCAATTCCCATAATATTAATAAAATATCCGTATTCATAATTTTAATATTCACCAAGTATATAAATTTTATTCATATTTATTTGAAAAGAAGAAAGTTATTTTTTATTTATGTCATACCTTTTTTGTTCTTAATTAAACATAAAGAAAAAATCAACAAATCATACTTCAAAAAAAGGCAGTCATGTGATTTTATATGTTTTAAATTCAAATTATCCATTTTCACATTAGTCCTGATATTTTATGAATAACCCTCAAGAAAATTTAAGCCATTAAATAAGATAAAAATTGAAATTTTTCTTTTTTAGATGGATTCTATGATACTAGAAGAATAAAAGTTCACCTTTCACCCTTCACTAGTTCTAAGTTCTCCATTACCCCCATTTAAATCATGTCCAACCGATCCTTGAGTCCATATTTTTTATAGTACATTTAAAAACATTATAAAAACCTGATCACATAATTTTTTTTCTATATTCATGAGATCATGAAAATTTATTCCTTACAAATAATTCCATTATGGTAATTAATAAAAAATGATATCTTCATCCAACATAATTTTTTAAGGTTTTTTAAAAACGTTTTTCCAAAAAATATGTCAATACATTTTATTTTCTCAAATAGTTGATCACCCATTAGTGGAGATGGTGATGTTCCTTGTTCTGTATTTCAATTGTATGATGTCATCCATGATCAGTATTAATGTCATCAAAGGAAAATTTTGTGATTTTAGTAAAAACACTTTCTTTAATGAATTTTTTAAACATACTAAGTGTGCGAATTATTTACAAATGAGACACCCCAATATTCATTTAATTCTTAGGTTAGATAACTTTCTCTAATAAATACAGTCATTTATCATCCTGTACAATATGGATATAAGGGTTAATTCTTATCTTCTATGAGAATCATACAATCTTACACCTATATCTCACAAAAATTTCATATCCTTGATCAATGGAGCCAAATAAAAATAAATATCATTACTAGGTTTCTTTTCTCATATATAAGTAGACATAACATAATATATTTTCACTTCATTCATAAGCCCAGTGAAAATTTATTATTTACCAACATAATTGGACATCTGTTATAGGAATTACTCTTTACACTGAAAGGTCTTATTCCATCTATATATAAAAAAGGCATGGGTTTCTTGGATCATATCCAAAATCAGGATACTCATAATCATTTTCCTTTCACTGAGGATAATTTCTTGGGTGATGTGGTTTCTCATATTCAATTATTGTATCTACATTCCAGCTCAATTTTATTTTAATTTATAGACATCAAAATAGTCATTAAAATCTTGAAATAATAGGAAAGTACCATAAATATTTTGAAATACTTGATTCAACATTCTTGTATTGATCTACACCACACTCAGGGAATTTTTGTGTAATTAATGGTTCTTATTAAATAATATGAAATCATTGGGATAAGTGTGTATTTTTTCAGAGGTCATACCCTTTGAATGTAGCACTCATTTAGAATCATATGTTTGATAAGAAAAATCATTTTATTCTTTTATAATATCCTTGAGTTGGCAATGTAGTTATATAACATTGATGTCACTCAATCTACTACCAAATTAAAAATTATATAAATTAAATAAAAATAAAAAAAATGAATATTTCCAACAATTAGTGTAAAATGGTCTCTTCTCATAGCTCTTTGACTTCTCAAACAGCTCTGGAAATTCATGAATGTTATCTTCCATTTTCATTTTCATTTTTTCAATAGGATCTCCATCATCATATACACTTGTATTCCTATAAAATGTCACATAAATCATTATATCATCCCAATCAGTAAGTAAATTCAGTTTCTCCCCATGTTTACTCCGTCATTTATTATTTCAATCTATCCATGACAAATAAAAATTTCTTCAAAATCATATAGCTGAATTTTTATTGAATAAAAACAATGTAAACATGGACAAAGGATTTGAGATGGGTCTTTTACAGAATTTATGAAAACTTGGTGAACTATTTAACTCCATCATTACACTCTATTGGCATATTATTAACATCCATCCATTTTCAATTCATATCCATCATATTAGTTTCAAAAAGTTTTCAATTTGTATAAAAAATAAATAAATAAGCATAATTTATTCAAAAAAAAGGATAAAGTTGTAGATTATACCAATAAGGGTAACCCAACATTTGAATGTTATTGTTGATGATTCCTATTAAGTTATAATTTTACACAAGGGTAACATTCAAAGAAACAACCTATAGTGTTTTATGGGTTATATGTAAATCCCTGAACCCAGTCTTCTAGAATCAGTACTAAAATATGTTTTTTATTTTTTCATAAAAGATAACAGAAAAATACACATTACATTATACATTCGAGGACCTTTTCCGGTCTTGGTTTTGGAGTATTTCGTAAACCATACATTTTATAATATTTTAGAAAAATAATTACAAAATTACTAATTCGATTCATATGCATTATTATCATAAAATTCTTTTAAACTTCTAAGGAATCGTGTGAATTTTGTTTTTAAAAAAAACTTGAGATGAACATAGAAAATTGAGTAAGGGATATAATGAAAGAAATTTTTAGTCATGTGATAACATAAAAACAAATAGAACTCATTTTATAAAAACTATTTACCATGAATAGAAACATAATTTAGTTTCTTTGGGACATATTTACCATGTCCCTCTTACAATCACCCTTACACATGGAATAACCATTCGGTTAACTTCTTTATTTGGAGCTCCCAATGCATTGGAGAGCCATAATGGAGCTCACTCGTCATATATTGGAATATAATAGACTCAAAACAACATATCTTAAGCTATAATGGGATCAAGTCAACAAAAATATGTCCAAATCACATATTAATAATAAATCACTTGATAACTCATTTAAAACATTGAGCAAAACAAATTCCAATTTTCAAAATACCCTTCTTTCATAAAACAAATCACTTTTAAAATATATAAAAAACCTACACAGAATAATGAAATAATATTATTAAAAGTTTACTATGTCAACATATAATGGAATCATAATTTTAATAAAGAATCATGAAATATGGAGAAACCACTCATTCCATATATATAAAAAACAATCATTTTTAATTTCATTAAAGAGACTTTTAAAAGGATTTTAAAAGGAAAGTCCCTTACAAATATAATTGGAGTGATAATTATTATAATGGAATGGATATGTTTATAAACTATAAATAAACTTAACACAACATAATATTAAAAAATTCAAGACAAAAAAATCTGAAAACTCATAATGAATAATGTAGAAGGTTAACCCAAAGAATGGAAATTGGGTTAGGAATTCCCTTACCTCACATTCATCTTATGTCAAAAAAATTTAAACCACGGTATAATAGTTAAAGGAGTGTTATTAATATTTTATAGAAACATATTCATGTTTATAACACTTTATATGATCATTTTATAACATCATTAGACCCATTTATTAACAATATTTTGTTATTTCCATTGTTTTGGGTACATTATTTATATCCTCCAATGACCCGAAGGCCTTCATTTTTTATTGATTTTGATAATCCACCTTTCAAGGGGTGAGGTGGAACCCTTACAAGGTTCGTAGGCATAAGTATTACGTGGACCGTAGTCCTTAGAGGAATTCATTGCCTGTAGGCTTCAAACATTACATACAACCCAGAAAAACTACTTAGAACTACTCCTTCCCAGCATCTTCATCATGAAATCAGCTCTCCACCTTCGGATGGTTGTTCGGCTAGCCATTCTTGTGCATACACAGGCTTGTCCCGATGGCAGGTGCCATACCCTCTCATTCTTGCAATTCGTTTAGCTTCTGCTATGGTCAAATCTCCTTCCTCATCCTCCCTGTAGAGCTTGTTCCTTGTAGGTTGTCTGGTTTTTATCTGCACTTAAGGTGGCCCAAATGCCTTACTAACTCGAAGACTTGTGTGGACCGATGGCCTTATTGGACTCAGGGACCAAATCGGTCGCCCAAAGGCCCAAACGAGGGCATATTCCCTGCTGCTACATTGCCAAACAGTGCATGCTACAGTTCCCGCTACAGTACCTGCTATAGTACTGCACAATTCCTACTACAATATTATACCAGTACTACTACAGTACTCCTAAAATTCTGTCTCCACCTAGATTTGATCCCTGGTCATTTGGATGCACTTACGAATTCCTTACCAACCGGGCTAAGGCTCATGTGTGGTACTTTATTTATATCATTTCCACAGTTGGTTTGTAAAATATTTTCTTGTCGAATGAAAGAGAAACTCCAGAAGTGGAATAAAATAGTATTAATATGTTTCCATAATATTAAATTATCCCATAAATCATTTTGTCTATATGGTATGGGTTTGTATCATTAGATAAATCATTATTTATATTCATTTAGATCATTTTGGCAGTTCTTTGATAATCAAAAAATAGTTTCACTATATAATTTTATTTTACGTATATATGTTAATTATAGATCTATAAATAGGTTATATAATAAACATTAAAATATTTTTCTACAATTAATATGGTTTTAAATAAAAAATTTAATCAATTAAAGGAAAGTGAAAACACATCGTCCACAATTTTGGTAAATTGACACATCACAGACAGTGTTTTTATTTTTTGAATAAGTGGAAGAAGAGTTGAATAATGATGATAAATTTTTTCATAAACATGATAAAAATATAGAATATATATAATAATGGATTTTTTAATTCTTCTTGGATAAGGGGAGGTTAATATAGTATAAGAGAAGGAAATACTTGAAAAGAAAACACCAGAAAATGAAAGAGGATTTTTACCTCTTTCTCTCTTATCTTTGAGATCCTACTTAATGCCTTTGGTATTGGAATTTTGGTGAGACTAGTCGGTATTGAACGTGATGACCATCATTATGAAGGGTTTTTTTTAGAATTTAGAAAATGATAAAGTCTTCATAGGTGTGAGAGGAAGATGGGGTAAGGGTGGTATTTATAGTCGAAGAGAGGAGGGGTTTTCCATAATTTTAATCATTAGTTTAATATTTTTTCTCAAGACAATGAATATTCTTGGTTCTTATGACCAAAAATAGTAAATATAGCATGTGGGTTTGAACCAATGGCCATTTACATCATCCATGACTCAATCTTGATATAGAAATTCATTTATTTAGCATGTTTTGTAAATAATTGAATTTCATTATTCACTACAAATTCTTGTATTTCATAAAAGTCCAAAAAATTAACCAAAATTGGGTTTTAACATGTATAATTCAAAAAAAAACACTATTTTATCAAAATAAATTTATAAATATGAGAAATTTAATTTTTAAATAAAATAATAATTTATTTGAGAAATAATAATTTTAAATCTATAACTAATTTTATAACACATTGAAAAATTAATCAAGTTCTCTTATAATTATCATATAACTATAAAACACTAAAATAGAAATTTATGATTACATTTTAAAAAAATTAATTTTCATTTAATATATTAAATTAATCATAAAATCATAATTAAATACTTATGACTTACCAGCGCATATACTATGATCATATTGTCGCTTCTAAGATGCCTACATTTTATTTATACATTCATGGATGATGTTACTATTCATTTAGGTAGTTTACTATTCATGAGGGTCATATTACTATCTGTAAGGGTAAGTTACTTTTCAGAAGGGTAATTTACTATTCAAAAAATAAATTAGGTTGGTCTTATCAGACCATAAATAACTTACTGATCACAACCATGTATATCTATTTTTCGAAATTGAGATCATTTAAGTGGAAAAATTATATTTAATGGGTAGGTTATAAAGGTCACATAGTATTTAGTAGTTCATTTAAGCACATATTGTACACTTTTAAAATCTTGTGATGTTACATTCCCCCCTAAACGAATTGTGCCCTTGCAATTCATTCATTGTTTATATAATTCTGAATTTACATATTAATAATTAAGAAATACTATTTTATTACGTGTAATTAATTAACTAGATGTTTAAAAGTAAATTCTATCACTATTTTTAAAAAAAACAACAATATATAATCTCTAATTTTTCTAGACGATTCCTTTGATACCGAGTATAAATACCTAACCCCGCTCATCTGAATTCAGTACTAAAACATGTTGTGTATTTTTTTATAAAAGATAACCGAAAAATACATAATACATTATACATTCAAGGACCTATTACATTCTAGGTTTTGAAGGATTAGGAAAACCATACATTAAATAAAACTTTACAAAAATAATTACAAAATAACTAATTGGATTCATTTGAATTATCACCTTAACTATCGTTTGAACTTCTAATTAATCCTATGAAAACATTTTAAAAACATGGGATGAGCATAAAAATAACAGTAAGGGATACAAATAAAGAAATCTTTAGTCATGTGATAAAATAAAAACCCATAAAACCCATTTCATAAAAACTAATAAGAATGAATATAAAAATCATGTAGTTTCCTTGGGTAATATTTACCATATAACTATTATAATCACTCTTACACATGGAATAACCATTCTTTAAACTTCCATCTCCAGAGTACCCAATGCATTGGAGATCTATAATGGGGCTCACCCATCATATCTTGAGCGGGAATGGGTGAAACCCAACATATCTTGATCTATACTAGGCTAAAAATAACATAACTATGTCAAAGGAATATATCATCAATAAATTACTTAGTAAATCATTTAAAACCTCAGGCAAAACTCATTCAGATGTTCAAAATACCCTTTTTTCGTAAAGAAATCACTTTTAAAATATAAAAAATTTTGCACAAAATAACAAATTAATATTCATCAAAAATTAATATTTCAACATATAATGGAAATATCATAGTAAAAAATAATCATGAAATCAGGAGAAACCACTCACACTATATATATAAAAAAATCATTTTTAATTTCATTAAGTGACTTTTAAAAGGATTTTAAACAAGCAGTCCGTTACAAATATAATTGGAGTGAGAATTAATATAATCGAATGGATATGTGTATCAACTATAAATATACATAATAAAACATAATATAAACAAAAAGTTTTCCCAAAAATAATCTTAGTTCATATAATATGTAATTTATAAGGTTAACCCAATGAATGGAAATTGGGTTAAGAATTCCCTTACATTGGGTCTATATTAAATAAAACATGATTAAAACTCTTGTATAATGTTTGAAATAGTGTTATTAATATTTTGAACAAAAATATTAAAGTTTATAACACCATATATGATCATTTTATAACATCAATCAACACATTTATTAATAATATTTTTCTATTTCCATTGTTTCAGGTACGTTCTTTACATGATTTCTGTGGTTGGTTCATAAATAATTTTTTTTACAATGGGGGAAAAACTACATAATTTTAATTAAACTTTATTAATAAGTTTCCAGAATATTAAATGATTCCATAAATCATTATGGTTATATTGTATGAGGATTATTCATTAGTGATATTCGTTTAGATCATTTTGGCGGTTATTCGATAATAACAAACTAGTTTCATTATATTATTTAATATTATTTAAATAAGTTAATTCATCAACATGAAGTGGTTATATAATTAAATTTAAAATCTCTTGGAACCATTAAAATGGTTTTAAATCCATATTTATAGGAATAAATGGAATTTGAAAGCACATCATCCATGTTTTTGGTAAATTTATACATCACGAATAGGGTTTTTATTTTTTCAAATAAGAAGAAGAGTAGTGGAAAAATGATGATAATTTTTTTCAAAAACAAGATAAAAATCCACCATATATATAATAATAGAGATCTCATTACTGTTGGATAAGGGGAGGTGAAGAGATTTTAAGAAAATAAAATAATTGAATAGAAAACACAAGAAAATGAAAGTGGAATTGTACCTCTTGATCTATTCTCCTTGAGATCCTTCTAAAGGCATTTGTTATTAGCCTTCTGGTGATACTAGTAGGTCTTGGACGTGGGGAAGAGCCTTGAAAAGGGTTTTGGGCATAATTTAGACAATTCTCATAGCTTTAGAGATGTGAGAGGAAGAGGAGTTGAGGGTTGTATTTATAGTGGAGGAGAGGAGGGGTTTTCCATTATTTTAATCATTAGTTTAATATATATGATCATGAATATGAATATTCTTGATTATTATGGCCTAAAATAGTAAATAGAGCATGTTTGTTTGAACCAATTTCCATTTACATCATCCATGACTCAGAAATGATGTAGAAATTCATTTATTTAGCATATTTTGAAAATTGTCGAATTTTACTATCCACCAAAACAACAATTATTTCAGAAAAATCCCAAAAATTATCTCGGACCATTTTTTACACATAGAGTTAAAAAATTAAACTCTATTTTGAAAAAATAATTTTCTAAATATGAGAAATTTAATTTTTATATGAAATAATAATTTATTCAAAAAATGAAAATTTTAAATTGATAACAGATTTTATAACACCTTATAAAATTAATAATGGTCTCATATAATTATCTTATAACCATAAAACAATAAAATAGAAATGTATGATTAAATATTTTTAAAAAAAAATTCATTTACATTATTAAATTAATCATAAAATCGTAATTAAATACTTATGACTTACTAACACATATACTATGATCAAATTGCCTCTTATAATATGCCTACGCTTGATTTATACATTCATTTGCAAGGTTTCTATTCATTTGGATAGTTTTTTATTCATAATGGTCATATTAATATTAATAAGTGTAAGTTACTATTCACCAAAAAATTAATCTTGGTCCTATTAGACTCCAAATAACTTACAGATCGCAACCCTTTATGTATTTTTTTTGAAATTCAAATCATAGAAGTTGAACAGTTATGTTTAATGGTTATGTTATAAAGGTCACATATTATTTATTAGTTCATTTAAGCACAATTTTTTTCCTTTTAAAATCTTTGGATAGTATATTATATGATCCCCAAAATAGGGATTAATTATTGGAACCTTCTTAAAGAATCATTTTGATACATGAAGTTATTGTTATAAGATACTAAGAGTTGAATGATATGTATTGAGATTTTTTTGTAGTTGTGAAAATCATTGAATGAAGTGAATTTATGATATATATAGTTACATAAAATCTTATTAAATTTTCATCTATTACAAAACACATATATCAATAGTGTTCACTCACCAAATTATTAATGCTTATCAGTTGCGGAAAATTCTAAAAAAAATGATGTTGTGGTGAGAAACCATAAAACCATATATGTGTTAAAAAGTGATTTAACATCCATATAATTGATTTATAATGAATATGACCATGAAAATAAATTTCTAATGAGTATAATGAACAAAAATTGTCACTAGACACTACATGATGTTATTTTAGTCAATAATGCAACACCTATTAGATCTAAAAGACTTTATGTACTTCATTTGAGTTGAAATATATTTTGGAAATTTATTGTTATCAATATTGGCATATAACGTATTAATTTATTTAAGGATCATTGGATTAAAATAAATATGGGAAAGTGATAATTATTTAGATCTATTGAAAACTGAATAACATGTTCCTGAGTTAAAAATGTGGCATTTGGTATAAATTCATATTTTGATGTTTTATCGGACAAGAAGGGAGTAATTCAAGGATGGTTTCCAAAAAATTTCTAGGTGGGTTTCCAACATCAGGTAAGAGTTATGGTTTACTCATTTATTCACTTATCATATAATAGGAAAAGTTTTCTTTCAGTGATAATATTCTTAGGATCCAATGTTGGAGATCTTTTCTAAGAAGAAGAAAACACTGATATGGCTCGATCACCTGGTCATGAGAGTCCATTATTTAAATAAAATCATGATTTTAAATCCAATGAACTAGGAGTCTTAGGTTGTAGTTATCAAGCTATTGAAAAAACTAGAGAACAAGTTAATTGATGTTTTATGAATTCTTCAAATTTAAATAATTCACCTGATAAGTGTGAAGGCTCAAAGAATAGCAATTAAAATGCGGTCATGAGGGGGAGAAGAGAAAAAATGAACTGAAAAGAAAGAAAAATATATACTAATTAGTATTGATGTTGAAATGAAAGTGGAAAGAATTCTAAATGGGGTTAGTATGGGGAATAAACTACTATGATTGAAATTTTACAGACCAGGGGCACTTTGAATGAAAAGGAAAGTGAATTTATTCACATAAGAAAATTTTCATACAATGAGTTCCCCAAATGCTTGTGGTAGAAGTCAAATCCAACAAACATCTTAATTCGGAAACCAAATTATATTACCATTTAAGAAGGGTCGTGTGAATAATTCATGTGGTTGGGTGCTTAATATACTACTCACAAAAGGAAAAAATTTTATGAGAGAAAGAAACTACGATAGGGGAATATAATATTTCAAAAAATTAAGTGAGAAAAAATTGAACTGACACTTGTCCACTGGATAATAGAGCATCAATTGATGATCTACCATTACATATTCTTAAAATATATAACCAAATAAATTTAAAAAATCATTATTTAAAATTTTTCCCCAATATTATGTGATGCTAATTAAGCTGGAATATCCTGCCTCATCTAGATTTGGATTAAGAAGATCAGATGGGGGTGAGCGATGATTTCAATTATGAAAACCTAGAGAATTGGTTGTGGTAGATGATGGTCAAGTGTTTTGATGGTGGCAATGACCTTACATATGGAATATAGAGGAATTTTTGGTTGGATGAGTCTGCTGTTATGGGGCAGCACAACAATAGGGAAATTGTGGTGGTATGGCACATGACGAAAGAAATAAAAATGATTAAACATTGCAAGATTCACTAAAGGGGAGTAAAAATAACCACATACCTTAGTTTTTAAAAGGGTCTATTCATTCACAAAGTGTGAGTGGGAGTGGCGATAGGGTTTGTATTCTGAGAAAGATTGAATGCCTTGAAGAAACTGGGTTTGTTAGGGTTGAATTTATAAATTTGGTAAGGGTTTTATCAGTGCTTTCTAGAAAGCACCGATAAAACTATTCAAAACAAAATAAAAAAATATTCAATGAATATATATTAAAAATAAATATCATTTTCAAAAAAGTTAAAAAAAATTTAATATTATTAATGAACATATAATCTTATTTTCATGAATTTTAAAAATGGGTGAAATTGAATAATTAAAAATCAGTAGAGTTCAAAAATATTAAAAATATTGATATGTTTTAATAACAATATAAATTAAAAAACTAAAAATAAAAAATGAATATATATTTAAAAAAATTAATACATATTAAAAACATTAAATGTTAATAAATAAATATTTATAAATGAATATTTAAAATAAATATATTATAAAAATAAATAAAATAAATAAAATTATTAGTGAATAAAAAATATTAAAAAACTTTAAATGGTTCTAATTGAAAATGTACAATTAAAAAAATTAAAAATTGAAAAAATACTAAAAAAATTATTTTATTAATGAAAATATAGTATTAAAAATTAATAAATTATAAAAAATATTAAATATCAATAAATAGTATATATTAAATAAAAATATAAAATATGTATAAATTTTACTGATTAAAAACATAATATATTAAATATATTTTGTTAATAAATGATATTCTAACATGAAATTTAAAAAATTGAATAAATTGCATTAAAATTGTGGGGTTGACTTTATGTTTTTATATAAAATTACATTAATTACGTAAATGTGTGTGTGAAATTAATATTTATATATAGACATATAAAAAAAGTTTAATATATGTTAAATTGAAAAAAAATAATGATATTATAAAATATGTAATGTCTATTAGTTGGTACTCATTAGTCAATATTTTTAATTAATATTTATTTTTAATTATGAACCAATTTGAAATAGATATATGACTTATTAAATATAAAAAATGGGTGTATATAATTCATTTTAAAGGAATCATTATAAATATTAATATATATATATATATCAATATTTTTATGAATCACTCTATATAAAAAATATAAAAATGAATAATTATGAAAAATATTAAATAAAAAATATTAAAAATTAATAAACTATAAAAAAAAGATAAATGAACTTAAAATTATTAATAAATGAATACTATTAAATTAATGAATGTTAAAAATGAGTGGAATTTATTTAAAATTAAATAGACCAAAAAAATAATACAAGAATTAATAAAGTTATTAATTATGTAAAATTTTAAAAAATTAAAAAAGAATACATAGAATGGAAATTCATAGATATAATAATTATAAAAAATGAAATTCTTTTAGAAAAAAATGTTAATAAATAAATTGGTAAAAATATATTAAAATTGAATAAAATTTTAAAATTATTAAACAAATTAATAATAAAAATGAATAATTTACAAAAACAAATATTAAAAAATATTAATGAGATCATTAATAATAAAAATGAATAAATAAAAAAAGGAATTAGTGTTTTTAATTATATAAATTACAAACATATCAAAAACAATAATGTTGGAACCTATGTTGAGATTATTGACACCCTTGTTTTAATGATCACAAAATCATGTTCATTATGGAAAGTAATGAGTTTTATGTTTTATGTTATCATATTATCATGAGATACAGATTGAAGAAATTTTTGTAAGTATGAGTCACCATAAAACAATGACTCACCATTTATGTTGAGACACCACCAGAAAACATCTCACCATCACTATGAAAAATATATCATCATCACGTTGAGTCACCACTAGAATGTAAGTTTTATAACATATGGAATGTCTCATCGCCATAGGGCTACTCATAATTAGAGTGATGCCACTACCAACCATGAATTTTTCAAAAGTACTAAATTAACCTACTGTTGAGACAAGTCACCAATAGAATCTAAGTCCCCGCTAGGCTCTGATTCACTACCCAATCAAGAGACCGCTTGAGTGTGACTCACCACCAGATTGAGACACCTCCAATGTTTGCCTCACCACTAGACCAAGAGACCACCAGAGTGTGTCCCACCACTAGATTGAGTCACCATATGTCTGAGACACTTCTGGATTGTATCACTATTCTAAAGATGCATTTCAACTACTTTATATTTATTTTCAATTATATATATAATGGATATTTTTTGGAATTTAATTCCCAAACCTATTTTAATTATTGTTCCTTAATTACTCAACAGAGATGCATTATGATTTTTTTAGAACACGTAGTATGAGGAGTAAAGAATATGGGGGATTATTTTTTTATTGCTACTAATAAAAAGATCAAGCAAACTTCATCGGGAGTACATGAAATGTACTAAACAAGAAAGATACACTCACGTGTGATTTAAGATGATTCATATTGAAAGAACCTAAAGAGTTCCTACATGCTGCATCTTTTTTACACATGAATCTCAGAGTAGATCAAAATGACGATTCTGATTCTATAGTCATAAGACAAAACAAAAAGTGCTTATATCACTTTGTTCTACTACAAACATTAGAAAATTGACTAAAGTATCATTTTAAACTACACGAAATGAGTTAAAATATGTAGAGAATATAATAAAGAGAAACACAACCTTTCTAAATTTTTTATTTACTATGTTTTCTTATGTATCTTTAAATTATGAGCAGTGTGTGTATACTCTATATTTCTACACACACATTGTGTCCTTATTTAAAATGGAATATTCTTACATATCTTCTCAAACAATCTCTACACTTGGTTTACACTTGTTGTGGTGGATACTAATTTGTGACATGGTGTTGATTGTTTTCCCATGAATACTATGGAAGAGGTCGCTATGCGACCAAGAAAACTTTATTATTGAACATGCGATCCAGGTTATGGATAAATGTTTATTTTTTTAAAAACTTCTTAGTATTAATTGATTTCAAAGTAGAGAGGACTATGTTTCAGCTTAAGACAAAACCCCCCATATTAAATTCCACTATGTGTTTTGTTTTCTTTATTTTCTATGCATTAAAACTGAACCTGTTTTAAATTGAAAAAAAACCACTACTTTATTATTTACCCTTAATTAGTTTTTATATAATATTTTGATTGAGTAAAATGATTTCAATTGGAAAGTTAATATTATTTTTTTTAACTAAGACCTAATCAATTTTTGAGAATTATTTTAAAATTTCAAGATTTAGATCAACCTGTTGTTTTGGTTAAATGGGATGTTTATAGATTAATTGGGGGATTTTATTTAAATAAATTTTAATAGAAATTTTAATTGGGTACTCAATTATCCACCCTCATGAGATACTCACTCCAACTAACATTTGGTATTAAAGTATTAAGAATTATTATCATTATTTTTCAAAACATTTATATCTGTGATTTTTGTTGTGCTTTAAACATTTATATTTTTTTACATTAAATTATAATTATTTTAAAGGATAATAGAAAAGAAGGTATTTCTAGCGACATATATCCATTTTTCAATTGAAATAATTATTCTCAATTTAAAATTAAATTGAAAATGTATATAGAGAGTATGGGTTTTGATATCTGGATTGTTATAGAGGATAAATATGAATTACCTGAAACTACTAGAGTCACATGGGATGAAGCTTACCAGAATGATTATAATAATAATTTTAAATTTGTGAATTTTCTTATTATTCTTTAAGATATGTGGAATTCAATATATTTTATTCTAGTAAAACTATCTTGGAAGTTTGGGATACATTAGTTGTTTTTCATGAAGGAAACACTAATGTTATGAAAATTAGATTGAATACATTTACTATTATGTATGATACTTTTACGATGAAGCATGATAAATTAATTTATAATTTATATATAAGGTTCAAATGAATAGTGAACACCATTTCTTTTAGGGAAATACAATATCTAATAAGGATAAAATTATAATACTAGTCAGATGCTTTCTTTATAGATAGAAATAGAATTCAATATCAATTAGAGAATCATGTGATATTAGAAAATATTTAGATAAGGAATTAATTGTAAAGATAATTATGTATGAAATAGATTTGAATGTTGACATATAAGAGTATTATGATCCAAAAATGAAAATACACAAAGTTAAATTCTACTGCATCAAAACAAAAATAAAAGGAAAAGAAAAATATAGAAGCTAAATGTTCTAGTGATAGTGATTTTCCACCTTACAATGATGAATAGATAGCCCATATACCCAAAATATTCAAAGAGATCTATAAGAAGGAGAATTTTTTCAGAAAGTCTATTATGAACGTAATATATGATAGAAAAGGAAATTGAAAGAGAGATTGGAAAAAAGATGATAATTCAAAATAGATTACCTACTGTGAATGAAAGTTTAAAGGATATGTTAAGGAACACTGCCCAAAAATAAAATAAAATAAATAAATATGTGGGAAAATACATAAAATTAAATAAATCCATGAATATAAATTGGTGTTCCTCTGAGGATAGATCCAGTGACTCGAACTCTAATCCTGATGAAAATTCTGACAAAGTAAACATAAGATTCATGAAAAAATTCCTTGAGGTACCTGTGGTATCTACTATCCTACATGTTCCTAATGATGTTATCTATGAAAGTGAACATGATGAAAATGAAATGTAAGAATATTTTTTTTTGAATATTTCAGAATTCTAGAATACACTTTTAATAAACTTATGGTAAAATCTAATGTTCTAAAAAAAATTCATACTTTATCTTTTAATACTAAATCTGACATTGTTGTAGAGAAATAGAAAAATTCGCAATTACTAAAGGAGAATATGGTACATAAATTCTATTAAGAAAAAACTAAATAAGAACTTATAATGTTTAACCAATGGTAAATAAACACTTACACATATTCTATGAAAATAGATTTCTCCAAAGTATGTTACAAGTATATGTTATTGAAATGGACAAAGAATAATAGTTAAGAGCACATTTCTACATAAATCAAAATATTAAGCTCTATAAATAGTTATTTTTCCAGAGGACATAATAAAGTTTTTATTTATGAAAAATTAAAATCTTCTTATAGAAAACCAGTAAAAAAATGTGGGAACCAAAACCCCAATTTCCTAACACATCTAGGCCCATGAAAATCATGGTACCAAATCATTCCTTGTATAAATTTTTATTTATAGGAATGTTTCTTAAATACCACTTGTAAAAGTATATAGTACTTAGACAATGGTTTTTTGATGAATTATATATAGAAATATTCATGTTTTTAAAACCTCATAAAGTTCGATGGTGTTCATGTCACCTTTGGTAACAATGCTAAAGAAAAAATCATTTGTTATGGCCAAATTGGTAACACCAATTCTATTTTAATTTCTATGTACTGTATGTTGATGGTTTTAACTTTAATTTTCTTAGAATCTCACAATTTTGTAATGATTGTGTTCATGTTAGATTTTAGAAAAAATCATGTAATTTTATAAATTATAAATATGCTTTAGTATTTACTATTTTAAAGAAATAGAATGTTTAGGTTTTTGATCTTATTTCACTGATTAGTGAAATTTTTCCTACTTGAGTGACTTTTATAATAAATCATGGATTTTTCATTGGAGACTAGGACTCTGTAATATTAACTCACATAGGAATCTTAATAGGAATGGTTTTGTCAAGGATCTACCAAAACATGAGTTCCCAAATGACAAAGTCTATAACCCCTGTCAAAAATGGAAGTATCACACGAATTATTTTAAATAAAATAAAAATTTTCATGTTATCAACCTCTTGATTTGGTTCGTATAGATTTATTTAGACCATATAGAGTTTATAGTATAAATGGGAAGTGCTATATTTATGTACTAGGGGTTTTATTTTATAGGTATCCAGGGGTATTCTTCTTAGAATGCAAGTAAAACCTGTTTTTTCTTTACCAAGTATACTAGTTCTGTAGAAATATTATGTAGACTCCGAATTAAGACTTTAATAAGTGACTATGTTTCTAAGATTAAAAATAAATAATTTCAATTTTTCTGAAAAAGTTTCTATAGTCATAACTTATCTCCTCCTAGGACCCCTATATGGAATAGAGTTATAGAAATAAGAAATATAAAACTTCAAGATACAACTCATATTATGCTAATTAAATATGACTTACCTATCTACTTTTGGGTAGAGGCTATGAACATATACTACTATGTAATCAATAGAATTTTAATTAATACATTATTAAAGAAGACCCCTAATATGATTTGGAATAGTGGGAAGCCTATGGTTAATTAATTTAGAGTTTTTGGTTGTAATTTATTTATTCTTAAAAATATGGATAATCTTGAGAATTTTTCCTCAAAAAGTGATGAAGGAATTTTCCTAGGTTATTAGTCCTCCAGTAAATCCTATAGAGTTTTTAATAAATGGAGCAAGACCATAAAAGAGTCTGTTCATATTAAAATTGATGAGATAGATACATATAATACTAATCCCCCTTTAGAAAACCATAAGTATGATTTATCAACTCTGAACATAAATTACAAACATTTTGATTCTGATATGAAGCAATCAGAAAAATCAACCAGTTCTAAGGAACATCCCAAAGATGAACCCAAACCTATAGAGAATCCGGAGGTAACCAACCCCACTTTTCCTAGAGTTTTTAGAGCCCTTTAGTACCATCCATTATATGTTGTAGTCAGATATCCAGATAGAGGTACACAAACTAGAGCTCCCTAATAAACTGGGTTGAACATTAAGCTTTCTTATCTCCACTTGAACTAAAGAATATAAATGATGCAATAAATGATGTATTTTAGGTAATATACATACAAGAATAACTAATTCAATTTGAAAAAAAAAATTATTGTAACTTTTTGATATATCCAAGACACCGTGACTATAGGCACTAAATGGGTGTTTAGAAATTATGCACATGAATATGAAATGATAGTAAGAAATAAGGCCAACTCTGTTGCACAAGGATATAGTCAAGAATAAGGAATAGACTATGAGTAATCCTTTTCACTAGTACCCAAATGTGATTTCATAAGAATATTGTTTTCTTATGCAGCACATCCAAATTTCAAGTTATATCAAATGGATGTCAAAAGTTCATTATTAAATGGGTATATAGTCGATCATGTTTTTTGAACAACACCCTAGTATTTAAAATCCAAATTTTCCAAATTATTTTTTTCAAATTATGAAAAGATTTATATGGATTGAAACAAGCCCCAAGATCTTGGTATGATTGGATCGAATATTTTATTATTTCAAAAGTATTTTCAAAAGCTATAGCTGAATTTACCCTTTTAAATAAACGAATTTCAATGATTTTTTATTTGTAAAAATTTATGTCGAAGATATTATTTTTGGATCCTCAAAAAGTTATTTTTTGTATGGGTTTTCATAAATTATTCAAAATGAATTTGAAATAATTTTAATTGGTGAAATTAAATTCTTTATTCATTTTTATATTTTTCAAAATAAGGATGGAATTAATTTGAACCAAATTAAAAATATTATGGGTCTTTTAAAATGTTGTAACTTGGATAGAACTAAGATTACTGATACTTCTATGAGTACTACCTGTATGTTGGATCTTAATGAAACTATGAAATTAGTGGATTAAACTAGTTACAAAGGTATGATTGGATGTCTTATTTACCTAACTGCTAGCTGACTAGATATTAGGTTTACTATGTGTATGTGTACTCTCTATCAAGAAAATACAATTGAGTCACTCTTGGTTCATGTCAAAATAATTTTCAAATACCTCAGATATACTAATAATTTATAATTGTTCTATCCAACAGGATACACATTTTAATTGGTTAGTTATTGTGAGGCCAATTCTAGGGGGTGTAAGTTAGAAAGAAAAATATCTTATGGAACATGTCACTTGTAGGAAAATTATATTGTTTATTTGTGTAGAAAGAAACAAGTTTTTTTTTGCATTGTCCATTGTCAAAGCTAAATACATAGCTCCAGGTAGATTCTATGAAAAATATTGTGGATGAAAAATGAATTACTAGATTATGGATATCAATTCTGACATGTCTCGATAAACCGTGACAATAAAAGTGATATTTATATTTCTAGGAATCATGCACCATATTTTAGAACAAAAAATATTAATGTAAACATCACTTTTGAAAAATAAATTTGAAAAAATGTTATATCACTCTTGAATAAATTGGTACAAAACATTATTTTTATTATATTTTCATGAAGCAATTGAATGCTTAATGAATTAACTACATCAAACATGAGTTTCGTATGATTAATTTTGGTTAATATTAATTTTTTGGGACTCACCATTGTGAATGTCTCACCGTTGTAAATGTATCACCATTGTCAATGTCCAACCATTGTGAATTTCTTACCATTGTGAAATGTCTCACTATTGATACATCTCACCATTAATACTTTTCACCATTGAAATATCTTATTAGGGATACTTGTCACCATTGATACTTCTATCAACTGACACTTCTCATCATTGATACTTCTCCTTATTGACAATTTTCTCCATTAGATGTCTCTTTGTTGGATGTCACCCTATTAGATGACTCACTATTGAACTTCATTCCTTTTTTATTTTTCACTTGACTATTTTGATGTCTTATTTAATAATTTTAATTATTTATTATTTATTTATTTTACCTAATTCAAATTCAATTTTGATTTTTGATTTTCAATTTTTATCTTGATTTTGATTTTTCAAATCCCGAAATAAAAAAATGAATAAATTTGAACCTATCTAATTTTAGCACACACTTATATTGAACCAAACTTTTTAAGACCCTTTAACTCTCAACTATTGACCTTCCTTCTCCCTCACACAAACCAACTGAGCTGATCTCAATGTCCATAAGGAAGAAACCTATAGATTCATATCTGGATGAGTTGGATCCTACCATGAAAAAGAAGGGTGAGTTAAGATGTTCAGTTGCTGATTTAGATCCCCTAAATCGTAGTCTTGGAAAGAGAGTAGTCATTATTGAAAAAGAAGTCCATGTATAGTATTTTTATCTAGTAAATATTTTTTGCTTCAATTTATTCATAACCAAGGATAGCTGGAACGGTTCTATTCTAAGAAGATACCACTTTATACTACCCTAGTTTATGAGTTTCATTAGTTTATTGAGAAAATTTTTGAGGAAAATTACGATTATGAAAGAAGTATATTGAATAGAAGAAAAGTTTTTTTCCATCAAAATAGTGTATGCATGTCTTGGAGTACGACATTAAAAATAAGAAAATGACTACCAAGGAACAATTCTAGATGTTAGTGATTATTTATTTTATGAATATTCACCTGATGAATTGATATTAAATGGAATAGTTTGAAGAACAATTTTATAATATCTTGATGGTGAGTGAAATATTTTTTTTGAGTTCATTTAGCACATGTTTTTTCCAAGAAAATGAGACTTCTCAAATTTAAGATATCAATATGATTACCTCCCATGCCTTATGAAAAGAATGGTGAAGATAAATCTCTGAAAATATATGATGCTTATTATGGTAGATATGAGTAATCCTTCCTCTAGATCAAATTCTTTGATATACCCTATGTTTATTTTAGAAATGATCGAAGATAAAGGTTTAGTCAGTAAAGATGATAAATTTGTGTTGTATTATGGTGGTTGTTTGATTAAAAAAATAATTTTCAAAATGATGATAATAAGTTGGAACCCATGGAAAAAATGGGTGGTTGATAATGAAAATTTGTATGGTGAATTCAAACCTATAGACCACCTTTCGAGACAGAAAGACCATATTGATCCTAGTTTGTAACTAGATGAAGTAACTGAATTATCTTATTCGGATGAGAAAGAAGAAGTTGTTTCCTGTAGAGATAAAGAGAGGAAATAATTATCTATGGATGAAGAATGTGGTCATGATCTACGTGATGGATCTCCTGCCATTTATTATGTAGGACCTAGTCTACCTAGGTTCCTCCCTCAAATAAATATATTTTTAAAGGAAGGAAGTGAGGAAGATGAAACTGTAGTGTCTGGATAAGAATAGTTTAAAAGTAGTTCTATATCTGATGATAATAATGGTAATGATGTTAATCAAAAAGATGAAGATAAATAAGAATATGGAAATGATGAAGATAATGGAAAATAAAATGGTTATTCAAGTGATGTTGATGGATATTCATATAGACCTGGTGGTCGAGTTACATTTGAGGATGCTGAGATACCTTGAGATCTTGTTGTTTCTCCACATGCAACTGGTTATAAATCTGAGAAATGTCTAATTCTTCTCAAAAAATTAGTAAGATATTAGAAATATGAATCAATTGAGGGGGTGAAATCCATAATTTTGGAAATTAATCATGTGGTTTCTACTATTGATAGAGATTCTAATGTACCTATTGTTGATGATAAAATAGTTTCAGATACAGTTGTTGTTGACCAGTCCGTGGATGAGAAGATGAAATTTGTAGTTATTATTGTGCAGTCCATTGTTGAGTAGACAGAAGTTGAGCCTAATAGTGTTGAGAATACTATTGTTATATAGTGTTTAGATTCTAAATGATCTATTAGACCAGCTATTATAGTTCCTACTATGAATAATTCCACTATTTTTTAATCTTCTGATGTTAAACCTTATGATAAGTCTTTTGAATATTAGATTAACCCTATGTTCAAGGAGTAGGAAACATTTTCTAGATGTTACCCAAATAATGGTGAACCTATTTTTGAGAAACAAGGGGCCCTAAAAGATCTTTAGTTACACTAATTAACTCTCAAGTAAAGGTGGAGATATTTACTAAAGTGTTTAGTATGACTGAGCCTACTACACTTTTTCCTAATCGATATACTCTTATACTTCCTATGGATTTTGTCACCAAGGGTGACTTAAATTATTTCTTTGAGAATATTTTATCGGAGTTTGATGTGAAGATTAGAAATAAACCTATTTTTAATATTATTTGAAGTAAAACTGATGCAAGATACTTGTTTGTGATTGTGATACATCATATGAAACTTAAACTGATGTACCCCATTTAGTTAGTGAAGATTGAGAATAGAAGAGTTTCTGATCATCTGGAGTATACGAAGTCTATTCTTGAAGGGATTTTGTCATCCATTACTGCTTTTATTGAGTCATTACTTTAGAATTTATAGAATTTTACTTCAGTGGATTCCACCTCCCTCTCATGATATAGACATGACTTGATCTGTCATGAGAAATGAAATCATTTTCCTTTCAAGTGTTTCACATTTCTTACCAGAGGAAACATTGAAGAAGTTTGAGAATAAAAATACTCATGACCACATGAAGATAAGGGAGTAAATTAAGGATATGATGTATGATATAGAATCTCTAACCAATGAAATAGAGTACTATCTTTCAAGTATTTTCACTATGCATGAGTTTAATGACAATTTTATGTTTCTTTTTGATAATATTAGGATACCTCCAATGAAGAAATCTTTCAAAGGGTAGGAGAACTAGTAAAAAGTGATGACCCTAGTATTTTAGTGGTTTATATAAGAGAAGAAAGACATCTTCAGTGAAATGGAAAGAGATTACGATATCATAATTCACATTATCAATCTCGTGAAATTGTTTTTGCTAGTGCATGGAATTGTTGTAGTGTCTTATGAATCCATACCTGTTACAGCTCATCTAAAACCTCTAGTCACATTACTTGAATTCCTCATATCTAGTGTAACCAAAGATCATCTTTCACCTATTCTAACTCACTTCGATTCCTTTTCCCTATCTTCCAAAGAGTTTGTTCAACACCTTTTCCCAATCATCATAACAAATCCTCATTCTATGATAGATTCTCTTGCAAATATTCCTACTGAAACCTAGCCATAGTTTCAATAGCCTATGCCTCAAACAAGGAAAAGGGAAAAGTTGTTTTTCTTCATTATCCCAAGAAAAAATTAGAATTGACCTAAGAATTTGGTCTTTGATAGGTATTTTTTAAATTTTTTGTTAAAAAAATATTGTAACTTTTTATAGATAAACTTTAGTTGGATTATACTGAAAATTATCGTATTCATATTATATTTTTCTATGTTTTACCTATTTTAT
The DNA here is from genome assembly GCA_963277665.1 of Viscum album. Taxonomy (NCBI): domain Eukaryota; kingdom Viridiplantae; phylum Streptophyta; class Magnoliopsida; order Santalales; family Viscaceae; genus Viscum; species Viscum album. Next base: position 2,004,387,934 of record OY728145.1, on the reverse strand, counting down.
TATGAAATTTTTTATAATACCAACAGGGGAAGAAATATTATATGGAATTTATTTATATTACATTTATACAACAAACAATTATTTTCATTTATATTAAATACTATCTAATTTTCATTGATACTATAATTTTTCCTTTTATATTTTCTATTTTGGATTATCTATGATACTATTTACTATGTAAATACCTTATATATAATGTCATGTTTTTAATGGTTTATACCATTAATAAACTATACCTTATTTTTAATTTTTATACTTTATTATTTTTCCTTTGGCTCTATATTCTATTAAATTTATAAAAAATGTTCTATACAAGGTCATGATTTATGATCATTAAAAAGGGGAGATTTTTGGAACCACTATTGAGGTTTTTGACACCCATGTTTTAATTATCACAAAATAATGTTTATTATGATAACTAATAATTTTTATGTTGTTTATAATTTCACCATGAGAGATAGATTGGAAAAAAAATTCTAAGAATGAGTTACCATAGAACAATGACTCTCCATTGAGGTTGAGTCGCTGCCAAAAAGTATCTCGCTATCGGTATAAAAAATATATCATTATCTCCCTATTCCACCACTAGAATGTAATTTTGATAAATTATGGAATGTATCATGGATACAGGACTACTCAAATTATAGTGAATTCACCACAAGTAATGAATTTTATAAAATTAATAAATTGAAATACCCGTGAGGAATGTCAACACCAGACACTTAGTCACTACCCTACTCTAAGTCACTACCACATTGTGTCTTCCACACTATAGAGAAACCACTATAGTATGCCTCACCACCAGATCAAGGCATTTCCAGAGCGTGTATCACCACCTGATTGATTCACTGTCATACATCGCTAGATTGTGTCACCATTATAAACAATCACCGATATAATTTAATATATATTTGGAATTTAATATCTGTAATAGATATTTTATAGAATTTAATGCGGAAAATTATTTTCATGATTTGTGTTGAACTACTTATCATAGATGAATTAAAATTCCTTTTAGAATTTGCAGTACGAGGAGTATAAGATATGGTGGATTATATTTATATTTTTTTGAAAAAAAGATCAAGGATACTGCCTCATGCATACATGTAATGTGATAAACATGAAAGATACACCCACACATGAAGTAATTAAGACCATATTACACAAACCTGAAGAGTTCCTACATGGTGAATCTTGTTTACACTCGACTGTGAGAGTGAAGCATAATTAATATTCAGCTCATTTTTTCATAACATAGAACGGAGTAATTTTATGACACTATATTCTACTTAAAACATTCGAAACTTGACTCAAGCCTCATTTTATACCTACATGTAAGGAGCCACAAGGTACATATTTTAAAGTTCGAGTAAAAAATCTTTCTATATCTTATATTCACAAGGTTTTCTTATTTATCTTTACATTATGAGCAGTGTGTGTATACTCTATATTTATACACACACACATTGTCTCCAAATTTAAACTGGAAGATATATACATAACTTCCCAAATAATCTTTAATCTTGTTTCCTACTTGTTTTAGTAGTGGTCTAGTTATTAACTATAGTTATTTTCTTTCCTATGAATACTATAGAAGATGTCACAATGCATCCTGAATAGATTTACTATTATATACCCGATCCAAGTCATGGATCAATGTTTATTTTCATATAAAGATCTTTGTGGTAGGTGATTTCTAAATGGAAAGGAATAAGTCATAGCTTGAGACTAAACCTCTTCTATTCAATTCTGTTTTGAGTTTTGTTTAATTTATTTTTTATTATTTTAAAATAGAATCTATTTTAGACTATAAAAAATCCACAAATTTTATAGTTTACCTTAATTAGTTTTTATATAAGAGTTTGATTTAATAAATTGATTTCAATGGTTAAAGTAATATTATAAATTGTTTTAACCAGGATCTAATTGATATTTGAGAATTCATTTTGAAGGTTAATATTTATATTCATTTTCTCTTTTGATAAATATTATGTTTTTAAATTCACTGGGGGGATTTTTTTTAAATCCATTTTAACATATATATTTATTAGGTACTCAATTCACCCCCCTCTTGAGATACTCACTCTAACAAACAAAATGTTAATGAATAAAAATGTATAAATAAATATCACAAATAGAAACAATTTCTAAAAATATTAAAAATGAATCAATTTAAAAAATATTAAAAAATAATTAATATTATTAATAAATAATTGAAATTAAAATTTTAATAAATTATATAAATATTATAACCATATGCGTGTTTCTTTATTTTTTACAGAAATGTGTGTGTGAAATTATTGTAATATAAGTTTGATATATGTAAATTATGATTGTATTAAAAAAATATTAAATGTTAATTAATAAATATAAGTTAGTATTGGAATTGAAAAAATTTAAAAAATATTAAATAAACCCATAGTTAAAAGGAGTAAATTAAAAAATAAATACACATATATCAATTATGAAATAATAAATACAATATATTAAACAAAAATACAAAAAATGAATAAAATTTAAAAATTTCAAACATTATATATTAAATATAAATATTAATAAATAAAAATATAATATTATAATATTCACTATTTACTACTTGTTAATATCTTTATCTCTATAAAACAAAATTAATTTCTTATATATACATGTGAAATTACTGTATGACATCTTATGTGTAACATATATAGTAAATTTTTTAATTATTGTTTATATATTTATTATATGATTTATATAACTTCAATTGATAAAAAATATGTTATTAAATGTCTATTAATATTAATATACCAATATTTGTAATTAATATTCATTTTTAGATAAATTACCAAAACAATTCACTAAATATATAACATGTAAATATGATTTATATTATATTAATAGTATATAAATAATAATTAAGAAAATTGTATATATAGAAATATAAATTTATATAAAGATTTTTTATAATATATAATTTTTATTTTATATTCCATTTTTAATTAAATATTAAATATGTCATGTGTAAATGTATATTTACTCATATATAAATCATTTTTAATAAAACATATTTTATTTTTAATGATACAAATATATTTATATATTAACATTTTTTTAAAATGATATAATATTTTTTATAAATATATTTTTTTTAATTTTTTTATTGCTGATATATGCCACCCTTTATCATCACTTTTTTAACGATGATAAACGGTAGTGTTTTTTATCATAGATTTTGTTGTAGTTGGTTACCAGGGATGGTATTGTAGTTAATGAGATTAGATTTTTATAGTATTGATGTTATTTCACCGTTAGTGATGCATGTATTTTCTGATGTTACCGTTTTATGATATTTTGATCTGGGGCTAACATAGAACGAGGTGTGAATGCATAAATCCTAGTTGGCCTGTAGGAAAGTATGTTATTTTGCATTATTTATTTCACAGTTTCATTTACTAAACATGAAATTATATGATGAGGCTAATAAGAGAAATAAATAATTATTTGTTAAAATATGATTAATTAACTTATTATGAAAAGAATAGAAATGGCCTTATTTTTGTGGATATCTATTGTCTTTTATTTATTTTTGAGATGATCTTCTGTTAAATCCTATGATCAGGGGAGTGTGTTTCCCTTGTAGAGAAAATGATTCTATATCATCCTCTAGTTGAATGTCCATAGAGTGGTAATGAGAAAACACCTCACATGGTGGGATAATGACTTCTTGTAGACCAACAAATATGATGAATGGTCATCTCTATGATAATTTCCATAAGATCATTAAATCTATGGAGGGGGAATATAATTGTAACCCTCCTTAGATGTTTTATTTAATGAGGGAGTTTCAACTGCAACACCTACTCAAAATTAACATTAAGTAATAAGATCAAGCCATCACAACCAAAACAGAACCTACTCCAAAAGATGTTAGACAAAATAATTTCCTCCTCATGTCGTCGTATCCTCCTCTCATATAGGTACCCTAACACAAGAGGTGGTATTATAAATAATTATTATATTAAGTGATATTACGATTCCCATATAAATTTATTATTTATGACCCAATAGTTTTTTGATGGAGAAGGTTGACCAGCTAATTAAAATATATGATAATTATTTGTAACATGGTCCATGAAAACTAGAAAACACATTTTTAGTTGTTGGTTATATAACATAACTATTTGATAAATTTATGGCATCTAATGATAGCACTATTAAAAAAAGTATTTATAACATTTATTTTTTATAATCAGTTTTATGAAATAATTGTTAAAAGTATTTTTGTTATCTATTATTTAATGATCAATGTTAACAATTCCATGTGATAATTTTTAACATAAGTTATTTTAATAACTAATGTAAAAAATGTTCTATAAATTATTTTTAATATCAATAATTTCAATAACTAAAATTCAAAATTTTCTTTATAATATTTTTAACTTCAGTTATTTCAATAATCGATGTAAAAAATATTAATCAAATACAGAATCTTATTTTTTCACATCTTTCTAATTTAATTTAACATTCCCTCCTATAAATTCACCCCATCATATAAAAATATTTCATTTTTCTAATACACTCTATCATTTTAATTTCTCCCTAATATTTTTCAAAATGTATCATGCTAACATTTTTTGAATCACATCATACTAAAAATTTTCATTCTCTGACTTTCATTTCTCCCCCCTCAGACTTTTGTATCTACCTCTCAATCATTCAATTATCCTTTCATTATTAATTTTTATATTCTTAATCAATATTTAATATCCATTTTGGAAATGGATACCATGATTTTAGTGAGATAAATAGAGATAAAGTTTATTTCAACACTACGATTTATCAAGGAATCTTATATAGAGGTAAAATACCTAGAAGGATTTTAATAATTATCATATCGTTTTTTTATAATATTGTATTTAATATATTTTTCACTTTTATTATTATATCATTGAATGCAATTTATATATTAAAATTACAATATTCTAAACTACTTATTTTATCATGTGAAAACATATTTTTTCTTTTTGATTCAACAAAAAAACAATTTGTAATATTGTACAATCCAAAATAATATTTTTTTTAAAATATTCTTCATGTGAGTTTCTAAAAATATGAAATGAAAAATCATAAAAAAATATAATTTTAATATCACTTTTAATAACCAATGTTAAAAAAATATATTTACTCCATCCCCTAGAAGGATGTTTCCTTAATAACCGATATTAAAAATATAAGAAATGATGTAAATAGCATATTTTAATATTAGTTACAGTAAAAAAAATTTCAATCATTCTTGATTCGTCACTTTCACTTGATAAATTATAATAATTGCCCAATTATTATTTATATGATATCTCATGGGGATTTTGGGAAACATAGGTGGGTGTTCCTATTTAAATGTTTGTGGCTTCATGAAAACAGGTGTGAGGGGATAGTTCGATCTTCTTAGGCTGCTTAAAGCCATGGTTTCAAAACTAAAATCTAAAATTTGGAAACCAATCCTTAGAGGTGGATTGATTCGAGGTATTTGGATTTTTATAGGTTACTCAACTAAGTGGAGAACCAATAGTGGAAATTTCTCTCTCTTCCTTCAGGCATCACAGTTCTTAGGAATATGTATTTTTTCAAAAGGAATAGAATGGGGATTTAAAGTAAAGGGAATTCTACTAGTTTATAAAAGGATACAAAATCTCATATTAAGAAGGTTGATCAGAATGAAACCTTATTCCACATAAAATCATATATAGGGATGAGGAAAATTTAGATCTCTCAAATGCATGATCAAGTGGGAATAGTTTCTAATGATGCAAGTGAAATACATAATTTGATTCAGGATTTATTTGACAATATTTATAGGGATAAGATCACATATTTATCTTATCATTTTAATAATTTCATCCTGAAATTGGTATTGATGATATGAATAAAAACATCAAAATGGATAGAACTAATGAAAAAAATTAGTGCTCTTTAACATATTCATTCTTCTAAGGTCACTAGACTGGATGAATTTCATACTTTACTCTTTAAACATTTTAGGAATATTATTTACATTGATGTGGTTTTTATAATAATGTTTCAATAGAGAGGTTGGGATTATATTGAGTCTCTATAGGAGACTTTTATTACCCTTGTCCCAAAGGTCTATGACCCACAAAAAATCATTGAGTTACAACTTATTATCCTTTACAATTTTGTTTATAAATTTTTTTCAATGATATTGGTGGTTCATCTATAATAATTCATTTATATTGTTATGACTAAATATCAAAGTGTTTTTTCCCAGATGATTAATTATAGATAATGTAGCTATCACATATGAATTATTTCACTCTATGGAAACTCATTCTTATTATAAACGAAGAGTTATGGATATGAAGCTTGATATGAGGAATGATTATGATATTATTGAATGCATCTTTAATGACCTAGTCCTTACCAAAATGGGATTTAGGGATAAATGGGTTAACACTGTAATGAATTGTGTCACCTCAATGACTTTTGGGATTAATTTTAACAAGATAACTTCAAGTTTCCTTAAACCTTCATGGGGATTGTGGAAAAGGCATCATTTATCACCTTACCTCTTTATACTAGATTAAAATATATTCTCTCATATTTTATTAATCATGGTGGAGAAAGGGTTCCTTCACGGAGCTAAGGTATATGGCAATAGCCCCCCTGTTGGGGAGGAAGAAGATCGTACCCAAGATAAAAACTTGATTGAGACAAAAATGCAGCGATAATCTTCAATGTAATGAATCACAAAAATAATAGAATAAAAATAAATGGGTACATATAGTTTTAACATGGAAAAACATCCAATGAAGAGGACTAAACCCCATTTGGAAGATCTGAAATATCCAGCATGTATCAGAAAGTACCAAATTCATGTACAATCTAAAAAAAGAGTTTGAAAATATATCAAAGAAAACCTATAGGCAAATCCACCCTAGATATTCCTTCATACCCACTATAATAATTTTCCATTATAAGACGTCATCCTTAGGATATCAAAGCAGAAAATGCAGCATCATTAAAGCACCTTGTTGCACAACTCAATTTTTTGTGGCTCATTTCTTCCCACACCCATAAATGGTCACCCACATATCTATTGCACATCGCAAGTGAGAACTATTTCTCATTTTATTGTCCCTCATAAGCCACATATCCCTTTCAAATAGTTAGATAAATATATATCTATCTACATTTATATTTCCTTTATAAAACAGATCTCATCACAAATATAGAAATAAAAATATATCATAGAAAACAATATCTTTAAATCTAATAAGATCCCAAAATATCACGATTAACCATATTAATATCCACCTCTAACCCATCAAACAAAGATATTAATTCCTAGAAGATTAGATGGAAAGAAAAAAAAATTGTTTTTTCACCACCAATCAACTCTCCAGAAAATATGATATTTCTTTTTTGTATCTCTAATAGAGACTTGAATGATCCCCCTTAAATATAAATCATAATTCCTAATTCATTGTCATAATTATGTCTACAATTAAAATACCAAAATCAATGATTCATAGCTCCCCCATAGTCGTGATAACCACATATTATGAAGCACCTATGGGAATTAATTGCTCCTTCTAATTAAAATCCATCGAGCAGTATGAAACTCTTAGCACATCACCTGGACAATTGATTTAAATTCCTTTTACACTAGTGAAACTCTCTGAAGAAAAGTAATTAGGTGTAAGACCTGAAACAACTGACTTCTCATCCTTTTTTATCCAGTCCTTCTTCCTCCTTGTATTTTGTTTTTAAATCATTTGTGACAATCACTTATTCCATAAATCTGAGGAAGTCCTCTTCACACCTGAATTCATCACATCACTGAACACCTTTACATCCACCATGTAAAGGAATTCATTTATTATTCCTCCGGCTTAAACCATCGATCCTTTGGAAAATTCCCATATTCCATTGTCAAATGAACTTCTTAATCCATAATTATCATGATCACAAGAGGATAAAAACTTATGGATTATTCATGAAACATATCACACATCCTTCAACATTAATATAAATTCTGTATTTTTAGTGATACAAATATCCCCAACACAAATGAAATAAATATAATATTTATTTCAAATATTCAATAAACCAAAGTCACCTTCATCTTATAAAAAAAATACATCTTAAGTGTAATATGGTACGAAGCTTACAAATTAATCACAAATTATTTGTACAGATCTAACCTATGGTAATCAAATCAAAATGAAAGTAAATCACACTCACCCAGTATAAGACTTATGCTAGTATCCTTAGAATCAGTGTTGTGTACCATCTTCAAATCTTTAATCTTTTTCAATGTATATCAGTTTCTATACACATGACCATCCTTATTACAAAAGAAGAATTATAACCTTATTCTTGTCTTCAACCAACCTCTCTGATTACCACATCAATATTTCATATCTAAAATACCACTATTACTTGAACAATCACCATCATTTGTATTTCTACTAGTATTATTAATGAAAAATTATTAAATAACATCATTAAACTTTAGATTTTATATTATGAACATAAATTTATTGAAGATATTTGCATATAAATCAGGTAATAAACCCAATATAATAAAATACATGTATTATTCTTTCATTTGAAAAAGTACTAAATTACCTCTATCATCAATCTACACCACTAAAAAATACAGCTCCATTATAGGTTTGGTAAACTCATCCAAACAGTTACATAAATATCCATTCTCCAATATTCAAAAATATAATAATCATTTTTTATATATAAACTATTTTTGAAAGATATTGATTCATACCTACGATAAATATTTTCTAATATCACATTAGGATCCGTTAGACTCATCCCTTCCTATATATTATTATCAATAAAATACATCTAAATTATGTTTTTCATTACCGTAATAAAATAATTCCTACCAACATCTCTCATGTTCTCCATCTTCTCTAATGTTTTATTCAAGCCCTTCACTATCTTCTGATGAAACAAAATATTTTAACTTGAATCTACCATAGTGTAAATTAATTTTTCTTATTAAAAATTTTGATGTAGGAAGAAATACCATGGCATGAATAAACCATATCCAGTTAGCAAGAAACATGAATAACCTCATTTGATACTAGTTGTTAGGGATGAAGAATATCAGTCTCAGGATAAAAAATCAGTTTCTACAAAAATATTTTTGGAATTTTCAACAAAAAAGAAGCACAAATATAATAGCAGAAAATTAAATTGGGAAACATAAATTTAATTTAGAAAATACCCCAATGTTTAGGATTAAAAAACCATATCGTAACTTTGAAATATATGCTAATAATCAAAGTGTACAAAATTAAAGTAAAACATGAAAGTAAAATTGCACAATTCTTTTTTTGGCTGGATATTGGAGTATTTGGAGTGCGAGGAACCAAATTCATCATGGGTGCATGTCTCGATCATGCTTGGCCAAGAAGGCCTAAACCAGATTCATCTTGGCTGATATTTTCCTGCTAGTCAAATAGTGGGAGGAATATTCCTCATATAATAAGATCATGGTTGGTACATAAACTTCAACTTCCCAGTCTATATAAGGTAGATGGGTGAGATTTAACCCTCAAACCAATGTTTTTGAAACCAATGTGGATGGATCATGTCTATCGAGGTTTGTGCGGGTAGGAGAGGTTGTTCGAGATCACCAAGGGGTGGTGATATTGGACTTCAGTGTTGGATTTGGGGAGAGTAATTCCCACATGGAAGAGGCTTGTGTGATGCTGAAGGGTATTCAGCTGTGAAACTCTCCAAAAATTATGCTGGAGTTAGTGGGAATGAACACAACTATCATTTATGGCATTATATAGGGAATAATATAAATTAGGTTTTCCATTATATAAATCATCCACAAATTCAAAAGTATTCTAGATTAAAGGGTGGAACTATGTCATACTTGGTGAGATGGGAACAAGGTTATAGACTTCTTAGCTTCTAAGGTAGAATAAGGGGATCACAATGTTTTATTTTCAATGTTGGGGTCTCTACCCTAGGAATGTTGTAATTTTTCTAGGGTGGACGCACTCGGTCTTCATTATTTTAGATCACCATAATTTCTGTATGACTTAGGAACAACCTATTTTTAAATAAAAATAATAAAATTGGATAGATGGGGTGAATATTCAAATACATTATAGAAAAACTATGTAAAAATACACACCTTAATACCCCTCTATCCTTTCTCTGATAATTGTCTGTGACAATACTTCACCATTAAAATATCAAAACCAAACATGCATCCTCATTACAACACCTTGTTACAAAAACTGATTTTTCTTCCCTCGCTATAGAGCACACCTAAAAAAAGTCACCCACTTATCTGCTTCACAGAATAAGTGATGTATTACTCCCCCTTTAAAAGCCCTAATATTCCAAATATCTTGATCAAGTAACTATAGAAAAATACATCTCTCCCCATTCATCATTCCATTTAAAAATATATCATCCAGAAAATAGATATAAAAATATATATTGAAAACCATATCATCAAATCTAAGAAGATCTCCACAATATAGGATGAACTTCATCACCCCCCCCCCACACACACACACACCCACACACATTTCCCATGTATTATTTTTAGAAGATTGTCTTCTCTTTGCGCAATCCACTCATAAATAATATTTCTTAGATATAAAGATTATTCATATGTATATTAGGGATTTTTCACAATGGGTTAAAACAGTAAAGTAAGAAATTTCATTTAGTAAAGGAGTTTCACCATCAATGAATGAGGATTTAAAGCAGTTATGTGGGTTTCTAGTGGTTGACAAACACTAGAAATGTCATGGAATTCCAATTTTTCTATGAATTTAAAATAAAAAAGTATTTTATTTTATTATTGATATAGTACATAAATATATTTATTTATTTTCAAGTAGGAATATTTCAATGGAAAAGAAATAGATCCATATTAATGTGGTTTTTCATGAAATTCATTTATATGAAATGTCTTTATTCAGATTTCTAGAAATCCTTATTGACCAGCTTCATTCTTTAATAGCCAATTTTTTGTGGGGGTCACATGATAGGAAGCATTATATTCAATGGGATGAGTGGGATAAGCTTTGCATCTCAAGGTTTTATATTTTATTTTGTTTTAGGAATACAAATATTTTTAATGAAGTATTTTTGGCTAGAATGGTTGGAATCTATTTTATTTCCTAAACATCCTATTTTCAAAGGGTTTTGGAGAGAAATATTTTACTTCCACTAGTTTTCATCATTATTTCTTGAGGCCTAAGATGAGATATTTGTGGAGGATTATTTATGGAGATAAGTCCCTACATAAGAAAGGTATTTATTGTTGAATTGAAAAGCAAAATTGATTTCTTATTTGTAGGGATACATGGTCGGCAGATAACTCCATATTGAGAGTTTCAGAGTGACATCCTGACCTGAGTGGCACACTATGGTGCCACAAATCTGGTTGGATGTATCACCTCAAACATCCCTCCCAATATTCCAGAGGCTTCCAACTAGTAGCGAGAGACAAGGGAGTGATAGTGGGGAGACTGTTCCCTCTAGTTATAGTGGATCAAGGTAGACATATATGTCAAAATAGATGGATAAAAATATTAGAGGCATAATAAAGAATAAACAATAGTGGAAATGGAAGACAAGCATAGACATCCATAAATAATAATCAACTCAAATGCTAAATAGTATCACATAAAAAATAAGACTATGCAATGACATGTCTCTACAAAATATGAAAAAATGTATACTTCATCACATGAAATCATTAAAATACATGCCATAAAAAGGGGGAAAGGCCTAAAACTATCTAAGCATCCCGAGAACTGGTTGATTCATCTACTACCAAGAACCATCATAAGAACGCAAGCATATAAGTCCATTTTACAAGGTGGGATGATTCCCTTTGTCCGAACCCATGATCATATAATCTTCTTAGGTATTAAAGATGGCCCGGATAGGGTGGGTGATAAATCTCAGTAGGTCACCACCAATATCATCTATACAATTTATTTTTTGAATATAAACACACTAGTGTGTAGGTATATATAAATATAATGTATTTCCAAAATAATAACTCATACCTACTTCAGCCTTTTATAGTAATGCATCTAAACATGAGATCATTTAATTATTTTATTTATGTTTACTTTATATAGATAAATCATGAGAATATGTAAAGAACACTAAAATAGATCAATAATATTATTATAATAATAAGTAACCATAGCATGACAATGGAAATCATGACCTCAGGTGTTGGCCAACTCAATGTAATTACTCATGTAGTCTTGAAATAATGATTTTGAGTGTAATTCAGGGGACTCACACAAGGAATTCTACTATAAATGTGCCTAACTGAGTCTATAGATCTTGTCCATAGTAATCTTAGTAATAGCATGATGGTTCCCAATGGGGTGAATCTATGTTGCCAAGTTTCAGAATACATCAAGCTATATCAATGGAGTGTATCTAGGACATCCTTATATCAATATAGATAGCGAGGAGATCCTATATAATCATTTCTGTAATCCTCTTGTAGAGATGTACCATTTTCCAAGGTGACATCTCCCAAGGAAATTGGATCCTTGAACCAAAATGGAGTCCTATAAATGATAGCCATTCCCATCAAAATCCAAGGCATGAACAAGTCTCAACACTCCTACAAAAGTAAAAAAGTCCATATTCTAGAGGCATCCTATACATAAAACCTTATTTAACTTGGTCTTGTAATAGTCATGCTATTTTATAATTCCATTGGTTCATTCCATTACAATTCAATAATCATGAAAAAGTGTATCAAGGAAATGAAACCATTTATCACTTTAGTTTATAAACATTTAATAGGATCATTCCATTCCTTTTCAATAATCATGAAAAGGGAAATATGGACATGAATATCATTACCATTCAACTATAACAATAAATCCAAGTGATAACTATAATATAATTTCCAATTAACAATGCATTAGTTATGTTGAAAAACTTACCTGAAAAGGTAAAGTGATAATTGTATACAATATACACATAATAGATATTATCAATTCATACTTTATTTTAATTAAAAAGGGACTTACATTTAGTATGGCCAAGCCAACAAAACCAAACGGTGTCTCAAATAATTATAAAAGGGGTTATTAAGGAATAAACAGGATAACACCCTACTGGGGGTAGATGGATTTGAAATCACAACCTCTAACAACATAAAAGAATGTATAAAAAGTTTTCTAAAAGATGACCGCAATGATTATAATAAAGACATATAAATTTTTGGGGAAACTCCTGAGGAAACCGGTGTGCGCACAATAACGGTAATTTATTGATGACATGAATTTTTGGTAAAAGTCATAGATCACTTAATTTATTAATGTATCACACTCTTCATTTAGTTCCATCCATTATTTTAGTCTACATTAGAATAAAACTTATGAATGTATCAATTCCTTGACAAATATGGCATGTTACCCTACCTCGAAATAATTTCATCATGGAGAAGAGAAAATGCGAAATGAGCCTACGGAATAAAGCACTTACTAAGAGGAATCCTTTTAGACAAATAAATCTTTATTATGAGTGTGGATGACAAAGCTACTGGGGAACCTAGGATGAATATGGGAGGAGCCCTTTTAGTAGTAAAATGGAGCAGAATTCTGCTAGAAATTGGAAAATAAGGAATATGTTTATGTCTTAAAAAATTTAATGGAATTTTGTTTATTTTACCCAAAAATTATGGGTCGCATGGTTTGGCCACATGGTTGGCTAAATCATGTTCCAATCGTGATTGGATCACTATCAATGGAACCCACAAGGTTTTCTTACATGGTCTGAGAAACCATGGTCCAACCATGCCATTTGGATCTACAAAAAATTACATATATATTGAATGGGTGTGCAGCCTTAGTTTCATAGTTAGGGAAAACCATGCACCCTTATTTTCCCTCTAAAACACCCTTCATAATTATAAATAATTGTGTGTTGTAGGATTAATATAATCTAATAACTATACAACCAAGTTATTTCATCCAAAATGTGGGGTTTCAAGCTAAAAACAAGCCTTGAACACCCTCATTTCCACCTTATCCTCATTATGAATTCATAATAGCTCAAAACAAAAGAGTTAGATTGAATATTAAAGGTTTTTTCCTCATTGAAAAATAATTTTCTTATAGTATTCTACACTTAAATGAACCTACACTTGAGTTACAAACACAATTGAAGAAAAACACTTTCGTAGAATAATTGTGGCCACTAAGCACATACGTTAGGCTCCCGTTATGAGGTCTTATCCTATAAAATGTTTTTCTTTAATTGAACAAACACTAATATGACATAATTTCCATGAAAATACATTATGATCTGGTCATTGATAAATATGGGATACTCCTCAAATAAAGTATATTTATCTAACTAAACATCCTTGAGGTGAAAATCTTGAGATGGGTCGGTGGGATAATGACAATATTATGAATCATGGAATACATCGTGCATGGAATCCTACCTTTGAGGTAGTAGAAACAGATTGGATACTAGATTGGATCTATCAAAGATCTCAAATGGTCCAACATAATGGGGTGACTGCTTCCCTTGCCTCTATATCTGTATACTCTCATGTTTTGGTGATACCTATAAGAAAACACTATCCCCGAACAAGAACTCTAAAGTTCGTTGATGGAGACATACATTTTATACCTAGACTGAGGAGTTTGTATATTCTTTCTGATCAACTAAACCTTCTCCAAAATATCCTGCATGAGATGAGTACTTAGTTGGATTTCCACTAATTAGAACAAGGGTAAATAGTATGAACTACAATATAAGGCCTTATAAGGAGTAATCTGAATTGTCTCATTATAGCCATTGTTATATGAGAACTCAATAAGAGGTATTTACCTCTCCCACGTAACATTGAAATCAAGGACACATTCTCATGTCATTTCCTCTAACACTAGTATCGTATGTTCTAACTAGCCATCAATTTAAGGGTGAACAATTGTGCTCAAAAGCACCTATGTACCCATATATCTCTGCCACCCCTACCAAAAACTCAGTGAGAAACAATAATAAAAATTAGAATTCATAGTATGAGGGAACCCATGTTGCCATATGATTATATGGACATATTTTCTTCCTAATCAATTAACTGAGTAATTCTCCCAAATAGGAAGTAATTTTGAAACTTTAGTTATTCAGTCTATAAATACCCAAACTATGTCTCTTCCATGAGGTGAAATCAGGAATCAGAATACAAAATCCATCACAAAAACTCCCAATTTCCATTCCGGGACTCGAAATGGTTATAAAAAGATAGCAGGCCAATGGTGCTCCAATTTCACCTGCTGAGAGGTGGAACACTTGGTAATAAAACATGTTATCTGATGTTTTATCCTTGTCCACCAATACAATAACCGTATATCGCAATATATATTAGATATTACTTGATGAATTACCCATTGAGACACATCAGAATCTCACATTAGTTCCTCTCTCATGATTTTAGGAACCCATACATGCGCATGTATACATAGGATTTCATCTATATCAAGATATGAATCAGGATCTAGGTCCTTGACAAAACTAATCTCTCGTAGGACCAACCCCTCATGATCTAAAAACTACCTACTCTTCACCCTATCCATAAAAGAAGAGGTAACTACTATGGTTGTAAGATAATAATTCTTGTAAAACTTATGAAACCTCCAATGCAGATCAGAAAATTGGGCCATCAATTTCCATTCATCATTAGATTCTTGTATGACTAGTTCTTGAGTCTTCAAACTCATATCATCATCTACTGCATTACCCTTTCTAGATATATAGGAAATCTCAAAGTCCAATGACTAAAGGTAATTGAACCATCCTCTCTTTCTAAGATTCATGTAACATTGCGTAAAGATATATTTGAGTCTCTTGTGGAATGTATACATCACAAATTACTCACCCATTGGATAGCATCTCTAGAAATAAAAATCATAGAAAACAACTTCTCACTCAAGGTTAGTTGTCAGGTAATTATGCCAATGGGGTCATAACTAGTGAGACTCATATGAAATGTATCTTTCCTTCTACATCAATACTACACTTAGACTGATGCCTAATGCATTATAGAAAACTATATATCTTCTTTCGGGCTCTGCCAGAATCCAAATAAGTGTCAATGTAAGCCTTCCATTCATCTTCAGAAAGTCTATTTTTCATTCTTCAAACCAAAAAAACTTCACACCCTTATCAGTGAAACTTTTAATAGATGCATCAAGGAATGACAAGTCCTATATAAAATTCCATTAACATCCTACCATACCTAAGAAACTACATATATCAAACAATTTCTTGATATTCTCGTAGGAAACCATAATAACCACCTTTTCTAGGTCAATTGATAATCCTTATTCTTAGATAATATGACTTAATAAGTGAATGTTGTCGATCCAAAAGCGGAACTTAGAAGATTAGTATATAGTTGACACTCTCACAATGTTTTCAAAATGATATCAATATGTTTAGCATGGTTGTTATGATTATTATAATACACTAAGAATTGTTCAAAAAAACCATGAAAAAATAATATAGATAGGGGTGGAAAACCCAATTCATGAAATCCATGAAAATAGTGGGTAGGTTCATAAGACTAAACATTGTAACATGATACTCATATAAACCATTCTAACTCCGAAAATTCATACATTTTATTTCGAAAGTCCTCACTCTCACCTGAAGATATCCCAATCTCAGGTCAATATTTGAGAATACCCTAGATTCTCATAGTTGGTCAAAGAGAACATCTATGTAAGGTGATGGATATTTGTTCCCAAATATAAGGTTTTTCAACCGTTATAAATTCATGTATATCCTAAGGGACCCATACACCTTTTTGAAAAAAACATGTGTTAACCTCAAGAAGAAGTGTTGGTTCAGATACAACCCTTTGATTATAAATCCTCTAATTGTCTCCTAGGATCTTGGATATTAGTAGGAGACATTTTATATGAATTAATATATACTAGATCTGCTACTATAACAAGCTCAATTGACAAATATACCTATATCTCAAGACCAAATCTAGAAAAACAATCTACAAAGACATCCATAAAATGATCTACCACTGATGAATAATCTACCAAATATATTATCTAATCCCCCATAAAATACTATAAATATGGTTGGTCATTCCACCTAGCTCATGAGGCTTCGCTCTAGCTCTACTATCTTGGATATTCTAGTCACCATTATGAAGATAACTACCATTTTCTGGTGATGTAAACAATACCCTATGATGATTGAAATCAACATAGGCCTAATATAGAACATACCAATCCATTCTGAGAATGAAATTGAAACCCATCATCTTGAGTAAGTATAGGTCCCATAAGAAGGGATAACTTTCTAACTCAAGGGGACTTTTTTTACACTGTAATATTCCATCTCACCATACTCTCAATGGTGTTTCCATGGTCATCATACCATAAAAGTACTAAATTTCAATCATGATACATTCCACAACCTATAAAGAGATAAAGGAGTTAGTGGAACTTGTGTCCAATATTGAATATGAAGTAGTTAAGGGTAATATAATCTTACCATGTATAGTAGATGCTCATGCGTTATGATCTTTGGGAATCATCTTTAAATTATGAAACTGTCATGATCCATTGTCCTAAGCTACAACTAGACTACCCTGGGTAGGTCTACTCTACAAGAAATGATAATTAGAATCCTGGATACTATAAATTCAACCTCCTCTTTGTCATATCCTTCTGGTTATACTCCAAATCCCTACCTGACATGACATAACTGATCCTCCCAGTGAAGGTGATGATAGTGTGGATCCCTTTCCGCTCAAAGTAGGTAGAATGTTCCAAAATAATCTCTAATGATTACCCATACAGGGACAAGCCTAACACTTAAGAGGGTATACATCACACTGAGACTTCATATTACCTTTAATTCCACACTGATAGAATATAATGGAGCTTACATTGCAGATACTTTTACCTTTACAACTCTAATAAGAAACCACAAGTATATTCTTACTACTACAGGAGGAACTACTACCCTATCTCGACACATGACCTTTATTCCTAGTACTGTCGAATTCTCTTAGGTTTTACTTAGTGATATTATCATGATTTAAAATATCATAAAAATTTGATAGTCGATATAGATTCACATGTGAACAGATATAATATTTGAGCTCATCCATGAAACATCTCACTCATGATAACTCATCAACAATTAGAAGTTGTGAAATGCATTTCAGCTCATTAAAAAGAATTGAATATTCTATGGTAGTCATAGAACCATTCCCTACATGTATGATCTCCCAGGCTCAGTTAGCTATTATCATTTGAGTGAAAAATTAACTATAGAAGGTTGTCATAAATTCATCCCAAACCTTGCCATGGTGATGATTATCTTGGGTAATAAAATCCCACCAGTGCATAGCTAAATCACCCAAAATGTAGGTGGAAATAATAAACCTCCTATCTAAAAGTGTCTCCAAATGCTCAAATATATAAAGTGTGTCCTCTATCCAAGACTCAACTTCCTGTGGACCACCATCCCCCAAAATGATGGGAGGATGAAACTATTAGAAATCTCGAGTCATATATACCATTGTAGTTGAAGGTTGTGGAGAACCATATTTGTACTACATCAGATATAGGAAAACCCAATGAAGATGAGCATCATTTCCAAATTTTGGTATATTTGGTGGTGCCTCATGTGAAACTTTTAGTGGTAATACTGGAGGCTCAACTCCCACCATCTCTAGAGAATGGTCATCACTAACCTCCTGATGCATGACTTCAGAAAACCATGGTGAAGTATCTCTATAAATGTAAAGTGAACACCTCATAATGATATTTGAGAAAATATAAAATAATTATGGGAAGAGATACATAACAATAAGGGATAACTACCCATTGTACTACCCCAAATACCCAGTTATAATTCCACGGTATTGGTAAGTGTTCGAATTTAATTTACAAGGGTTCCAGTATGTGAAGGATCAATTACACTTTTGAGACATCATTTAAATTTGGACATTATATTTTATAATTAAATATTTACCATTAATGTTTTAATTTATTATAGACATATATCAATCCATGATTAAATGGATCATCATTCCCAGCTAATAATGGATCATACAATTTATAAATGAAATTTAAAAACATCTAATTTCATTCAATCCTCACTACATTTAATTTAAAAATATAATGGGTAAAAAGTAAAATGGATAAACTCATAGGATTACCCAATATAATTCACAAGGGGCCATAGAAAATATAATCGAAATTGGTAATCATGTAATCACAAAAAAATCATAACTCATGTGATCATGGGTACATAGCTGACATGGGTAAAAACTAGCTATTTAAGATGCCACCATCAACCAATACCCGAAAACACTATCCAAATTGATATTGAAACATTAAATAAAAAATACCTTTACCCAGAGGGAGATATTATAATAATAGTGATATATATAATAACTATCACTCACACAATAATCATAGGCAACACAGGAAATGCAAGTAGTGAAATATTGCAATATGGAATAGCATATGCATGGAATTTGAAATCTAGATGCCTATAATGAAGCATGTAATAATTACCCTTTTCATAATAGGCCAAGTTAAATATCCTTAAATAATATAAAATTACAAAATCCATGAGCATCACCCAACTGTGAAAGGATATCAACTATAATAAGTGAAAATCCGAACAACAATTTCCCATTCCCATAGAAGTTGGTATTTACCCCGAACATGGGTTAGATACTCCTAGGAATGAATTATAACCATGTTTCAACATGTTCTTAATATCTTATCTAAATATCTCAATCCATAAGACAAAGGGCATAAGAAAACTACACTGATAACACTTTGTGACATCGTGACCTAGGTGCCACTCAATGTTACCCTGAACTCGATTGGCCACAAAACCTCAAACATGCCACCTCATACATCAGAGGCTACTGACTATTAGTGAGGTCCCAGAGTGTGATATTGGGGAGACTATTCCCTATGGTCATAGTAGATAATAGTGTATATATGGATCAAAATAGATGGATAATAATAGAGAAATCATAATAATTAATAAACAAGACTATCAATGGAAGATGAGCATAAACATACATCAATAACAATGAAATCAATAGATAAATAGTATCATATAAAAAAATATTATAACGTAATTCCATGTCTATACAAAAAAGGAAAAAATGTGTATACATGGAAGCAGGAAATCAATATAGTTCATGCTATACAGAAGGACAAAAAGACCAAAAACTATCCAAACATCCCAAGCACTTTCCCAGTCAACTGATACCAAGGTCCATCTTAAGAAATCATATCTAGTGTCTAATGTGGGATTATTACCCTTGTATATAATAGTGATCATATAATCATCTTGTATACCCATGGTGGCCTGGATAGGGTGTGAGATAAATATCTGTATGGCACCACTAACAACGTCTATACAGTCTAGTCTATGAATATAAGCTATGAGGTTTGTAGGAATATATATATATAAATAAATCCCAAAATAATAACTCATATATGCTTCAACATTATACGATAATGTATCTAAACATGGGATCAATTAATTATTTAATTTAATTTTAGTTTTTATAGAAAAATAATTCAAATGTGTCATAAACACTAAAATATAAAATAATAATAATAATAATAATAACAACAACAACAAAAATAAATATCCAAGGTGTGACCAATGAATCCTATGCATCAAGGGTCATCCAACTCATAGTAATAACTCAGATTGTCTGGAAATAAAGGGTATAATTGTAATCTAAGGGACTTGCCTGAGGAATTACATTATAAATGAGTCTAACTAAGTCCATGGAGCTTGTACACATTAATGTTAAGATAAGAATGAATGGTTCCAATGGGGTGAATCCATGGAACCATGTGTCCATAGACATCATGTTGGATCAATCAAGAGTATTTGAGGCATCCAAATATCCAAGGATATAGTTAAGGGATCCTACAAATTCATGTTAGACATCATCTAGAAGACAAGGACCATGTTCTATGGTGGGTATCTCCCATTTAAACTCGCACCTTGAATCAAAATAGAATCCTCTAAGTGCTCATGTAATTCCCTCAAGAATCCATGGCTGGACCAAGTCTGGCCACTCTTATAAAAGTAAAATTGGATCCTATGTTATAGAAAACTTATATATATATCATTATTTAATTAGGTCTTGTATAGTTTATTCTATTTAATAATTCAATTGGTTCATTTCATTACCTTTCAATAATTATGACAAGGTGTGTCAAGGAGATGAAACTATTTATCATTCTAGTTTATTAAAATTTAATAGGTTCATTCATTCTATTTCAACAATCAAGAAAACGTGAATATGGACATGGAACCCATTACCATTCAACTATATGAATAAGTCCTAGTGATAAATATAATATACATTCTAATTATAAATTCATTGGTTATGTTGAAACACTTGCCTAAAAAGATCAAGTGATAATTTTACATAATATAAATGTGCTATTCATTATCAATTCATACATTATTTTAATTATTAAGGTACTTACCCTTATCAAGGTTAATCCAACACACCTGAATGGTGTCTCAAATAATTATTATAGGGGTTATAAAGTAATAACAAGAAAATAACCCTACAATGGGTGGATGGAATTGAGGTTTCAACCTACAACATCATGAAAAACATGTATAAAGTGGACTCTAGAATATGATTAGAATGATAATAATAAAGTCATACGAATTTCCGGGGATATCTCCAACAAAACTTGTGTGTGAACAAAAATAGAAATTTATAAACAATAATACATTTAGGTAAAGTTCGTATAACACCTACCATAGGCCTCTAGAAATCTACTTATCTAGTATTGGCCCTTCATTTGGTCCATATTGGAATAAAAATAAAGAATATACCAACTTACTAAAAATGGGGTATATGATCATGCCTAAAAATAACTCCGCTGAGTGGAAGATTAATGGTGAAACGAACATAAGGACTAAATCACTTACTGAGAGGAATCCAATAATATGAACAACTTTATATTCTAACTTCAGATGATTAAGTTACCCAAGTACCTAGTTAAAATGGAGGAACAACCCTCTTGTGATGAAAATAGAGACTCATTCCACTATAGAAATGAAAATAATGAAAAAAAAATTAGTTTTAAACAATTTATGGGATGTTCATTCATTTTACCAAAAAAAATCGAGGTTGTGTGGTTTGGCCACATGGTTGGACAAACTATTCTTAGATCATTGTATAAAGAGGGAACCTACATAATTTTTCTACATAGTTTGTGAAACCTTGCCCCAACCATGTAATTTGGCTCCACTAAAAATTTTAGACATTTAGCACAGGCATGAAACAATGGGTACATTGTTAGGGAAAATCATTCACCCTTATTTTACCTATGAAAACCCCCACACAGTTAAGAGAAAATATGAGGGAAGGTCTTCACAATTTCTACTAACCATTCATCCTAGTTCTTCCTACCAAAAAAAGGGGATCTAATCTCTAAGTAATCATTATACACCCTTGTTTCCTCTATATCATCACTAGGAATCCATAATTGGTTAAAACCAAAGAGATAGACTGAAAATAATTGGATCTATACCTCTTAGAAAAACCAGGTTTATACATTCTTCTCTGGTTGTCATGTGCTTGGAGAATTCTAAAGATTGAGAAATATTTGATGATTACTTTGATGATGGGGGTCAGAGTAATATTTTCAATTTTGTTCAGTATAATATATCTTCACCTCATTATTAGTATTCCCATTACTATAGATATGGGTAAGGATCAACTGTGTTGGAAGTGGGAATATCATGAATTTGTTTTCATTCCAGATATAAGATTTTGGGGGATGAATCACCCCATATTCCACCAGCTGGTTTCTGGAATGATATTTGGTCTCTCAAGGTTCCACCCAAAGTGAGATGTTTTGTGGTAGGCCAGTAATGGTATTATTCAAATACGAGGGTTTATGGCTTCTCTTCACCTCTCTAGAGATGATAATTCTCCCATATTTCCTTATGATATGGAATCACCATTTCAAATTTTTATTCTTTTTAAGAAAAGAGGATTGAGTTTGGAAGGAGTTGAGGTTTAATTTTATTAATTATTTGATTATTCATATGATATAACTTGTAATTTTTGTAACTACATTTCCTCCAATGATCTGATAGTGGTGGGATTGATTTGTACAATCACATGGGGTTTTTAAAATCCATAATTAATGAGATTTATAAGATAAGTCTACCAGGGATTTCATTTTGTATGGGAGGGACTTGGGGTGGAAAAATACATCGAATTTGAATGGAGATACTTCAAATGATGAGCGTATCCAGTAGGAAATTTCTATTTGGTATCCTCCCCCAATAGGTTTTATCTATGTTTATACTAATTCAACTATCACATTAATACCCAAGGTTGGTATTAGGATCATTTTTCATCATAATAATTGGCAGATTATGGTAGCTCTATATTTTTCTATTTATTCTTTTTGGGATTACTTTATGGAGGAGTGATAAGGTTCATACCGTATCATTAGGGATGATAAGAGATTGTTTTTTTAATTCAAATTCCATGCCATCCTCAACATATCTACATTATAAGGTTTTGAAGATATTTTTTTATCATTTTTCTGAATAAGATGTGGGGAAGATACATGCCTATAAAATAAGTATGTTAACATTTTCATCCAATATGTAAAAGAATGAGACAACAACCCAATTGGCAGGATTTGTTTGCAATAGATAAGTGGGTGAATTTTGGCTTGGACAATAATTGGAAACGGGAAGATCTTATTGGACAATTATTTTGAAAGGGTTTATTTTCGTTGCTTCAATGATTCCACATGTGCGATTTTGATCATTGAAGGTTGACCTCTTATTGCGAGACAATTTTTAGAGAGAAGATAGAGGTGTATCATGGTGTTTATTTTCACGCATATTTTATATGATATATATACAATTGAATTATTAGTATTTACCAAGATTTTTATGTAATAAATGATTATTAGTGGGTTTTTCGTATAGTTTATCTTGGGTTTTAAATCTTCCACATTAGAGGGTTTTTACACATTAAATTTTTGTGACCCCATTGTTCACCTCCATTTATTTGCTTTGTTTTATTTTGATATTATCAAAGTTTTATTTTCCACAGCTGAGTTATTATCCTATTAATGATATGGTTTCAACCCAACAACTGGTATCAAATGATACCTTTTGTGTTTCTTGCTGATTAGATATGTGTGATTCATGTAGCAGGGTTTGATCCATCATGGAACTATTTAATGGGAATAATTATTTTACTCTATAGCATCAACAAGATAAAAAAATTTTGGTCTCTAACAAGATAGTGAAGTTGTTAAAGTAAAAAAAAGTAGAGTAATCAGAGCTGATAAGTGTGGGTGGTCGGTAAGAAATGAGAGAGTTGGTGAAAAATATAATGCAGATGTATTTGGTTGATAATACACTGTGGGAAGTGATGAATCTAAAAGATCTGGAGGAGATCTTAGTTAATATTTAAAGCAAGTATAAATACAACTCCCTCTCAAATAATTTATATCTAAAAAATAATTGCATCATTTGATAATTATTGAAAATGGAGATTTAGGTAACCATATGGATGAGTTCACCAAAATTTTGATAAAGCTATCTTTAGTTGGGGTTAAGATTGATGATTAAAGAAATTTGATACCTATTGAAATTCAAGAAGAAGACACAGATTTTCTTCTTTTGAGTTTGTTTCCTGATTCATATGATAATCTTGTCACCACATTGTTGTTAGGGAAAGACACACTAAAGTTAGATGATGTGATTTCTTCATTTTTGATGAATGAGACTCAGTGAAAGACCAATGATGGTGAATATTTGGGTAATTTTTGAAATCTAGTTATGGAAGATAGACACGATAATCAGAGAGGTTGGTTGAAAACAAGAAGCATGTTCAAGTTTGTTTTTTTGTTATAATGAGGGTCATGTGTAGAGAAACTAATATGCATTGAAAAATACTAAGGATGAAAAGAAGGATCCTGATACTAATTTTGAGGATACTGGTGTAAGTATAATATATTGTGAGGGTGATTTGATTTTAGTTGGCATTGAATATCACAGGTTAGATATATACACCTAATGGGTGGTTGATTCAGTAACATTGTTCCATATTTCACTAAAGATGGAATTATTTTCTTCATATGAAGAAGGATACTTTTGTATATTGAATTTGCTAAATAGATATTTCCCTGATGTCATTGGTGTTTCTTGTATCACTATGAATGCAGGTTTTATACTAAAGTTGAGGAATGGGTGACATGATCTTGGTATACACCATAAGTTTTTATCTTCATGCACTCATTATACTAATAGATTTAGATGTTCTTCTGAAAAAAAGAATATGGAACTCTTCCAAAGGATCGATGGTTTATGCACCTGGCCGAATGGATGAAATACCTTACCCGATTGATATAAAGGCATGTTGTAGAGACCTGGAATTTTTTCATATAATTTTTTTAATTATATGGAAATATTACGAGTCCATGAAAATTAAATACAATTGATTCTGAGGCCCGGTGTGCCTGAAATAAATTTCTCAACTTTTTTTAGGTACGTTCAGTAAATACATGAGCGAAATTTTATAACTTTTAAACCAGTGATCAGAATTGATATCCGAGGACATCGTTGAACTCACAGCACCGATATTCACTTAATGAGACCTTCCCCTCGACCGCAGTAGGTCGAGGGTGGATGTTAGTTTTCTGGATTTACATGGGAGAGTTAAAGGAATAAAAATAAAACAAAATAACAACTTTTATTTTTTTCATTTAGAAACCTCCTTTTTGAATTGTAGAGGTGGGGACCACATGAGGGTGGTCAGGAAATTAAGGCTTGGCATTAAATTCCTTGTTACACAAATTATGTAACCACAACTCTCTTTAATTAATAAGGTTCATTAAATCTAAATTTATGAAACAACTTGTCAATTAAGATTTATTTTATTAACTCTTCTTAAGAGAATGGAGGGTTGTTTTCTCTATTGAAAAATGGGAGATGAGTCCTTAGAAGGAAGATCCTATATCAAAGAAGATCCTCCAATTAAGAACCACCCCCAAAGAAGAACGATGACGACACTTGAGCCCGGATTGGAAGTGTCTTGTGGGAGCAACGAACGCTGACTTCGCCATCATCGTCTTCCTCTTCATGACACCTTCAATGGACGATCGAGGTACAGATTTTAATTTGAAGCATGATTGAATTTATTTTTTGATTCATCATATTTTGGATTCACAATTTCAATGTCCAACAAACATGGACATCATTCGACACTTATACCTTGCCTCTTTCCTTTTTTTCTTCACTTTTTCTTCGTGTATTCTTCAATGACAAATAATTAAGCACACTGGAAACACAATAATTTGTTGAGCGCAACATATGAACGTGGAGCCCTTGACCCGAGGATCATGAATATGTGGTCATCATATTTTTCAGGCTTAGAATGAAGTTGCAGTGACCCACGGAAGAGGAGGGTGGCTGACACACCGAACGACTGTACCGAGGTAGGGTGGCGCATGTCCATGCTTCCGAATGAGTAGAAGGTCAGGACCCATCGACCGTGACATAGTAGTGTGGCGGTCGGCATTTGGCCAGCCGTGTGGCGGTGCGACAGCCTGCGTCTATGCCGCCGGAGCAGGAGGCCACAACCGCATGGACGTGACGGAGGCCAGAGGGCGGCCGACACCTGGCCAGCCGTAGAGGATAGCAGTGTCGCCGCACCGCTAGAAGGAGGACTGGCTGATGAACCGACCGGTCGTGGCATACCAAGTAGGACCCGCTTTGGTGGGTCCCGCTTCCAAAAATCGAATAACCCTTTGGCCATTCGGGTTACCTAGGAGGTACCCCCATCCGGAGTGTTGGCTAGGGTGGACCCCTCCATGGTATTCCACCCGACCGCAGGCCGCACCGAGCGGGCCACGCCACTGGGCCCTGCCACCGGGCCGTGCCATTGGGTCGCGCCACGGGGTTACACCACCAGGTCATGCCACCAGGCCACACCCAATGGCTCAGGTCAGGCCACACCTTCACTGGATGGGTGGGACCTAGACTTGGTCGGGTCAACCTAAACCAGGTCTGTCCGACCAGGTCGGACAGGACCCGGGCCCATCTGGACCCAATTTCACCTCTTATCCATAACATGTGATCCAGGAATCCGTTTGAAGAACCATCTGAAGATTTGGAATCCTTGGATTGATACGGTCCTTTTGGTATACTCCACTGATATTTTGGATAAATTTGAAGTATGGATGGGTTGGATCGAACCCTGAAACCAACCGGGCCCTCGGAGCGGAAATGCTAATAACTTACCGACTGGGCGTCCGATTGATGCGTCGTCTATTGTGTTGGGTCCCTAATGACGTGAAAGACCTTTTTTTAACTTATTTTTGGAGATTAGTGGTGGTTGAGGTATGCCCGATATCTCTAGGGATAGATTCTATGGAACTCAAGTTCACTAGGTGCGAGTAATACAGTGGCTGGCTGTGAGGCGGAGGTTGGAGACGGATAATATGAAGGTTAGTTACCTATCAACTATGGGCAGCTCAGATCATGTTTGGGTCATTGCGAGGGTCAATACCTATCAATCTGGTGTGGGTCAGTGCTCAGCGATCCTATGTGGGTCAGCGCATACTGATCCTGTGTGGGTCAGATCATGTGTAGGTCAACGCTCAGTGATACTTTATGGGTCAACGCATACTAATCCCGTGTGGGTCAGATCCTATGGGGTCAGCACTTAGCAATCCTGTTTGGGTCAGCACATACCGATCCTGTGTGGGTCAGATCCTCTGTGGTTCATTGCAGGGTTTATTACCTATCGATCCTGTGTGGTTCAGACACCGTATAATCAATAGCAGTGTCACTTGACAGAATATGATGATCTAGCTTTGCAACTGATCATCTGTACTTCAATACTTCACTAATACCTATGTGAGTTTTTTCTTTACCTTTGTGGTATTCTTATGTGCGGAGTACCTTTGTGGTACTTACCTTGGTGGTGTTACCTTCATGGTATTCTTTACTTTGTGGAAAAGTTGAGTTTTGGGTTAATGAATTGGGCCTTGTGTTTCCTCATGGATGAGATGGGTATACTTGATGACTTACGTATATCTTTGGTAATATACCTATGTATGTTTGAATATCATTTCCATGCTTTTTGGTTTATCCTTTGTGTATTTTGAGAGACCTTCGGGGGGTTTGGGGTCCCTACTGAGTATTGTTATACAAACCCCTACACGAGCTTCGCTCGCACCTTATTGTGTCTTGTGTAGACAACGGACATAGTTGACTGAGGAACGGGGTACCGAGACTAGAGGATGCTCAAAGGTGTACCTTAGACGAGGTATATCGCAGAGACAACCATTCAAGAGCTATACCTACCCTTTATATAGGATCCTTGGTGGGTGTTCGCAGGAGTTGTTTATCAGTTTTACTTGTACGTTCTAGTTTTACTTGTACTTTCTAGTTTTACTTGTACTGTCCAATTGGGATTTTATTCTCGCCTCCTTTACTTACTGTACTCACTCTATTTACAATTTATTTTACTTTGAGCTTATATATTTCTAAGATCATGGTTGTGTGAGTTTACAGGTTATAAAGGCAATGGCTTCCCAGTTTTAGGGATATGCCTTTCTAGTGCTATTTGCCAACCCCTGGCCTATGGAAGGCGGGATTGGGGTAGTCATGGCACGGGCCCCTGGGGAAAGGTTGTGACACATGTGGTGATGAGATAAATTCATTTTCAAAGAGTAATTTCTTTGATTTGTGGCATAGAAGATCATTGTGCATGATTTGGAATCTATCGACTATGACAAAGAAGGTTTGGAAGTAAAATCATGTTAGGTTAGGTATTTCAGGTCTTATAGCTAATTCTTTTTTTAGAAAGTGTGATTTGTGAAGAAAGAATTAAAATAAAATATCTATACAATGCATTGGGATTTTCAAACTACTCAGAGGATGTTGAGTAGATGAGTAATTAATTTCTAGAGATTCTCTAGATTATGTAGAAGTCACAATAATGGGGGAGCTAGATATTATTGATTAGGGTATTGGAAGTTCATACACTTGTACGATGAATTCTTCAACATTGAAAATTATTTTTCATGGGGTGATTTCATGTTTTCATCATAGATGCAAAAGTGGGATATAATATTTTCTGCAGAGGATTATAGTTTGTGTGACAGCAAAAGGCTTCTAATCCAATTTAGTTTGTTGAATTTCATCTCCTTTTTTTTGCGAGGTGAAGGAGGAGATTTATAGGGTTCAACCCGTATCGTGGGGGGAATATAAGATATTGTTTTTAAAATTAAAATATCATGCATTTTTCATCCTATCTTCACCCAATGATATTTTTTAATCTTTTTTTAAAAGAGATGTGGGGAAGATACATTCCTATAAAAGAGGGATGTAAAACATTTATTAAGAGACATGAAATCCAAAGGCCAAGACCTAATTGAGTGATATTAGTGTGTTGTAGATATGTGGGTGACTTTAAGAATCAACAAGACCAGGAAGAAGCCAAATCATGTTGTGCAGTAGTTTATTTGAGGTGTTGTATTGATGTTCCATGTGCGATTTATATACTCAAAGGGTGACATCTTGTAGAGAGATAATTTTTAGAGAGGAGACATAGCTGTATTAGGGTGTGTATTTTCACAGAGGTTTTCTACACTATATCTACAAATCATGTTTTAGAAATTACCTGGATTTCTGTGTACTATCCAACTATTAGTGGTTTTTCTTTGGAGTTTTACCACGGTTTTTTAATCCTTCACATTAGAGGGTTTTTCCACATTATGTTTCATTGTTCCCATTTTTTATGCCCTTATTTGTCACTCTATTTTCATTGGAAAATCTTGTAATTTAATTTTTCACAACTGAGTTATTATCCGGGATCTGATTATCTTTTGACCCAACATAGAGGTGTATTTTATTCTTCACGGTCTTCTCCTTTATCATTCCAGTGGGTGGGATATAAGTGATAGTGAAATCTAATTTCCATTCTATGGTTAACTTAATTTCTAAACATAGAGAGGATTTTTATTCATATGGAATTATTCTCAAAAAGATATGGTAATTATTGGATGTATTCTCCTCATACAATTTTTCATTCATTAAATGGGGAGGAAATCAATCAGTTCATTTTTTGGATAGCATTAGGAAGGATCCAACTAAACATGTTTGGATTAATCATTTTCCAACATGATCTTTTAATTTTGTTTCAATATTATTAAAATATTTTTCACTATTCCCTGAAAATGTACCTTATAAAAGTGTTATGATTCATAATTAGTGAAATGTATTCAATGGTGGACATCCTTAAAAGTAAAATATTTCTAAAAGAAAATTTTTTTTATTAAACATTATATATATATAGATTAAAAATTGTAAAAAGATATTAGAACTACACATAGGCTTATGTTATTTGGATTTCACCCTAGTTTTTGTGGGGGATTCTGAGCGTGCTTCACACCATTGTCGAGACATACATGATTTTCTTTGGGCATGGTGAATGATATGTGTGCTCTATATCTCACCCTATAGTTTAATCAATCTCATCCTGAAGACTCTCCCTCACTCTCCTCACCACACCCACCCTTATCATGATTTTGTAATGGAACCTCCTCCCGCCTTTAAACCACCGTGTGGAAAACTCAACTTTGGTATTTTATCAGGGTGGTATGCCCCATCACATTATGAGGGATCACCACCTTCCTTAGCCCATTGGAAACTTTTGAGGGTACAAATCGCCTGTGTGGCGGTAGAGAGTGGCAGGTAACATTTATAGGTGGCATGGTCCATTCCCTATAAGAAACACCCCTAGTTGTCATCCCTGTCGCAGTCCCCAAGATGAGGTATACTACTAGTGAGTGATTTTTTCTGTCATTTCACTTATTATTTCTTGTGTTTTATTAGAAAAAAGTGGTCGGTTTCCTAATTTTATATATATATAAATATATTGGTTGGTCATGTACTTGGTCTTTTTTTTGAAAATGTTGGAAAATATGTTGGCATATAAAGATGATAGATAGAACCTTGATGTGTGAATTTAATTCACTATCTGAAAGGGTTTGACCCACAACCTTGTTGATAGTGTAGTGTTATCAGTGTAAGTTTCTATCATAGTTTTCACCTAGATTTAGAGAAAATTGAACAACAATTTTCGATTTCCCCACAACACCGATGTTGAAAAAAATATTTGGTGAATGTTTTGGATTTAAAGAAAAATTAACCCATAAGTGATCTCGTCATTGCTTATTTATATATTGAAACCGGTGTGAATCGCACTAGCTTGTTATCACCATTTCGGTCAAAGAACACCATGGTTTGAAAGAAATATGAAAATTCAATATGAGGGGCACCCATTCAGATTTCAAAAAAAAAACTAAATCTAAGAGTTATGGATAATCATGCTATTTGTCATTTTAATAAAATATTTCAATATGTTTTGTTTTGATATGTTATATATATTTATATAAAAACATTTTACTACATAATATTTTTTAATAAATTGTAATAAAATTTTATAAAATATATATTTTTAATGAAAAATAAAATTCTCTAACCCCTTTTTATAAGATGTGGGATTTGGGAGGTATACCTACATTTCCACTATTGGATTCACAAAAGAACATTCCACCTCATTAATCCAAAAAATTAATGTTTTGGCCAACCAAAACATTTCATTATTTATTATTATTATTTAATAATAATTTATAACATTCCTTCACTTTTATTCATAAAAATTAACCCTCCATATCACTAGTCAGTCACTATAAATAACAAATGTATCTTTTTTTAAACCTTTAATTAGTATCAATATCTTAAGGTATTATCAGATTTACAAGTTTTTGAAACATTAATCTTGTTAATATTTATCTTGATATAGAGATATCATACATATGAAGATATTTCCATTCAACATATCATTTTTATCACTTTTATGGTTATGTGCTTATATTCTTTTCATGAAATCTCTATGGAGTAAACCAATTTAGTTTGGTAAGAATTAACAAAACTTCTATGTTTATATAGGAAAAATTATAGAATGTTCTTTAATTATTAGAACTTATAACTCATCATGTTTTAATATTTTGTTAAGAGTTTATAACTCAACCTCTACTTATAATGGACGATATTGACACCATGTAGTTGGGGTTGTTATTTTCAATATCAACAATCATCTTCATAGCTTGTTTTTACACAATAAACACTTTGATTATGATGTATCTAATGAATGTGTTTGGTATCCATTTCTGAAATGATTTATACATTGGGATTTAACTCCATATCTTTATTAGTTGCATGAATGATCTCTCTCAGTAGATATTTGGTAAATAGATCCTCAAGGTTTTTATATGATCATATATATACAATTATTATGGTACCTTCTTATAAAAATTGTCTCACATAATCATATCTCAAACTTATATGTCTAGACTTTCCATAATACATGAAACTTTATTTTGTTGGTAATTTTGCTTCACTATCACAACTGATAGAGATATGAGGAATCAGAATATTCCACAATCTAATATCAAATAATATATTCCTAATCCATTCTTCTTTCATTCCACATGCCGCTAAGGTGATAAACTCTAACTCCATTGTCGAATGTGAAATACATGTTTGTTTCTGAATCATCTAAGAAACATGAAAATAGCCAAGATTAAATAACCATCCAGAAGGTTATCACCAATACATGTAATCTGACATGCATCGATGTATCCATATAACATAGATGAATAATACTTATTTTATAAACATAAATCTTTGTTCTTTCTTAAGTATCCAAATATTCTCGTTATAAATATCCAATGATTAAAACTATTGTTACAAGTATATCTACTCATTTTACATACTACAAAATAAATATTAGGTCTAGTGAAATTTATTCAATACATTAAATAAACAATTTCACTTTCATACTCATGTTGTGTTACAGATCTACCTATATTTATAAAAGGTTTAATACTAGAATCAAATTGATTATTAGAATCCCTTAAACTAAGATGATCAAATTTATTTTATATTTTTTATATGTAATGAGACAGACTTAATGAATAATTCCCACTATGTTTTCTAAATTTAAAACCTATAATACTATCAACTGTTCAAATATATTTCATTTTAAACATATAATATTTGTAATTATTTATCTCAATTACACCTAAAATATTAGTGCAAAAAATTAACATATCATCCACATATTGAAAGAAAATAACTCTATATTCTTTTATAAACTTTTAATAAACACATTTTTTCGCATTTCTATGAGAAAATCCATTAGATAAAATAACATAATCAAATCTCTCATGCCATTGCTTCAGAGCTTGTTTAAGACCATAAAAAGATTTAATTATTTTACATAATTTTTTTCATTACCTAGTAAAACAAACTCATTTGGTTTTTCCATGTAAATATCTTCATTTTGGTCTCCATTTTAAAATTTTTGTTTTGATATCCATTTCATGGAAATATAAATGATTAATTGAATTTGAAGTAAATAATATCCTTGTTAAAGTAATTATAACAATATGAGCACAAGTCTCAGAATAATCAATCCATTTTTTTATGAAGCCCTTGGAAACCAATATAGTTTTAAAATCTTCAATGTTACCATTGAAATCATACTTATTTCAGAAAAAAAAATTACAACCAATACGTTTTGAACATCTTGGTAAATCCATAATGAACGAAGTATTATTCACAGTAATGGAATCCATTTCATCATTTATTACTTATTTCCAAAAATTAACAAACCTAGAAGTCATAGTCTCTTTATAAGTCTTTAGGTCATCTTCTATAGTAAATATCAGAGTATAATTATTTAGAAGATGATTATTTTGATCTCATTAAACTAGGATAACTATAGAATCAGGTGAAATAAAATATGGATGTAGATGTTTCTCTTTCCTAAATCTTTTACTTTGTTTAGTTTTAACTCATGAATAATCATTATTATCTAGTATTTTATTTAAAATAGATGGAATACATGAGATATGGGTATGAGGAATAAAGTATTTTACATCAACTTTATAAACGTTTCTACAAAAACATTACATCCCTTGATTCAATAATTATGTTATCTCCCAAATCTATGATTCTATATGCATTTCCCTTTTTTTTCATATACACAAAACACTTAATTTCTCTAGAAATAAGTGTAGTTCTTTTGGGATTAGGAACTCTATAGTAAGATAAGAACCCCCACACTTAAAAATATGAATGATATGGCCTGTTACCTCACTATATTTCATAAGGGGATAACATAGTTTTCTATATGAAATCCCATTATGAATATGACATGTAGCCAATAAATCCTCACCTGAAAAATTTAATGGTAACATAGATTTATTAATCATCGAATTTAACATTTCTACTAAAGAAAGAAATTTCTTTTCATAAAATCCATTTTTTGAGGCGTGTATACAGTATGTCATTGATTAATTATACCATTTTCTTCACAGAACACATTAAATCCTTCATAAATTATTCACCACCTCTCTCTGAGAAAAATACTTTAATATTTTTGTACAGTTGATTTTGAACATCTACACTCTACTTATTAAATATATTAAAGTCTCCATCATTTTTCAAAGAAGATGTATTTATAAATATCTACTGTATTCATCCAAAAAATAAAAAAAAATATCTTTTTCCTCCATGATTAAATAATCCATTTACTTCCCAAATATCATAGTGTAATAATTCTAAAATATCATAATTTCTTTCAACACTATAAAATGTCTTCTTAACTATTTTATATTCTACACATGTTTCACATAAATTAATTTCATTTTCAAATTTACTTATGTTTAACTTCTTCATTAATTTTAATCAATTATAATTTACAGGTGCTAAATGATCATGCCATAAATTAGAGGAATCCATCAATAATGAAGAAGATTTATTAATATTATTAATGGAAAGTTGATTCATGCCATTATTTGAGTACCCTTTCTCCAAAAAAATTCTTCCCTTTAACATGATAACCTTTTCAAATTTGAATGAAACATGAAATCCCTTCACACAGAAAATATTGAAAAAAAACTAAATGCTTTCAAATTTCATGTACATACAACCCCATAATAAGCGTCAACTTCTTCTTATAAGTTAATTATATCTCTATGCTTCCTTTTCTACTGACATTGATGAGTGAATTATTTATATGGTGTACTTCCTTTTCCATAGTACAATATTCATATGTTTTGTACATAAAATGTTCCTTGGACACATACACCATTGCTCCAGAGTCAATATATCATCGCATATTCATCAAAGTCATATTTACTTTGCATATCATTGTGACTATATTCTATTTATTTAGAATATTTTAATTGGATTTATCAATATTATTTTGAAAGATAAATTACATTTCAAAATGCCTTGGTTTTTCTCATAAAAAACATTCTCTTTTATTCTTGGAAGGATTTCCTTTCTGCTTAAATTTTTTATTTTTCTTTTTGACATGTAAGGAGGATTTTGGTTTTTCATTTCCCTCAATGATATTAATCTTAGTATAAAATTTTGTGGCCATACCCACATCTCTCAACATGGATTCATCCTGAATGAAATAATCTTTTTCAATTGTTCTATGGAATATTTATCACTATTTATAATAAGTGATTTCCCAAAATTGTTCCAAATAGGTTGAAATTTAAAAATAATTTAACAAAATTGAAACGTTTCTGGTATATTAATATAAAGGGAATGAAGGTTATTTTTTATAACTTGTAGCTCATGAACTATCTCAGACACTAGATTGTTATCAACCATCTTTTCGTTTAGATACTTTGTAGAAATAAATTCATTGGAACCTTCTTCCTCTGATATTTTCTTGAACTCAATTTCACCATATATCTCTTGAGTGGCTTTCATTTGGGGTAAATATTCATAAAGATAATTTGATAATGTGTTTTTGATATTTCCTCGACACAAAACAATATCATATTCATGTTTCTTCTTCATTTCCAAATTGATCACAACTTCAGTCACATTAATGGATGTTCGATCATGATTTGAAGTGAGATACATGAGAATAGGAGGGTGATTTGGTTCCATAATGTAAAAAAATCATCAATACCATAATAAGAAATGTAATCCTATCTTTCCATTAGGATATGTTTTTCCCTTGAAACGGTCAAGTTTGAACATTCCTTGATTCATCAATTTAAGGGATTCATAATCCATGTTCTTGGTTTCGTCTTGGGTATTAAACGCTTTTGATTTTCAGAAAATATGTAGGCAGATGAAGAAGAAATATTGAACCTTGATGTATAAATTTAATTCATTTCCTAAAAGTGTTTGATACACCCCCACATTGATGGTGTAGGGTTCTTGGTGGGAGTTTCCCTCTAGAATTTCACAATGATTTAGGGAAAATCAAACACTGCTTTTTGATTTCCCCATATCAATAATATTGTACAAAATATCTTGAGAACCTCTTGGATTGAATGAAAAATTAACCCATAATCCATTTCATCATCTCTTATTTATAAATTGAAATTGGTGTGAATCACACAGGTTTTATCTCACTATTTCAGTCAATAAACACCATTCTTCAACCAAAATGAGACAACTCATGATTGGGGGAACCCATTTGGATATTAAAAAAACTAAAATCCAATATTTATGCCTAATCATGTTATTAAGACTTTTAATAAAATACATTTTTTTAATTATTTTATTTTCCTTGTTTTATATATAAAATATATATATATAACAAAAAAATTACTCAATGTTTATTTTCTAAAAATATTTTAAAGGAATTTTAGAAAATATGTTTTTTAATGAAAAATCCAATTCCCAAAGCCACTTTTTTTATTATGGGGTCTTTGAAAATTCTACCCACATTTCCAATGTGGGATTCCAAAAAGAAAAGTCAACCTCATCAATCCAAACAATTAATGTTGTGACCAATAAAAACACTTAATTAATTTATATTATTATTTACAAATAAATTATAATAGAAATTTCATATTTTCCTTATAGATTATAAATTTCATAATCCTGTTCATAGCCTATAATATTATGGACCATGCCCCGCACACCAATAAATTATAACTAGTGGATCCTATGGACACTCCATGAAAATATTCAAAATTAATTTATAAGTAAATAATATATTAAACATTTATAAATTATAATATTTCAAAATAACTTTTAAAATGATTTATAAATAAATTATCAATAAAAAAATATAAAATCACTTACCAACCGATTGTGCACTCACCAAGTCAGTCATACCTACTTCAAATTCAACGTCGAAAACATATTCATAATTGGAGTCCTACACCAAATTCATCCACACGGAAATAATATTTATCCCATAATAAGAGTCTCGGGTTAGGCCCTAAGACCACTAAGACCCATCTCTCCCACGGTCTATCCACAACTGATTAAAACTCCATAGTTAAGTGTGCTTGGCCTAGAGTAGGGATCTGGATGGTTAAACTTCTAGGAAGCTTCCCAGGCTATGTGTGAGTAAGGAAAAGGAACACTAGAAAGAATAAGTGTTGGCCATTGGAGATAGTTATTAATTAGATGACTCGTTCAGGCATGTGGGTGGGCCCTAAGGTGGGGATCACATGTGTGTGAGGCAACTGGTGGTACCTGATGGGCCAGGACCCAACGACCTTGTTAAAGAGGGGGTGTATGTGCTATCACTGAAACTCGATTGGTAAATTTGGCATTAGATGAGGAACCCAACATTAAGTGTAGTGTACTTCTCGGGTTGAGATATAGGGCCCAAAATGAGGACGTTGTCCTCTAAATGGGATGTGGTGAATGTAATAACCCAGAATGATGAAGGGTAAAATGACTAAATGATATGACTCACGTCAATAAGGTACACCTTCTTTTTTGGGAGCCTACCAAATTAAAACTCCATAGTTAGGTGTGATCGGCCAGGAGTTGTTAGTCAGATGACTCGTTTATGAACATGGGTGGGCCCCAAGGTGGGGACCACATCTGTTCATGGAAACAAGTAGTACCTGATGGGCCAGGACTCGACAACATTGTTAAAGTGAGGTGTATGTTCTATCACTATGACCCGGTTGTTACATTTGGTATCAACATAGGAACCTAGCCTTAAGTGCGGTGCACTGCTCGGGTTGAGATGTATGGACCACAATGAGGACATTGTACCCTAAAGGGAGGTGGTGTGAAGGTAACAACACAGAACGATAAAGGGAGAAATGAAAAAATGATATGACTCATGTCAATAAGTTGCACCTTCCTTTTCGGGCTAGGCCGTGATGACCTTGTTAAAGTGGGGTGTCTTTGCTATCAATGGGACATGATTGTTACATTTGGTATCAGAGGAGGAACTAATCCTTAATTTCAATGCACTGCTCGGGTTGAGATGTAGGGACCACAATGAGGATTTTGTACTCTAGGGGGGGTGAATGTAACAACCCAAAATGATTAAGGGTAAAATGACTAAATGATAAGACTCATGTAAACAAGGTGAACCTTCCTTTTTGAGAGCCTACCTGATTAGAACTCCATAGTTGAGTGTGATTTTCCTTGAGTAGTGATCTGGATGGTTGATCTTTTGGGAAGTTTATGAAGATGGTTGTGAGTGAGGAAAAAGCACACTAGAAAGGCCATGTGTTGGCCTGTGGGGACTTTAATTAGTCAGATGACCCATCCGGGCATGTTGGTGGGCCCTAGGGTGGGGACCACATGTCTGCGGGGAAACTTGTGGTACCTGAGGGATGAGGACCCGATGTCCATGTTAAGGCAGGGTATTTGTGCTGTCACTGGGACCTGGTTTTTAAATGGTGCACCTTCCTATTCAGGAGCCTACCTGATTAGAACTCCATAGTTAAGCATGATTGGCCTGGATTAGTGATCAGGATGGTTGACCTTTTGAGAAGTTTATCAGGATGGGTGTGGGTGAGGAAAAAGCACATTGGAAAGGTCATGGGTTGGCTTTTGGGGACTTTTATTAGTCAGATGACCTGTTCAGGCATGTTGGTGGGCCCCAGGGTGGGGACCACATGTCTGCGGGGTAATTGGTGGTACCTGGTGGACTAGGACCCAATGACCATGTTAAGGTGGGGGTGTATGTGCTATCATTGGGACTCGGTTGTTACATGATATGTGATGTAAGACTTGAAACTGATACATTTTCATCAATAGGTATGTTAATATTTTTGTTTTGTGTCACTTCCCCATTTAATAAACCATTAAATGTTTTAAAAATGATACTTTTTTCTATTGGGATCCACCTTAAGGTCCATTATGGTTTTTCTTGGGGATAATAGTGGTATTATATGTTCCATAAAGGGTTTTTTGTTCAAAAAACCCATTTATTTAGCCTAATGTTTATAAACACAAGACATATGTGATTTACCTCTACTTTGTTAATGAAATCATGAAGTTAATATATTAAATAAAATGTACTCTTAATCATGATTACAATACTTATTACCTACTATAAGCTATGAAGCTTTATATTGTGTAAAGCTTTTTGTATGTGCTACTCTCTTCAAGTTGAGTACCCTTTTTCATATCCATTCAAAAAAATTTGTAAAACATTAATTGGATTCAATTTTAGGACACATATGGAAACACATTCACCATATATCCTAATTCCATGTTCTTATTTTGAGTTATAAAAAAATATTAATTTCCATAATTATCATAGAAAAATCTAGCTATATAGATAATCATGTTTCTAAAATATAAATTAAATTTGATAATATGAAAAGTATAAAATATATAAATCTTTTAGATTATGAAATTGAAACCGATCAGTTGATGGTATAATAAAATATATGTGTTTGTAATGTAAATTTAAGATATTTTTTATTTGAAATAAAGTATTTGATCATTTTATATTGAAAAATTTTACTTCTCTATATGTATGTTGGTTTTTTCATGGATAATAA
Organism: Viscum album; assembly: GCA_963277665.1. NCBI lineage: Eukaryota > Viridiplantae > Streptophyta > Magnoliopsida > Santalales > Viscaceae > Viscum > Viscum album. Next base: position 2,004,347,981 of record OY728145.1, on the reverse strand, counting down.
AATGTTATAAAAAGTAAAAATAAATTATAATCCTATAAAAAACAAATAGTGACCTTCCATAAGAGAATTTAGTTTGAAATTTGATGAATTACACATTTGGATTTACATGATACATTGTTAAAGATTTTAATAGATCAACTAAATTGTCATTTGATCATGAGTAGGTTATTCTATTTCAGAACTTGAGTGATAAAGAAAATAAGTTTATCGAATTAGTTATATAGGGAAAATATGAACGGTATAAAGGGTGTGCCATGAATTTGATGTTTTACTTTATACTTTTTTTGTATCATAACAAGTGTCTCTGTTGAATTTTTGACAATGAAATGTCCTTGCTTTCAGAGTTTATTCATGGTACATTTAGGGAATCTAAGATCCATGTATCACTCTATGTGATGAAGAAATTCATCAAAAAACTTATACATGATTATCAAAGGATATATGAATACCCTAATGATTTCATGCTTTACTAGGGATTGGATTATGATAAAGAATAATGGATAATATTTCATACCATAGGATGAATTTCAATGAATACTAATGAGAGTATAAATCAATGCAATTCCAAGAAGAAACAAAATAGGAAAACTCATCTAAATTTAATTCATTAATTTCATCAAAAAACATGATTTCAAAGATTATTCATGTTGTCTAAGACTGTATTGGACATGAATTGGCATGCTCATGATATTAATGATGGATTGATGAGACATCCAAAAATATTTAACATCAAGAAAGATGTTTGATTCATTATATCCATATTTTTATTCTGATTCTATGAATGTGTGTTTGGGATTGTCTTTTGATGGTTTTAAAACTCTTGGTACATCAGGTACTAATTATAGAATTTGTCTAATTTTTTTATCCCCTATATTATATTTATATGGATGTGTATAAAGAATACTTCTTTCATTATTTATATGATTAATACTAGATATAAGAAGACTAAAATGACATTAATGAATACCTTTAACCTCTTATCAAATAATTTCATGAATTATGGGATGGTGGAATGATTACATATGATTCATCGTTGAGAAAACAATTCACAATTTACGATTATTTAAGGTGGAAAATTAGTGGCATTCCTAGATTATGAAATTTATCTAGCTAGAAAACTTATACTAGTCTGTCTTCTCTAGTTTGTATTGGGGATTTTAAACCTCAACAATTTCCTCATAGTTGAAAATGGAGTTTTATGTTTCATCATCAATTTCGTGACATTTCTCTTAAATTTAGATTTAACAATGTATAATCCAATATAGATATTGAATATAGGAATCCACTAAAGTTGTTTTCTAGTTCATAAATCATGGTACAATTAATGAATGTCAAGAAATAATTTTGAAAATGTAATTAGTTTAAAGAAGGGGAAATGGGTATGAGGTATAGTAGCTGAATTAGCTAGAACACAAAAATGAGACAAAAAGAGTATATTTTTCAAACTTCCTTATTGGGAGTTTAATTTGATACGTCATAATCTTGATGTAATGCATTTTGAAAGGAATGTTGATGAAAATGTAGTTTTTTAGATTATTAATGTAACACCCTATGTTTTTATAAAAATAAATAGAAATTCATGGAATTTTTTTAAGTAGATATTTTTAACTAGCCTATAAACATAATTTTTACACTTCTATGTTTTGAATTTCAAGAAACTGTCATCTACAATTGTGTTCAGTAAGTTATTTAGAGTCTGATGAAACAAACTTGTTTTTTTTTTGTGAATAGTTACATAACCTTATGAATAGTAATATAAATAGTAATATTACCCTAATGAATATTAAATTTTATTATTATTTTATTTTCTTAATGCTTTAAGATAATAACATCTTGGTTAATTTTTCATCATGATATAGAACTAGTTATAGAATTAGAATTGTTAATTTTTTGAATTAAGTATGATATTATTTAAAAATTAAATTAATAATATTTATAAAATTATTTTCCAAAAATAGACTTCATTTTTGAATTCTACATGTTGAGAAATGGTTAGTGTAATGTTTTGGGATTTTTCTGAAATTCATGAATTTTCAATGAATAGTGAAATACGATAAAATATCGTATAATCATATTATCAGCAAAATACACTATTTATGGAACCATAAGTGATGAAAGGCCACTTGTTTCGAACTCACATGACATTATTACTATTTTAGGTTACATGAACTAATACTATTCACAATCTTGGGAAAAAATATTATAATAATGATTAAAATAATGAAAAATACCCCCTCTCCCCTACTATAAATACCACCCCGACTCCCTCTTCATCCCACACCTATCAAGCCAGGATCCATGCCTAGGTTATGCCCAAAACTCCTACCAAGTCTCTTCCTCACTTCCTAGGGCTTCTGGTCTCACCAAAATACCAAAACCAAATCTCTTAAGAAGGATCTCAAGTAGAAGAGATCAAGAGGTAAACATCCACTTTTATTTTCTTTCTTTTCTTTCATTTTATGTTATTATCTACCTTTACCTTGGACTTATATTGGAATATTTCATTCCATATCCCCCATTAATGTAAATATTATTTAAGAGTGTTGAGATATCTACTTTCACTCATCAAACTATTATTATGAAATTTTATTAGACGTCGTTAGGCTTCAAAATTTTCATGACAAACTTCTCGTGTTTTTTTATTTCAAGATTTCTTTATTTTATTCTTATTTCCTCACCTCCTATTAACCAAGAGGCATGAAATATCCATAATCATGTATATTCTATATGTTCTCATGTTCATTTAAAATTCATCTTTATTCTTCTTCTCCTCTCCCACTTATTCATGGAATTAAAAACATTGTCCATGATGTGTCGATTTACCGACATTGTGGACGATGTGATTTCATTTTTATTTAAATACTTCAAGTATGGTCATGAAACTATTTTTATGGTTTAACCAGGTTATAATATATGTATTATGTTTCATCCTTGGTTCTGTAATTATTTTGTACAAATGGTTTTAATTTATAAAACAAAATGTGGTCGTTATTATCAAAGAACAACTAAAATGATCTAAAAGAACATCATTAATGTTTTAACTTATGAATAATCCTCATGAAATAATTAAAAAATTATAAATTAAATAATTTATGGTAGTGGAAATATTTAAATACTACTACCTTCCAATTCTATATTTTCACTTCCAATCGACAAGAACATCCATCATGAACCAATCTTGGAAATCATGTGAAGAACACACCCAAAAACAGTGCAAGGAGCAAAATACTAACAATTAAAGGGTAAAATGATGTTATGAAATGGTCCTATAATATGTTATACACATGGAAATGTTTCATTAAAATACTAATAACGCTCTTTTAACCATTATACAGTATGTTTAAATATGTTTTCAGTAAGACAAGCCTTAGGTAAGGGAATTATTAACCTGATTTCCATTCACTGTGTTAAACTTCTACTCCATTATTTATGTCATTTAAAAATTTATTATGTGACAGTTTTTTCTTATATTATGTTTAATTATTTCTATTTACTGTTTATATACATATTCCATAAACTCTATTAAGTATCTCTTTAGTTGTATGATATTTACAAGGGGATTTCCTTTTAAAATCCTCTTTTACAAATCTATTTTACAAATTTCAAAAACAATGTTTTGATGAAATTATTAATGTTTTATGATTATGTTCTGGTTCTTGGGAATTGTTTCTGATGAAGGGTGAGACCTATATCTCCCTCCAATGCATTGGGTATTTGTAATTTGGAGTTCAGTTGTATGGTTACTCCATGTGTAACTATGATGGTTACACAAATTGTAAGGTAGTCGTGGGGGTTACAAATTATAAGGTAGCCAAGAGGGTTTCAAGATTATGTAAGTAATGCCCCAAGATACCTTTATGGTTCTACTTAGGTTCTTATGTATTTTTAAATCTCATCTTTCAAAAAGTATGTATATTTACACAGGTGATATGTATGTTTTATAAAAATGATTTCACATGTTACAAGTAATCATGGACTATTGTGTTATTTCCTTATTTTTATATCCCTTATTATGTTTTTGTTCTCATCCCATGTTTAAAATGATTTTTCATAAGTTAATGGATGTGTAAGAAAAATAATTAATCCAGGTTAATTGTTTAAGAATTGTCAAGGAATCATGTTTTAAGTTTAAATGTTTTTAATTTTGAAAAAAATGGAAACTATTTTTATGGTATCCACTCTGTAACAATGTGTAATGCTATGAATTTATTATGTACCAATTCTCTAAATCTATAAACTTGAAAATATCCTCAATGTAAAGGAAGTTTTTTCTTTACTAAATTCAAGATAATGTATGTAATAAGTATGGGTATTTATAGTTGGTATCAGAGGGAGGTTTAGAAAACGTTAGGTGATAGGATGATGTTAAAAGAATACCATAAATGATTTTTACTCTATGATTAATTTGAAATGATTTATCATTTAAAGAATACCATGTTGCTTCATCTAAGATATGTTTGTTCAAAGTCATTAGCAACAGAAGGAAAAGGAATGCTAAATATGAGAGGCACTGACAGAATGACATCCTTCCGGGTCTATAGCCTGTAATGGTATGGATTGGAACTGATCAGTTTGTATCAGTAATTTCTCAGCTAATGCATGTAATAAATGGTAGTGGAATTCATGCAATAGAATAAATATAGTTACCACAATAGAACATGATAGTAGTGGATCATTTTATGAGACAACACCCTCCTGCTTTTAATGGATCTTCTAGGCCAGTAGTAGCTAAAGGATGGATCAAAGCCCTTGAAAAGATATTTTTTATTATGGGATGTTTAGACAATCAAAATCTAAGTCTTTACATTTATCATTTTGGAGGGAAATCTGATAATTGGTGGTCAATGGTAAGGAATATCAGGGTTAGAGAATATTTTGATTCCATAGAGTGGGAAGAATTTAAAAGTATTTTCCTTGAAAAATATCTTTCCAAGGTGGTGTGACTTAGGATGGAGAAGAAATTCCTTGAATTGAAGAAAAAAGTGGACAATTATGCTGTTGTGTATGAAGAAAACATCACCGAATTGGTGAGGTATTATCCAAATATTATTCTGGATCTTTATAAGAAAATAAACCGCTTTTACTCATGACTGAAGCCAATGTATCAAAGGGGGTTGACCTCCCATAAATTCAAAAGTTATGAGAAACTAGTCAGATGTGTTGAGAGGGTAGATATGGTGTTTTCTGATGATCATGTGCATTTTGTAAATAAAGAGAATAAGGGGTCTAGATGGCAAGATATGGGTAATAATCAACTAAATAAATCTGATGGTAATAAAATCTAATTTCTAGTTTTTGAAAAGTGTGGCAAGAAACACCCTGGGAAATGTTGAAGAAAAACAGGGAAGTGTTTTAAATGTGGAATGTTTAGACATATGGCCTAAGATTATAATGAAAATGATCCAAATACGTATCTTGATAAGAAAATTGTAAAGTGTTTTAAATGTGGTGAGATGGGTCATTATGAAAATGCATGTGGAAAGAGAGATCTGAATGATGCAAAGAAGCCAGACTATAATCAAAAAGGTGTACTGAGATCCTTTACGACTACGCCAACTGATGTCTGACCATCCAATGAAGTTGTATCAGGAAATATCTTTGTTTACTCTTATTTTTCTAATGTTTTGTTAGATACGAGTTCTACACATTCCTTCATCTCTGAGAAACATTCTGGTAAATTTGAAATATTACATCAACAAATGAGAACCAAAATTGTTGTTAAAACACCAAGAGGAAATATTATAGAAAAGAGGAATTATAAAAATCTTTCTTTTGTTGTATTTGGAATGAATTTACTTGAAAACCATGTTGTTTTAACCTTAGTCAAGTATGATGTTATTCTGGGAATGGATTGGCTTTCTGCTTATCATGGAAAGATTAGTTGTATAGCTAAAGAAGTTGTTTTTCAGAAAGTGTTTTTGTTTGTATACAAGAAATGAAACATAAAATTTATAACATACTAGGAAACTGAGAAACTATTGAAAGATGGTAATGAATGTTATCTTTCTCATATTGTTTAAAATAAAGGAACTATTCAGATTAATGATGTGCCAATGGTAAATAAATAACGTGACGTTTTTCCTGATGAGTTTCCTATTGTCATACTTGATCGGGAATTTGAATTCACAATTGACTTAGTTCCTGATGCGATGCCAATTTTAAAACACCCATATATTATGGATCAAATAGAAATTCATGAATTGAAAAATTAGTTATAGGATTTTGTTGATAAGGGCTTCATTCATTCTATCACTTCACCATGGGGAGCCCCTATTTTTGTTTGTTAAAAAGAATAATGGTTCCATGAGACTTTTCATTGATTATAGATTTTTTAATAACATCACTGTTAAAAACATGTATCCTTTGCCTCATATCGATGACATGTTTAATCAGCTCCAGGGAGCTCAGTAATTTTACCAGATTGACTTGAGATCTGGATCCCATCAGCTGAAGGTGAAGGAGGATGACATCCCAAAAATAACATTCTGTACTAGATATGGGCATTATGAATTTTTTGTAATGCCCTTTGGGTTAACTAATGCACATGTTGTATTCAGCAATATTATTAATAGAGTATTTCATGAGATCTTGGATAAGTTTGTTGTTTTATTTATTGATGACATTCTGGTATTTTCTAAAAATAAAGAGGAGCATGAAAAACAACTAAAGGTTTTTTACAAACCTTAAATGAAAAGAAACTATATGGAAAATTCTGAAATTGTGATTTTTGGTTACATCAGATTTCTTTTCTTGAGAACATTGTAAATAAAAATGTAATAATAGTTGATCCTACCAAAAACAATTAGTTGATGAATGGACAATACCCACAAATGTTACAGAGATTTGTAGTTTTCTTGGGTTAGCAAGTTATTACCACCAGTTTGTTAGGAACTTTTCGTGGTTATCTAGACCGATAACTAAGTTAACACATAAATGGATTAAATTTTTTCGGATAGAGGAATGTGATGTTTTTTTCAGGAACTAAAGAAGAGATTGGTGAATGCTCCAGCTTTGGCTTTACCTTCCCAGAATAGCAAGTTTGTCATCTATATTGATGCTTCTTTAAAAGGACCTAGTTGTGTTTTTATGTAGAATGATTAGGTGATTTCCAATGTGTCAAGAAAAATTCAACCTCATGAGCTAAATTATCCCACACATGATTTGGAATTGGTAGTTGTGGTTTTTGCTTTGAAAATTTGGAGGCATCAATTATATGGAGCCAAATTTCAAATATATACTAACCATAAAAGTATGATGTATATATTCACTCAGAAGGAATTAAACATGAGGAAGATAAGATGGATTGAACTGATAAAGGATTATGATTTCTCGTTCAATTACCATCCTAGAAAATTATACAAAGTGGAAGATGCCTTAAGTCGGAAACATCATGCATCATTAACCATGCTACATTTGGAACATGATCCCATGATTAATGATTTAATGAATTTTTTATTAAATGCTTTTTATATAGGAAACAACTCGGTTTTGTTTTAGGTTTTGGTGCAGACATCATTGTTAGACTGAATTAAGTGAGCATAGAAGGAAGACCATGAGCTAAAGAAAAAGGTAGAATTGGTTAAAGTGGGTAAGTTTCTAGAATTTATCCTTGATAAAGATTGTGTTTTAAGATTTGGTAAAAGGTTGTGTATTCCATGTGATTCCTAGTTGAAGAAATAGTTGATGTGTGAATCTCATAGTTCTCCATTTTCTGTTCATCCTGGCAGTACTATGATGTATAGAGACCTTCAGGAGTATTATTGGTGGGATGGAATGAAAAGAGATATTTCTGATTTTACCCTAAAATGTTTGACATGTCAACATGTTAAAGCATAGTGGCAGTTATTGAAGGGGATGATCCAACCTTTGCTAGTTCCAGAGTGGAAGTGGGAGAATGTATCCATGGACTTTGTGGTGGTACTACCAAATATGTCTCAAGGTAACAATGTGATTTGGGATATTGCTGATCAGCTAACAAAATCTGCACATTTTATTTCTATTAGAGACCCAATTTCTTTGGATCAACATTCTAGACTGTACCTCAAGAAGATTTTCAGGTTACATGGAGTTCCGCTTTCCATTGTATCTGATTGGGATCACAGGATCACTTCTAACTTTTGGAAGGGACTTCAGAATTTTTTGGGCACATAATTAAATTTTAGTACAGCTTTTCGTCCTCAATATGATGGGTAGTCAGAACGAACGATTCAAACATTGGAGGATATGATTTGAGCTTGTTTAATGGACTACCAGGTAAGTTGGAATCAACATATTTATTTAGTTGAGTTTTCTTATAATAATAGTTTTCATTCCAGCATTCAGATGGCATCTTTTGAGGCTTTTTATGGGAAGCGGTGTCGGACTCCATCGTTTTGGGATGAAGTCTATGAAAGAAAGTTGATGGGGCCATAATTAGTAGCATAAGTGGCTGAGAATGTGACGATGATCCAGCAGCACATGGGGACAACTCAGAGCAGACATAAAAGTTATACAGATAATAGAAGGAAAGACTTCTCTTTCGAGGTAGGTGACCATGTTTTACTTAAAATCTCTCCTTGGAAAAGTGTGATTTGTTTCGATAAGAAATGGAAACTAAGTCCATGGTTCCTTAGTCTTTTTGAAATCATGGAGAATGTTGGAATAGTTTCATACAATGTAGCTCCTTCGAGTTTGTCTCAAGTATAAATTGTTTTCATGTTTCGATGTTGGGAAAGTATGTGCCAGATTCATCACAAGTCTTGAGGCTAGAAGTAGTTGAGATGGAAGATAAACTTTCTTATAAAGAGAACCCAGTTCAGATTATTGATTGAAGGGAATAGGTATTATGGAATAAGTTAATCCACTAGGTAAAGGTTTTGTGGAGAAACCACATGGTTGAATAAGAAACATGGGAGTCTGAAAATTCTATGAGGGAAAAGTTCCCTCAGTTGTTTAATAAGTAAATGAAATTTCAAGGATGCAATTTCCAAAAGGTGGGGATAATGTAACACCCCATGTTTTTCTAAAAATAAATATAAATTCATGTAACATTGTTTTAATTAGATATTTATAACTAGCCATAAAACATAAATTTTACACTTTTATGTTTTGAATTTCAAGAAATTGGCATCTACAATTGTGTTCAATAAATTGTTTGGAGTCTGATGAAACCAACTTGTTTTTTCTTGTGAATAGTAACATACCCTTATAAATAGTAATATGAATAGTAATATGACCCTAATGAATAGTAAATTTTAATATTATTTTATTTTATTAGGGATTTAGGATAATAACATCTTGGTTAGTTTTTCATCTTGATATAGAAGTAATTATAGAGTTAGAGTTGTTAATTTTTGAATTAAGTATGCTTTTATTTAAAAATTATATTAATAATATTTAGAAAATTATTTTCAAAAAATGGAATTAATTTTTGAATTATACATGTTGAAAAATGGTTTGGGTAAATTTTTTTGTATTTTTCTGAAATTCTTGAATTTTTGATGAATAGTGAAATACAATAAAATACTATATAATCATATTATCGGTAAAATAAACTATTTATGAAATCATAAGTAATAAAAGTACACTTGGTTCGAACTCACATGACATTATTACTATTGGGGTCACATTAACTATGACTATTTATAATCTTGGGCAAAAATATTATAATAATGATTAAAATAATGAAAAATACCCTCTCTCATCCACTATAAGTACCACCCTCAATCCCCTCTTCTTCCCACACCTCTCAAGTCTTGAGAAGTGCCTAAGTTCTTCCCTATACTCCTACCAAGTCTCTTTCCCATTTTCTAGAGATTTTGGTCTCACCAAAAGACCAAAACTAAATCCCTTAAGATGGATATCAAGGAGAAGAGATCAAGAGGTAAACATCCTCTTTTATTTTCTTTATTTTCTTTCATTTTATGTTATTCCCTTCCTTTCCCTTTGGCTTATGTTGGGATATTTTATTCCATATCCCCCCTTACTGTCCATATTATGTAAGAGTGATGAGATATCCCCTTTCTCTCATCAAACTATTTTTATGAAATTTTAAGAGATGTCGTCAGGCTGCCAATCTTTCGTGATAAATTTCTCAAGTTTTTTTATTTCAAGATTCCTTTATTTTATTCTTCTTTCCTCACATCATCTTAAAAAAGAAGAATAAAATCTCTAAAATATTTTATATTCTATATGTTCTCATGGTCATGGAAAATTCTTCATCATTCATCTTATCCTCTCCCACTTATTCAAGTAATTAAAAACATTGTCCATGATGTGTCGAATTTCTGACATCGTGGACAATGTGATTTCATTTTTCCTTAAATCATTCAAGTATGTACATGAAACCATTTTTATGGTTTAACAAGTTTATAATATATGTATTATGTCTCATACATGGTTATTTAATTCTTTTTTACACATGGTTTTAATTTATAAAACAAAATGAGGTCGTTATTATCAAAGAACAACTAAAATGATCTAAACGAACATAATTAATGTTTTAACATATGAATCATCCCCATGTAAAAATTGAAAAATGATAAATGGTATAATTTATGGTGTTGGAAATGTGTAAATACTACTCCATTCCAATTCTGGACTATAACTACCAATTGAAAAGAAAGTCCATCATGAACCAATCTTGGAAATCACGTAAAGAACTCACCCAAAAACAGTGCAAGGAGAAAAATACTTACAATTAAAGGGTGAAATGATGTTATTAAATGATCATATAAGATGTTATAAACATGAAAATGTTTCTTGAAAATACTAATAACACTCTTTTAACCATTATAAAAGAATTATAAACAAGTATGAAGTAATACAAGCCTAAGGTAAGGGAATTCTTAACCCGATTTCCATTCTTTGGGTTAACCTTCTACTCCGTTATTTATGTGGTATTAAAATTGATTTTGTGACAGGTTTTACTAATATTATGTTTAATTATGACTATTTAAAGTTTATATAGATATTACATCCACTATATTATGTCTCTATTTAGTTTTATGATATTTATAAAGGGATTTCCTTTTAAAATCCTCTTTTACAAATCTATTTTACAAAATTCAAAAGAAAGGTTTTTATGAAAGTATTCATGTTTTATGATTATATTCTGGTTCATGGGAATTGTTTATGATGAATTGTGGGATATATATCTCCCTTAAATTCATTGGGTATGTGTAAGTTGGAGGTCATCCATATGGTTTCTCCATGTGTAACTATGATGGTTACACTAATTGTAAGGTAGCTTTGAGGGTTACAAATTATAAGGTAGCCAGGAGGGTTACATGATTATGTAAGTAAAGCCCCAAAATACCTTTATGGTTCTACTTATGTTCTTATGTATTGTTTAATATCATTTTTCACAAAGTAATTAAATGTATACATGTGATAAGTATGTCTTATAAAAATGATTTCATACGTTAGAAGTATTCATGGACTAATGTGTTCTTTCCTTGTTTTTATATCCTTTACTGTGTTTTTGTGCTCATCCAAAGATTAAAAATATTTTTCACTAGTTATTGTATGTGAATTAAAATGGTGTAAGCCATGTTAATTGTTTATGAATTGTCAAGGAATCATGTTTTACTTTTTAATATTTTTAATTTTGAAAAAAATGTAAATTGTTTTTATAGTATGCACTCTGTAACAATTTGTAATGCTATGAATGTATTATGTCTCAATTCTATAAAGCTCTAAACTTGAAAATATATTCAATGTAAAAGTTGTGTTTTCTTGACATAATTCAAGATTATGTATGTAATAATGATGGTTCCTTATACTTAATGAGTAGGGTAAATCTAAGGATCACTTTAATGCTTATAAAGAATAGGATTCAATGAATATAAATCATGGATTATATGAAAATTAAATTTTATAGTATCCTTAAGCTATTGTTATAAAGAAAATTCATGATTAAGATGCATTCCTTCGAACATTAAATCATATAAAATTACTATGTGGATATTAAAATAACATATTAAGGTGCATTGACTTAGAACGTTGAAATTTACATTGATTGAAAAGTTATAAATCACATATTTTTAGGGAGCAGTTATTGTTATTGGAATTAAATAATACATTACCTGAAAAATAAATTATTTTTCTAGTTAAGTTGTCTAACATTTTCAGTGAGGCTTTTGGAAATAACTGTAAATCCATCTGATCTTGATAAACATTAATAAATGATTTTTTTGACACTTTTTCTTTTAGATATTTTGATTCCCCTTCATCATTCACAGTAATGATTCATTTGTCTATTAATTTTTTATTAAAGATAAAAATAATGGACCAGTACACTATTTATAGATGTATCAAATATATAGGTATGTTGATATTTTTATTTTTTATTTTTGAATTCAATTTTACCAATTCATTATATAGATTTTTTAATTTTTTACTTATTTTATTCATCAGTTACGTAGGTAATTTGAAATCATATGTGGGGAATAAATCTCAACTATAAGGCTCTATAGTGGAAGATTACATAGTCGAAGAGTAATTAACCTTTTGTTTTCGGTATTTGGATGGGATTAAAACCAGATTCAATCATTTCCATGGTGTTGAGAACATCTCCACTAATTCTGATTCTAAAAAATAGCCATTGATATTTCTAACTATTGGATGACCAATTGGAAAGGAGACAAATTTTACCCTGAATAAATTGGTGTTTCTAAAATAACATAGATATTTTCTACTCAATACTATTATTATAAGTCCATTTATTGAAGAATGGTGATTAAAAAATAATATATGACTAAGGGGTCGAGCTTGAAATGATATGGAATTAACAAAAGCTATTAATAAGGAGATTATCCAATGGTTCTCTCTTCAGGTAAGTATATACTCATATTCATATAATTGATGTATACTTATTTTTTATATGATAAATGTAACACCTTATATATTCTTATCAAGATAATGAATTTTAATAATTGATATAAAATTTCAAATGATTTAATTTTTTTAGATCGATGACCTCTATGAAAGGCTAAGAGATTTGATGCCTATAATATCTATTCCTTTTAGTTTCATACAATTCATCTTGAAGAAGATTAGAAAACTCCAAATATTGTCATATTTACACAAAAATATATGGGATACTATGTAAATATGATTATATGATTGAATTATTATATCATATTTAGTTTTTAGTTGTCTTATTAAAATCTATGTGGGTCCACATTGATAATGGTATAATGAAAGATTCTTTAAATTTTACATAGGTAAGATTCTCTCACTTGATTTATACCGATGAGAATAGATAGCATAATTCATTTATCTTGGCTTCACAAGTTAATATGGTTTATTATGTAGTTGATGAAATAGATGTAGATTTTATTTTTGTTTTTCACTTAAATAAGAGAGACATATATTATATTGGCGATGAATATTAATTAGTACTTTGTGATAGTGAACCTCATCAACCATAAAACATTGAACTTTTTTTTCCTAACAGTATAGAAACTATATGACTTTAAAGAGAAGGTGAAAATGAATCACTCTCCACAATGTAGGTTGATAACAATGATGATAATGAATATTAATATAATTGAAAGTTTAAATTGGTAAATAAAATATAATAAAATTGCTCAACGATATGTGTTTCATACATATATTCATTATATTATTTTTGATTTTTCTTATAAATCTATTTTAATTTTCATTTATATATATATTTAATAAATTAGAGCCATTTTAATTATAGGAATTCTGATAATAAGAAATTTTATGATCCTAGACGATCAGCATCTCTGAGCACGCCACTACCACCATCAGATTTAGTGGATCTGAGTGATTTCATTATACCTAAGACTACTTGCGATCCATCTGTTTCACTATATGTTGTTGGTATCCCACCATATGACTCCCCTCTATAGATGGATTATATGGTCACCCCTCCATATAGGTCATATTGAGAAGTTAGTGTTATTGGTATGTATTTTATTGTATAAAAAACTATTAATTTTATTATTTTTTGATTAATTAGTCAAACAGTTAAAGACAACAATATAAGGGTCATGAATCTGAACACTAATGATGTATGGGACATTAAGGAAATTAATATTATCATTCCATTTTATGTGTTCAGGTTCCGTTCCAAACACATTTTCAGAATCTATAGGAATTTTCTTGGGAAGCTTTCTAGAGAGACGGTGATCTTCCCAATAATTGTAACGACTAGAGTCAGTTTTCCATATATTAGAAAAATGAGGACTTTGATAATCAATTAAAGGAAATATTAATTTAATATTCATTGATATCTAACTTATAAGACAAGTTAAAAAATATTTTAATACACTTATAAAGTGTTATGTTATTTATTTCTAGATGTTTTTTCATTTTGATGTCCTTGACTTTGTTTCACACCCATGGACTCTAAAACATTTGGAAAAAAATGGGGAGTTTTAAAATTCATATTATATAATAAGTTTAATGACACATCTTTGAGCTCATGATTGATGTATGAGAATGTAAATAAAGGCGTATCTCATGAGTAATGCAATTTTTTTTCAATATTAATAAAGATACAACACAATAGGTAATTTCACATTTTACAGTATCTTAATAACATAAAAATAATAAATTTATAATTTATATGAATGCATCTATTTTGTTAGGAATTATCTAAAAAACAATATTTGAACCATGAAATGCAAGTCATTACTCATATCACAAGTCTAATAGTTTTTCAAGAAAAATAATAATTTTGGTTTGTATTTTATCCATTATTATTTATATAGTTTTATTATAAGTCAATATTTTTTATAACTTGTTTATAATTTTTTATAATGGAAAATTAATTATTTAACATTTTTGGCCAAATAGGGATGTGGATTAAAGTTCATAGGAACCCATATGGATGTTTTTTAAATGAACCTATCAAAGATGTTGGAGTAAGAATTGTTCATTACTATTTCATGTTATTTCATTACTATAAAAACATAATAATAAGAAATATATTTAAAAGATAGACAAGCCCTAAACCTAATTAAATTTGGTTAATAACATGGATAAAATGATGCCAATTTGGTGTATTTGATACATATATCCAGCCCAAACTAATCGGTTTTAAGGCATGATTGTAGTTGTAATTTATTTTTCATTGTTATGATTTATAGTAATTAAATAACATTAAATATCAATGAGAAAATTATTATTTTGATAAAATTATGAATTTATATATTTTAAAAAATAATTATTACTATTTTCTTGTAATTGTTTAAAATTAATGATGTATGGGATGCAAACCCTTCACTACCATCATCGGTTTCCCAGAATAATGTTGTAACATCCCGGACCTTGATTCCACTCAATAATTCCCCAATCCCGGTTGGCTACATGGCATCCAGTGAATATCCCCAAATTCCATAGGCTTCCAAATATTAGTGAGGACCTAGGTGAGTTATTTGGATGGTTATTCCATCATTACCAGAGTATATCATTGATGAAATCAAATACATTTAATAGTAGATGTATATAAATAACCAGACAACTAGAAAGTCAGAGATGATTGGAATATATATATATGTATATATACATATATAACAAACCTATAAAATTTCACATACTCAATGATGTAGATGATACATTTATCTAAAAAACATCTTGAATAGGTACATGGAAATACAATACAATACAAGTATCCAAACCCACATAAAGACCAAAAAGTGTATATACCATCAAAAGACTCAGTTTGATCCCATGCTCCCCAAATCTAAAGTAATGATTAATAAAAAGTGTTATGGTGGTTTAATATATTATAACCTATGACCATATAGTCTATTTGGGTCCCCATGGTGGCCCAAAAAGGGTGTTAGATAAACATCCCGGTAGATAACCACCCAGTAGTTAATACAGTTCTAAGCAGCACAAAGAAATATACCAAACTGGTCTGAGTAAATAGTAATGTAAGTCTGAAAGCCCATGGAATTTTCTACTCCAAAAAGTAAAACAAAAAAAACTCTTAAGGCTCCCTACAACAAGTGATATCTCCTAACAAGGACATTATAAGAAATGTAAACACGTAACAAAGCCTCCTCGTACATCCACCCATAACCAACCCACATGACCTTACTGTATAAATAAAACATATCAAACCCATGACCATGCCATATAACTAAAACATATCAAACCCATGAACTTTATGTATAAATAAAACATATCAAATCCATGACCTTACTGTATAAAGAAAACATATCAAACCCATGGGATTTCCGTATAACCAAGAATGTCACATAATATCACAGTTGTGTTGTATACTGAGGTTTAGACCACAAAGGGTATGATACAAGGTGTCAAATACTAAGGTATAATCATTGAGTCCCATGAGAATCTCGATAGAAACTCAGTATAGGAACTGGTTGGAGTCTTAGAAGCATGTGTACCAACGTGTCCTATGTGAGCCCGAGTAAGGTAGATCCAAGGGGTAGTAAGGAATAGGGAAACCTATGGAATCAAGACCCTAGGAGCATACTCTATCCAAGGCATCCACAACCGAATTCAAGATCCATGGGGAGTAGTACATGGAATATATATAAACTATCATACATTTATATCATTTGCCAAATCAATTCTATATGAGTCTACCCAGTAAAATTATTTGTTTCATTGAAACAAGTCACATGTATATACCCAACCATGCATCACCATCATTAATTTACCAAATCTATTGGGTATACCCACCCATTGATCATCCATTCACAATTTATCATATCCTATGGGTATAACCACCCATTGTATTTAATCCATTTATGCCAGTTATCACATTCCATTAATCCAACAATTAACAAACTAAAGTTCAATATATAATATATATTAAGGAAATGGAGAAAACCCATCTTCTAACTAACCAACTCAACTCATTCCATTATAAATCAGATTAATATGGAAAGGTAAGTCCAAAACACGCCCCATAGGTTGTTTAACATTGAATAATTGAGTTATTTTCTTATGGTGCACCCTATGGATAACCTTAGTTCGGGAAACAGGTACCAACACATCACATTAGATCATATGGGAATCCCTAAAAGGTCTGATTACTTCTATTACAAGTAATCCAATCAAAATCAGGGTCGTGCTGGAATGTCCAGTGAGTATCGTAATGGATGATAGCTCTAAAAAGCACTAAAATATGATAAAAAAGAATACACCACTTACCTCAACTCGATAGTGGAGTTCTCTTCCAGTATCAAATCACAGTTCATCTCAGTTTAGGAGAAATATTATGAATGTATAGAGAATGGGGAATTAAGGAATATGAGCCTAAAATAAAATAACACAGTCAATAGCCATAAGAATCAAGAAAATATAAAATGAAATGTAGTTCTTACTGTTGGAGATCTGATGAAATAGACCTGCTCAAATCAGAGGTCGGGCAGAGAGTGCAACAAAAATACTTGAATAGTCAGTTTGCGAGCTCAAGAATATGGCTTCTCTGTTATTCATTTAAATGAATTCGGATTTTAGGTTTAACAAGAAAATTAATTTAATTAAAAATTAATAAAAACACATAATATCATAGACTACATAGTTTATCCACATAGTTTTTCAAACCATGTGGAAACCATGCACCGGTTCTTGTAGGCCAAGGGGCACCAGCATGGTTTACCAGTATGGTTTACAAAACTATGTGTAAACCATGAGAAAAGACTCTATCATGTTCTAAAAAACTGCAGACCTTCTCACATACACATACACCACTTTCTTCACGGTTTCCTCAAACCACGTGGCATGTACGTCCCATCTATCTAGCCTCACACGGTTTTTTAAAACCATGTATCCTGCCCTTCGTAGTTTTAAGAAACCATGAACCGGGCCATTTATATCCCAAAAACTAGTTCCAGGCACCAAACAAGCCTCATACACCACCAAAACGCCCATGGCCAAGTTGGGAACCCACATAAGGCAATATTTAAGCATTAAAACTCAAAAATAATGGTTTTTTGCCTCGTATGAAGACCCAAGTTATTAATATATATCAATCCTAAAAGAAATTAATCCTTAAATTTCCCTCTCGAGGGTAGTTAAGATTTTTTTGAAAATCTAGCCAATAAGCAGATACATCGACCTCCCACACCCAAGTCACATCCTGTAAATGGATGTGCTGCAATAACACCTGTACTAAAGGAACTGACCAACCTCATAGAACCTTTGAGCTCTATCAATGATATGAATCAAATTCTCCCCAAAGGATGCATCAACCTGTAACTGAACCTCGTCAGGTTGAAAAACTTGGAAGGGTCCAAATGAATATGGAGAAGTCTGGATATTTGGGTCACATTGTTCATGGCTTGGTACCACTAATGTTACTAGAAACGATAGGTTAAATAACTGACTCTTTTCAGAATCTTGAATGGTCTGACATATTTTAGAGAAACCTCACCCAATATCCTAATATATCTATGTCCCAACCACAATGATACACAAAATAAATCTTGATCCCTGACCTCAAACTCTAGAGGTTGTCTTCAGTGATTAGTATAAGATTTCTAAAGAGACTATGTTTATACATATTCTTCTCAATCTACTAGACCAGCTTAGTAGTCTCATGCATGAGACACAACCCCAATAAAGCTACCTTACCTACTTCTAACAAGCACATGGTTTATCGGCATGGCCTACCATATAAAGCCTTGTAATGTGGAATCTGTATCATTTCCAGATAAATGTTATTATAAAAGAGCACCACCAGGGGAATGTGCCTCTCCCAAGAGCACCAAAATCTAGGATGTATTCTCTTAGCATGTAATATAGAACCTATATCATACTCTCTAACTTCCCTTCATTCTAACGGTGGTACGATATTCTTAGAAGCACCTATGTTCCCAGAGACCTCAAAAACTATTCAAAAAATGAGATATAACTTGGGTGTCCCTATTTTAAACGATAGTGTACGGGACCCTGTGAAGTCATACTATCCCATAGATATAAAATCTTCCAAACTCATCAATATTGAAGGTATCCTTGATCAATAATAAATGAGAAACCTTCATGAGACTATCAATAAAAACCCAAAAAACATCATTACCTCAAGGAGACCTCGGTAAACCAATCCCAAAATACATAATGACACCATACCATTTATACTCTGTAATAGGTAATGACTGTAAAAGCTCGGTTGGTAACTGATGTCCCACCTTCACCTGATGATAGGTGGAACCCCTCGTAACAAAACCATTGACCTCTCTTTTCATAATCGGCCACCAGTACTGATGACCCTAGTCATGGTTCTTCTTGGTGACTCTGGGATGAACATTCCAAGATGAAGCATGAAACTAATGCATCATCTCATCACATATATCCATATGAACCCAAAAGTTTCCATGGATACTCATGATATCATCCTCACCTACCATCCAACCTGGAGGAGGGTCCTCACCTTCCACACTCTCTTTTAAGACTATTCCCTCATAGTTCGAGAGCTGCCTCATCTTAATTCTATCTAGTATTGTTGAGGTTATAGCTAAGGGAGATAGATATGTATGGCCTTGACTATTTTTACCTCAAGATGCATCTCAAAGAACAACGCTATAAGCTTCCACGCACTATATGCCTTCTGCACTGCATATATCTATGTCCTCCTGCTCAGTGCATCGGCCACCATATTGTCTTTACCAGACATGTCGACAATCTCAAAATCAAAAGACTATTGGTACTCCACCCACCTTCACCACCTCAGATTCAAATGACCTTTAGTAAATATATACTTGAGGATTTTGAGGTCTGTTTACACCACAAAATGCTCTCCGAATAAATAGTGTCTCCAATAGTGCAACATGTGAACAAACACAACTAACTCATTATAATGTGTAGGGTAATTCCTATCATGTGGCCTCAGGTGGTGAGACTTGTATTCCAGGACTCTATCTCCCCACATTATCACTTCTCTCATCCCAACACTAAATGCATCATAATACACAATGTAGTTCCTTCCCTTCTCTGGTAGTATGAGGACTGGTGCTGATGTCAACCTTCCATTCATCTTCTGAAATGCTATCTTTCATGAATCTAGCCATAAAATTTCACACCCTTCTTACTCAAGCCTATCAATGGTGCCTCTATGCATGATAAGTCTTATATGAAAATACATTACTAATGATCTATCCCCATGAAACTCTATATATCAAAACTTATCTTGGGTTACTCCCAAGAAACTATAGCTCTCACCTTCTCTAGGTCCACTGACACTCTTGTACCATAAATTACGTGACCCATTAAGTGAATCCGATCCATCCACAAGTGGAACTTTTTGAACATAGAATATAACTAATTCTCTCTCAGTGAATGAAAAACAATCTCAAGATGGTTGTAATTGCCATGTCAATTATGAGAATACATCAAGATATCATTCATGAAAACCACCACAAATGAGTCCAGGAATGGATGGAATGCTCAGTTCATCAGAGCCATCAAAACCATTAGCATGTTCTTGAGACCAAATGGCATAACAAGATACTCATATAGACCATACCTTATGTTAAAGGTAAAATTTGGTATGTTTGATGTTCAAACATGTACCTAGTGGTACTATGACTGCAAGCGGATCTTTGAAAACACTCGACCTCCTCAATGATGATAAAATATATAATCTATCCATGGAAAGGAAATTAAATTTTTTACCATTAGCTAGTTTAGTTTATAATAATTCATGCTTAGACTTAGAGTTATGTCTGCCTTTTTCACAAAAAGGACTAATAGAGCCCATGGAGAAGTACTGGGTAAAATAAACCCCTTCACTTACAAATCATTTTTCAACCGCTTGAGTTCTAGTAACTCTATCATACCCATCCTGTAAGGAGTAATGGATACTATTGTAGCTCCTGGAACTAGTTTAATGGAGAAATCAACCTCTATATGAAGAGATAAACTTGAAAAGTCATCAGAGAAGACATCAATGAAGCGTTGAACCAATGGATAAAATTCCACCTTACTCACTCCCTGATCATCTAAAAAAAACTAGGGATATTGGATGTCATCCTAAAAATACCATAATACTCTAGTCCATCTCGGCTCACCTAGACATCCCATTCACCTCTGTGAGTAAACATTTTAGCCTCTGGTGATTTGAAGGTCACCATCCAGTGGTAGTAGTCAATATAATCTTGATAATATACTACCTATTCCATCCTAAGAATGATGTAAAACCCTATCATCTCAAGTAAGTAAAGATCCCAGACAAAGTTACACCCACCAAACTCAAGGGGGAACTCCTTATATTGGTGCACAACTTCTATTTTGATCCTCAATAAAGAGTTTAGCATCATAATACTCTTATAAGAGAAGAAAACAAGTCTATGGCTTTTCCCCACCGGTGAATAAAAAAACTATGTGATGCACCTGTAACAAAAAAGAGAAGATAAAATAATTGTGGCTACAAAGATCATACCAATCACTATAGACAGTCTGAAACCCTAATACATGGAGGTGGGGTATATTGAATAGAATTGGCATGTACCATGTTCTTGTGACAAAACCACACTGGCCAGAGTAGGTCCACTCTGATGTCTAGGTGTAACTAGTGTCTACCTACCTCTATCATGACCACTACTCCCTCATCCCGATAGTCCAAAACTACTCCATCTACCTTCCTGAAATGGAGATGAGGAACCTACTCTTAATCCAGATGTCGTATTTGAACAACTACCACTCATAACTAGAGTGAAGGTCCTAAAAAGAGAAACATGTTTCCCACCCTTCTGCAAGCTTGAAACATGACAGTGTCATGGTCGTAATGATTCTTCATGGGGCCTCACCTTCCAGAATGATGAGAAAAATGAGGTGCCAACACTCACAGCCTGACTAACACTCATCTCAAAAGAAGACCCAAAATGGAACTTCCTACCAGAAGATGTTGATCCACTAGGTCAGGAAACAACACCTATCTACTCTATACCGTAGCCTCTCCTAGGTTACACTCTTTAATCAGTGTCTATTTCACCATCTCAGTGATAAAAGGCAGTCTTAACATGTTGGAATGAGTTTTGATAGAATTTCTGAGACCTTTCCCAAATCATCTTCCTCTCTACAACTCATCAATAGGGTATATCAATGCAAAATGATTAAACTTTGTAAAGCATGTTGAGTACTTCATAACTGTCATTGAACCCTACTCCAGAAACATAAACTCACTAGTCCACTCTGTATGTAAAGTCATAGGGTAAAATTAGTCAAACAGGTAGCTCTATAAATCAATCCAACCCATATCTCATAGCCTTCCAACCTGGTTAATAACATCCCACCGGCACTTTTCTACTCCACGTAGCATGTAATTACCAATATTGGACCTCCTCTAAATCGACTTATCTATAGGTTCTACGATTTTTATCATGGTATCTATCCATATATTAACATATTTAGGATGAACATCCCCCAAACGTGGGAGGATGTACCTACTGGAACACCCACGTCGGTTTATCCATAGTTACGACAAGTTAGAGAGATCCCTAAAAAGTCTTCATATATAGAAAGAACCCCATGTGGAACTGTGCCTCAAAACCTATGTCTGGAAGAGCCTATAGAGCAACATTTGGCACTAAATTAGGATCCATTTGTATCCCATGGCCTACTGCCTATAGAGTGTGGTCATATTCTCCATCATGGTGTACCACTTGCGGTCGTCATGGTGGAATGTATCAATAGTAATGAATTGAATAATTTTTTTCACCAAATGATGGAATGAAATCAACTATAATAGTAAAAAATCGTGAAAATAAAAATTCCATTTGAGGAAATTTGGCTTTTTTCTGGTGTATATGGTAGATACTCCTAGAAACAGCTTATTACCAAATTCCATTTCATTCTTATCCCTGTTGTGCTTAGGGACTGTTGTGGTTTTTTCTACTGGATTTTAGTGCCTTTTATGGCTCAGGGAATTCTTTGGGTGCGGAGGTCCGGGCTCTCCTTTCCGGCTTGATGGTGTGTAGGCGGAGAGGGATGCAGGTGACGGAGGTGGAGTCAGATTCTGAGACTCTAGTGAAGATGTTACAGGGAGGCCATGGCACTCCATGGGAGTTGATTTATCTCATTCGAAGGTGCAGGGTGGAGACTAACTATGGAAGGTCGATTCATCACAGTTGGAGGGAGTCTAATTTTGTGATAGATTCTCTCACTTGATTGGGCAGATAGGATGATCCACTTATGATCTTTGATAGTTTTAAATCCCTCCCCCTTGAGTGCTTCACTGTGGTGCAAGGGGATTCTCTTGGACTTCACTATTTTCGGCCTCCTTGAAGGGTGGTTCCTTGGGTTGTTTCTATCTTTACCAGAATAATAAAAAATAGTAACTTGCAGCATTTCATTCTTATCCCTCTCTATTTTCACCAAATAATATGTTAAACTATAAAATAACCTCCCCTGATACCAATTTGTATCATCCTGGACCCCGATTCTACTCAACAGTGCACCTAACCTGGTTGGCTACATGTCCTCAAGCACATCTCCCCAAATTCTAGAGGATGTCAACTTGCAGTGAGGTCCTATGTGATTCATTGGTGATACTATGACCTTATTACAAGAGCATATCATAGAAAAAGTCATATTTATTAAATAGTGAAAGCAGATAAATAACTAAACAACTAGAAAGAAAGACATGACAGTAATATATATATATATAACAAACCTCGAAAATGTCACATACTCAATGATGCAGATGATACATGTATCTAGAAATCATCCAGAATAGGTACAAGGAAATAAAATATAATACAGGTATACAAAAAAAATTGTTCATAGCATTACTAGCCACAACTTGGTCACATGCTCTCCTTATCCAAAGAAATGATCCACAACCACTGTTATTGTGCTTTCCCCTTTTATCACCTGCAACCATATAGTCTATTTGGGTCCTCAAGAAGGTTGAAAAAGGGTTTGAGAAAAATATCTTAGTAGGTAAGCGCCTGGAAGTCTATATAGATCTAAGAAACACAAAGGATTATACTAAAAAAGTGTGGGTAAACTTTATCCTAAGTGTGAAAGCCCATGGAATTTGTATTCTACAACAAGTAAAACAAAACAGGCTCTGAAGTCTCCCTTTAACAAGTGATAGATCATAAAAATGAAGCTATAAGAAATGTAAACATGTTACATGGCATCATCGTAGATCCACCAATAATGAAACCACATGACCTTTCCATATAAATAAAACATATTATACCCACGACCTTGTCGTATAAAGAAAACAAATCAACCCCACAACCTTTCTATTTAGTGAAATCATATTAGACCCATTTCCTTATGTTATAAAGAAATCATATCAAATCCATAGCCTTTCTATATAACTAAGAATGTCACACAATCCATTAGTCATGTCGTATATTTTAGTGTAGACCATGAAGGGTTGGATACAAGGTGTTGAAGAGCAAGGCATCCTCATAGGGTCCCAGGATTATCTGAATGGAAACTTAGTATTGGAACTTGTTGGTGTCCCATGATCCCATGAACAAACATGTCATATGTGAGTCCAACCAATCCAAATCCAAGGGGTACCAAGGCTCAAGGCATACCACAAAATCAAGACCCCAGGACAATACTCTATCCAATGCTTCCACTTCCGCATTCCAGATCCATGGAGACCGATCCATGGCATCTATTTAAACTATCATACATTAATAACATTTAAAAAATCAATTCCATATAATTTCACCCACTCATATAATACATTTCATTAAAACAAGTCACATGGATATACCCACCCATGCATCACCATTATTCGTTTAACACATCACATGGGTATACCCACCCATCGATCATCCATTCACAATTTATCATATCTTTTGGGTATAATCACCCATTAAATTTAATCTATTTATTCAAATTGTCAAATTTTATCTATTCAAAAATTAACAAGTTCAAGTTTACATGTAATATATATCAAGGTAAGGGATGCAAACCATATCTTAACCAACCCACTTAACTCATTCCATTTTAAATTGGCTTCCTATGGAAAGGAAATCCCTAAAAAACACTTGGTTTGTTAAACATGTAATAATTAATATATTTCTATATGGTGAATCACATGGGTGACCTTGGTTCGGGAAATGGGTACCCGATCATCACAACAGGTCCTATGGGCATCCATAATGGGTCTAATTACATCTACTACAATTATCCCAATCAAAATCAGGGTCACACTGAGAAGTTCAGAAGACATTTTAATGGATGATAGATCTAAAAAGAACCAAAATCTTAAATAAAATAATAGAACACCTACCTTGGCTTGGTAGTTGAGTGCTCATTGAGTATCGAGTCCTGATTCGTCCCGATTTAGGAAAAATCTTAAGAATGGAAAAAGAACTGAAAATTAGGGCATATGAGCCTAAAATAAAATAGTGCAACTGATATCCATAAGAATCATGAATAGATAAAAGGAAATGAATGGTTTACCATTGAAGATCTGATGATACAAACCATGCTCGAATTAGTGTTCGTATAAAGAGTGTAGATCAAATCCTAGAATAGTCATCTTGAGAGCTAAAAAATGGGGCTCCTTTGCTATGTGTTGAAATGAATTAGTATTTTAGGTTTAAAAAGAAAATTAATTTAATTAAATATTATTAAAAAATAAAAATATCATGGGCTAAAAGGTTTATCCGTATGATTTCCTATAGGCCAAGGGGAACATGCATGGTTTACCCGCACAATTTATAAACCATGTGTAAACTATTTTAGAAGCCTATGTCAAGTTCTAAAAAAAACTATAAACCGTATTTAAGGATCGTGCACCTTTTTTCACATGGTTTCCTCAAACTATATGGCCTATAAGACCCTTCTATCCAGCCTCACACTATTTTTCCAAACCATGCAGCCTACCCTTCATGGTCTGAACTAACAGTGTGCCTTGCCATTATTAGCCCCAAACTAGGTTCTTGGCTCTAAATAAGCCTCAGGCACCTTCAAAACTCCCACGATCATTTTGGTAACTCAAATTAGAACATATTTAAGCATTCAAACAGAAAAATAATAGATATTTACTTCATATGAAAATCTGGGTTCTTACACAAGAAATTAAATTTTTTTAGGGATAGAGAACCCTAAACATGTACGGGGGATGGGTTCTGGGCATTCTCCATTAGTTGTATTTATTAGGGAGTCATCAATAGTTATTTCTACATTCAGTGGGGGTTCAAGAAGTGTCATTGATCAAAAATCACAAGGAAAAATTGCATGGTTGAAAGAAAATGTGCATCAAAAAACTCTTATAGGAAAACACGATTTTAGTTTCGGTAGAAAATGGAAAATGAATTAGTTTCTATAAATCAGTGGATGACTGGAAGGATCACCTAAGAAAATTTTCATCCTTATAGCTCATCCTACTATGGTAAATTTAAAATTCTATTGATTATTCAAAAAATTTCAAAGAGCACATACTACTTCCATAAATAAAACTAAAATTTAATTTTTATATTGAAAACATGGACTTAAAGTCACTCAAACCAAATATTGTTATCGATTGAGATGTTGTTTACTTCTATATGAATAAAATGTATTATGTATCATTATCCTTATGTTTGAAAACAATTCAACCATGTGTTCTATGATTTCACTCAGTAAAAAATTTTAAAAGGTTCCAAAGCCTTTAAAAACATTTGTTGAGGGGTAAAAATGAAAAAAAATAAAGTTGTATTTCCATGAAATCAGAGGAAAATGTTCATAGACTGATTTTTGGGATGTAGGAACTAGTAGAATGTCACACCGAGGATTGTTTTTCCCAAGATTCCAATAAACACGTTTTCAGTTTTCTAAAACACTAAAATGTGAATGTAATAGAAAAAACCATATAAAAATAAATCTTATTATTGTAAAATTATGGGACAACCACTGTTGGGAAATTTTTGAAGTGTTCCCATAGACAACACATTAATCAGATGTGTGGTGTGGTTGGAATGATTCAGTAAATAGTTTGTAAAGGTACCAAATCCTTTAAATATGTTTTTATGGGGGGAAACTATTAAAATGACATTATATTTCTATGAAATTTGAGGAAAAAGACAATAGATTGATTTCTGAAATGTTGGAATCGACGGTCCATCATTCCAAGTAACGACTTTCTTGAGATGTCTGAAAAACAATTTGTGTTTTAAAACAATAAAATTCATATAATGATATAACCTGTATAATAATCCCTATGATTGATGTGATATTAGGTAAAACCCATTTTTTTAATAATTTTTTGATGTGTATATATAGAAATAACATCAATCTTCCATGAGGTGTGCCCAAAATGACTCAACAAACGGATTATAAAGATAACAAAGTCATTAAAAATGTGTTTTTGAGGGTTAAAACTAAACAAAAAAATCATATGGACATGGAATTCACATAAATAACCATGTATGTTTTTTTGAATTGATGGAAGTGACAGTACTTCAGTTGGAGTAATGGGTTTTCCAAGAATCATTTAAATGCATTTTATTGTTTTAAATCTCTAAAACATGCATGTAGAGGTAAAAATTAACAAAAAAACTCATATTGATGTGAAATATTGGTAAAACCAAATTTGAGATATTTTTTATGTGTATGCATAAATAAAACATCAATTTGAAATGTGGTGTGGTCAAAATGACTCAGCAAGAAATTTATAAAGGTACTCAAGCCTTTAAAAACCTGTGTCGGGGGTGGGGGGGGGTCAAAACTCATAAAATGATTTTAGACTTCCATGAAATCAGAGTACATGGACCATATATTTATTATTTAAATATAGGAATAGATAGAACATCATTTTATGTTATATTTTTCTCGAGATGCCCATAAATGTTTTTACTGTTTTAAAAATATAACACATGTGTGTTACATTCTAAACCATAGATAAAAACATCATAATGACATAAACTAATT
Source organism: Viscum album (assembly GCA_963277665.1). NCBI lineage: Eukaryota > Viridiplantae > Streptophyta > Magnoliopsida > Santalales > Viscaceae > Viscum > Viscum album. Next base: position 2,004,320,168 of record OY728145.1, on the reverse strand, counting down.
GTAAAATCACTATTGAGTTATTTTTTTTTTTGGAATCTCAGACAACGTGCTAATCTGACATGTGGTGTGTTCGGAATGACTCAGTAAATGGGTTTTTAAAGGCACCAATGCCATTAAAAACATGTGTTGGGGAGTCAAAACCAAGAATACATCATTGGATTCCCATGAAATTAGAGGAAAATTAACATAGATTTATTTTTGAAATGGAGGAACCAACAACATGTCATTCTGTGTTATGATTTTCATGGAATTCAAAAAAGCACTATTTTATTGTTTTAAAACATTAAAACATACATATAATGATAAAAACCAAAGATTGACCTTAAATAATGGGGAAACAACACAAAAGTTATTCTTTATGTGTATATAGAGACAATACATCAATCCAATGTGCGGTGTGGTTGGAATGATTCGGTAAATTGTTTTTAAAGGTACCAAAGTCTTTATAAATTCATGTTGCGGGTCCAAACTAGGAAACAATTTGAGATTTTTTTTGAAATTATAGGAAAACTACTATAAATTTATTTGTGACATGTAGGAAATGATGGTACGTCATTTCGGGTAATGGTTTTTTTGGGATATTTGTAATTTCACTTTTATTATTTTAAAACACCAAAACATGCATGTAATGGTAAAAACTATATAAAATGATCTTAGTTTTATGTTAAATCATTTTAAATCCATTGTGGAGTTATTTTTAATTTTTATGTACCAAAAAAATGTCAATCTACTATGAAGTGTAGTTATAATGACTAAGTAAATAGTTTTTAAAGGCATTAATTCCTTTAAAAACATGTGTTGGTGGCGCCAAAACTGGGAAACTAACATCAAAATTCCATGAAATCAGTGGAAAATTTCTATATATTTATTTTTAAAATTTAGGAATAGATATACTTTCATTCCATGTTACAGTTTTCCTAGGATGCTCATAAATTCATTTTTAGTGTTTTGAAACACTAAAAAATTTGTGTAATGGTATAAAGTATAGAAAAAAACCTCGAATTGTTGAGAAATCACTGTAAAACCACCATTTAGTTATTTTTATGTCTATGTATAGAAAAAATGTCTATCAGACTTATACTGTGGTAATAATGACTCTATAAACTATTTTTAAATGTTCCAAATCTTTTTAAAACATGTGTCAGGGGGTGAAATTAAGAAAAAAATTAACATTTTAATGAAATCACAAGAAAAATGCATAAATTTATTATTGAAATGTAGGAACTAACATAACATCATTCTGAGTAACAGTTTTATCGAGATTCCTGTAACATGGTTTTAGTGTTTTAAAACACTAAAACGCGGATGTAACGGTCAAAACTATAGAAAAAATACTTAGATCAACATGAAATCATGGGAAAAAATGAGTTTCTTTCTATATTTACTCATAAACAACATGTCAATCAGATATGTCATGTGGTTAGAATAACTTTGTAAATAGTTTTTAAAGATAATAAAGAAATCAAAATTGTCTTTTGGTGGGGGGTAAAAACTAGTAAAATGATAAAATATTTTCAAAAAAAGAGATGAAAACATCTATATATTATTTTTTTGAAATTTTTTAATTGAAAACACATTATTAAATGTTTTGGTTTACTTGGGATGCCTGTAAACTCAATTTTTGTGTTTTAAAACACTAAAATAAGCATTTAATGGTTAAAACCATAGAAAACGGCTTTATATCTATGTGAAAACAGAGGAAAACAATAATTGAGTTGTTGATGTGTACGTGTAGACAACATTTCAGTCTAACATGTGGTGTAGTAGGAATGAACCATTAAATTGTTTTTAAATGTACCAGTGCCTTTAAAAACATTTTTTAGGGGGTTAAATCTAGGAAAAGATTGTCAAACTTTCATGAAATCATAGGATAAAGACCGTATATTTATTTTTTAAATATAACAACCAAAAGAACATCATACTGATATTCAGTTTTCATAGGATTCCCATAAATTATTTTTTAGTATTTTAAAACATTAAAACATGTAGGTAACTACCAAAATCATTGAAAATAGGCTTTAATTCCCTTGAAATCATGGTAAAACTATTATGGAGTTATTTATAATGTGTACACATAGACAAAACATTAATCCAGTTGGAATTATTGTTGGAATGACTCGGTAAAAAGTTTTTAAAGTTACCTATGCCCTTAAAAATGTTTTTTGGGGGGTCAAAATAAGAAAATGGCATCATATTCCCCTGAAATAATAAGACAATGAATGTAGATTTATGGTTGAAATTCAGTAATTTATTTCACATCATTCTAGGTTACTGTTTACCCAGGATGGACATAAACTTTGTTTAGTGTTTTAAAACACTAAAACATGTGTGTAATGGTCCAAATCAAATAAAATGATCTCGAGTTGTTGTGAAATAATGGGAAAATAATTGTTGAGTTATTTTAATAATATATGATATGTTTTACTATCAAAGTCTTTAAAATTTGTTTATTAAGTAAATTTAAAGAACACTACACATCTTTTTAATAATTAATTATATTTTTATGTAATTATCCCTTTTCAGTATCAAGTGATGAATCATATCTTAAATAGATATAATTATGTTTTAAAATTATTTTTTATGATATATTATTTATTTTCCATTAACATAAGTTCTTTTTTATTAAAAATATAAAAAAACTGTGAAGCATTCTGAATATATTATGTATTTTTTATTTCACATTTCATTTAAATGTTCTGGTTTTTATTATAGCTGAATGTTGATAGAACTAAGCAGGTTGTTGATAGTTTTGATCCAAAAAATTATTAATAAGGCAGCCATGATAGTTCTTAGTATCTATTTTATGTCTAAATTTTATCATTGATTCTACTATAATTCTAATTTGTTATGTTCAATTTTAATTTTTGTCCTATGTTTTTTCACAATTGTTGATATAATGTGGTCATTTCTATTTGATGAGATGATATGGGCGTATAGGGAGGCATAGGATGTAGTGGGATAGATATATAATGGGAATGGGTTATTGTTGGACATATTTTCTATGTATATATTGATGATTTATGTATAGGTTGAGGAAGATTATAAGTTGAATAGGGTTATGGTGATTTTGGATGTACGAATATATGAATGTGGTTTTATAATGGATTATATATGTATGATGGGTTTTCTATGTATTTATGTTTAAGTTATTACATGTCATATTTTTTTATATTTATATTTATATAATAAACATTTTAAAAAAATTAATAGATTCATTTAGCGGTTGTTAATATTAAACACCCATAAACATAAATGCCGCTGCATTTATAAATGGAGATTATATTAATTTTATCTATTTTATTTATTTGTTTATTTTTTTAAAAGCATATGCTAAATATTCCAAAAACAACAGAGATAAAAACCACCAATAAAAGAAAATAAAAACCACTAAATGATTTTCGATCCTGAAATATAGTGAAGTTTTGGTGACAACCACTAAATGATTTAGCAGAGGTTTGAACAAATACAAGTAGAAAAGATAACATCTATTAATTCCTTCTTTTCTTACAGTGATCAAGTAAATAATGAAACATGAATTTTCTAATATAGTGTATAAAATAAGTGTGGAAACCCACACCTTGATACTCATATTTCTCCTCTCTCATAATCTTCCAAGGAATGATGTCAAGCCTCTAATATAAAAAAAACATATAGCATCATAACAACACGTTGTTTTTCAACTTGATTTGTTGTTTATCACTGGTTCCCACACCCAAAAACTATCACCCACAATCAGTTTCACAACACAAGTGATGACTATTTCCATTTTTATAGGCCCTGATAAGAAATATATTTCATCCAAATAGATATAAATATATATAACTCTTCGTGTATCATTCCTTTTAAAAATGATATCATCAGAGAGAGATATATAAAAATATATCCTAAAAACAATATCTTCAAATATGATAATATCCCCACAACTCGGGTTGAACCCCATCAATCTCCCCCTTTAGCAAATTAGTGAAGGAGATGAAATCAAACAGGCTTATTTAGAAAGAAAACGAGTAGGCTTTTCACTAACCATAAACCTCTACAAAAAATATGATGACACACTTTTGAAGATCTAATAGAAACCTAAAAGCTCCCCCAAAAAAGGTTATACAACTGATGAAGTCTTCAAAATACATGTGTCTATACTGCCAAAACCAGAATTGAAAACATCTAATCCACCATAATGGTGATCAACACATTATTTCGAGAACCTATAAGAATTAATTTCTCCATCTATTCAATATCCTCCGAGAAGTCTAAAACTCTCAGTTCATCAGCTCAGACTTTTATTTTAATTCCTTCTTCATTAGTTACACCCTCTAAAGAAAAGCAATTAGGTGTAAGACCTGAAACACCTAACTTGACCTGCTTCAGTTTCTAAAATTTCTTTATCCTTTTTTATGGTTTTTGAATCATGCATGAAAATCTCTTGTTCGATGAAATATGATCCAATCCTCTTTGAAAAAATATTCATTAAATCACCACACATATTTGTATCCATCTAGTAAAGTGTTTCATAAATTATTCCTCACATATATACAATTGATCCTCTATGAAATTTCAATCATTCATTATCAAATGAACTTATCAATCTAGCATTTTCAAGAGCATTAGAAGATAAAAAATTATGGAATATACCTAGAACATATTTCACATCCCTCAACATCAACATAAAACCTACATTTTTAGTGATACAAATATCACCAAAACCAATAAAATAAGAATGCTATTTATATTCCTTCTTCAATATACAAAAGTACACTTCTCTATATGATGAAAAAAAATCCCCTCTGTTATGTATTATGGTATGAAGCTTCTGAATCAATCACTCATTAACTGTAAATATCTACCTTTGAAAATAAACGCCAACTAAAATTAAATCACCCTCACCTTATATAAGACATGTGTTCGTATCCTCAAACTTAGTGTCATTCACTTTCTTTTATTCTTTAATCTATGTCAATGCATATCAGTTTCTCTACGCATGACCTTCATTATTGAAAAAGAATCACTACACCTTTTTCCTATATTCCACTAACCTCTGTGATTACTGTGTCCATCTATCACTTCTAGAATACCACTATAACCAGATGAATTACCCTCATTTTTCTTTTACTGAGTCTCATTCATCAATAATGTTTAAATCAAATCATTCAACTTCATAATTTCTTTCCTTAATAGTAATGTGTTGATGAGATTATTATATGAATTAGGTAATGAACCCAAGAGAAGAAAATCCTTTTCATCTTCTTCCATATCAATAGGTACCACATTACCTTTATCATTGATTTGGGTATCTTCCAAATATAGCTCCATCATATGTTTGGTGAAATCATCTATATGGTTACCTAAATCTATATTCTTTGACATTCAAAAATGATGCAATGATTTTTTATATATAAACAATTTTTGAGGGGTTTAGATATGTACGTGTTTTCATGATTCACCCAAATCCCTTCCTGATAATTCATATTCATCACATCCCAAAAATTATTGTCCATCAAATACATTTGAATCATGTTTTTCACTAACTCTCTAAAATCATGAAAATTAACATCATTCATCATATATGGATTCTCTATTTTTTTATTCAATGCCTTCACACTCATCTCAGAGACCAAAAAAATTTAACTCATTTCTACCATAGAGTAAAATAATTTTCTCAATGAATAGTTTCATGGGGAAATAAATCAAATGGAGTGAATCACCCATATGCATTCAACAAGTAACAAAAATATCTTATTTTTATACCAATTGTTAGGGATGAAGAAGATTAATCTCAGGATAAAGAAGAATTTTTTCAAAAAAATATTATTATATATGTAATATTTAATTAAGTACAAAAATAATAGTCTAAAATTGAATGGGAACACATAAATTTAATATAGAAATACCTCCAATATATAAAATTAAAAAACCATGGGGTAACTCTAAATTATCTACTACAAATTAGTTAGTAAAAAACTCAATTATAAATCAAAACATGAATTTGAAAATACAACATATAAAACCTTTGTTAAAATACACACCCAATTATACCTTTATCCTCTCTTTAATAATCCTTTATGATAATATGTCACCCTTGTAGATCAAAACAGAATGCTTGGAGTTGTTACAAAACCTAGTTTTGCAACCCAATTTTCTTTTTCTCACTACTTCTAATGCTCGAAAATCATCACGCATGTATCTGATACACATCGTAAGTGATGCCTATTTACCTTTTTGTAGGCCCTAATAAGCCACATATCTTATTTAAATAGATAAATAAAAATATATTTCTCCAAATTTATCATTAATATTAAAAAATATCTGATCACAAAGAGAGATATAAATATATATAATAAAAAAAATATCTTCAAATATGATAACATCACCACAATTCAAGATGAACCCCATCACCCCCCAGTTTCCCATCTCTTATTTATAGATGACATCCTTTTCTTTGTGTCTGTCCCTCTTCTGGAATGCTTCTTAGTTATGAAGATTATCCATATATATAAAATTGATTCTATTCGAGGGTTAAATACTATGAATTCATAAACATAGCATTCTGAATTTTTAAAAGGAAACATTATATTAAATAGCGTACATGGTACACCACCTCGTGCTTAAAAACAACTAAATATTATTATTTAAATGATATCATTATAACCAAGTTATTTGATTATAGAGAATGAACAGGATTAGTAGAATTTTTAAAATATCTTTTAAAAAATTTAATTTAATAATTTTTATATGACCAATTAATTATACAAAATTACCAATGTCACTACTAATATTATTAAAAATTATATTATGTGATTATTTCGACAAATGTCTTGGAGGTTTTTTCTCCCTAAAATCCCATCTCTACATCCCTTAAGAAGATATCTAAAGGAATTATACTGAATAAGAGGTAATAATTTTTACCATCTCATTCATGTTTATTTATTCTTAAATTCCTCTTTGAAAAACCATTGGGAAGTTTTTATTTTAACAATGTTTTTTTTTGAAAACAAATTTTTTTAAAATGAATGTTTTTGTTATTCAGGATCAGACCCAATCCATCATAATGAGTTTTTTATAATAAATTTGATGTTTCTAGATGATTAAATCCAAAAAAAGAGATAATTGTTTTATCATTAAGAAATAATTTTTTTAGTGATAGGTTTATGGTATTAGGTTTTTGTGTTGAGAAACATCATATGCGAATGTAGTCATAAAGATGAATTTATTGATCATATAAATTATCGATCTCATATCCATAAACATGGAATTAAAGTTTAATTTAACTTGGTATTGATTATAAATTCATAAGTTCTTAAGTGTGAAATTCATCATGTTGCTGAATAGGTTTAATGATGATTAGTAATGTAAAAAGATATAATGTTTTCATAATTTTCAAGCATAAATAATAATACGATTTCCAGTTCATGAGTATATCACAAATCATGAAATCTATTATGATAAAATCTTTTGGAGAAATAGAGGAATTTTAAAGATAATATCTATTCCAGAAACCCATACATAGATGATCTGATCTAGAAGTATAGGACATTGATTATTGTGAGGAATTTTATTATTTCATGCTAAAAGTTTCAAATTATTTTAATATTTCTAAGTGGATTCATCATCGAATGGAGTATATCATAATGATAATTCCACTTAAATGATAATTCTACCATTACGAGGATTCCATTTAACTAAATATGATAGTGATAAAGAAATCATAATAATCTGAATAAATTCATATTGTAATAAGCTATGGAAGACAGTCAGATTAAAATGATCATTACAATATAGTCAGATCATAATGAAATGATTAAGGTTAGATTTTAATGATCATAAGTGGATAGTGATATCATAATGAGATAAAGATAGTCAGATCATGGTATGATGAAGAAGTTTCATCATAATAAATCTTAGAGAGTTACATCATAATTAATATGGGGAAGTAAATAGGACTGAAAAAGAGTAAGTTTTTTAAGAATACAAGTCTAAGATAATTTATGGGAAGGTTTTGATAAGTCAATTTTTATGCTGAAATGTGAGTTTTTCGAATATTTTTTAAATTTTATCTTGTGGGAATATGTTTTTAGTTTCTTTCCTTTTCTTTTTAGAGTTGACAATAAGTAGAGGAAAAGTTCATTTTCACATTGTAACTTTTTCATGGGTGCGGAAAAGGTAGAGAACTACATAATACTTGTGAGTTTTTATTTTTATACAGAGATCCCATAAGAGGGTTAGACACTTGAATGTTTTTTTACTGAACTAAGGAAGATCTTGTTGACCATTTGAGAAGAGTTTGAGTTATACAGATTGATAACGGGTTCATCATATGGAGTCTATCAGACTGAATCCATGTGAATGAAGAAGTTTAGATTGTGTTTTGAGTAGTTTCTACAAAGAATGTTTTTTGTTATCCAGAGTGAACAGAAAGTTTTTTAGGCATATAATGATAAATGGATCATCGTATTGAGCCAATAATACTGATTCAGTTAGATTGAATTCATTAGACTCAAGTCCATCAGATTCAGGGTTATCCGACCCATGATCCTTTGTGGAGCTATTTAAATATTTATTTCTCTCAATTTTTTTTACGAAACATTATAAACTAATAGGAGTCACTATAATAATTATTTTTTGGATATAGAAGGTGTCTAATAGGAGTTTCCACAAGTTTTATTCACTTATTCATAATAGTGAATTTCTGTAACACCCCAAGCTTCCACGGTACGTTTCCCTTCGAATAATGCAATAGTGTGTGTTGTACGCAACCTCGAGCTCTAACACACACCACAACTAATTAAACTAGCCGTTGTGAATAGTAATACCTACTTTTTGAAATTTTATAAATTTTATTTATCAAAATGGACTTCATTTTTGGATTCGGAATATCGAAATTAGCCTATGTTGAATTTTTGGTATTTTTCTGAGAACATCTAATTTTTTATGAATAGTGAAAAATACTTAAAAACAACTTTTAAAATAAAAATAATTTATAGTGATAAATTATACTATTTAGTAGTTTTAAAGTATAATTAGAATATATTTTTACCATTTTATCCAATGGTGGTCATTATAATTAATTTAACATTGAAATTGGACATAAACAATTGTCAATCTTTTGGTATAAATTGTTTCTTAGAAACACGCTATTTTTTGTAACAGCGGGAATTAATTATAAAATTAATTAATGCAACTTATATGTCTGTAATTTTGTAAAATATACATCATTTTTGAATTCGGAATATCAATTATAGCTTAGGGTGAAATTTTGGCATTGTTCTGAAAAACTTCAGTTTTTGATGAATAGTGAAACCACTAAGTGGTAGTTAAATAACTGATTTTTCATTTAAATGAAATATTACCACTTCTGTGTTTTGATTTTCAAAAATCCGACATATATGGTTGTCATTAAGAAGTAAAATGTGGTTCAATGAGATTAAAATAATTTTTTGGTGAATAGTAACTTTTAAGTTCTAAATCACGATTAGAGGTAATTAGTGTAGTATATGGTACAAATAATGTTTTAATAATATGAGATGAGAATGACATTTGTCATACTCCTATTGGATGAGTAATGGGCGACCAAGACAACCCATGGGTTAACTTGGGGGCCCCATGGAGCCACTTTAGTTGGAAAATGACATTAATATATATTTATTTAATGTTAAAATTAAATTGACACAAACACGAGTTGTTTTACTAAAACAGTTTTTATGTGGGGTTACACAAGTCCAAATTTTGACTATAAATATAAATTAGAAATATAAAACGATTTCCTACATCATAGTATTTTTTTTATAATTTTTAGACTTTAAATAAATTAAATTATTTATGACATCATTATGATGCAGCGATGACCTCATTATTTAACGATTTAAATAAAATGAGACGATAATGAAAAATCTAAGGCTTACACTTGTCCAAAGCCTATTGGATGAGGAGATTTCTAACCCTTATCACCTTATCCACGAATTATATAAGTGTGAGACCTTTAAAATCCGAAAAGCATTGTATAATAATGTAACATTTCAATCTTTCCAAAAGAGCCCCTCCTCTCCTCTTATAAAAGGCCCCCACCTCTACCACCTTATTCACACTATCAAGCCCTTTGGTTCGGAAAACCTCTGCCCAAATACTCTCCCAACTTCTCTGCCTTCATCCTAGACACTTTACTTTAGTTAGAAAGCCATCCTAAGGAGTCCTATTGATCAAATCAAAAGAAGAACCCGAAGAAGAGGTAACATTTTCATCACCCTCTTTCAAGTTTCTTTCTTCTTCCACTCCCTCTTTGTTTATTATTTCAATTCTAAAATTATAACTCCAGTATCTTATATATACTGTGATGTTATTATAAATATGGAACAACCATATTCAGTATTCTACCCATCATTTGAATGACATGTCACCATATGTGCGTACGTACGGCTTACCGTCTCCACGTTGTGGTGTAATTGTTATTCAATATATTATTATTTAGATGGGTATAATAATGATATGTAATTCATGTAAATAATAAATATAACATGATAATGATTCTGTATATAAGATATACTATCCAATTATATATTATTTTAATATCAAAATAATGATATTGTCGCTCGTGCGTACGTACGGACTACCGTCTCCACGAACGCGATGAGATTCATTCTCCGTCGTATCCATTCAAGTATAATTATCATTTGATGATTTAAAAATAATGTTTAAGGACATGATATCATTCTGGATATGAATAAGATACAACCTATCCATGAAAAACACGACTTACGTAACAAAACATAGAAATGAAAACGAGTAAGTTAACACCCGAAACAACGATAAATCTAAGATATTGTTAACAAAGCAATGTTAAAAGATCATATATGATATCATATGAATGTATATGATTCTTGTATAATTTAATAACAATTATTTCACCATTATACAGGAGGTTAAACTACCCCAACCAAGGAAAAGTACAAGGTAAGGGTTTACTTCACAACCTCTTCATCATCCAAGGTTGTTATTACGTAAATATCCACTTGGACCTCGTTATCATCCACATCCATGTTACTTAAAAATGTCTTTCAAAACATTTTTTTACTATTAAATAGAAAATGGGTTAAAGTCATTTATACCCTTATACGTTTTTTAAAGGAATCGTACCGTCGTTTTCCAAACAATGTACTTTTTGACCTTTTTGACAAATTTACGGTAAGAATGTTTTTTTTAACTTATACGGCGGGTGCGGCTATTTTTCGCCATTATAACTTCATAGAAGCTTCCCTTACAAGCTTATAAGAATATTTTCAAAGTAAATGTATTATTTTATAATTATGGGACTTTTAAATGATTTCAAAAAAGAGAGATATTTCTCTCAAATAGCTTTGATTCCATCCATGTCAACATCCTTTGATGGGTTTTAAGTTTAATTGAAATTGATTTATGATACAAAACTCCCATTGAACATTTTGTGAAATATTTGACTGTGGATGTGTTATTTTTATACCATCCATAGTTTATGGAGAAATTGTTGACGTTTCGTATGCTAGTTTTAATACGAATATTATGTTATGTTTAAACCTAATCATATGACGAATGTATTGGACTTAATAAGTGACGGGTGGAGCCCGCTATAGCTCCTCGATGCATCGGTAGGTCTCATGAGACAACTAGACGTGGAATTGGCCGAGGCCCTTTCCCAATTTGATTTATGGTTTTGGCCGAGGCCTTAATCATTTTAGACGTCTTGGCCGAGGCCTTGACAAAATGTTTCAGAATGTCTGGCATTATACATTCCCTCATTATGAAAGTGGTTATTGATATTGCATGTGATTATTCGACCAGTAGAATATCCATGTGAAGAAGTGAATGGCATTATCTCATTTTACTTTTTCCATATTATGTTGAAGTTCAAGTTTAAAAGGCTTTTGTTTTAGTTATACATTGCCTTAAATGTTAATGTTTATTTATGAAAGCTTCCGCTATATTGTTATCCTTACTGAGCATCTGAGCTCACCCCTTTCAACGTTTTAATATTTTCCAGGATGTGAAGAAGTATTTTATGAATGACCTGCAGGGATTTTCAGAAGAGGATATGAGTGTGGTCTATGGAGACTTTGTTATTGTAGTTTTTCACTTTATGACGTAATGTAACGTTTACGAATGTATCTAGTGTTTCCAAGGCTACTAAACTATTCGGTCTTTCGAGAATTGATCTTTTGTGATTATGCCAATGTTACGAAGTAATGCATCGACTCTGGGTAGCTGGGGTCGGGGTGTTACAGGTTGTATCAGAGGCAGTTTAGTACTAACCTTGGAAGCTAGATTTAGACAAACTTTGATTAGAGCACGTAGACCTAAGATGAACTTTGAGGATTAGTATAGAAGAACTTCCTGAAAATTTTGGTTTTGTAGAGATTTTGTGAGTTTTCCAAGCAATACATCCCTGTCTGGATACGAGCAGGTAGAGGCGGCTCTGGCACAGATGTACCTAGGGGTAAAACCCGAAAACACCGCTTTGAGCTAGACTCGAACAGGAACTGGTGCACGACAACGGGCCTTGCTGCACTCTTGGTTACGACACTCCTGGGGGATATGCTTAAGATAATTCCCATTTTCTTTACAAACCACTATGAAGGGTTACGAGTATATACTTCCTCAAAGAAAACATTTTTATAATTATGGATTATATCCATAATTAGTTCAATTTATGTTAAGTGTTTTACAAGTATGGAATTATGTATTTTGATTCATAAACTAATCTAATTTATGCCATTATTTAGAAATGGCGCCTAGTGGAAGGAATGGAAACCGTATCAATGCACGCACTCCCTGTAGGGATTGCCCTCCCGCTCAAGATAATTATTGTGGATCTGGAGATACAACTGGTGCTGATCAGCTTCTCACCGTACTGGGACAACTCATGCAGGTTATGAATAACAACATTACTCGTATGGAGCACCCTGATCCGCAACGTGGAGGATCAATGCTAGACCGTTTCATGAGGCAACAACCACCAACCTTTAATGGGAGTACAAATCCTATAGTAGCTGACCAATGGATAAATTCCTTAGAGAAAATATTCCAAGCCTTTGGGAGTAGTGAAAGGGACAAAGTTTTCATGGCAATTTACCGCCTCACTGGAGATGCCGATCAATGGTGGTCACTAATTCAAAACACAAAGGAAGATGATGAATTAACAAACATGGAGTGGCGGGATTTCAAAGAGATTTTCTTAGAAAAATACTTTCCTCGAGACCATCGAGCGGATATGGAAAGGCAATTTCTGAGTCTGAGGTAGAAGGAGGATGAGAATGTCGCAAAGTATGAGGCTAACTTTACATGGTTAGAGAGGTATGCTACAGATTACATACGTAACCCAAGAAGTAAGACTGATCGTTTCTTTGATGGGTTAAAACCATTTCTCCGTCGAGCTTTAGTATCACAAACCTTCTCTTCATACGAAGGTATCGTCTCGTGTGCTATCAAGACGGAAAATGAATTCTCTAAGTATTATGACTTTAAATCAAAGCATGATAAGAAGAGATCCGCTGAAAACTCTGGGAAAGGAAATAAGGAAACAGGGAAGAAGGGTAGAAATGAATTTCCACTCTGTGATAATTGTGGTAGGAAGCACCCTGGTGCCTGTCTAAAAGGAAAAGGAGTATGTTACAAGTGTGGTGAAAAAGGCCACCAAGCTCATGAATTCAAGGGAAAGAAAGCGGCTGTCAACGTGGAATGCTATTATTATAGAGAGAAGGGACATTATGCAAATGAATGTCTTAAGCATCAGGGGAACTTACCTCAGAAGAGGCCAAGGGATCAGGGCCAGGCTTATGCTATCACTACTGCTGAGGTGGAAGCTCTGAAAGACGTGGTGGCAGGTAATTTAATGGTTTCATCAAGTTTAGAAAATGCGTTATTTGATTCTGGATCATTGCATTGTTTCATATCTTCCCAGTTTGCTAAGAAAATTAGATATTTCCAATTTAATTTAACAAGGGAGTTGTCGGTCAAAACCCCTAAGGGAAGTATTGGTGCAACAAAGTTTTGTCGATTAGTTCCCATTAGAGCACCTAAATGTTCTTTACCTGCTGATCTCATCGTCATACCCATGATTGAATTTGATATAATCCTCGGTATGGATTGGATTTCGGACCATGATGCAAAAATTTATTGTAAGAGGAAAGAGGTTACGATTCTTGATGATGATGATAAGGAACACCTTATCTTTAGAGCAGAATCGTCGCCACATAATTCTTATCTAGATCCACCCCCAGTAGCTCAACTAAATTTAATTATTGGGGAGGAAGAGAAGGAAATTACTGATGGTGAGGAAAGGAATATTCAAATAGAGGATGTACCTATTGTGAGAGAATATGTTGATGTGTTTCCGGAAGATTTACCTGGACATCCTTCAGAACGAGAAGTTGAGTTTTCCATTGATTTAATTCCTGGATCAAGGCCCATATCAAAGACCCCTTATAGGATGGCCACTGTGGAATTAGTTGAACTAAAGAAACAACTAGAGGAATTGAGTAATAAGGGATTTATTCTCCCTAGTGTTTCTCCTTGGGGAGCCCCTGTTATTTTTGTTAAGAAGAAAGATGGATCTATAAGGTTGTGCATCGACTATAGGGAGATTAATGCTATAACAATAAAGAACAAGTATCCCCTACCTCGCATTGATGATTTGTTTGACCAACTGCATGGAGCTCAATACTTTTCAAATATTGACCTTCGGTCTGGATACCATCAGTTGTGTTTGAAGAAGGAAGATGTTCCAAAGACAGCATTCTGAACAAGGTACGGGCATTACGAGTTTAAAGTAATGTCTTTTGGATTGACTAATGCACCCTCTGTTTTCATGGATCTAATGAATAGAGTTTTCAAGGAATATCTTGATGACTTTGTAGTGGTATTTATTGATGATATCTTGGTATACTCCAAAAGCCACGAAGATCATGAAAATCACTTACACATTATCCTGAAGACTCTTAGAAGACATGAATTATATGGGAAATTTAGCAACTGTGAATTCTGGCTTCAGGAGATTTCTTTTCTTGGCCATATTGTCTCTAAGGATGGAATTTCCGTTGATCCTTCTAAAACCAAGGCAATCCAAGAATGGCCAGCACCGACAAGTATAACTGAGGTATGCAGTTTTATTGGTTTAGCAGGTTATTATCGACGTTTCGTCCAGAATTTTGCAAGATTGGCTAACCCATTGACAAAGCTCACATGTAAAGGGATTAAATTTGTCTGGACAAAAGAGTGTGAAGAATGTTTTGAAGAACTGAAGAGAAGATCAGTCAATGCCCCTGTATTGACTCTACCATCGGGGAATGATGGGTTTGTTATTTATAGTGATGCATCGAAGAAAGGACTTGGTTGTGTCCTTATGCAGAATGATAAGGTTATTTCCTATGCATCACGACAGCTAAAAATTCATGAGAAAAACTATCCTACTCATGATCTTGAGTTAGCAGCTGTGATCTTTGCTTTAAAGATATGGAGACATTATCTCTATGGTGAAAAATGTGAGATTTATACTGATCACAAGAGTTTGAAATATATTTTCTCACAATAAGAAATCAACATGAGGCAAAGGCGATGGCATGAACTACTCAAGGATTATGATTTCACGATACATTACCCCCTGGGGAAGGCAAACAAGGTGGCATATGCTTTGAGTAGAAAAGACCATGGAGTTTTGAATGTGATGAGAATTGAAAGGGATCCAATTTTCATGGATCTAGTGAAGATGGACATGGGAATAACTAGGGAAGGTGAAACATCAATGATTTTTCAAATGGTTGCCAAACCATCATTAATAGAAAGGATTAAGAGTTCTCAGACCAATGATGAAGAATTTTAGAAGAAGATTAAGGATGTGAATGATGGAAGATTGAGGGACTTTGTGTATAAGGATGGAATTTTGAAATTTGGGAAGAGACTTTGTGTTCCCGATATACCTGATCTAAAAAGGGAATTGCTGGATGATGCTCATAGTTCCAATTTCTCTATACACCCTGGGAGCACCAAAATGTATAGAGATTTGAAAGAACATTTTTGGAGGGACAATATGAAGAGAGAGATTGCTGATTTTGTGTCGAGGTGTATGGTTTGTCAACAAGTGAAAGCTGGAAGACAACATCCTGTTGGAGTATTGCAACCTCTTCCCATACCTGAGTGGAAATGGGATAATATTACGATGGACTTTGTCATGGGACTACCAAAGACTCCTAGAAGGAATGATGCAATATGGGTCATTGTTGATCGTCTTACTAAGTCAGCACATTTTCTGGCTATACGGGAGGATCTACCACTTGAACGTCTAGCAAGATTATATATTAATGAAGTTATAAGACTTCATGGATTACCCATATCGATTGTTTCTAATCGTGATCCTCGTTTTACTTCAAGATTTTGGAAAAGTCTTCAAAAGGCCTTGGATACTGAACTTCGTTTGAGTACTGCCTATCACCCTCAAACAGATGGACAATCAGAACGGACTATTCAAACCTTAGAAGACATGTTGAGATCATGCTCTCTTGACTTTCAGGGTATGTGGGATCAATATTTACCACTGGTAGAATTTTCCTATAACAATAGCTTCCATTCAAGCATTCAGATGGCACCTTATGAAGCGTTATACGGAAAGAGATGTCGTACACCAACTTGTTGGGATGACGTTGGTGAAAGAAAACTTGTGGGACCAGAACTGGTGGAAGAAACAATGGAAAAGGTGAAGATAATCCAAAACCACATCAAATCAGCTCAAAGTAGGCAGAAGAGCTATGCCGATAACAGAAGAAAGGTTTTGGAATTTCAGGTGGGAGATCATGTTTTCCTAAAGGTATCTCCATGGAAGGGAGTTATACATTTTGGTAAGAAGGGTAAGTTGAGTCCCAGGTACATCGGACCTTTCGAAATTCTAGATCGTATTGGGGTTGTAGCTTATCGTTTGGCGATGCCGCCAAATCTCTCCAAAGTCCACGATGTTTTCCAAATATCGCTATTGAGAAAATACATGCCGGACCCAACACATGTACTTACCTATGAGGAATTAGAACTGGAACACGATCTATCTTATTGCGAAGAGCCCATTAGAATTCTTGATGTGAGGGAGCAGGTGCTGAGAAACCGGACGACTCGTCTGGTAAAGGTTTTGTGGAGAAATCATAAAATGGAAGAGGCAACGTGGGAACCTAAGGAACTTATGATGAAGAACCACCCGAGTCTTTTTATGCAGTAATACCCTAGAAATTGCGAGGACGCAATTATTTGAAGGAGGGGAGAATGTAACACCCCAAGCTTCCACGGTACGTTTCCCTTCGAATAATGCAATAGCGTGTGTTGTACGCAACCTCGAGCTCTAACACACACCACAACTAATTAAACTAGCCGTTGTGAATAGTAATACCTACTTTTTGAAATTTTATAAATTTTATTTATCAAAATGGACTTCATTTTTGGATTCAGAATATCGAAATTAGCCTATGTTGAATTTTTGGTATTTTTCTGAGAACTTCTAATTTTTTATGAATAGTGAAAAATATTTAAAAACAACTTTTTAAATCAAAATAATTTATAGTGATAAATTATACTATTTAGTGGTTTTAAAGTATAATTAGAATATAATTTTACCATTTTATCCAATGGTGGTCATTAGAATTAATTTAACATTGAAATTGGACATAAACAATTGCCAATCTTTTGATATAAATTGTTTCTTAGAAACACGCTATTTTTTTGTAACAGCGGGAATTAATTATAAAATTAATTAATGAAACTTATATGTTTGGAATTTTGTAAAATAAACATCATTTTTGAATTCGGAATATCAATTATAGCTTAGGGTGAAATTTTGGCATTGTTCTGAAAAACTTCAATTTTTGATGAATAGTGAAACCACTAAGTGGTAGTTAAATAACTGATTTTTCGTTTAAATGAAATATTACCACTTCTGTGTTTTGATTTTCAAAAATCCGACATACATGGTTTTCATTAAGAAGTAAAATGTGGTTCAATGAGATTAAAATAATTTTTTGGTGAATAGTAACTTTTAAGTTCTAAATCACGATTAGAGGTAATTAGTGTAGTATAAGGTACAAATAATGTTTTAATAATATGAGATGAGCATGAAACTTGTCCTACTCCTATAGGATGATTCATGGCCGACCAAGACAACCCATGGGTCAACTTGGGGGCCCCATGGAGCCACTTTAGTTGGAAAATGACATTAATATATATTTATTTAATGTTAAAATTAAATTGACACAAACACGAGTTGTTTCACTAAAACAGTTTTTAAATGGGGTTACACAAGTCCAAATTTTGACTATAAATATTCATTAGAAAGCTAAAAAGATTTTCTACACCATAGTATTTTTTTTATAATTTTTAGACATTAAATAAATTAAATAATTTATGACATCATTATGATGCAGCGATGACCTCATTATTTAACAATTTAAATAAAATGAGAAGATAATGCAAAATCCAAGGCTTAAACTTGTCCAAAGCCTATTGGATGAAGATATTTCGAACCCTTATCACCTTACCCACGAATTATATAAGTGTTGGACCTTTAGAATCCGGAAAGCATTGTATAATAATGTAACATTTCAATCTTTCCAAAAGAGCCCCTCCTCTCCTCTTATAAAAGGTACCCACCTCTACCACCTTATTCACACTTTCATGCCCTTTGGTTCGGCCAAACTCTACCCAAATACTCTCCCAACTTCTCTCCCTTTATCCTAGAATCTTTACTTTAGTCATAAAGCCATCCTAATGAGTCCTTTTGATCAAATCAAAAGAAGAACCCGAAGAAGAGGTAACATTTTCATCACCCTCTTTCAAGTTTCTTTCTTCTTCCACTCCCTCTTTGTTTATTATTTCAATTCTAAAATTATAACTAAAGTATCTTATATATACTCTGATGTTATTATAAATATGGAACAACCATATTCAGTATTCTACCCATCATTTGAATGACATGTCACCATACGTGCGTACGTACGGCTTACCGTCTCCACGTCGTGGTGTAATTGTTATTCAATATATTATTATTTAGATGGTTATAATAATGATATGTAATTCATGTAAATAATAAATATAACATGATAATGATTTTGTATATAAGATATACTATCCAATTATATATTATTTTAATATCAAAATAATGATATTGTCGCTCGTGCGTACGTACGGACTACCGTCTCCACGAACGCGATAAGATTCATTCTCCGTCGTATCCATTCAAGTATAATTATCAATTGATGATTTAAAAATAATGTTTAAGGACATGATATCATTCTGGATATGAATAAAATACAACCTATCCATGAAAAACACGACTTACGTAACAAAACATATAAAAGAAAACGAGTAAGTTAACACCCGAAACAACGATAAATCTAAGATATTGTTAACAAAGCAATGTTAAAAGATCATATATGATATCATATGAATGTATATGATTCTTGTATAATTTAATAAAAATTATTTCACCATTATACAGGAGGTTAACCTACCCCAACCAAGGAAAAGTACAAGGTAAGGGTTTACTTCACAACCTCTTCATTATCCAAGGTTGTTATTACGTAAATATCCACTTGGACCTCGTTATCATCAACATCCATGTTACTTAAAAATGTCTTTCAAAACATTTTTTACTATTAAATAGAAAATGGGTTAAAGTCATTTATACCCTTATACGTTTTTGAAAGGAATCTTACCGTCGTTTTCCAAACAATGTACTTTTTGACCTTTTTGACAAATTTAAGGTAAGAATGTTTTTTAACTTATACGGCGGGTGCGGCTATTTTTCGCCATTATAAATTCGTCGAAGCATCCCTTACAAGCTTATAAGAATATTTTAAAAGTAAATGTATTATTCTATAATTATGGGACTTTTAAATGATTTCAAAAAAGAGAGATATTTCTCTCAAATAGCTTTGATTCCATCTATGTCATCATCCTTTGATGGGTTTTAAGTTTAATTGAAATTGATTTATCATACAAAACTCCCATTGAACATTTTGTGAAATATTTGACTGTGGATGTGTTATTTTTATACCATCCATAGTTTATGGAGAAATTGTTGACGTTTCATATGCTAGTTTTAATACGAATATTATGTTATGTTTAAACCTAATCATATGAGGAATGTATTGGACTTAATAAGTGACGGGTGGAGCCCGCTATAGCTCCTCGATGCATCGGTAGGTCTCATGAGAAAACTAGACGTGGAATTGGCCGAGGCCCTTTCCCAATTTGATTTATGGTTTTGGCCGAGGCCTTAATCATTTTAGACGTCTTGGCCGAGGCCTTGACAAAATGTTTCAGAATGTCTGGCATTATCATTCCCTCATTATGAAAGTGGTTATTGATATTGCATGTGATTATTCGACCAGTAGAATATCCATGTGAAGAAGTGAATGGCATTATCTCATTTTACTTTTCCATATTATGTTGAAGTTCAAGTTTAAAAGGATTTTGTTTTAGTTATACATTGCCTTAAATGTTAATGTTTATTTATGAAAGCTTCCGCTATATTGTTATCCTTACTGAGCATCTGAGCTCACCCCTTTCAATGTTTTAATATTTTCCAGGATGTGAAGAAGTATTTTATGAATGACCTACAGGGATTGTCAGAAGAGGATATGGGTGTGGTCTATGGAGACTTTGTTATTGTAGTTTTTCACTTTATGACGTAATGTAACGTTTACGGATGTATCTAGTGTTTCCAAGGCTACTAAACTAATCGGTCTTTCGAGACTTGATCTTTTGTGATCATGCCAATGTTACGAAGTAATGCACCGACTCTGGGTAGCTGGGGTCGGGGTGTTATAATTTCCATAGACCCACGGGATTGGGTTGTTAAATGATTTAGGTTTCATACTGAGGTTGAGCCTTATAAATCTCCTGTGATTTACTTTCTTAATTTTACATGAATGAGTATTTACTAAAATATGATAAGGATATAAACTATTATAGATTTAAGGGGATATGTTTTAAAAGTATTGAAACTTATAGAAAGTGAACGACTAATTCAACCCCACTTTTTAGTTGTTATTCGATCCTTTGGAACATTAATTGGTATTAGAGCCAAGGGTCCCTTGTTGAGTCCTTATCATTGATAATCTAAATTCTATCTACAGTATAGGAATTATGATAATTATGGAAAAAACTACCAATGTAATAAAAGTATGATTCATTATCTCTTTTATCTTATCATGGAAGTTGTTAATGTTTTTATAATAGGGTTACCACTTATTAAGAAAGATTCCAAATAAATTTTGTTGATAAGATAAATATCGAAGTCGAAGGAAAATCTAGGATTTATATCCATATCGATTTAACAAAAAATGTTTTATGAATGTGATCGGTCTGAAAAATTTCAATATTATGTGGGAAAAGCTAGAAAGTATTTTCAAAGGGAATAATAATGTAAAGGAAACCAAGTTACAAATTTGGCATAGTAAGTATGGAGGCATATGAATGGGGGATAAATAAGATATTGATGAACACCTCACCAGAGTAAATGAATTTTTTTACAACATAATAGGATTCAGTGATGTCCTGAAGGATTCTACCATTATAATAAAATTCAACAGAAACATTTTAGACAAGTTTTATTCTAAAATTCCTTCTTTAGAAGATAATTATGATTTAAATCTTTATGAATTTAAAAACATTATTGTCACTTATGAAATGAGAAAATCTCTAATACTCAAAAATATGATGAATGATGAAATGGATTTTCAATCCATAAGAAAAATGAAAATAAAATATATTGAAGATATTGATCCTAGTGACTTCGAAGATAAATGGGATAATGAGTTGACTAAAAAATCATGTATATTATCTCTAAGAACTATAAAAGAGAAATATTGAAGTGTGGTAGAAAACATCCTCTAAAATTTTTTGAGTGTGGATGAATCAAAAAAATTCCATGAATTTATCTACGAATATTGTTGATGAATATCAAGTCGATTTTGATTAAAAACCTCGATGAAGGAAGTGGAAAAAAAGTACTAAAGAATAAATTTCATTAACAAAATAGAAGAAGATGTTCACATGAGAAAAAATAAGTATGATGAGTTTGAATGTTGAATTAGAATAAATTAAAAATAATTCTTCAGAAGATGAAAGTTTATAAAAATTAAAAACCATCATTACAAATTTTAATAAAACAAAATATTCCTTAGATAGTCAAGATGGTGTTGAAGAATCCTATAGAGAGTATCAAATAAGAAAAAAAATTGTTCCCTACTTCGAGAAAAACAAAACTCCAAAGAACAAAATAAATTAATGAATAAATATTTTGAAGATGTTGATAAAGGAATAAAATATGTAATCAAACAGGAGGAATAATTCATTCATGATATATTAAGCTACAAACTTTGAATTGATGAACATGGAATAATGGTTGAAGATCTTAGTAAAAAGATAGAAGATATGGAATAAAAAGTTAACAAGTCACAATAAAAACTTTTTGGGTCCAAAATTACCTTGAGGTAGATAAATTAAAACACCAATATAGATTTATAAGTACAAATTGAGACTTCTAAAGTGACCGAGAGAAGTCAAATCAAGAATCAGGTGAAATCCTCATCCACCAAAAATAATGGTTCTTCTGATTTTTATAAATTTATAGGTTCTAGAAATTATTAGTAAATATTGGGTGTAAAAAGGGTGTGAGTAACCTTTTTTATCTAAAAAAATGAAAACTCACTTTGGAGGAAAGATGGTTCGCATCCAGAGATTGATAGAGAGGGAATAGGTTACCAATGTCAAAAAAGTTTCATTAGAGAAAGATCTTATTTCTATATAAGTAAATAATTGATGGTTATTCATGGTATTGTGGAATACAAGGACACATGTCATATAATTATTAGAATCACTTGTCACTTCCTAGTGGATTTTTTGAAAAAAGTGAAAGCAAGGGTGGAAGAATAATGAATAACATTCCTAACCCTCGGGATGTTATAAATGAAAAATATCAAGATTCTAGAATCCTTATAAAAAATATATATATTAATCTATATAAGAAGTTTTTGGAAGATATTATGAGGTTATTAATCATCCTTAAATATATATGCAACTCCATTTGGAACCAGTATATTATTGTAGAAAAGAAAAGGAATATGGAAAGAATAAATTTAATGAATGAGATTTTTTTATCTAGAAAAAATTAAAAGAAATTAAAATAAAGAAACCATGGATAATTGATAGTGGTTGTTCTTAAAATATGATATGTGATATAAAAAACATGAAACATTTTGAAATTCATGATGTAGGAGAAGTTACATTTGGAAATGTTAGTTCTTTAAAAATTATAGGAATCAGAATGACTGAGACTAAAAATGAAATGTTCAAATCTAAGGATTTCTTATTTTTTAATGGGCTAAAGCATAACTTACTTAGTATATGTAAAATTTATAATGATGGAAAGGATGTTATTTTTAGAAAATATTCTTGTATCATTATAAGTTTGTAAGATAAAAAATTTATCACAAAAGGGGATATAACTAGAGGTAATATTTTTCAAATTGGAGTGTTTAAAAACTCATGTTACTTGAGTTATGAAGATGAAAAAAAATTATAGAACAAAATACTTGTGCACCTAGGGCAGGAAAAGAAGAAAAAAACCTTATAAATTTGATGTTGTCCATTATTTTCTATAATTAAAAAATATGAGATGAAGATGTTTGTGTTACTTATTATAATGGTAATATGACAAAAAATTCATAAAAGAGTTGAGATTCAGTCCATAAGACCTCTTAAAATTATTCATTCTGATTTGTGTGGTCTGAAGATACATCAATCTAAAAAATGATACTTATACTATATCACTTTTATTGATTATTTCACCTACTTTTAAAACATAAATCTTATGGAACACAAATCATAGGATGTGGAAGTTTTTAGTTTTTTCAAAAATGATGTTTTGAAATATATGGGGGATTATATAAAGAAGTTGATAGCATATAATGTCACTGGATTCACATGAAATACTTTTTAAACTTATCTAAAAAATCTTAGTATTAAACACCAGTATAGTTCCCCAAATATAACACAAAAATGGAAATGTATAAATAAATAATAGAATTATGGTGGCAATAAGAAGAATCATATTAAAATAATACAATATTTTAAAGTTCTATTGGATAATAAGTTTTTAGTATTGTAGTCCATGTTCGAAACAGAAGCATATTGAGATCTAAAACCAATATGACTTATTATTAAATGTAGTATAACAAAAACCATTCAATGATGTAATTAATTGTTTTCCAAATTCCATGTTAAATTTAAATCAAAAATACGAATTTGGTAATGTTTGGTGACAAAGATGGCGGAGGAACCTTTATGGATTATTCTCCTAATGGAAGAAGATATAAATTCAAGAAAAAATGATTATAAAGGATGGTGGAATCATATGATTCTAAATTAATTGAAAATATAAAATCCATAAATAAATTGTTGATAATTATTTTAAGGATAAACAAGATATTTCCAATGATTGCGAGTCAAAACATCATTGTTGATATTTAAAAGAATTATATGATGAGGAAAGTTCATCTGTAAGTGAAAATTTAAAATTTTCTTCCTTAAAAACATGTTTCCTTTAAAAACATTAGTGAAAAAGAGGTTCTAGTTAATACCATAAGAAAGTTGATATTATAAATCCAATCATCACTTTTCTCAAAAGATTAACCAGAATTAGTTTCAGAATCTATTCAACACAATAATGAGTGCATGCTATGAATAAAGATTTGAATCAGATTGAATGAAATGAAATTTGGGAACTTATTTTATGATCAAGAAATAAAAATGTGGGCAAAAGAAAATGGTTTTACAAATAAAAAAATTGAATGATCATGGAGAATATTCAAGAAAAAATAAATATATCTTTTTCAAGGAAATGAATAGATTGATGGTGTGGATTTTGAACAAAACATTTCCCCAGTTGCAAGATAAGAATCTATTAGAATGATTCTATCAGTGGTTCACATCAAAATTAAAAATATTATCAAATGGATATAAAGTCATCTTTCTTAAATAGTGATATTGAGGAAGAATTTTACATTGAAAACCCATGTTTTTTAAACTTGATAATGATGAAAATAATGTTTTTAGATTGTAGAAATTCTTGTATGGGTTGAAACAAGACCCACATTAGTAGTATTCAAAATTTAATAGCTATTTGAGAATGTAGAATTTTTATAAAGGAAAAGTTGAAGTCAACTTATATGGGAAATATGTTGACTCTGAAACTATAATTGTAATTGTTTATATCGATGATATATTTGTTACTAGGGAGGAATAAAATTTTGAAAATAGATTTTTAAGAAATAAAGAAGAATATTGAAATGTCAATGTTGGGTGAATTAACTTTCAACCTAGGCTTAGAATTTCAAAAAAGTACAATTTCATATATCATGAAATGTATTCCAGGGAATTGTTAAAGATGTTTTGTTTGAAAGAATATAAATAAGTTTCTACTCCCATATCTGTGAGCACAAAGATGATTAATTATGAGTCCAGAAAAATTGTGAATCCAAAATACTTTCGAAAAGTGTTAGGATTTTTTCATTACCTTATAGGCTCAAGGCCTGATATTGTTTATGTTATGTATTTTTTCAAGGTATCAAATTAATCTGACAGAATCATATATGTTGGAAGAAAAAAATAAAATGAGATATTTTAAAGGAACAAATTCAC
This sequence comes from Viscum album, assembly GCA_963277665.1. Taxonomy (NCBI): domain Eukaryota; kingdom Viridiplantae; phylum Streptophyta; class Magnoliopsida; order Santalales; family Viscaceae; genus Viscum; species Viscum album. The sequence continues at coordinate 2,004,294,473 of OY728145.1, read as the reverse complement.
ATGGGTTGTTATAAAAAAGAAATTATGAGATGAAGTTTCATGGTTATATTGATTCTGATTGGTCTGGAGATAGTAATTATAGAAAATAATCCTTAGGTGGAACATCATTATTTGGTGAATTTATTGTAATTTGGTATAGTAAAAAAATAATGTTCAGTAACTTTGAGAATATTAGAATCAGAATATATTGTGGACACTCGGGATTTTACTTAGATGTTGTGGATGCATGTTTAAGTAGATGATTTGAAATTAAATGTTTCTAAACCATTCAAGACACTCTGTGATAATCATAGTTCAATTGAAAATTCTAAATATCATGTCCAACATTCATGATAAAAACAAATTGATATAAATTTTCACCTTATGAAATATAAAGGTACTTATAGAGATGTTTTGTTGAAATATAACTTTGAGATATATCAAATTGATGATATCTTCGGAAAGAAAATACAAAAAAAGTTTTGTTGAGTTGAGGTTGAAGCTTCAGGTTCTCTGAACTATAATGAATTCTTAAATATCATATGGTAGTATCCCATCATGATTTGGATTATGTTGACATAGGGGGAGTTAAAAATTTGTACTTTGTAAGATGTTTTTACTTATCATTATTTTATGAATATGAAGTTGTGGCTATCATAAAATGGGGGAGATAAAAAATAAAAGTAAGGAATGTTTATATTAACATGGATGCAAAATATTCTTATCACCAAGTGATGTAATTCATTCGAGACATTACCTCAACCAGTAGTGTTGTTTTAGGACACTCTCTTTTGATAAGGGCTATGTTTTGGTAAAAGTTAAAAAAATATGAGTTATTTATAAAAGTTTTGTCGTGAAAATTTCTGATAGTTGAAAAATTTGTTAAAAATTGTTTTTAAAAAATAAATAGGGGAGATTTAATAACCTTTTTGATGATTTTTTTTAATAATTTTTTGTATTTTTGATAAGTAATTTTTTCGAAAATAATGTTTTTGTTATCTAGGATCAAACCTAATCCATCGTAATGAGTTTTTCATAAGGAAACCAATTTTTTTAATGTTTAATCCAAACAAAAAGGGAGAGAATAGTTTAATCTTTAGAATTTTTTTTCTGAACATAAGTTTCCAGACTCCTGTTCTCGGAATAAGAAGCACCATACATAGAAGTAGTTAGAAAGTTAATGTTTTTTATCAGGCAGATAAGCGATCTCAGATCCATTAGCTTGGTATTAAGGTTTCATTGGACTTTGTGTTCTTTATAATTTCATTATTTCCTGAGAATAAAATTAATAATGTTGCTCAAGATGTTGAATAAATATTTTTAATGTCAGATGTAAGAAAGATATCATATTTTCAAAATAAAAATTAGATGATTATTTTAGGGTCATGAAGTTCCCACAAATCATGAAAACTATCATGATAAAGTATTTTTTATAAATGGTGAAATCATACATATCATACCAGATCTAGAAAGTAGGAAATAGAATATAATATCTAGAAGTACCATACACAGATGTTTTTCAGGAGTCTAACTGTGTAATGATGAAGAAGTTTTACGAATTTCAATGTTTCTGAGTGGAGTCATCATAAGATGCAGAACATCATAATGATAAATATATTGTATTTATAATTATATCATTATGATGACTCCATTGGACTAACTCTTAGGATAATATTCATATTATAATGAGCTAATTAAAGTTATATAGTAATGAGCTGAGGAATATTTTTATATTGTAATGAGAAGTGCAAGATAGTCATATCATTATGAGCTGAAGAAATTCTATTCGTAATGAGCATAGGAAGATATTCATATCTTAATGAGCTGATGATAGTCATTTTGTGGTAATATAAAGATGATTCATCATAATGAATCTAAATAAGTTACATTATAATTATGTTGATTAAGTTAATCGAATAGAATAAAATTCATTTTGTTTGAGAAGAAAAATCTCGGCGAAATATTTAGATGGTTTGATGAAGTCAAAATTGATGTTTAAATGAGAGTGTTTTTCATTGTTTTTTAAATGTGAGTAAGAAATATATATTTTTCAGTTTCTTGCCTTTTATTTTTTGAGTCACCTATAAATAGAGGAATAATTCATTTACACTTAGTAACTTTTTATTAGTGTAGAAAAGGTAGAGTTTTGCATAATCCTTGTGAAGTTTTATTTCTAGATTGAGATCCATGAAAATGTTCTGACTCAAGAATGTTTTTTAGGATTAAGAATACTATATTATGAATTTGAGTAGAGTTTGAGTTTTTATGATTGGAAATGGGTTCATCATACCGAGTCCATCAGACTGAATCCATCAAACTGAGGAATTTTGAATTGAGTTTTGAGTAGTTTATGAGAAGTGTATGTTTTGTTATCTAGAGAGAACAAAAAGTATATTCAGGTGAAAAATGATAAAGGGATCATCATATTGATTCATTCATATTGAGTCGATCAGATTCAGTTCATCAGATTGAAGTCCATTAGACTCAAGGTCATCTGACCCAAAAACATTTGTGAAATAGATTGAAAAAATTATCTATTCATTATTTTTAGATCAATTATTTTGTTAGAAACTTTGTAAAATAATGGGAGTTGGTATAATAATTCTTATCAAGAGATATGTGGTGTCTAATAAGAATTTTGACAACTTGTATTCACATATTCATAATACACTACTGGAAAAATTCCCTATACCAATGGTTTGGAATCGTTGGTATAGGCTTCCAAACTGTTGGTATAGGCTATACCAATGGTTTGCAGAACCGTTTCCAAGTAAGAAATTTGTGATTGAATGACCTAACCACTAACCTAACTTAATTTTTTAAACATAATTTAATAAATATATATATTTATTATAATAATTATTTTAAATATTTATTTATTTAATGTCTGTTGTAAGAAGATTCTATTAAAAATACATGTACCTATACCAACGGTTCTCAAAAACGTTGGTATAGACCCGTACCAACAGTTTTGAGAACTGTTGGTATAGGTTCTTTGATTTTGGGAACTATACCAATGGTTTTGGACAAACCTTTGTTAAAGGTCCAAATTAGTGATCTATACCAACGGTTTTCCCAAAACAGTTGGTATAGATCATATTCCTAGCAGTGATAGTGAATTTTAATTGACCCATGGGAGTGGCTATGGTAAGAATGTATGTTATCACATTGAGGCTAAACCTTGTGAATATCACATGATTTAGTTGATTTCCTAATTTATCATACATGAGTATTTACTAAAAGTTGATAATGTAAAAAAATTTCACAGTTTGAAGGGGTTATGTTTTTCAATTATTGAAATTGATAAAAATTGAACAACTGATTCACCCACTCCTAGTTATTATTCAATCATTTGGAACACTACTCTTTATGTGTTGTTTCCATGCTAAAGTAATGAACCTAGTATCATATACATTCTATGAGGTTTTCATGATTATGGAAAAACCATGTTCCACTTTTTTATCCATCCAATGAAAAAAGAACACACCACATGTGCGTACGTATGACATACCATCTCCGCACTATAGTGTAATATGTTTTTAATCACCACTTTAATTGGAAAAGTATATCTTCCTCCTCTGAAGTGGATCATGTACATGCTGTGTAGAGATGGAACAACAAGGATTTCGCCAGCTCCTTTTTCTACAGATATGGTCTCTCATTTAATTTATCATTCCTTTGTTTCGACCTGTTTTGTGTCATTATCCTTTAAATATGGTTGAATTAACCTTGTGGGGAACTGTTGGTCCCATCGGGTGATTGTGTGGGGATCAGGCACTCATGAAAATGGAACTTCTTAGATTTAACTTCCTCATATGGTCTCTAATGGGTTCATTTGTGGTGGAAAGAATGTCGAACGTCCTTGGTATCCATGATTCATGGACCTGCATTAAAAAGGAAGGTGCTCGTTAGCTGGTGATATGGCCAATGACACTTGAGGACTCTATTGGTCAAGAGGATGGGAGGTCAGGCTCACCGCACCCTTCTGGGAGAGGATTGTTGGTTGATCTAGGACTCTATTATAGATTTAAGTCATGTTCATAGGTTTTTTAATCCTTTATTCATTCCTGAAGAGTGTGTCCATGAGCTGCCCTTGGTTTTCAAGATCATTGTGATCATGCATATGTTTTATTCCATGGAGGTGATGCGGACTTATCCATATTATACAGTGATCTAGAGTTAATCATCATCTAGGGGGTGGAGGGTGACTTGATGTTGGGATAGGTCCTCCCAAAGAGGGATTCCTATGTATCCTCTGGAGAGGAATCAGAACCCACGTAGTTCGGATATGTGGGGCTTACACATGGAAGATGCCCATTTTATAGACATGATTGGGTGGACCTTTTTGGAATGGGAACCCTTTCGAGATTGGGCCTTCTAGAAGGAATCTTACATATCATGATCTATTCAAGAATCAGAGTTCTTTTAGTTTAGATTTGTGTGGATTACACATGGAAGCTTCTCAATTCATAAACATGATTGGGTGTACCCTTTTTTGATAGGCACCCTTTTGAGCTCAGGCCTTCTAGAAGGCATAATATGTATCCTGATCTAGTCTGGAATCAAATTTATCTTAATTCAGATGTGTGGATAATATGCATGGAAGAATCCCATTTGATATACATGATTGGGTTGAACCTTTTAGGATGGGAACCCTTTTGAGCTCAGGCCTTCTGGTTGGCGTCCTACGTATCCTGATTGGGTCAGGAATTAGATTTCTTAAAGTTCAAATTGTGTGTTGCTGTTGTAATAATCCCAAAAATCTAAGCCCATAGGATTCATGCTTAGTTTGAGGAATAAAAGGATTTGAACTATTTGACAATTCATATGCCTCCTCCCCTATTGGTGGGGGAGGGAGAGCCTGCGGCGGAAGAGGTCTGGGTGAGCATGATTGAGGGCATGGAGCAATGAACCTTTCCATGTGAAATAGAAATAAAGGTCACGTGGCCCTACCATGAAGGATTAGGGACTTACCTCAGTGGGAGGGCCCTGGAGCATGTTCTAGGAAGGGGAGGAGTTTCGTCCTCATCATAGGGGGGAGCGAACATAACCCCTTCATCTGATCACTATTACACGTTAAATGGAAAGGAAAGTTATCACCCCTAATCTTGAAAATGGGGAGGTTCATGTTGGAATCCCATGGTTGGACTCCAGGTTACCATGGGAATGCACCTTATAGTCATTCTTGAATCCCACACCTTTGTTGGGAAGGCCTTCGTGACTCCGCTTATCGTGGGTATGTAGACTCAATGGGGCATGTTGATGTGCCCGATGGCCTAGTCATTCGAGTCTGGTGGCTTTGGAGGAAGATTTGGCCTAGTGTTGGAGGACTATTTAGCAGAGGGATTATGGAGGATTGGATGGTAATGAAGGGGTGAGGTTGTAACTAGAGGGAATAATACACAAAACACCCCATTCCACGTACCAGTTTCTCATGCGGGATGCGGAAGGCTCCGCATACCGTAGGGGTATGTGGGAAGGAGGGACATCCACATAACGGTCTGGTACATGGACATGGGTAGTTCCAACCGTGTACCAAAGTGGTATGTGGGTAACCATACCACTTTGGGTTATATCCCCAAACAGATTGGGAATGCGGTTTCGGGTTCAGTCCACATAGTAGTATGCTACGCGGAGTGACATGATGAAGGAGGGTTGGGGGAATTACCATTCATGGGAAATTCATCCATGAGAAGTATTTGGTTTGTGTTTCACCAGTTGGGTTCACAATTCTATTATTATGATTTGATTCCTAATTTTTTTTGGTTTGTGGATGATTGTACCTGTGGAGGAATTGGTTCGCGGTTCATGCTTTGCTGATAAAACAAAACGGAAGCTGGAGTGCAACCTCTAATTTTCCCTAAATCTTTCATCACCTGTTATTCCCTCTTTTTTTCTCCTTTTCTGTGTGTATTTTATTCTTAAACTATTATCATTTTATAGAGAATTAGAGTGATCATATCTACTAGGCACATGGAACCATTTTTGGAGGCCCATTGAAGTAACTTTTAAACCCCTAGAAGACTAAATCAACTGGGGTTTCAGAGACTTTGGTTCACGATAATGGTTCGTGGAACCCTGGTTGTCCGCTTAATCTTCCAACTAAGTGGTTCACGGCATGGTACGTGAACAGTCTCCCATGCAGAACACCTTAGGTTGATGTGATTCATGGTTTTCCCTACTCGCTGGATATCATTTCTTGGGCTAGCGGTTTGTGGACGTTCATTCATACCTGGAGGTTCACAATCCATCTTCTTTGCATACCTTTCCCGGTAATGGTATGCGGGCCATTTTAAAATTTGAATTCCTTTAATTTCTTTCAATGAAATACGACTCAATTTGAGTCCCTTCGCCTTGATAAACTTATAGAAGTGATTGATTCCTTCTGAAAAGTGATTTTGGGGGTATTTCTTCTCATTAGTGGAATTTTCAGGACCCCACAAATGCCCCCTATCGGAATGGTGTCTGTTCGGAACGAAAAGGGGACTATTCGGATGTATAAGTAGTCCTAAATGGAAATGGTTCATGGTAGAATAGGTTGACCCAGTAGGAGGGAAAAATAACTATATATAAGGTCCCATTTCAATTTTATTTTACAATTTTTCATAGAAAAAATCACTCTCTATTCCTCAGCCTCCTTCACATTCATGTACTGAACTTCTCTTGAAAATCACATTCATGAACTATTCTGTATGTTAGGCGAACTGATTTCCTCGCCATTTCCCCATTCACATACCTCATTTTGGATTCCATGAACGGGATTGTGGAAACATAAACCTTATAATTTGGATTCCACATAGAATAAGGCTACATGGGTAACTTGTTCGCATACGAAACTTGGATCGGTGAACCTAACCTCAAAATCTATTAATAAAGACTTAAATTTTAATCCACAACTTCTGAATGTGAACTTATATGAGGCTGAGGTTAGCGGTTTCTACATTCCATGGACCATTCTGTTCACCTTCCAATGGTTCGTGGGCCTTCTCCTTGCAGTCATGCTACGTACCTTGGTTGTACATGGTGATAGTATTCACATACCATAGCTATAGGTGGAGTCGCCACCACGAGTTATGTTGTATGCAAAATGCTCTTTTCGTGTACTATTTTTTATGAAAAGTATGTGGAACCTTTTGCGTGCATGTTTTAAGTCCTTTATCCATTTTTTCTTATCCTTTTCTCAATAATTCTTATAGGATTGACTTCTTATCATCTTCTGGATCATCCTATGAAGGTTACAGTGGCTGATTCATAGGTTGTTGATAACGTCAATGCTTCTTCTGAAGCTACTATTACTGGTCCTCTTTCTGCTACTGATGAAAGATCAAGGGATATGGAGGCTTTGGTTGACGATAAGACTTTGGTCCCTCCATTTCAATAATCCCTTGAAAATGTGCTCATAGTGGGTCAACGGGAGTACCCAGTCTCAGACATGCTTCCTTCTTATGGGTTTGGACTTTTGTCTAACATAGTGATCCTAGTGCCAAACCTGACTGATTATTCCTCTACATGGATAATTAATAATTCGACTCTTAAGGCCTTTATCTATTACAATGGAAGGTACCTTCAGAGAGAGACGAATTCTGGTCTTGTGCTACATTATGTGCCTCAAACCTTAGAGGGGGTGTAGTAGAAACCTGATCAGACAACCCACTATTATCAGTGCACTACGAGGAAGGCTACATCAAATGAGTACCATGGTTGGTCATCTCAACAGGACCTTCTCCCTGGTGTCTCATTTGGTATGGATTTGGGGTGGCCCTTTTGGGTTCACCGGAGTTGTGAAGAATTACAAGTTGATTTGCAGCTTGTGGGACTGTACGAGGCCGCCTGGTTTTCTCATGCATACACCCATCATCCTACTGACCTTAATTCACAACTTTTAAGTAGGTGGAGTCCAGTTACCAACGCTTATCACTTGACACACGGGGAGGTTGGAATCAGGTTTTGGGACATCCACCTGATTTCGGGAGTCCCTATCGTTGGGGACATGTATGATTAATTTCTCCCTCCATCAACTATTTGTGATGAGGAGGAAAGAACCCCCCTCTAGCCAGGAAACTCCTCATCCAAGTGAAGATGCTTTTAAAGGAAAGTGATCCCAGTCTAAAACAGGACATTCCATTTGATGGCTATTTTGGTTATTTTGATAGGCATATTGGTCTCAAGCTCGATCAGTGGAGACCTAGGGATTGTATTACCAAATCCACCCAAAGAGGAGCAGCTACTTACTGGCCCGCCTTAGTAGAGGGGTATTTTTGGAAATGTGGATGGGGTATCGTCCCTGATTTCGGTCAGTTATTTCGACTGTCAACATTCTTTGACATGTTCTTGAGTGGCTGGATTCTACCAGTGTAATAATCTAGTGGTGTAAGAGCCTCAAAATTTATCATGGATGCTAATTTATCCACTAGTAAATGCATCAATTTGGCTATCCCCGTGTTAGCAAATATATATCGCTTGTTGGGCCACATCAGTGAAGGGGGGTCACCCTGCAAGATTGTTGTCCCCTTTCAAATTCATTAGGGATGGATGGGAGCCCACATAGGGGGTTATTCCTTCATCAATTCTTTACCAATCCCACATTGACCCTTTGACCGTACCTTTAGAGCACTAGTGGGGTCATTCCAGTGGCATGGGCCTCACAGGACAAGCAGGAAGAGCACACCGAAAGAAATGATAAAGACTTAATGGCTTGCATAAACATTTGTGAATGTTTTTCTTACCATCCTTATAATTCCCCCATAGATACCATTATGAAAAACACATCAGAAGACTTTGTTAATTGAGGTTACTTATTTTCCTTATGAGATGGAGTTTTGGTTGCTCGTATTAGAGGGGAACTCATCTGCGAGGGCCATGGACCCTGAAGGTTTAGTGGGAAATTAAATTATGTTATGAAGTTAGGCCCTCCTCCTCTTAAGAGCTCTTGGGAGAAGAAATAACTTATGATATCTCACCAATTGTTGCTGATGTTCATCCAGGAGGACACCTAGAGACAAGAAAAATATCCGGATTCTACAGATTTCATGCCCTTCCTTACCAAGAATTACACTGAGGCCTATGTAAGGTTATATCCTGATGTCCAATTGACTGAATTGGTACCCATGGTGGAAACTTACAGGGAATCTATGTCCATGGGAAAGGGGAAACAAAAGTAATCGTGCGATCACCCTCATCCTAGAAATGTAATTCGAAGGTACATTCACTACCTCCCCGGAAAAGTTGTGATAGATGGGTTTAAGACCTCATAGGCAGCCAAAAACGTTATTGGGGCTGCTGTTGGGAGTTCATCATCCATTATTTTAGAGGCAACATTTCTAGTGGTTTGGATGCAATGAGACATTTTGAAAGTTCATCAATATTTATGTTGGCGTTCCTCTTGTGATTTATGGAAACTACTCCAGACTATGGAAGTTTCCCTTACTGATATTGTTTTAGTTTCATCACTGAATAACATTTCATTCGATGAGGATCCAGATGAGGTGGGATGATACCTTAAGGACCTCGAGACCCTCATCCACCACTGATGTGGTTGCTGTAGGTACTTGCATTAGGTTCTTTCTATGTTGTGACCAGAAACCATTGATAATGATGATGATGTTGTAGGATTACCTACTAAATACGCCACAAAAAATGTTTCTTCTTCACCCCCATAATCTCATAAACACTCCTCCTCTCGAGGTCCTGATCTTGAAGGGACACCCGGGAAACTTTTATGGCTATCGAATCCTACCATGCCTCCTCATGTTAACCCCCCAACATTGGCCATCCCAATTACGGTTGCGTTTCCAGAGGCTTGGATGGTCAGGGATGAATTGAGGGACAGCACCTCAGATGAAGATATATGGAGACTTATTTACAGGTAAGGCTTCGATTTTCTAGGTTTTGGGGGAGCCATCACTCCTTACAACATTTCAGCCGACGAAGATCCCGATTAGGTGGTTTCTCACCTAACTGAAATGGATAATTTCCATGACACTCCTACGGGCAGACATTACTGGTCAGACTGCATGGCATTGATGGAAGTATTCCCATGACTGATGGGAGAGGTCTATTCTACAATATTTGGCCATAAATTCATTTATTGAAAAGATGATGAAAGCTTCCCACTTTCCTTCTTATTTATTTATTTTTCTCTATGGGCCTACCGTGTCTCGGTAGACAGCTTTTTTCCTGAATTATTCTCCCGGAGGTACTGTAGCTGGGGAGTACACTCCCTTCCCAATAGGGGGTACTGTGGAAGGATCTCCCAGAGCCCAAGAGAATATAGAGGTGGTAATTTCTGACCCATCTATGGAGTTCTCTCCTCCAGCTCCTCTTGGTGATCTTAATCAGGAGCTATCTCCCCATCAATCTAAGAAATGTAATCCAGCTTCCCATCTATCGAAGAACATTGGAAGGCGGGTCACAAGTAAGTGTCTGATCACCTAGTGATTAAACAAAATATCCTTAACTTATTGAATCATTGGTACATATATGTACTTTGATGTAGGGCCCAACAGTGATCAAATGACAATTTCTAAGGCATCTATAGCCCCTGTCCCCTTCAGGGTAGAGGAATAATCGGCATCTATTAAAACTGATCAGAACAGGGAAGTATGGCTTTTTGAGGAGACCAGGGGTGTTGTTGACCCATTGAATGTGCTTTCCCCTACTCAAAAAATTTTAGCCCCATCATTGTAACGTTATCTAGGAGTCGAGTTTTCCTTTTATTAGGCCGAACTTATTTTCATGGAGATGGACACAGTGGTCTTTGTGGCGGGGGCTATGTTTAGTGACGAGCACCAGGCTTTGATAGATTTTGTAAGGGATTCAAATACCGTTGGGCCAGTAAATGTCGACCAAGAGGCTCTTCTCCCAATATAGGGAATTTCTTCAAAGGCTGATACTCTTCATGCTTATGGGGGCTTAGATAAATTCACTGTCGTGGAGGTTAATGTTCTGTCCCCTGAAATCTAGAGCAGTCTATCATTCCATTCTTTCCAGTTTTGAGAGAAGTTATGTTTTCTTCACCCATTGTTCTAAGACCAATATCCTTATCCTGAATGACTATCCCCACAAGTCTTATGTTGACCAATGACCTTATAAGGGTCGTATTGAGGACTGTTGTTCTGACCAGTCATGGTTCCGGGTCCTCGACACTTTCTCGTATTCATGGAGCATGATTAATGAGTAAAGATGTAGTAACACCTATTTGGACAGTGATACTTCTTCAGGGGTGGAAGGTATTGTCTCCTCTTCTTTATCCACAGAATCACAACCAAAATATTTGGCAACGATGGATGTCCCTACCTTGCCATCTATTATGGTTAATAGAGATGAGGCTATTTCTGGGTCAAGCCGTGTTGTAGCTGTCAAACCAAGTCCCTCTATGGTGACATTCATTCCTGACTACATTTCATTGTTAGGGAGTGATTTCAAGACTGACTGAGAATGACTGGATGAATTTTGTCCTACTAGGAAAAAATCATGGAGGAACATCGGGGGATTAATCTCTCAAACACCATTGGAAGAGATGCCAGCCAAATTTCTAGGGTTACATGACTAATTTTAGTTATGGTTTTCAGTGGATTTAACTATAATGGAATTTAGTATATAATAATGAAAGTGGTTGCTACTTGGGAAGCAACAGTTTCACTTGAATCTCAACTCTATGTGGAAGATTCGATAGATTATCTAGAGGCTACACATCAAATACTTATTGATGAAGCTGCCACTCATGTCAGTATTGTTGCGAAGTTTCAAAATGAAGTCATGAAGAAAGAGTATCTGATGGAGTAGGTTGACTAGGAAGTGGAGAAACAAATCCATAAACTGGAACAAATTAAATAGGGACAGGCCCATGCCACAACTTCTATTGAGGAAGGGCGATGGAAAATGTAGGAGGGAGAGAGAATTTGCCTCCAAGCCATGAGAAAAGTGGAGGTGTTGAGAGTGATTGCAGAAGCTGAGACTATGAACTTATTGAAGATTCTCCAAGCCATTGAGGTATCTCACCAATTGTTGATACAGCTTTGTGACTCCACAAAATGTCTCCTGTAGTGGTCTTATCATGTTCTCAAGGAGAGGATCCAGGTTGTGGATAACCACCATATATTTTCATGGAATATGATGGAATTGATTTACCTCTAAATTCCCTCTCTTTTAATTTTCATGTCAACATTATTTCAATCATGTTTTAATTTTAATCCAGGACTTAATATCAATAAACTGAGATAACTTAATCAAGATCAAATTTTTTTCATGAGCCAAGGGACTCAGCGAGCGTAGTTCAACTACTGATGAGGTTCTATTGAACACATCACTATATTTTGTGCCTTCTTCATTATAACCCTAATTTATTCCTAAGCCTTCTTAGTACGGGCTTATCAGGTATAAATTGGATTTTTCCCAAGCCACCCATTGTGGGTTTTCAACCTGACATGATTTACACGTTTTCTGATGACTCAATGTTTCCTTTTTATCAAATCGATACTAGACTATTACCCAGAGGTTCCTTCAATAAATTTTCCCTCTAGCAATCATAATTTATCTTCTTTATATGACAGTACATAGTCCTACCATTTACATTTATTACTGATGTTTTAGGTCAAACAGCTTTGAGAAACATTAATGGCATAAGTCCTCAAATTCGAACCGTTAGTCACGAATGTCCTAGTATCCATCCGACACGGGTTAGGGATTTTTATTGACCATGTATTTGTGGATTCTAGAGATGCATGAGGCTCATGATCCACTTTAGGAATAATGAGGTAGGAAAATAATCTCTTAGGGAAGAATTTTCCTTTGATTGACGACCATTTTTGTGGGAGACATATGCAGAGCCACCGGTGCATGATATACATAGTTAATAAAAGGTTTCTGCATGAAACTGGCCTTCCATTCCCGATGGCCTGGTGGGATTTTCCACATTTTGGGTTTATCTTGATGTTGGGATCCATAATAGGTGGATGGCTTAAGTAGTGTTGTTTGACAACATTTGGAACAGTCACATCAACCTCGAGTGGGAAATTTTTCCCGCACGTTTCTTACTTGTGTGAGGGAGATCTTCAAAGTGGTCAGTTTAGTTAAGAGTCTTTTATATGTCAGGGGCACTTGGGAAGAAGGAGTTACATAATCCAGCATCCATGATTTTTCTAAATCATGGGGTTTGACATGAGGTAAATGTCATTTGAGCGTATGGAGGCTAGAAATAACTCTCCTAGGAATGAATTTCCCTTTGATTGTTGTCCATTTTTGTGGGTGATGTATGATGGGACACTGGGGCATGATATGCATAGTCAAAACAATGTGTCCCTTGGACACTAGCCTTCTCCCTTCTATGGCCTTTGAGAATTATGGAGATTGGGAAATTTCTGAATATGGTGTGTAACCTTTGACCAGGGGTTCCCCTGGTCATAAGAGGAGGCTCTTTAGATGTACTTCTTCGTGGAAAACCGGAAATGATTGGGGTCACAATTACATCGCATATGTGGATATGATATCCTTTAGAAACCTCAAAAAAGATCAAAGGTGAATTAGGCCCATATGTTCTGATATATCCAGGATGTGTGAAAGGGGGGACATGTAATCCATGACTTTGAGGGCCCTTAAATCAGGAGGGACGGAATGAGTCATGGAATCCATTGGGCATACAAATGTAGGAGAGGACTCTCATGGGGATGAATTTTCCTTTGATTGACAGCCATTTTTGTGGGTGACGTATGCAGAGCCACTAGGGCATGATATGCATAGTCAATCAAAGGTGTCCACAGGACACTGGCCTTCTATCCCAGATGTACTTGGAGGGTTATGGGGATTCAATATCACTTAATGAATGGAGTTTGGAATTTGGAAGGTATATACCAGGACATACTGGAGATAGTTGAAATGTGATTTACTTATAGAATGGTGTCCCATATGTAGATCTGACTTGTGCACAGGGTGAGGTATTCGTTCTATATTTGGGATACCCGGTCATTTAACATCACATGGCCATGAAATAGGGTTCCTCTCAGGGGAGGGAATTGTGAAATGCCTTTTAGGGTCGTGCTACTATGATCAAATTCCTAGGCTATTATTCCCCAATGTCATAGCGGATCTCCTACTAAGATCCCTAAGCTCACATGAGCTGTGCTTGGTGTGAGAAAAGAGGGATCACAAGGGTTTCATGTCACCATATAAGAATAGTGAATTCAACATTAGGGGGAATTTTTAGGTTAAATCCATTTCCTTCTAGTTTAACATTGTATGGTGAGGATGATTTTGGCCTTGCAGTTTAACGTTACATGGGGAGGACGATTTTGGAAATGCAGTTTAACATCATGTGGTGAGGAATATCTTGGCCATAAAGTTTAACATCATGTGGTGAGGATGATTTTTTCCTTGTATAGGTCTTCCAAATTTTTAGGTTAATCACATTCTGGGTGTTCCAGTGTTCCTTAGACTTGAGTGATGATATAAGGTGTAAACCATAGTCCCCAGGGCGACTTGAATCTGGAGGGATGACATGGGGATTGAAATCCATTTGGCATACTGAGGTAGGAGAGGAGTCTACTGGGGATGAATTTTCCTTTTATTGATGGCCATTTTTGTGGGCGACATATGCAGAGCTATTGGGGCCTGATATGCATAGTCAATCAAAGGTGTTCGTAGGACACTAGCCTTCCATCCTAAATGTCCTTGAATGATTCTATGGATCCATGTTTTCTCAAGGTATGGAGTGTAAAAAAAGGGAAAGGTATTCATGGGAAGGTGAGAATACCCATACCATGATTAACAGTGACCTTCTTGGAGCTTCCACATAGGTTCGACCAGCATATGGGTGAAAAGGGGCTTTTTTCTTGTGGCTCGACTAGGATGTTGAATCTGAGTGTCACTATGTATCACGAGAGAGTAGGAATCAATCCACACGTAGTTATGGAAGTTACCTACAAACATTTATTGTATGTGTTAGGGACACATGAGGGAATTTTGGTTTTACTTGATATGGGTTCCAGGCCTACCATACTTTTTTATGGTTTAATTGTATTAGTGAATCCATACCACTGCTCCAAATCTCATGTGAGTTATAATCGATGTGAGAAACAAAGAGTTCTTATAGAGAATCTTTTACAAGTGTGAGGTGACATAGAATATGATGGGTGCCTTTTCATTTCCTTTCATGGTGGGGCTGGGCTAGGATTGAAGATCCATCCATATCTTTGTATCATGCATGGGAAAGAATCAAGTCGTGCATAGTTCTGTGTGTGCCCCATACCAGTTTGGTTTAGTCCAATGGGTAGGGGCATTTTCATTCTATCAATCATGACAGCCAGGTCTACCATGTTACCCCATACTTGACTTTTGTATGAGAATATCTTCCGCTAATCCTAGGATCACATGAGTTGTACTCGATGTGAGAAACAAGGAGTGATAATGGTTTCCCTTACGAGTATGGGTAGAGAGGGGGCTTGATGGAGGAATTTTTCTATATAATGGGGGATAGGATAGGTTCATGTACTGAGGCATCTATACATATCCTTCGAGGGTAGGAATAAATATGTATGTAGTTCTTTGAGAGATCATAAAATTTATTGTCATGCAATTATGATGTTTTATGATATGTAGTTTAACATCTTATTGCAAGGAAAAGTTCCTTACAGTTTAACATCATGTGGAAAGTATGATGACTCATAGTTTAAGGTCATAGAGTTTAGACCATGATATGGGAGAATTTTTATCTCATAGATTATGTTCGTAGAGTTTGTACCATGATATGGTGGCAATTGTTTTTGCATTGTTACTCATAGTTTAAGGTCTTAGAGGTCATACCTTGGTATGGGATTCATTCCTTATGACTCATAGTTTAGGGATGTAGATCTTGGACCTTAATATTGGGGGGAAATTTTTATGACTCATATTTTATGTTAATAGAGTTTGGACCAACACATAGGGGCACTTTTTATGACTCAAAGTTTAACATCATAGATCTTGGAATTTTAAATTGGGGTGATATTTTAAACTTTTAGTTGAAGGTATTAGAGTTTGAACCTTGGCATGGGGATATTTCTAACTCATAGTTCAATGTCATAGAGTTTGGGCCTTGGAATGGGGACATTTTTAACTCATAGTTTAAGGTCTTAGAGTTTGGAAATTGGCATTGGTACATTTGTAACTTATATTTTATGGTCATAGAGTTTGGACCTCAGTAAGGGGATATTTTCAAATCATAGTTTATGGTGTTAGAGATTCGACCTTAACATGGGGATTTGTTGTTACTCATAGTTTATGGTCTTAGAGTTTGGACCATCACATGTGGGAATTTTTTATGATGACTCATAGTTTAACATCCCAGATATTTCTACTTTGTCATTGGGGAATTTCTAGGAGAAGTATTTCTTAAAGATCTTCACATTTGTGGGAGCTGTGATGATCATTTCGTCCATTGATATTAGGTCATACAATCTATTAGAATAGACCTGATGTATGACATACAGTCCTTCCCACTTTGGTTCAATCATTGGGGGCTTCCTCCCTAGTATCATCAGGGTTCTGAGGACTAACACCATTTCTCCTTCAAGGAAATATCGAAAGATAACCATTTGTTGAAGGCCTGTGCAATCTGATTTTGGTAGATTTCTAAATGGTGCAGAGTGTGCAGCCTTTTTTCATCTAACTATTCTAATTCATAGAACCATCTCTGGGATTTCTCATTCTGGGAGATCTCATCACAAATTCCCATACGTAGTGACAACACATGGATTTTGATAGGTAACATCACCTATACTTCGTATACTAGTGCGTATGAGATTGCCTGAGTGGCAGTGCTGGTTGTGGTCCGATTAGCCCACAATGCATGAAAGAGCTTGTCTGGACAGAATTTATTATCCTTGCTGACCATCTTTTGAAGTATGTTGTACATAGTCTTATTGAAAGCTTCTATCATCCCATTGGACGCCTCGTGGTAGTGGGATGATTGGTTGTCCTTGATTCCATATTCCTGGTACAGTTTATCCAACTCAGGAGAGTAGAAGATGGTGTCGTTTTTGGTCAGTATTGTATGAGGGAAATAAAATCTGGGGATGATGTTGGAATTCACAAAGATGATGATATTTTTCTCCCAAACATCCTTAATGGTTATGTATTTATCCCATTTAGAAAAGAAGTTGGTTGTTGTGAGTATGAACCTGAATTTTCTGGCTGTAGCGGGAGGATACAGTCCCAATACATCTATCCCCCAGGCGATGAATGGCCAAGAGTATTTAGCTCTATGAAGAAACTTTGGGGGACAATGTATGAAATTATGATGAACTTGGCATGAATGACACTTCATAGTGAATATGGCGCAATCTTGTATCATGGTGGGCCAGTAATACCCATGCCTTCGGATTTGGTGTGAGATCTTGGTCACTGATTGGTGTGCTCCACAAGCTCCGACGTGCACTTCTTTCATGACAGAAGAGGTCTCTTCTCCATCAATTCATGTAATATGGAATCCATCAAGGGGTTGTTTATATAGGACCTTATCCTAGTTCATCCAATCGTACAAGGTAAAATTGAATGCTTGCCTTCAGAATTTCTCCCTTTTAGCCCAAACTGGTAAGAGTTCTTTATTCCAAAGGAAATTTGTGACGGGTGTCATCTAACTAGTGGTATGACCATAAGGATCAAAAAAAGGGGATTATTTCATCAATTTCCTATGTATTGATCTGTATGAATGGAAAAACCATCCAACAGTGAGCAATGATAATGACTGTTTCATCCCTGTCAGGATCAGCCAAATTTGTGGCGGCATTAGCCAAAGTGTTTGCCTGAACATTCTATAACTGAGTGACATTAGTCAACATTGTTTCTGATGGGAATTATTTCACCATTTCTCGAACATGGTTCATAAAGTGAAACAATACATCTTTATTGATAGCAAAGTCTGTGTTGACCTGTTTGATAACTAGCTCCAAATCACCCTTTATTTTTAGGTGTTTTGCTTGCACATGGAGTTCCAATTTAATTCCTGCAATGAGGGCCTGATACTCCACTTCATTTTATAGACACCATTATGAAAATAGGAAAGATTAAGGCATGATGGATTTTAGGGGATACGAGTACAACTCCCAACCTCACTTTGTTGAGATTGGGATCCTCCATCCTTTTCTTGGTCGGGCTTCGGGAAGCACCGTCAAAGTACATTTCCCATATCTGGGGGTTCTCCTAGATGGAAAACGCATCTTCATCTAGAAGGTCTACAACTAATGGTGTCGTCTCTTTTGAGGGGTTCTCGGCCAGGAATTTGGTAACTTCTGGCCTTTGATGGCCTTCTATGCCACATACCATATGTCAAACTGTTGCAGGATGATGGTCCATCATGATAGGTGCCCATTTAGCAGGGGAAGATTGAGGATATACTTTATCAGGTTTCATAAGAAGACCGGGTGGACCTCATGGTGATATAAGTAATGCCTATGCATTTGAAATTTGAATATTATGGACATACGGTTTTTTTCAATCTTCGAATACCACGTTTTGACATCAATCATTGTCCGGCTAAGGTAGTAGAGATTGTTCTCTCTACCAGCATCATTGTTCTACATGAGGCAGGCACCTAATGAATATTCCGAGGCAGTTACATATAAAATTAGTAGTCTCCCCTAAACTGGAAGCATGAGCACTGGTGGGATTAGGAGATATCTTTTGAGGTTGTTAAACACTTCATGACAATCATTATCCCATTCATACGTAACTCATTTCTTTATGAGCTTTGTGAAAGATAATAATTTACCTTCTAGGTTGGCTATGAAGCACCAGATGTTGGAATTTTTCCCCTGGAGACCATTTAGATTGGTGAGGTTGCGAGGTAGGGGCATTCGAAAAATGTATTTCATCTTCTCAGGGTCGACTTCGATGCCACAATGGTGTATGACGAAGCTAAGATATTTTCCCAAGGTAACTCCAAAGGCACATTTCAAGGTATTTATCATTAAACTATGATGTCTCAAGTTTTCAAAGACTATTTCAAGGATGGACAAGTGGTTCTAATGCTACCGTGACTTAACCATCGGTTCGTTGACATAACACTTGACGAATATTTGAAAAAAGGGCATGAAAATTAGATGTATGGTGTACTGATATGTGGAGTCAGAATTCATTTTATTGAAGGGAATTAATTTATAATAGAACCCCCCCTAAGGGTCCCGAAAAGAAGTAGCTTCTTCGTCTCCATGGGACATCCAATTTTTGTTGTATCCAGAATAGCCATCCATTAAAGAGAGGGCTTTGTATCTGGTTGTTGTATTGATCAAAAATTCTGTGATCAGGATCGAGAAGTTGTCTTTTGGGAAATGTTGATTAAGGTCCCTGAAGTCAATGAAGATTATAATCCGTCCATTATTCTTTTTGACAGGGACTATGTTGGCCAGCCAGATCAGATATTGTACCTCCCGTATGAAGTTTCCTTTGATCAATTTGTCAACTTTAGCCTCTATTTTGGCAGCATTCATCGGGTAGGTCCTTCTGCCCACCAATTTATAACCCTGATGATCTTTTGGTAAGCCCAAATAATGGGTGGTGAATTCAAGATCAAGGTATGGCATCTCTATGTAATTCTAGGAAAACACATCTCAATTATTCTTTAGAAATGATGTATATGCCTTCTGTTTCTCTACAAGTATGGTTTAATTGATTAAAGTGGGTCATGAATCATTTTTAGTGCCTAGATTTATCTCTTTATGTTCATCGATGGTGGTGGAAACACTATCTTCAAATGCCAGAGGGGCATCTTTGAGGTCTTCTTCCTCTTCTTCTTATTCTTCTTGATCATCTTCCGCTTCTGATGGATAAGAGATTTTTGAGATAACATCTCCAATATTGGGAAATAAGTCATATTTTTCCTTAGTGTGTGAGGCAATGGCAGTTTGATGTCCCAAGGACAGGCCCGAAGCATCTTTGATAGGGATTTTTTTAAAAACATGGGATTCATCCCGCTTTTCGGTGTCTTTGGACTTGGTGGTCCTAGCATAGACCATGAAGACAACTGAGTCAGTATTTGGGCTTGTACTTAGGCATTAAACTTGGTTGATGGGTAGTACATATCAGTCCCCATGCTACTAGAAGGGGTCACCAGGAACCATCTCCAATCCATTTGGTTCATTGATCCAATCAACATCATCTACCAAAATATGTTTTTCTCCCAACTCATAAAACCCTGTTTCGATATAGTGCGACTCGTAGAACTCAAACAGGGATTTATCAGCTTGTAATGTCCATTTTTTCCAATTAGTGAAATATTTAATGCACTAATGGTATGGGGACAAAATTTCATCATACTAATGTATCCAAGGCCTCCCTAACAGGATAGTGAATGTCATACTTTTCCACACCACCAGGAACTCGGAATCTGATGTGAGATCTCTGAGACAAGTTTTTAATTTGATTCATCCTAATAGTTTCTACTCACTTTTTTCATATCCCAGTAGAGTTGTAGTGTAGGGTGTCATGTTGTCTTCCTCATATCCCAATCGACGATGCTTTATTAGTGGTAGGAGGTTAACACCATAGTCATTGTCTATGAAGATCATCCAAACATCAATTCTATGCATCTTGGCCGACACATATAAGGGTTTTATGTGACCTTGAATGATGTAATCTTCATCCATCTCTAGGAAGGAGATGATGGCGTGACATTCTTTTGTACCGGTCTCTATTCGATAGACTTCAGCCGCTACTACTTCAGCCTATATCTCTTCGGGACTTCACAAGGCTTCTATTTCTGGATCCCTAAGATCTACGGACAAACTCAATGCATCCCGGATTGACAGCTTTATAGGTACTGAAGCGAACTAATTTAAAATTTCATACTTATGATCTAAAGGTCGATACTTTTCAGATTGGGGATGCTCGTTCACAGACACTTAAGGGGCTTGAGCTTTGAAAGTATATGGTTTGACCTCTGTAGCAGGAGCCATCAGTTATGTAGTATTTTCCATGTTTGTCTGGACTGGTCAGCCTGTATACTTTGGATATTTCAGTACATATTCTTCCCCTGATGGATATTCGAAGATAACTGGGCTTTAATTTCTTCTTATGGGGGTGAAGGATCTTTCTGATTCTCGTTGTGTTTGTCGGAGAGTCCTTCTGTTAGTTTCTGCAATGTTAACGGGTTGACTTGTGGCATGGGTTGGAATTTGACTCCTGTCATGATCAGACCTTCTAGGGAACCTCAGGCCTTTGTGGCCTCTTCCCCCAGCTCTCTGGTTTGGCATGGGGAATTCGTGTTCAGGGCCATAGTCTTCATCGTTTAATGGTTCTATCAAGTGAATGGCATTACTGGTGTTGGAGATCATTTCTTGATTAGATTCCATTTCTATCTGACTACCTCCTTCTGATAGTGTCATTTGGAAGGGTGGTTCTCATTGTACTATTTGGCGTGGTGGTTCCCATTGAGCCAGGAATGTTGGAAAGAAGTCTGAAAATTTCAATACTAAATTCGGATTTGGTAACAGTTATTCTGCATGCTCTTGTTTTTTGCCCTTCTGGACAGTAGAGGATCACGAGGCAAAGTGGGATGGTTGGGTTGTATTAGAACATTCTGGGGGAACAGTAGGTTGTTTCAACTAGGCATGGAGGATATCGTGGACTCAGTTGAAAGTCTTCTGCGTCATCCAGATGTCAAAAATCTTCTCCTTCTTGTTGGTGACTATTTTTCACCCATTTCCACTCATGAGGCAGAGGTGGAAACATTTTCCACTTGTGATGGTGGCAGGCCCAACATGACTTCCCCATAATCCACCGTATTTTATAGGAGATCCATGAAAAAAAATAATTATTTGATGGTGCATCCTAGTATCCAGTGATACAGACAATAATTTGGACAGTCTTCAAGACCCACATCATTGGCTCACTTTGTCTTTGGAAGCTAGAGTAGATTGCAATTCATGGAAACTATGAAATAATCACACACCTGTTCTTCTCAGAATGAATAAAATCTATTCCTTCATTCTTCGAACTGATTTCTTTTAGCCCCCCATCACTCATCTTTCTGAGGTAAGGGTGGATGTTGGCATACAGGGGGTCCCTCACGGTTTGGTGGGGGCCTCGTGACTAGGGATGGTGCTGGGGTGGCATATTCGTGATAGAAGCCACTTCATCTTTTATTGTTCTTTTCCCATGGGAAAATGGGGCCACTCGGGGGTTAAGGTTGATCCTTTTCATGGAGTCTCCTATCCTCTTGAAAATGGAAGTAAAGTCTCTAAATCCACTGGTGTACTTCACTAGGATGAGCGGGGTTTTTCAATTCATCGTAAAGGTTATCAATGCACATAGTGAGCATCTCATCCAGAGGGAGTGGTCAGTTCAGGGAATATGTCTGGAATTTCCATATGGTAATGAAGTCTGAGACTCTCTCTTTCTCTCTCTGCTTGTTGTTCCTGAGATCACTACCCATCATCTTGGGCAGCATCGAACAGAACTGGAAGAGAAACTATTACTGGAGGTCCTCCCCATATGTGATTGAATCAGCTGGTAGGCTAGTATACCATATGAATGCAGAGACCCATAGGTTTCGTATGAAGAACCTAAGTTTTACTGCTTCTTGAAGCTATGAATTTCCCATCATGGGGTCACAATCAGAGGCATAGTGCATCAAATTCTGTTATGGGTCCCCCTATCCATTGAATACTAGGAATACAGGGTTCCCAATGTTTAATGGTGGTGGAACATTGCTCACCCATTTGGGGTAGGGTTTGCACTCTGGTTGTATCAGAGTGAGCTACCTATCCATGGATTTTAGTCAAGTTGTTAGCTGCCCGATGGTGTTTAAGATCCCTTAATGCATATCATGTCAGGCTTGAGATTGAGCTGGTGCGGTAGGGGCCAAAATTCGGTGTGCTGCTGAAACTATAATTTCAGGTGGATGCCCAGCTGGGGGCATCATTTGTGGATGTACCTTGGTATATTTCAGCTATCTTCCCAACGGGGGGAAGTCTTGATGTCATTCTAGGTCCAGGTTGAACGGTCTTCCGGGCTTGGCTTCATTCACCAGGATGGGTTCCTGTGGTATGGGAACCACTTCTGGGAGAACATACTAACGTTCCATGGAGGGAACACATCCAGCAAGATAACTCCCTCAACATAGATCTACATTAATTGGTCTTATCTCTTTCATTTATTCCTCCTACTTGTAAAACCTTTCCACATGGGTGACAGACGCACTCTCATGGGAAGGATAAGGCAGGTCCTAGATGAACATGGATTTATTTTTCTCTCTGATGGATTTTGATGGAGGAGGTAATTTTGGATTGAGTGAGGGAACACCTAGATTTAGAACCGCCCTCTTGTTCTAAGTATACACACCATCAGGCTCGGTGTGGAACACCTCTTGGAGGGAACCATCATCCTTTGCATCTTCTCCCCTATGTCAATTCCTGTGAGATCCATGGGGTTGATGCTCACCAGATTTGATGAGTCATACTGCATTGGGGGTGGTGTGTACAGTACTGAATGGTAGGAAAACTTCTTGTACCCTTTATTGGACTTTCTCTTTCCATTCTGCTATATTATTTAGGATTCTTGATGAATATTAACCTGAAGAGAGCCCTGGTATGACCTCATAATGTTCCTTTATCTCGGAGTGTGCAGACCACGAGAAGGGGTGGAACGGGTAACTCCTCTTTCCATTGTTCTTCATAGATAGTGGAAGATAGATGTCCTCCATCTGGAGATTTGAGGTAAAAATGACCAAGTCCAGTGGGAAGGAGTTGTTCCCATTCTCTGGTCGATGTGCGACGAACCCTATTTTTTGATCTTATGGAGGAATTTTTATTTAAAAATTACCCTATCCCTATGGGTTGGAGTTGTTTCCCTATAACGGCGGTAGCTTCCACTATTAGCACTCTTTCAATTTTGCATACTCTTGTGTGGGTGTACGCGGAGTGTGGCATTAGGCCTGCACAGAGTCTATGGTCTATCAAAGACATGAGCACTGCTTGCTAGTTAGCTTCCCTTAGGCATGAAGCCTGGTGGATGTTCATGGTCGCCTGACTCAGATGTTTTTCAATGCCTTGATCTCTTTGACCCTGATGCTTTTGAGACTTACTCTAGGCCCGTATTTGTTGAGTATCCCACTTTCCCTGAGTATGGGTTTTGTTTTATTGTCTCCTTTCGGTGATGGCATTTTAGGATGTAATTTCTATTGGGGCCTGCGGGATAGGACGTGTGGTGAAGTGTAAAGATCCATTTCCTCCCCACCCCTAAATGTGAACTACATTTGGGCCATTGACAATGAGGAAACACAATTTTTGTAGTTCATGGAGGTAGACCAGTTGAAGGTTTTTGTTTTCCATTTCTGATTGTGGCTACCTTACAAACGGGGAGGGCATCCAAGTCGATCAGAGAGTGAAGCTCCCCTATTGTGTTGTCATGGTCTGCATACCCTTCATTGGGTAGGAACTTTTCATTAACCTTTCAATTAGTTGTCCATATATTGAGGTGAATTTCATGCGTGCATTCCCCGAACAATTCCCCTAGTATGTCGAAGTGAGAGGTGGCAGTATGCCAATACAACATTTGTATATTATCTCTAGCTAGTTTTATTATCACAAAAAATATATCATTTGGTTGTTCTTTTAGAGGATCCTCTACTAGATATGCCCAGCTCAATTTCTTCTTAATGATTTCATTCCAAGAAATAGAGCTGGTGGGAGCCTCATCGATTTTCCAACTCCACGGGGGTGGCTCAAAAGATGAGTGTGGCCCCAAGCCATCATCTAATTGAGAAAGAATATCACTCGTCATAGGAGTTCCCCATGTGTTTGATTCCTTTCTGAGTGCCTCCTCATAGGATGGATTTCTCATATTTGTTCCCTCAAGGGGAGGACCTTCTTTCCATCATGTATTTTGATTGCAGGGAGGACCTTAGTAATTGGTGTTCCAATGGAAAGGGATAACATTTCAACTTGATGCCCAACATCTAGAAGTTTCCTATCGGTGTATACCCTAAGGAGGAATTTTATGGTGGTATGTAGAAAGGGGAGGACCTTCCTACTTCTTGACATCACTGTGGGGAGGGAATTTATAGCAACTGTCATTGTGGGGATGGCCTTCGCAATGACCTTCATTATGGAGAGGAAAAACATCATGACTTGATATCTGGCTGCAGGGAGAATTTATACAATGTACATCCTGAGGAGGGCCTTTAGGATGTACTACAATGAGGGGAGAACCTTCTCCTTTCTTAGAATTACTGTGGGGAGGACCTTCATAGGAGTAGTCATTGTGGGGAGGGCCTTCACAATGACTATCATCATGGCGAGGACTACCATCATGACTTGATGTACGATTACAGGGAGAAGCATAGCTACATCGTATACCCTGGGGAGGACCATCAGGGAGGATGATAGTAAGGGGAAGTCATTCTTGATGTTTGATCTTCCGATCGAGGGGAGGGCTACCCCGATGCGCATTAGGAGATAGGCTCTTACGATCGTTCATTCTTGACCAATGGAGTAATCCCTCGTAGGTGCTCTGTGGAGGACCTATAGAGCTGCTGGTAGCGACATTGTGGGGAGGACCTTCACAAATGATATATACACTTCAATAATTTTTTAATGGAATGACAGGGTATTGATCCTCTTTTGTTATATTTTTTATGGCATCAAGAACCCCTGCTTCCAGCAAAGTAGGATCCTGGATATGCTCTTCATTTTCCAATTTCCTTTGGCGCATTTCATTTTTTGGGTGCACTCTTGTAGGTAAATGTGACCATATGCTATTAGTAATGGCTTTCATATATGGGTCCCTATCATGTTGGGTCCTATCACTTTTCCAGGATACTCAGGCGAGCATCTTGAGTTTTGGTATGGATATATGCCTGCCCTATAGCGGCCACCACATTAGAGTGGCGTCCCCCAATTGGAACAAGTATTGGATCCCAATACAGTTGTATGTATATCATGGGATATTTTTTTTTACCCTCCTATACTAGATAAGGGATGTATAAATTGTCTGGAGTGACTAACTCATTTTTTGGGTGAGTCAATCTATTTGAGATTATCGAGTCGTGGGCCCGATTTCTCACATTTTCCACTGATGCAATGATTTCTTGGCATGTTTAGAGGATAAGGTCTAGAATTGACATCTGATATTTTATCATGGAAATGATGTGTGGAGATACATCTTAGGCTGGAATGGGTATGAAGTCACATTCCGATGTCGGAGCAAGAGTTTGTGCCTGCTTTATCCCTCCATGAGTTGCTAGTAGATACTGGAAGTTTCCCTGTGTCATGATAGAGAACCGAGTCGTTCACTGGTTTTTTTCTCTGGTTTCCATTATATTTCATTGGTGGTCTACATTTTCATGGGTGGGAATTATCATCTACTTGCTTGTATCTATATTTTTCTCACAGTCTTTGTATGCATCCACAAGAATTTGACTCTGCTCATATTTTCATAGTGTCGTATTTTGATTGGAGGCTTCTTATGCATCAGTAGGTACTTGTTCCTACGTATATCTTGTTGCTACCCTATTTATATAGAAGGATTAAAATGCATCAGCAGGTGTTTGTGTCTGTGTATAGGTGAGTGCCACCCTATTGGTATGGTGGGATTATTGTTCATTGGAAGATATTTGCATCTTCATGTAGTTTTCCGCTCTATCTACATGGCGGGACGGGAGAGAACTATCAAAAACATTCATGTCCACGTATTTTACCACCATATTTCTATGGTGGGCTTGAGTGGAGAGGGTAGAGTCACGTGTCTACCTATTGAACTCTGTTGCATTAGTATGGTGGAGCTCCTCCTTAGGAACCATGGTGATTTCATGTCCCTGGTTATATATTTTCCACCCTTAGCAGGCAGCCTGAGGGCCCAGATCTTTAGGACATTGGAAGGTGACCTCAGCATAAGATCCTCCTCAGTGGGAGGAGATCTGGTCATCTAGTGTTTGTGGCGACACTCTCTGTCAGGGGCTTGTGGGTAGGTTCCTAGTGTAGCTAGGATTAATTCACCAAGGTTTACTTCATCTTCCTCCCCAAGGTAAGGGAGGTAGTCATTGACATGTTCCGGGGATAGGCTCCCAAAATGGTTTGAGGTGACCACTGGGGCTGTCATGTACTGAGGTACAGGCGACGGCTGATGGACCTTTGCAGAATAGAGGGTTTTTCTTGCGGCATCTAGCATGGAGAGATTACAATTTAGGTGGTACTCTTTGATCAGTGTATTAGACACCTATCAATGAAGACACCGGTTAGGTAAAGGGGACCTTCTCTTTTTTGAGGCCCTGACCGCCCACGAGATCACTGATGCAAGCATCTTTATGGATCGTGGGGATGTCATTTGGATCGAAGGTCACTCTGAGGGAACCTACAATATATATATGACATACATACCACTAAAAATTGTCAAGGTAGAATTTCTTCAGGCATGTTTTGTGATTCACCTTGGCCCCTTTCCCATTTTCTTTTACTGTGGGGTGATTGGGACTAAGTGGGGTGAGACTGCCACCTTGGTTAAGGATTCACATCGGGTTCACCATTTTTGTTCCTCCTCCAAGGTGGAAAATGTTGCACGTACCGAGGTGAAAAAAATGGTTCAATGTGCAATATCCTTTTGTCTTTTATCATTATAGATAGAACAACCACCTTGTTTAAGTATTCACATCGGGTTCACCATTTTTGTTCTTCCTCTGAGGTGGCACGTGTACTGGCAGTTCAGAGATGTCATGTAGAGGATCATCACCTACCTCTTTTTCTTCAGATACAGGCTTTTTTTTGAATTTAATATTCCTTGGTTTCAACTCGTTCAATGTCATTATCATTTAAAGAAGGCTGAATTAACCCTGTGGGGAACTATTGTACCCAACAAGTGATTACGTGGGGGTCAAGAACTCATGCAACTGGTCCTTCATGGATATAACTTCCTCGGATAGTCTCCAATAGGTTTATTTGTTGAGCCAGGAATCCCCAACGGCCCTTGTATCCATGATTCATGGACCTGCATTCCAATGGAAAGTGCTCGTCAGCTGATGATTAGGCCAACGACACTTGAGGACTCCATTGGTCAT
This sequence comes from Viscum album, assembly GCA_963277665.1. Lineage (NCBI taxonomy): Eukaryota > Viridiplantae > Streptophyta > Magnoliopsida > Santalales > Viscaceae > Viscum > Viscum album. The sequence continues at coordinate 2,004,266,479 of OY728145.1, read as the reverse complement.
GCGGATGGGAGGTCAGGCTCCCTACACCCTTCCGAGAGAGGTTTTTTGTCTATTCCATGGCTCTCTTATATATTTATGTCATGTTCATATTTTTGTGATTCCTTGGTTCATTCACAAAGAGTGTTTCCCTGGGATACCCTTGGTTTGCAAGATCATCATGATGATTCATTTGTTTGATGTCATAGAGCTGATGATGACTTAGCCATATTATACTGCGCTATAGGGTTTATCATCATCCAGTGGGGTTGGAGGGTGACTTGATGTTGGGATTTCCCCCACCCCCAATGAAGGATTCCTATGTATCATGAGGAGAGGAGTCAGAACCCACGTAGTTTGGATATGTGGGGATTACGCATGGAAGTTTCCCATTTGATAGACATGATTAGGTGGACCCTTTTGGGATGGGCGCCCTTTTGAGCTCAGGCCTTCTAGAAGGCGTCCTATGAATCCAGATCTGACTAGGAATTTTAGTTCTCATAGATCATATGTGTGGGTATTACGCATGGAAGCTTTCCTTTTGATAGACATGATTGGGTGGTCCATTTTGGGATGGACACCCTTTTGAGATCGGGCTTTCTGGTAGGTGTCCTACATATCCTGATATGGTAAGAAATCAGAGTTCTTGTAGTTCAGATGTGTGGGGATTATGCATGTAATTTTCCCATTTGATAGACATGATTGGGTGGACCCTTTTGGGATGGGAACCCTATTGAGCTCGGGCCTTCAGGAATGCATCCTATGTATCCTGATCAGGTCAGAAATCAGTGTTTTCGTAGTTCAAATTGCGTGCGGATGTCATAATGATCCCAAAACTCTAATCCCACATGAGTCATGCTTAGTGTGAGAAAAAAGTGTAATTAAAGATTCGACAATCCACATGCTTCCTCCCTTGTTGGTGTGGGAGGGAGAGACCGTTGTAGAAGAGGTTGGGGTGACAGTGGGTGAGGGTGCATAGCGATGAACTATTCCATGTGAAATGGAATAAAATATCATGCAGCTCTGCCTCAGAAGATTAGAATCATACCTCATTGGGTGGGCCTGGGAGCATGTTTTGGGAAGGGGAGGAGTTTTTTCCTTATCAAATGGGGGAGTGAACATAACTCCTTTGACTGATCACTATTCCTCATTAATTGAAAAAGAAAGTTCTGAACCCTAATCCTGAGAATGGGGAGGTTCACATTGGCATCCCGAGGTTGGACTCTAGGTTACCATGGGAATTTTTCCTTCAAGAATCCCTGAATCCCACACCTATATTGGGAGGGCCTTTGTGACTCCGCTTACCATGGGTATGTAGACTCAATGGGGCACACTGATGCACCTGATGGCCCAATCTTATGGGTCTGATGGCTTGGGTGGAGGATTTGACCTAACATTGGAGGACTGGTTAGTGGATGGATTATGGAGGACTAGATAGTAATGGAGGCGTGAGGTTGGAATCAGGGGGAACAATACATAAAAACACCACATTTTGCGTACTGGTTTCTCATGCAGGATAGGGAAGGATCCACATAACATAGTGGTATGCGGGCAATAGGGCCATCTGCATACCGATGTGGTACGCGGGCATGGGTTTCACCAACTACGTACCAAAGTGGTACATGGAATACTGTGTCGATTTGGGTAATATATACATACCGTTTGGGTATGCGGTGTCGGGTTCAGTCTACGTAGCGGTACAATACGTGGAGCGCCATACTGAAGTAGGGTCAAGGGAATTACATTTATGGGAAATTCATTCGCAAGAAGTATTTTGTTTGTGTTTCACAAGTTGGGTTCTCTATTCTATTATTATTATTTTATTTCCCCATTTTTATAGTTCACGGCTGGTTGTACCTGCAGAGGAAGTGGTATGCGGTTTGTGCTTCAGTGATGAAACAAAACGGAATCCAAAGTGTGACCTATGAGTTTCCATCAATATTTCATCACCTATCATTACCTATATCTATCTAATCTTCTGCATTTATTTTCCTATTCTACTGTGCTCCTTTTATAGAGCATCAGAGGGATCGTATCTACTAGGCACACAACACCTTTTATGAAGGCCCATTGAAACAATTTTCTAACCCGTCGAAGACTTGGTCAACTGGGTTTTGTAGAGACTTTGGTTCAAGATAATGGTTCATGTAACCCTACTAGTCCACTTAATCAGTGAACTAAGGGGTTTGCGACATAGTACCTAGACGGTCTTCCATGATGAACTCCATCGGTTGACATGGTTTGTTGTTTTCCCTACTCGCTGGCCATCATTTCACGGGCAAGCGGTTCGCAGACCGTCCCACATAATTGGTGGATCTTGATCTATCTTATCTGAATACCTTTCCCAGTAATGGTACGCAGGCCATTTGAAAACATTAATTCCATCAAAATAGAACTCATTTTGAGTCCCTTCACCTTGATAAACTTATAGAAGTGCTTGATTCCTTCTACAAAGTGATTTCAGGGGTATTTCTTATCCTTAGAATAATTTTAAGGACCCTATAATTTAATATTTGAAATAATAGATATATATGATAATTATGGAATGATATTGATTTTGGAAAAAGTATTATACCTTCCACTTTCTTACCCTTTCATTATTAAGGGACTTATATCATTTATTGTGCATTCGTATGACCTAAAATGTCCACGACATGATTAAATTATCTAATGGATAGAGGATATTTTTATTTTGGGGAAAGTTTTATCAAAAATATTACATTGGAATAAAACAATTATTTTTTGATTTATTGATTAAATTTATTTCAGAATACATTTTATATTTTTTAAATCCAAAAAAATATGGTATATGAAATATTATAAGGATAATGGATGAATTTTATTTTGGGTTCAAATATGAATTTATTGTGACTTATAGTGATTTAGTTTATTTATGGAAATGGTTAGAATATCATGGAGATTATTTGATTTAGGTATTTAAATTTTCATATGAGACACTAATATTGATTAATGTTATTTGGGTGACTAGGTGATCAAATCCTTCTGATTTTTGGGTTTCGTTCATAGCCTATAATATTTTTGAGGATGGATGGTTTTCTTATGGAATTATCAATGTTGAAAATTATGTATTACAAATGAATTTTTTAGATTAATGTTTTCATCATCATATAAAGGTTTGTTATTTTTGTAGAATTATGTTATCTTATCCTAACGAATTTGTTTATGGTCAATATATGTAGACATGAAGAATATGTAAACTTTTTTGGATTTGGTGATATATAGAAGTTGGTTTCAATTCTTCAGGGGTGAAAAATTATTCATAAATACTCCATGTATAGTGAAAAAGATGATTTTGTGGAGGAAAATGATTAATGTATGAAACTCTACTTGTGGAGTAACTATGTTTCCTTATGTTCTTATTATAGGATGTAAATTAATTCCCGAATAGTAAGAAATTTATTTTGAAACAAAACGGTTATCAATTTACATTTATCAATGTCCTTTTTAACCAGTCTATATTTATAGTTTTAGGTTGGTTAAATTTCCCACGATCATGTTATTTATCACTCTATATTAGTAATTGAGTGTTTTATTTCTATTCTAAGTCCGTATTTTTTACATGAAACCGTAGTATGGTTTATCTTTGGTGACCTTTATACTTCTCTTTCTTTCTTTTCAATTGGATGTTTTATTAATCTCTTTTCCAATGTTGGATTTCAAAAAAGGTATTGTAAAATTTCAAAGCCCTAGTTTTCAATCCTAAGTTCAAATTTTGTTGACTCAATTTATTAAATGAGATTATAATTTAACATCCAATGTTTTTAAAAGGAAACACTATGATTGATAGCATACAAGACACATCACATCAATCTTAAATGAATAACAAAATATTATTATTATTAAAATGTTACCATTATTACATCATTATTAGAATGGTTGAAATGAATAGGGTTCACTAAATTATGAAAATATGGCTTACAAATTTAAATATATTGAAAATTTTCGTGATCAATTAATTATAAAGTAAAATTAAACCCTCTTTCGAAAATTAAAGATTTTTTTTTCTGAAAACTATTTAAAAGTGAACTAATGTGTATTATACCAATAAAATATAAAAATCACACTATCTGGATTATATTAAATACATATATTTATATATATATATATATATTCAATCTATTTTTTAACATTAATCCTATTCATTTGTATGATATGCTTCATGTTTTGATGAATAGTGAAAAATACTTGATTTTAATTGAAACATGATTTTTTATCTAAATAATTTATAGTGTTAATATATATTTTGGATCCATTGAAAAGTATAATTAGATCAAGTTTATATAAATTAATCCAATTTAGTTCATTAGAATCAATTTTACTTGGAATTTTGATATGAAAACATTTCTATATTTTGAACATTTTATCTTTAAAAACTCATTTTCTCATTCCCACTACTAGATTAATTTTAAATTAATTTTATCCAATTATGTGTCTTGAATTTTTAAAAATGGTTTCCATATTTTCAATAAGAAGGTCCAAATTTATTAAACAGCCCCTAATTATTTTTTGTAAATATGAATAGTAACTTTGGTAATTTTTATTACCACATTTAAAGGTAAATTATGTAATTAAGGGTAAAAAAATATTATAAACATTAGAAAATCTCCCTAATACTTGACACAATTTAATTTGTTGATAATATTGCATCCCTAAGAATTAAAGGACAATTTATGTGACCATTTATGGCCATTTTAATGACAATATAACTTTTATAAAATTTTATTCTATGCAATGTCAAATACTTTATTCTCATGTTTTTAATAAGTATTATATTTTTTATATGTGTTTATTCAGAAGATATATTTGACAATAAAAAATAGTTTAAAATATAAAATTTTTATATTCATCATGGAAATTTATTTTTCAATTTAGTTAATAAATAATTACCTTAAAGGCTTATATAAGGGCGATGTAGTAATTAATTAATTAATGGAAATATCGGATAAATGATATTATAAATATTAAAATAAATATAATTTTAGATAATTAATGTCATAAAAAAATTTCAAGATGACCTAGACATATTATGTATGTATTAATGGTTTTTTTAAAAATTATCTTGTGTATTTATATTTTTCAGAAAGTCAAGTAATGTATAGTGTCAAAACTTATATTAAGGATATTTTAGAAAAACCTTTTAAATGATATAAATTTCATATATGTAACACCCCAAGCATCTACGGTACGCTTCTCTTTGAATAATGTGATAGCGTGTGTTGTACGCAACACCGAGTTCTAACACACCATAACCAATCAAACTAGCCGATATGAATAGTAATACCTACTTTTTGAAATTATATATATTTTATATTTCAAAATGGACTTCATTTTTGGATTCTGAATATCGAATTTATCCTAAGATGAAATTTTGGTACATTTCAGATAACTTTCATATTTTGATGAATAGTGAAAATTACTAAATTTTAATTAAAAACAACTTTTCTAATCAAAATAATTAATAGTGATAAATAATGAATTTGAGTGGTTTTAAAGTATATTTAGAATATATTTTTACCATTTAATATAATTTTGGTCATTGGACATAATTTTACAATTAAACCGAACATAAACAAGTGTCAATCTTTTGATAGTTATTATCTCTTAAAAACACGCTTTTTGTTTTGACAGCGGGAATTAATTTTAAATTAATTTCTGCCACTTCTGTGTTTTGAATTTAGGAAAATGGATTCCATATTTGGAATCAGGATGTCCAAATTGTGTAAATAGGTAACCTTTATTTTTAGACATTTTGAATAATTACTGTGGTAAATATTTTATTTACCATGGTTAAAGGGTAAATCCGGTAAATAAGCATTAAAAAATAATATTATAATAATACCAAATTACCCTAAAACGTGTCCTAACCTTATTGGTGGATACATACCAGACCATGGGCATCCTTGGGTCGATTTGGGGACCCCTTAGAGCCACTTGTATGTGGTAGGGACACATTATATGAATAAAGTTAAAATAAAAATAAAAATGGCATAAGCTTACATCTTTTAGAAGAACAATTTTTACATAGGGTTATACATGTTGGATTTTCGATTATAAATATTCATTAGAAAGATAAAAAGATTTCCTACATAATGATATTTTATTTATAATTTTTAGACATCAAATAATTTAAATTATTAATGACACAATAATGATGCAATGTTTACCTCATTAATAAATCATTTAAATAAATAAGATTATAATGATTAAAATATTATATAAAACCTGTCCAATTCTTATTGGTTGATGTTATTTAGAAAACGAGTCATCGTATCTTCGACCTCAATGATTTTTGGACCATTATAAACCGAATATAATTATATTATAAAGTAATACTTTCACTCTTTCCTAAAGAGCCCCTCCTCTCCCTTATAAAAGGAGACAACTTCTACTCATTCCTCACACCTCTCAAGCCACTTGGCTCGTCCAAACCCTGCCCAAATACTCTCCCAACTTCCCTCACTACAACCTAGAGGCCTTATTTTGATCAGAAAGCCAACCTAAGGATCCCTTTTGATCAAATCAAAAGGAAGAACCCGAAGAAGAGGTAATGTTTTCACCACCCCTTTTCAAGTTCCTTTCTTCTTCCACTTCTTCTTTCTTTGTTCTTACCATTCTAAAATAATAACTCCAGTATCTCACATATACTGTGATGTTATTATAAATATGGTACAACCATATTCAGTATTCTATCCACCCTTTGAATAACATGTCACCATACGTGCGTACGTACGGCTTACCGTCTCCACGTCATGGTGTAATTGTTATTCAATATATTATTATTTGGATGGGTATAATAATGATGTGAAACTCATGTAAATAATAAATATAACATGTTAATTATTCTGTATATATGATATAACATCCATTTATATATTATTTTAATATCAAAAGAATGATATTGTCGCTCGTGCGTACGTACGGACTACCTTCTCCACGAACGCGATAAGATTCATTCTCCATCATATCCATTCAAGTATAATTATCATTTGATGATTTAAAAATGATGTTTAAGGACTTGATATCATTCTGGATATGAATAATATAAAACCTATCCATTACAAACATGGATTATGTAACAAAACATATAAAATAAATCAAGTAAGTTAACACCCGAAACAACGATAATACTAAGATATTATTATCAAATCAATATTAAAAGATCATATATGATATCATATTAATATATATGATTCTTGTATAATTTAATAACAATTATTTCACCATTATACAGGAGTTTAACCTACCCCAACCAAGGAAAAGTACAAGGTAAGGGTTATTTCACAATCTCTTCATTATCCGAGGTTGTTTATACGTAATAATTTACTGGGATCTCGTTATCATCCACATCCATGTTTCTTCAAAATGTATTTCAAAACATTTTTAATATTAAAAAGAATATGGGTTAAAGTCATTTATACCCTTGTTTGACTTTTTATAAGAGGTTTATAAGGGAATCTTTCCGTCGTTTTCCAAACAAGGTGCTTTTTAACCTTTTCGACAAAATTAAGATAAGAACGTTTTTTTTAACTTATACGGAGGGTGCGGTTATTTTCCGCCGTTATAAAATCATCAAAGCTTCCCTTACAAGCTTATAAGAGTATTTTCAAATAAAATGTTTTATTTTATATGGATCTTAAATGATTTAAAAATAAAAAGAGATATTTCTTTAAAATGAATTTTGATTTCATCTATGTCAACATCCTTTGATGGATTTTACACTTATTTAAAGTTGATTTGTTATGATACAAAACTTATATATTATATTGAAGGTTTTGTGATATGTTTGACTGTAGATGTGCTATTTTTTATATACCATTCATGGTTTATGATGAAATTATTGACATTTCTTATGCTAGTTTTAATACGAATGTTTATGTTATGTTTAAACCTTTTCATATGGGAATGCATTGGACTTAATATGTGACGGGTGGAGCCCGCTATAGCTCCTTGATGCATCGATAGGTCTCATGAGACAAACTAGTGACTTGGCACAAGGCCTTGACAAAATCTTATTTGTAGTCTTGGCACGAGGCCTTGGCTATGTGGTTATGATAGTCTGGCATTATGCATTCCATCATTATGAAAGTGGTTATTGATTTTGCATGTGATTATTCGATTAGTAGAATAACCATGTGAATAAGTAAATGGCATTATTTCATTTTATTTATGCCATACTATGTTAAAAGTTCAAGTTTAAAAGGCTTTTGTTTTAGTTATACATTTCCTTAAATGTTTATTCTTATTTATGAATGTTTCCGCTATATTGTTATCCTTACTGGGCATTTGAGCTCACCCCTTTTCTATGTTTTATTTTTCCCAGGAAGTGAAGAAGTAAATTATGAATGACCTATAGGGATATTATGTGGGGATATGTGTGTGGATTATGGAGACAATATGTTGTTGTGGTAGTTTTTCATTTTATGATATAATGTAAAACTTATGAATATATCTAGTGTTTCCAAGGCTACTAAACCAATCGGTCTTTCGAGATTTGATCTTTCTTGTGATCATGCCAATGTTATGTAATTAATGCACCGACTCTGGGTAACTAGGGTCGGGGCGTTACAGTTGGTATCAGAGGAAGTTTAGTACAAACCTTGGAAGCTAGATTTAGATAAACTCTGATTAGAGCACGTAGACCTAAGATGAACTTTGAGGATTAGTATAGAAGAACTTCCTAGAATTTTGGTATTGTAGAGATTTTGTGAGTTTTCCGAGCAATACATCCCTGTCTGGATACGACCAGGTAGAGGCGGCTCTGGCACAGATGTACCTAGGGGTAAAACCCGAAAACACCGCTTTGAGCTAGACTCGAACGGGAACTGGTGCATGACAACGAGCCTTGCTGCACTCTTGGTTACGACACTCCCGGGGGATATGCTTAGGATAATTCTCATTTTCTTTACAAACCATTATGAAGGGTTTATGAGTATATACATCCTCAAAGGAGACATTTTTATGATTATGGATTATATCCATAAATAGTTCAATTTATGTTAAGTGTTTTATAAGTATGGGATTATGTATTTTGATTCATAAACTGATCTAGTTTATGCCATTGTTTAGAAATGGCACCTAGTGGAAGAAATGGAAACTGTATCAATGCACACACTCCATGTAGGGATTTCCCTCCTGCTCAAGATAATTATAGTGGGGCTGGTGATGCAACTGGTGCCGATCAGCTAATCACCATACTGGGACAACTTACTCAGGTTATGAATAATAACCTTACCCGTATGGAGCACCCTGATCCGCAGCGTGGAGGATCAATGTTAGATCGATTCATGAGGCAACAACCACGAACGTTCAATAGGAGTACAAATCCCTTAGTAGCTGAGCAATGGATAAATTCCCTAGAGAAAATATTTCAGGCTTTGGGGAGCAGTGAAAGGGAAAACGTTATCATGGCAGTTTACCGCCTCACTGGAGATGCTGATCAATGGTGGTCATTGATTCAAAACATGAAGGAAGATGATGAAGTATCAAATATGGAATGGAGGGAGTTCAAAGATATGTTTTTAGAAAAATACTTCCCTCACGACCATCGAGCAGATATGGAAAGGCAATTTCTAAGTCTGAGACAGAAGGAGGATGAGAATGTCGCAAAGTATGAGGCTAACTTTACAAGGTTAGCAAGGTACGCTGGTGATTATATACGTAACCAAAGAAGTAAGATTGATCGTTTCTTTGATGGGTTAAAACCATTTCTCCATCGAGCATTAGTCTCACAATCCTTTTAATCGTACGAAGACATTGTCTCATGTGCTATCAAGACCGAAAAGGGAATTGCTGGATGATGCTCATAGTTCCAATTTCTCTATACACCCTGGGAGCACCAAAATGTATAGAGATTTGAAGGAACATTTTTGGTGGGACAACATGAAGAGGAAGATTGCTGATTTTGTGTCAAGATGTATGGTTTGTCAACAAGTGAAAGCTGGAAGGCAACAGCCTGGAGGAGTCATGCAACCTCTTCCCATACCGGAGTGGAAATGGGACAATATTACGATGGAATTTGTCATGGGGCTACCAAAGACTCCTAGAAGGAACGATGCAATATGGGTTATTATTGATCTTCTTACCAAGTCAGCACATTTTCTTGCTATAAGAGAAGATCTGCCCCTGGAACGTCTAGCAAGACTATACATTAATGAAGTTGTGAGACTTCATGGAGTACCCCTATCGATTGTTTCTGATCGTGATCCCCGTTTTACTTCAAGATTTTGGAAAAGTCTTCAGAAATCTCTGGATACTGAACTTCATTTGAGCATTGCTTACCACCCTTAGACAGATGGATAATCAGAACGGACTATTCAAACCCTAGAAGACATGTTGAGATCTTGCTCACTTGACTTTCAGGGTATGTGGGATCAATATTTACCACTGGTAGAATTTTCCTATAACAATAGCTTCCATTCGAGTATTCAGATGGCACCATATGAAGCGTTATACGGGAAGAGATGTCGTACACCAACCTGTTGGGATGAGGTTGGTGAAAGAAAACTTGTAGGCCCAGAACTGGTGGAGGAAATGGTGGAAAAGGTGAAGGTAATCAAAAATCACATCAAAGCAACTCAAAGTAGGCAGAAAAGCTATGCCGATAATCGAAGGAAGGATTTGGAATTTCAGGTCGGTGATCATGTTTTCCTGAAGGTATCTCCATGGAAGGGAGTCATACGTTTTGGTAAGAAAGGAAAATTGAGTCCCAGGTACATCGGACCCTTCGAAATTCTAGAACGAATTGGGGCTGTAGCTTACCGATTGGCAATGCCGCCAAGTCTCTCCAAAGTTCACGATGTGTTCCACGTATCTCTGTTGAGAAAATACATGCCTGACCCAACGCATGTACTCACCTATGAGGAATTAGAGCTGGAACCCGATCTGTCTTATTGTGAAGAGCATGTCAGGATTCTTGATACAAGAGAACAAGTACTGAGAAACCGGACGACGCGTCTGGTAAAAGTTTTGTGGATAAATCATAAGATGGAAGAGGCAACGTGGGAACCCGAGGAACTTATGATGAAGAACCACCCGAGTCTTTTTATGTAGTAATACCCTAGAAATTGCGAGGACGCAATTATTTGAAGGAGGGGAGAATGTAACACCCCAAGCATCTACGGTACGCTTCTCTTTGAATAATGTGATAGCGTGTGTTGTACGCAACACCGAGTTCTAACACACCATAACCAATCAAACTAGCCGTTATGAATAGTAATACCTACTTTTTGAAATTATATATATTTTATATTTCAAAATGGACTTCATTTTTGGATTCGGAATATCGAATTTAGCCTAAGGTGAAATTTTGGTACATTTCGGATAACTTTCATATTTTGATAAATAGTGAAAATTACTAAATTTTAATTAAAAACAACTTTTCTAATCAAAATAATTAATAGTGATAAATAATGAATTTGAGTGGTTTTAAAGTATATTTAGAATATATTTTTACCATTTAATATAATGTTGGTCATTGGACATAATTTTACAATTAAACCGAACATAAACAAGTGTCAATCTTTTGATAGTTATTATCTCTTAAAAACACACTTTTTGTTTTGACAGCGGGAATTAATTTTAAATTAATTTCTGCCACTTCTGTGTTTTGAATTTAGGAAAATGGATTCAATATTTGGAATCAGGATGTCCAAATTGTCTAAATAGGTAACCTTTATTTTTAGACATTTTGAATAATTACTGTGGTAAATATTTTATTTACCATGGTTAAAAGGTAAATCTGGTAAATAAGGATTAAAAAATAATATTATAATAATACAAAATTACCCTAAAACGTGTCCTAACCTTATTAGTGGACACATACCCGACCATGGGCATCCTTGGGTCGATTTGGGGACCCCTTAGAGCCACTTGTATGTGGTAGGGACACATTATATTAATAAAGTTAAAATAAAAATAAAAATGGCATAAGCTTACATCTTTTAGAAGAACAATTTTTACATAGGGTTATACATGTTGGATTTTCGATTATAAATATTCATTAGAAAGATAAAAATATTTCCTACATATTGATATTTTATTTATAATTTTTAGACATCAAATAATTTAAATTATTAATGACACAATAATGATGCAATGTTTACCTCATTAATAAATCATTTAAATAAATAAGATTATAATGATTAAAATATTATCTAAAACCTGTCCAATTCTTATTGGTTGATGTTATTTAGAAAATGAGTCATCGTATCTTCGACCTCAATGATTTTTGGACCATTATAAACCGAATATAATTATATTATAAAGTAATACTTTCACTCTTTCCTAAAGAGCCCCTCCTCTCCCTTATAAAGGGAGACAACTTCTACTCATTCCTCACACCTCTCAAGCCACTTGGCTCGTCCAAAACCTGACCAAATACTCTCCCAACTTCCATCACTACAACCTAGAGTCCTTAGTTTTATCAGAAAGCCATCCTAAGGAGTCCTTTTGATCAAATCAAAAGGAAGAACCCGAAGAAGAGGTAATGTTTTCACCACCCCTTTTCAAGTTCCTTTCATCTTCCACTTCTTCTTTATTTGTTCTTAAAATTCTAAAATAATAACTCCAGTATCTCACATATACTGTGATGTTATTATAAATATGGTACAAACATATTTAGTATTCTATCCACCCTTTGAATAACATGTCACCATACATGTGTACGTACGGCTTACCGTCTCCACGTCGTGGTGTAATTGTTATTCAATATATTATTATATGGATGGGTATAATAATGATGTGCAACTCATGTAAATAATAAATATAACATGTTAATTATTCTGTATATATGATATAACATCCATTTATATAATATTTTAATATCAAAAGAATGATATTGTCGCTCGTGCGTACGTACGGACTACCGTCTCCACGAACGCGATAAGATTCATTCTCCATCGTATCCATTCAAGTATAATTATCATTTGATGATTTAAAAATGATGTTTAAGGACTTGATATAATTCTGTATATGAATAATATACAACCAATCCATTACAAACATGTCTTACGTAACAAAACATATAAAATAAATCAAGTAAGTTAACACCCGAAACAACGATAATACTAAGATATTATTATCAAATCAATATTAAAAGATCATATATGATATCATATTAATATATATGATTCTTGTATAATTTAATAACAATTATTTCACCATTATACAAGAGGTTAACCTACCCCAACCAAGGAAAAGTACAAGGTAAGGGTTATTTCACAATCTCTTCATTATCCGAGGTTGTTTATACGTAATAATTTACTGGGATCTCGTTATCATCCACATCCATGTTTCTTCAAAATGTATTTCAAAACATTTTTAATATTTAAAAGAATATGGGTTAAAGTCATTTATACCCTTGTTTGACTTTTTATAAGAGGTTTATAAGGGAATCTTTCCGTCGTTTTCCAAACAAGGTGCTGTTTAACCTTTTCGACAAAATTAAGATAAGAACGTTTTTTAACTTATACGGCGGGTGCGGTTATTTTCCGCCGTTATAAAATCGTCAAAGCTTCCCTTACAAGCTTATAAGAGTATTTTCGAATAAAATGTTTTATTTTATATGGATCTTAAATTATTTCAAAATAAAAAGAGATATTTCTTTAAAATGAATTTTGATTTCATCTATGTCAACATCCTTTGATGGATTTTACACTTATTTAAAGTTGATTTGTTATGATACAAAACTTCTATATTATATTGAAGGTTTTGTGATATGTTTGACAGTGAATGTGCTATTTTTTATATACCATTCATGGTTTATGATGAAAGTATTGACATTTCGTATGCTAGTTTTAATACGAATGTTTATGTTATGTTTAAACCTTTTCATATGGGAATGCATTGGACTTAATATGTGACGGGTGGAGCCCGCTATAGCTCCTCGATGCATCGGTAGATCTCGTGAGACAAACTAGTGTCTTAGCACAAGGCCTTGACAAAATCTTATTTGTAGTATTGGCATGAGGCCTTGGCTATGTGGTTATGATAGTCTGGCATTATGCATTCCATCATTATGAAAGTGGTTATTGATTTTGCATGTGATTATTCGATTAGTAGAATAACCATGTGAATAAGTAAATGGCATTATTTCATTTTATTTATGCCATACTATGTTAAAAGTTCAAGTTTAAAAGGCTTTTGTTTTAGTTATACATTGCCTTAAATGTTTATTCTTATTTATGAAAGTTTCCGCTATATTGTTATCCTTACTGGGCATTTGAGCTGACCCCTTTTCTATGTTTTATTTTTCCCAGGAAGTGAAGAAGTAAATTATGAATGACCTGCAGGGATATGAGTGTGGATTATGGAGACAACATGTTGTTGTAGTAGTTTTTCATTTTATGATGTAATGTAAAACTTATGAATATATCTAGTGTTTCTAAGGCTACTAAACCAATCGGTCTTTTGAGATTTGATCTTTCTTGTGATCATGCCAATGTTATGTAATTAATGCACCGACTCTGGGTAACTGGGGTCGGGGCGTTACAATATAAATATAAAAAAACGTCCAACTAATTGTGATATGTTTTCATAATTCATTGAGGACTCATTTTTTGGTTCATTTTGATTTTAATAGTAGGTATGTTAACCTTCAAAGAGTATAAACACATGTTGTAACGATAAGAGTTAAAAATATTAAATAATGGTTAAAACAAAAAGATAAGGGTAATAAAGTAACTTAACTTGACAAAATATTATTGGATGATAGAATTTCAACCCGTACTCATATTATAATACATGTAACACACTTTTTATCCATTTTAAATTGAAAATTAATGTATATTAATTTAATATTTTGAGAGTCTCCAAATGTGTTCCTCATCTCAATTATAAAACGGAACCTCCTCCATCACTTCTTCAAAACACCATGAGCTTTCCCAATTAACTAAAACTTTCCCTTTTTCCTCCAAACATTCATATATATGTCCTGGAGGTTTTGGTCTTCCATATAGAACAACCCTATATCACTTAAGAAGAGATGCCGAAGATGTTTTCTAAAGAAGATGTAATACTTTTTACCAACTCATCCATGTTTATTTGTTATTATACTTCTTATTCATGAATTGTTTCATGATAATTAAATTAATATAGTATCATCTATATTCTGAGATTTAATTATTATTATGTGAAAACCATATTCCACTATTTATCTATCCTATGAAAACAAAAACACTACTTGTGTGCACATACCACTTACCGTCTCTTACCCATGGGGTAATATTTTTTTCATTACAACTTTACATGGATGGGTATAATGATGGGAATAATGGATATATATAATAATTATGACATGATATTTATTCTAGAAAAATTAATATAATATCCACTTTTTTCTCTTTCACTATTAAGGGAATTATATCATCCCTCATGCGTATATACGGCCTACTATCTCTATGAAACGATGCAATTAATTTTCCTAGTTAAACAATAAATCGTGAATATAAAAATATATTTAATATGCTATTTAAAACATTAATATCATTCTAGAGATTAATGAACTATATCCAATTCATAATAACCAAGACTTACATTAAAAAACATGCTTTGGAAAATGATTCATTTAACACCCGATACAGGGGTAATAATGAAATATTATTAACTAGAGGGTGATAAAATGATATATGAGAATAATATATGATATCATAAATATGGATATGGTTATGGTTATGGTATACACTAATAAAATTATTTAAACCATTATACATGAGTTAAAATCACATTAAATTAAGGGAAAGTGAAAGGTAATGGTTTTTCTCATCTCACTTTTATTTCTATGAGAAATGATTTATTCACAACTTATTGATTTTATGTGGTATACTACTCCTTTGATATATCATATCATGAATCTCTCTATATTCATGTTGTTAGATGATTTATTTTATAATTATTCACTTTTATGGGGATTATGGTTCGAATATTTCAAATTGGTATGGAACACATTGATTTAAAATATATATTTTTCAATTCGATTATTCGATATATGAGGAATTATTTGGACATGAAATACATGGGTTTAGAACAATTAATGAAATCCCCTCTATGAATCAGTATTCTCTTAAGAAAAAATAATTTGGTGATATACCCATGAATATTGTTTCCAAGAAGAATTATATGGGTTTCTCCACCCTTACATTGACTGGAAAGAGCATTGATCTTGATAGTAACTATATAGAAGATATATCTTTATAGTTAAGACATCCAACATTATGCATTTCCTTCATTTTAGTTATCATTATCAAGAGGATATTCACGATGAAAAAATTGAGTTGATGCATTTCCATTCTCATTTTATTGATCACTAGACATGTATGTTCAGTTATTTACCATTCTATGTTGATTATGGTCGTTGATTCATGTTTTCTTCCATTGTACATTACCCTTACTGAGAATTTTATTTCAGGAGTTTATTAGGTTTAATTTTCCCTATGTTTAATTTTTTTTATGATTGTTATATAGGGTTAATCAAGGATAATAATAGTGTTTTCAATGAAATTACATTTCAAATTTTATGTTTAAAATGAAATTTGAATTTCAATTATGTATCTAGTTTACCAAGACTAGTAATCTATTTGGTTATTTGGGATGCAGTTTATTATATCTTATGAAAATGTAATAAATTAAGGCACCATATTTGGGATACTAAGGTTGGGTTCATTATAAGAAATATATTTAATTATGGTAGTTTCACTATCAAATAATGTGGATTTAAGGTAGTTATATAGATTTTTAGTGGATTAGGAACATGAGAAAAATATTGGAATTTAAACTATTATTAGAATACAAAAGAAACAAGTCTTCAAATTTATTATTGATAGAGTGGGTAAAAAGACATTCTTATGGTCAAAAATGAAGGCTTCAAAGGCAGGGAAGTAGATTATCATTAACATGGTTTCTCAAGAAATTCCTTTATATACGATGTCTTTGTTCAGATTGTCAGGCATCCTTATTAACCCTTCTCATTCCTGATTGGACAATTTGTATGGGGGTCGCATGATGGTAAGAATATTATTCATTAGGAGTCATGGGATAATATTTTTTTCTCAAAGTATTCTGGTGGGTTTTTTTTTGATAATTTTATGATTTTTAATGAAATTATTTTGGTTAAGAAAGGTTGGTGTTTGTTTTCCTATTAGTACACCCTCTTTTAAAGGGGGTTTCGTGATAAATATTTCCATTACACTAATTTTCTTCATTCTTTATTAGGCCCTAGGTAAATCTATTTATGGAGGAGTATTTAGGGAGATAATTATCTTCTTGAGAAAAGTATTTATTATAGTATTTCAAAGGGTAATGTTTTTTTAAGTGATCCATTAATGATGGATAGATCTGGTGTGAAAGTTTTATCTCATAATGTCATGGGGTTGGATAATTTATGAGTTTGAAACTTATTTGATTATTATTTGAATGATTGGGATTGATCTAATTTTTTCAATTGGTTCAATGTGAGATATCATCACTTCATTATTGGTATTCCTCCTAATCCAAATATGGATAAGGATAATTTTTTTGAATTTAATTAATGTTGATAATTTATTTTTTATGTTTTTATTATAATTTTTTAGTGGAGGAATCAACCATGTTCCACATGTTAGTTGCTAGAATGATATTTGGTCTATCAAGGAACCACCCAAAGGGGATTTTTTAGGAAGGCTAGTTATTTTATTCTTTTAACATGAGGGTATCTTGCTTCTCATCACCTCTCCATGGATGATACTTGTCTCATATGTCTTTGTTATTTTAAATCACTATTTCATGTTGTTATTATTTTATAAAATGAGAAATGGTTCTGGAAGGTTTGGTGGAGATATTTCCATGAATTCATTGATTCTTCACTTGATATAGCTCATTATTTTTATAACTAGATTTCTTCCGTCGATCCATTGGTGGTGGTACTAATTTTTAAAATAGCATGGTTTGTTTGGAAAAGATAGAATGAATGGGTTTTCCAATATAAGTATACCTGGGACTAGATTTTTTATGAAATATCATTGGAGTGGATGAATCATAGGACTTAAAATTGAGATTCTTCATATGATGGGTGTATCCAATAGGGGATCTCCGTTTGGCCTCCTCCCCCAAAAGGTTTTCCCAATGTTAATACTAATTTTACTATCAATTTAGGATCCAGGGTGTGTATTGGGATCATGTTTTCCTAAATAATAGGAATATTATAGCTGATGAATGTTTTTATATTCAGGATTTTGGTGATCTCACTGTGACAGAGGAATCTACTATTCTTCATGGTCTTCTCCATGATCGTTCCAATGGGTGGGACAAAATTATTAAGGAATCTAATTTCATTTCTATGGTAAACTCTACTTCCATGCACAAATAGGTTTTTTAGCCTTATGAACTTATTCTAAAAATTATATGATCATTATTGGATGACTTATCCTATTTCTTGTTTTCTTTTATTAAGTGTGGATGAAATCAAGTGTCCCATTATTTGTCTAGATTTGGTAAAGATTTGAGTGACCATTTTTGGCTATATCATTTTCATGATTGTATTTACAATTCTATTTCAATTGATTATTAAAATATTGTTCCATTTTCCCTTAAAAAATGTACCATATAAATTTGTTACCATAATGGGTTTCATATGATGATAATATGATCATATGTAATATAAGAAAACCCAATCATAGGTAGATCTATCATTGAGAGTCAATGTTTAAATAAAATATATAAACAGTGTATATAGATATCACCAATGACATTAGTCTTATTCTTCTTCCTTGGTGAAAGAGAATGATTGATGGATATCCTGAAACAATAAACAAAAGAACTCTCCCTCCAAGGGTAGAACATCTAAAAATGAATCTATAATCATATCACAAGGATACCCATATTCTTAAGGGGTACTAGTGCCTTCATATCATATGATGAACAATAGTGTTGGATGAAGAGAGAAATGTGAGTCATTATCACACTTTGTTTTATCAACAGAAGGGATCATATCCCTTTATATATCAATCCATGACATGTTTCATTAAATGAAAACTTATTGTCCAGATTAACGTATCCGTATACTTTTATTACCATAATTCATTGAATCCTATTCAATTAGTAGTCAATCCAATTAATCTATTAATAATGGATTGTAACTAATAATAAAACTATTTAGGATAAATAAATAAATATATATAATATATATTTATTATTGTGTGCATTTAATAAATTAATACATGCATAAAATTAATATAATTAAATATACATTATATATTAAATATTATATTATATATATATCTATTAGTGGATATATAACAATCTCTCATATTCACTAAAATCCCATTCAGACTTATTGTATAACTTCAAAACTCTTTGTGAATCCATCCAAACTATATTGGATACAGGTTTTCATCAAAATCTCTTTATATTGAACAAAAAAATTGTCCAAAATTTTATACTTATCCACGGGCCTAATTGTGTGACCCTACAGGCCTTTGTGACATTGCAAACAACTATGAAATTCTATTTCATAGATTCAAGAAAAGGTAAAACTCAAGCAAAGAATCAGTTCAACTCAGTCTACTAAAGGGTCTGGTGCGATCTCCATAAAAAATACCCATATCTATATATGAAAATTTCTACCACAATATGTATCATATACATCTTATATATTTTATATAATCCATTTCTCCATGATATCAAGAGACCACTATATATGGATCATGTCGATCTAGTATAGGACTTTCACTATTTTCTCGATTCTATAAACAATACTAATAATGTTGATGAATACATCATAATTTATTCATCTATCTAATATGAACATCACATGTCACTTATCCATGTAGTTGAACCCATCATATTTCAAACAAAAAATAATGGCTATGAATTTCCTCAGTCAAATTCAATCAAAGTCTAGAAGTATTTTATTATCATACAAGTGGATAAAAATGATCTTGGTTTCACTCCAAATCACAATATTATAAGCAAAATACCCATACACCCCCATATTAGAAATGTTTTTATATTTACTTGCATAAGTAGTTTATCAATGTTTGAAGGCTCTCACTGTTGGTATTTTTCCATCCTCTGCTAAGAAGTATTGATAATAAGTATACACCCCAAAGTATATATATGATCATTTTAAATTCCATGAGATATATTTTATTATACCATTCTAAGTAATAAGTCGTTACTTATTACTACATGAATAAATTCTTCAATATTTAATATAAAACCATTCTCAATGTATAAAAGATTAAATTAGAGATTAAATTTACATATCATCACAACCCATTATACTTTTTTATGATCATATGTCAAGGATAAATCAATGTTAGTACATTAAGGGAATATTTATCATATTATTATTAATGTAAAATAAATTTCAGCACCAATGAATGAAAAATAAATGGATATTTCCTTTATTATAATAACATGATACTGTTACAACCCTAATTACCAATCTATTATGAATATATAACATGACCCCATGTGGTTTCTATAGTAATGGATTTTTTTAAACTATATCCATATGTAATTTCCATCACATACCTTTTTGACCATATAATAAAATACTCCCACTAACCACTTATTGATTGACATTTAAGAAACAAGCTATTTTAAATAAAAATGAGACATATGAATCACATTCCTTTATTTCAACTCTTTGAACTTATACTCAAAATCCTTAACATAATAACATAAAATTTTATAATTTTATAATCTATTGTCTACTTATAACTCTTTCTAATTATATCATTATCATCATTAGAACCTTTTCCATTAAACTTTTTCCTTGAAATATTTTCTAAATAATGTAACTGTTTACATTATCACTTTACCATCACATCAAAAACTCTTTTAAGATAAATTGATATCCATTTTTAATGGTAACTAATATAACTATTTACGTTCCATGTTTACCATCATACCCAAAACTATTTTTTGAAAAAGTGACCATCCCTTCATTTTGGTAAACATATGTAACCATTTACATTTTTTTACCAACAATTATTAGAACTTTTAAGAAATATAGTGAATTTCACATTGTATCTAGGTTGGTATAATAATGATATTTACTTTATCACAATATCTAAATGTAATTATTTATCTTTTTATTTATTATCTCATATCCTAACTATTTAGGATATAATGTGAAAAATCACTCAAAATTAGATTGGTAAAATATTTTATTTGTTGTCTATTAACTTATCTATGTCAAAAAAACTCCCACTAGTTGCTTTGAAATTATATTCTCATTATAATATCATTCCAAGACTCAATAAATACTGATTTCTATTTTAGTAAATAACATTTACTTCAATTTAGTAATAATGTTTAACAAAAAAGAATTGTTTCCATATCATATATGGTATGCTATGTATTTAAAACCATTCATTTTTAAATAATATTTTATTAAAATATCTCATCAATGGATCTTGGAAACATACGCCATCATATTTTGAAAAATATTTAGTAAAATAGTTTTATCCTAGATAATTTTTTTTATCAAATTATTCTTCTCAAAAAATGTTATATAAATCCAATGAATCATAAACCATGTGTATATATTTAATCACATCATATATACTAGTTTTTATAAAATATACTCTCTTATCATATAAGAGAAATGAGATGAAGATACACATATTTTCCTTAGAGTCATCCATGATTGACACATTCTTGTACACCCAAATTATTGATGTAGTAATAAATTATTTCATCTCCTGAATATAAACTAGAAGGTTGATCAATTCTTCCTTTCATCCTCAAATCATGTGCATTTAAAACAAAATATTAAATATGAATTATTTATCACATACCCTTCAAAAATTAAAGAATAATTTCTACAACATCCCTAACTGATATGAAAATTACATGGGGCATGAAAAAATCTGAAAGGTACATCTTTGTTAATATGATCATATTGAATTATTTTTATTCCTTTCCTGATATCCAGAGGTTTCAATGATGCTAATATGCTTCTTGAAGATACATTATTGATCTTTTCAATATATTTTCATTATTTTTTTTAACATTTTAACAATGTGTACTATCTCTCTAATATCAAAATATAGACTTCATATGCCGAATTCATTCATTTTTATAAATTTTAGAATATCGAGTAAACCTTTTTCATTGAATTCAATAATATTGTTATAAATTTTCCATAATGAATTTATGATAAATTATCTAACTAGAATACTACATTTAAGTCTCCTCTTTAAATAATGTTATAAAGGTAAACTAATTATAAACCTTGTGTAAAAACAACAATCTCAATTTATTTAATCAACTATTATTTCATTCTCTTATCAAGAGCTAAATAAGATATTGTACACATATTATGATGAGTTCATCCAAGATTAAAGCATCTAAGATATCAATGTAGTAAATCCTTTACGCTATTACATGAAAAAAATCAATCTTCAATTCTTTTAAGCTTTTTAACATTTTGTATATTTGCAGCACTTTATAAAATATACAGTTATTATAAAATATCTATTAGAATAATAAAAATGTTATCTATAACAAATAAAAAAATTATGGAAAATTTTTGCCTCACCAAGTCATTAATTTTTTCAATCATAATGAATATAATTTAACGTACACAATCATATAGAGTTTATGAGACTAAATTCGTTGATGTAACCAATTATATTTTAACACCTTGACCTTGGTTATATGTTCTTTATTTTATTTTAATATATTTCATATTGTTTTATCATATTTTTTGAGGTTGGGTTGAGTTACCGATTTTAATTTTATATTTTTAGAGGTTTCAGTATGTTTTTTTCATTATGCAAGGTTGGAGTGCTCAGTTTGGGGGTGAAATTGTGCATCATGTTATGGTATAGAATGTTTCAAGTTCATTTTTTTCATTCTTTTTTCTGAAACAACCCAATCATTATTTGGAACCAACTATGTGAGGAAATGTAGTAACCATGTGGCTTTTTAGTTATGTCGGATAAAAGGCTCTTATCTTGTGCATGATTATTAGAAACCATACGACAAGCATGCAGGAGGCCCTGTAATTTTAACAGAACCATCTTACAAAGTTGGATTATGTTTTCTCAAACCATGTGTCCAACCCATGTGTATACCATTTACTTTTTATAATGTTCTCATGGTCGGTGCACGGTTTAGAATACAATATGGCAAAACTGTGTGACTTACCCAAAATTGTTAAAACATAAAATTACTTATTTCCCCCTCTTATTTTTAACCCTATTTTAGGATTATCCTCCCTCACTTGATCTAAGCACACTAAGAGGGATACCAATTCCATATCTATTTCTTATCCTTCAATTATTTATTCTCCTTTAAGGATTTTAGTCAATATTCCCTTGGTTTTGGTTTATTTTATCCTCTTATTTTTTTTCCTCTTTTGGTTTCAACATTCTTATTTTCTTGGGTCCTCTTATAAGAACCCTAGGGGTATAGATATTACGTTTTATTATGTTTATTTGATTCTAGGGTGTGTGGTTTACTTATCAGTCTTAATTCTCCCTTATCATGATGATTCGTTGCATTTGCTCTTCGTTCAGTTAGGTTTCTCCATTCATTTCCTTTTGATAAGATTCCATTTTAAGATTTATTATTTCTAATTAATTTTAAAAATGTATTTCTAGTTCTTTTAATGTGTTTTTTGGATTCATTGAGGTGTATTATTGTTGTAAAACTGATGAAAATGGGTTTTTAAGGGAATTATATAAGTAATCTCATATCTATATTCTTACATAGTGTTTGATATAATTCTATTTAGCCTTTTAAAAATGGAAATGAGTATTTGGGTTTGTTTTTTCACCTTAGTTGAGTTTGGTGATTTGGTTTTCTTGTGAATTGAGGTTCAGGTGTGGGATTGGTTTTTTATGTGGTTTATTGACTGTGGGTGAATTTTTATTATGAGATACATCACTCCTTCTGATTATTTATTTTACCCATGTAAATCATTTTGGTTGTCCATTTATGTTTCAATTGGATGTGGGCATATCTATGTGTGCCTAAGGTGCACGTACAAATAGAAACAGACACATATAAATTTTATTTCATGAAAATTTTCAAATTAAACTTGGTTTCCAAAACATAATTTTCATAACTTCCTTATCATCTTTCTCTTCTCTATTCTAAACAGTTTTTCTAAAAAACACTTAATGTTTCATAAAAGGATTCTTGGTTTTTAAATGAACTCAATTGTGGTTTCTAAATGTGTAATCTAAAACATGGATTGTTTGGTACATTGAAATATGACTACTAACCACATGAATTTAAAGGACATTTTGGAACCTTCTGAGTATGAATTGTGTTTTCACATTGTTTTGAAAAATTGTTTTGAAAAGAATGGTATTGTTATTTGAAATTATTTTTGAATTGTAAATGTTAAGTCCTGGTTGGTACTTTGTGCCATTTTGATTTTTTTAAAATTCATATGACTTGTAGGCATCTTTGGAACCCTGAAAGGTTTTGTGTGAGATGGGAACCTATATATTCTTTCTTCCATTAAGAGGGAATTTACATAGTATGTTTCGGGAATGGGGAAGTCATGCACGTTAGAAACTGCAGGTTTCACCTAGAATGTGACGAACTACTTATTCTCCTTTATACTATTATCATGGTATTCTTGGACATAATATTTAGGTTCATGTGCCAATTGATTTCTAGTCCCGAATATATGTATTAGAACCCCTTGGATAGGGGATATTTAAAGTGTTATTTTCCTCTGGTGAGGCTAGTTTAGATCATCTAGGTTGGTTATTGAAAATGGAGGTTCACTATATACTGGTATATAGGTCCGAACTAAGTGAATCAAGGGATTTAGTGTAGGTATGTTTATGAAATTTCCAAGATTAAATATATGTATGCTCCTGTTTTATTGTACCCTACTTTTGTTACTTGTTTAATTAGTATTAACCATATTTTACTTTTAGTGATTCTGTTCTTTATTGGATTTGTCAGATGTCCCTTTCTGTTTATTCTTAGTTCAGAATCACCTTTCCTTTATGAATTATTTGGTTTGTGTTTCCTACATTCCATTTGGTTTTTAAAATTTTGTTTTTATAATGGAAATATTGTTTTAGCTCTTGAAATGATAAAAATAACTATATATATACATATATTCCAAACTAGAGTTTATGGGCTATTTTGGGAAAAAAAAATATGTACATATTCTATGGTTCTTTCCTACTAAGTAGTTTTATACTCACACCCTACTTATGCCACTTGATATAGGTAGATAAGAGCTATTTTTTAGGTTAATTTTCATTCAGGTTTTCCTAATATTTTTTTGGTGTTATGGATGGTGGTGATCAGGATATCTCATGTTGATCGTGTTCTTTAGGGTTTGGGTCGGTTTTTTTGTTTAGTTTCACAAGACTTTTATATGGATATTTTTATGTATTTATTTATGACTACTGATTATCAGTTCCTATTTTTTATGTTACATACTATGTAGTGCTTTATTGATTAGTTCTTTATGGGATAAATTGTTCTCAGTGGTTTTATCTTTGATGCTCAGCACTAGTTTCCAAACCAGTAGGGCCAGGAACGCCTCTCAGAACATGTTTTGAATTATCTTGGGTGACAATTTGAGGGTCGAACTGGGTTGGTTCATGAAAAATGTTATGAGGGAATCCTCTTTTACATGGGTAGTTATGTAGTTTTGGGATAGGACTATCATGAATCAGGTTGTAGGTATGATAAAACCATCAAGAAATCTTACTCGTTTGGATCCTAGAGTTACTACGGTTAGTTAGGTACTTAAGCCTTTACATTTGATTTTGGGTTTACATTGTTGTTTCTTGTGAGGTTTGTGTGATTTAGGTAATGATAATGGTATTGAACTGGTGTTTCAACGTGAGATTTCAAAGAGTGGTGACCCATGTTGAGCTAGAGTTCACCATTCAATATAATTCTAGTTGTTAGTGATTGTGTGGGGCATGGTCTGCTAAACAATGCAGACAAGTTTTTAATGGCCACCGGTTTCCTATTTTAGGAGTCTCAGTGTGAGTTAAGTTTGGATTGATTTTTGTTAGAGTGAGTGTGTTTTAAATTAAAAATTATTTCTGTTAAAGGGGTTTTAAAAAGGAATAAATGACTTTGATACATTGTTTTATTTTAAAAATATGGATTTGGTGTTTTTTGGATTCGAAAAAGTGTTTTAGTGTTTGAAAAGTTACACTAGAGTAAAATTGTTTTGAATTTGAAATAAAAACAATGATTTATCAAAGTGGATTGTGGTTTAATTTTGTTATTTTTAGTTCATGATATTTTTATTTCATCTTGAAATGTTTATTAAATTGATTTTTTATTTGATGCTAATTCGTTTTGATATATTTATGTTATAAGAATATATCATTCAGAAATATCCCAATGTTTTTTAGTGAGTCTATCGCAGTTGTTGGCCATGACTAGACTCCTATTGAAGTGGGTGTATCATGTTATTCTCAATTTTTTCCAATTAATATCTCTGATTCATGTCCGTTATAGTATATGGAATGGATTGAGGAACTCAAAAGTGTTTTTAGGTATTTGGGAACTCCTAAAGTCACGAGGGTGGGACATGTTCAAGGTTTATTTGAGGGTCCGAGTTTGGATTGGTGGAAGGTGATAATACCATCATCATTTCAAGTTGGGATGTGTTGGGAAGTCTTTAATATAACTTTAATCCAATGTTACATACTGATGAGGTGAATGTGAGGTATGTGGTTGAGATCTTGGGTATTCTTAATGGTACATGGATGATGAAGGTCTATGTTGATAATTTCCAACTATTGGTTTCTTTTTCTCTAGAGATATCATCAAATGATTTGCTAAAAGCTACTATATTTATATGGGGTCTTTATTCTGAGATTAACGAGTTGTTTCTCTCATTCAAGGATGTTTGGTTTGCGAAGCTAGTGGATGATGTGTTTCTATCCAAGTTGATTTCTAAATTGAGTTATGTGGTGGTTGGTTCTTATAAAGGTTCCTCATTTAATGAGAAGTGTGTACAAGAGGAACACATTTTTGGAAAGTCTCAGAAGTGTAAGTCTCTGTCGGAAGTTGTCATCTCTTTACTATGGGTCCTTAGATTCTTCAAGCAACCATGGCTCTATTAATAGGCCCTGTAGTGACTCTCTTCACGTATTCTATAATTTTTGGGTGCGGTGTTTTCTGCCCTATCTCTTGTTTCCGATATTGGTGTGGAGAAATATTATGTTTTCCCTTATTTTAGTTCTCTTGTTTTTGGAAATCCTTTTTGTATTAACGATTTTGGTAGCCTTATATTCCAAAATAAATTAGTGGTTCTTTATGGATGTGAATATTTGAACATTTTTCATTGTTATTAATCTATTTTATTTTTTATTTTATTTCTCCTTGGAGATGATGGTTTCCTATGGAAGTATTGAATTATGTTTTGGTTCAATGTTGGTTTCAGTTTCTTTCATTGTATCTCCCTTTTATTGGCTGTTCTAGTGGTGGTTCCAGTGCTATTTTGTTTTTGAGGTTGAGAGGCCCCTCCTATTTTTTCCTATGGATTTCCTAGTGGTCAGTTTCTCTAGAGATGGTCAGTTGTGACTTGTGAAGTTGAGAGTTCACACCAACATTCTTATTTTCACTTGGCCTTGTTTTTCTTCGAGATTGAGTTTTGTTCCATATTTTCCTTACTGACTTTCTAGTGGAATAATGTTTTTGTGGTGGGGAGAATTTTCACAACCCAAACCCAATTATTTTTATTTATTGTTTTAATTTCTTTGTGTTTTATCTTTCAATTGAATTTTGGGTTAAGTTCCTAATGAAATGTTTAGAGTTTTGATGGTTTCAATATATTTTTATCCTTGTTTGTGGTTAAGGTGCGTGGTTTGGGGATAAAATATGCATCTAGATAAGGAAGATGGAATTTCTATACGATTGTTTCTTGCAAGGAATGTCTGGAATGCCATACACATATTTTTTCTTGAACCATGCGAGTAAAAGGAGTAACTATGAGACATGTTGGTGGTGTTTGAGGCCAGGTGAACCATTATTAGAAACCGCATAGAAAGCATGCCAAATGCTCTATAATTTTGACAAAACCATTTTTCACAGTTTCTACATGGTTTCTAAAATAGTGCATCTAACCCATACAGATCTTCTTTCTTTCTAGTATGGTGCACATGGTTAATGCATAGTTTGAATAATCATGTGGCCAAACTGTGTGACTTTCCCAAAATATTGAAAAGATGAATTTTTATGTTTTCACCTCTTATGTTTTAACCCTATTTTAGGTATTCCTTCATCAATCATCCGAGTAACACTCTGGGGGGTCCCAAACCCATCTCCCTTGCTTCTCCTTCCACCATTTATTTTCCTCCAATAAACCATGTGGCATACCCCAAATCATAAAAATATAAAATTCCAAGTTTTACACTATTATATTTTAACCCTATTTTGGGTTTCTCATTTTCACTCGCCTGAGGTGCTCCAAGGGGGCTCCCAAAACCCTTTCCCTTGCTTCTCATTCCACCATTGAAGCTTGGTTTTAGGTATGTTTTTCTTGGTTTTTGGTCAATTTTATCTTATTTTTCTCCTACTCTCTTTGTTTCTTGATCCTTATTTTCTTTGATACCACTTGGATAAACCCTAGGTGTAGAGGTATGATGTTTAATTTTTTATTTGAAGATATGGGTTTTGGTTTACTTCTTAGGCCTTGTTATCCCTTATCCCAAAGTTTAATCCCATTCTCACATCATTGGGGTAAGTGAATTCATCCATTTCCTTTACAAAACATTTTATTTTATTCTTGAGTTTTTATAATAATTTTTCAAATGTTTTTCTCATGGTTTTGATATGTTTTTTAAATTATAAATGTGTATTATTGTTTAAAAATTGATTAAAATGGGTTTTCCTAGGTATTACTATAATTAATACTATATGTACATTCTTACTAGGTGTTTGATAAAATTATATTTGGCCTTTTTAAAATCAAAATGTGTATTTGGGGTTTGTGTTTATCCTTATTTGAGTTTGATGAATTGGTTTTCTTGGGAACTGAGTTTCAAGGGTGGGATTGGTGCATTTATTATGGTTTTTTCCAATGTTTGATCTATCATGATGACATGTGGTAGTCGTTTTCTTCTTGATTTCACCCATGAACCTCCATGTGGTTATCCATTTATTTTTTCATTGGATGTAGGCATATCCATGTGTTTATGGGGTGCACATATAGATAGGCTCACACACATATAAATGGAATTTCCTGAAAATGTCCAAATTGAAAGCATTTTTCAAAACACATTTTTTCTAAATTTATTATCCTCTCTCTCTCTCTCTCATCATTTACAAAAGATTTTTCTAAAAATATAATAATGTTTACTTAATGGAAACTTGGTTTATAAGTTAACTCATATGTGGTTTCCAAGTGTGTTATCTAAAACTTATCCCATTTAGTAATTTGAATAATGATTGGTAACTCCTTGAAATTAAAGGCTTGTTGGATGCCATCTAAGTATGAGTTTTACTTTCACCATGGTTTGAAAAATGGTTTTGAAAATAAAGGATTTTTTATTAGAAATGGTTTTGGAATTGTAAATTCCAAGGATTGGTTGGTACTTTTTTCATTTTGTAAATTGGTTTTAAATTCATATGACATGTTTTCCTAGTTGGTACCTAAGAATTTATATGTGATATGTTCACCCATATGGTCATCCATCTATTTATAGGGCCTTTGTATAGTTGGTTAGATGAATGGGAAAATAATGCATGGTGAAAAATGAGTGTTACACCAATCATTTGACGACCTCCTCATTATCCTTTATAATATTATCATGGGATTCATATATTCCATATAGAGGGTTTAAGGATGATTAGATTCTAGTCCCAATTAGATGTATTAGAAACCCTTGTATAGAAGATAGTTCAGGTGTGATTTTTCATTCATGAGGCTTGTTTGGAGTAGCCAATTTGGTTATTGACTGTGGAGATGAAACATATGTTGAAGGGTGGGTCTTAACTAATTGTGTTCAAGGATTAATTTTATGGTTGTTTAAGAAATTACCATGATTACATATCTATATGCTCATATTTTATTTTATAGCATGTCATTTACATGTTTATTTAGTATTCTTCTTCTTGAACTTGTATTGCTTCCCTTATTTCCTAGATTTGTTTGATATCACTAGCTGCTTAATCTCAGTTTAGAATCACTATTTGTTAATACATTATTTGGGTTGTGTTTCCTACATGACATTTGGTTTTAAAAGCTATTTTTTAAATGGAATGATGTGTCTAGCTCTTTAAATGATAAAAACCATATTTTCAAAATATGTATTTCGAACTAGTGTTTATGGACTGTTTTGGGAGAGGAAAAGTATGTATTTTGTGGTGCATACCTATTGACTTGTTTTATGATCACATCTTATTTGAGCCACTTAGTATCAGTAGAACCGATCTATTTTTCATGTCCTGTTTCATTTAGTTTTTCCTGTGATGTTTTCTAGTCATATGGATGGTGGTGACCAAGAGGTTGCATAGAGATATTGTTGGTTCCGTTTTGGGTTGAGTTTTGGTTTTGATTTAGTTTTATTTTTAGTTTGGATTCTATTGAATCTTTATTTGTTTATGTAAATATTTATGTTCAATTATTATTAGTTTTTATTATTTATATTTCATACTCTGTAGTGTTTTATTTATTCATTCTATATGGGATAAATCATTCCCAATGGTTTTATGTGTGATTCCTGGCACTAGTTTCCAACTCAGGAGGCTCGGGTTCACCTATTGATCCTTATTGTAGATCGCCTCAGGTAACGGTTTTGGGTTTGACCGAATTTGGTTCATGACATATATTGAGTACATAAGTGGATACTAATATTCCTTTAGTCAATTGGAATCTAATGATATTTCAACCTAGAAAAATAATTTCATACTTCCATAAGTATCTAGATTTTATTTTGGAAAAAAATCAACACTTGGTTACTAAGGATGGAATTGTTCGAACACATAGAATATCTATATTGCTCAAGAAATTTTCTTAAGATTACATCCTTAGGAGTTTATTACACTAATATAGATTTTTAATGGATTATTATAATGTTTATTTTAGTGATAATTATGAACATATCAATAACATAACTTTTAATCAGATCAATATCATGTTTTATATCTTTACATTAAGAACATTCAATGAATTTTATCCCACTAAAATTGATGACCCATACATAATATCCATTTCTTGATCCAAGATCTATATTTTACCATAATATACATTTGTTATCACATAATAAAGTCATGATTATTTAGGTAGGTAATTTTCCAAATCATAACAATTATGATTCTCGGATAGTTGAGTGGATCAATATTTATCCAAATCCATATAAATGATACACTAAACTTTATTCCTCAAGTATAATAGCTGTTACGTCTTCCCATCTTGTGTAAACAAAAGAAAACGCCAACAAAAATCATACTTAGAAAAATTAAGGGATACTTGTGATGAGCACGACAATACCCAACATTAAAATCCTAAGTTACCAACAACTTTTTCCCCTACACAAGATAATCCATGGGTACTCATGTTGATCTCGACAATACTCAATTGAATGATCAAGTTATTGACAACTGTTTATTTGGAAGCAATATCAAACTTATTATTTCAAGGTTTTTAATTTTAATATCTCACCAATTTTATATGCATCATAGGAATATTAAATTCATAACTATTACAAATGTAATAATTTTCCTCTCATGGTTTATACTCATTTTGTGTATGCATGATTCTTATGATTTTGTTTTTGAATCCTGATTCCAACCAAAAAATTAATGTTTTTACTATATATTAATAGGTAACTCTTAAAAACCCAAATGTCTGTGTTAATAAAAAAAAAGATGTTAATTGTATTATTACATATCAAAATTCATAATATTCATAGGTTATATGAATACATAATATAAAGGAATAGAGTTATCTTGGATTGGGAAAATCCACATGAGTAATCTTGGAGTGATAGATAGCTAACCCCATTCACTATCTTATCCATGGAAATCCACAAAGAAGGTAGGTGGTATGACCCCAAGTACCTCTACCCAGAGAGACTTTACTCAATATAGAATTCAATTCAGGAAAACTCTAATACTAAATATGCACAATCTATGCCCAACAACTACTCTTAATCTCATAACTAAAATTACAATACAGCATCAAGGTAGATGAAACCTAGCATGATATACAAGGCTTTATCCAAGAAGAAATTCATCAAGTAAATTTTGGAATATAGTTGTTAATAATATTATCTATTTATAACAATGAATATAACTAGAATTAAACCATTGAATAAATGAACAATTCAAACATTTAAACCTGATATAAACATTTATGAACAATTTCACAAAAAAATATGATTATAAACCCTTTCATAATTTCATCTTTAAATTTTTTGGATATTCCATAAATTTTGAATATAAAATCATCATAGTATTTCTCATATAAAAACATTCATGTTTATCAAAATATGACATTTCTTTAAAAATAGATGATATAATATGACTTATAAAATCATTCAAATTAAAATTATATTATGTAAACCTTGTACATAATCTAAATATCCTATAATTAATTATTATTTAAACATTTATCATCATATGATCATTTTCAGCAGAAGACAACCCAAAAAAAGAAAGAATTATCTATAAGAATCAATGTGTAAATAAATTGTATAAAAAATGTTCCTAGAAATTTCCAATGGAAGTAGTCTTCTTCTTATTCCTTAGTAAGGGTAAATTATTGATGAATATTACAAAACAGTGAATGAAATCACTCTACCTATAAGGGATACACTGACTAGTGGATCTGTAATGGTATCATGTGGATGACCGAATGATGAAGGGGTGATAGCACCTTCATCTCAGATGATGAACAACAATGTAGGGAGAATAGAGAAATTAGAGGCGTATTCATAAATGGGTTTTAATAATAGGAGGGGTCGTATACCGTTATATATCTATCCATGATTTTTTTAATTAAATGAAATTTTGTCATCCATATTAATATTTCCATATCCATTTATTCTCATAATTCTTTGAATCCTATTTATTTAGCGGTTAAGCTAATTAATCCATTCATAATGGATTTTAATTGATAATTAAACCATTGGCGTGAAATAAATATATATATCAAATATATATATTTATTATCATAATTATTTAATACATTAATTATAATAAATATATGAAATTTATATAATTAATTATACATGATAAATATATTTTCAAATATTAAAAATATATTTTACTAGATGTCTAGTATAATATTCATGGTTAATGAAATGGATTCAATGTGGTAGATCCTTATAGTTACAAAATTTCTAAAAACAACCCCATTTTAATTCAACATTATATATGTAAATTAAACATTTTAAAAATAACTCATAACTACGCATCAACAAACATTATTTGGATTTCACCCTAGTCGTTGTGAGGGATTCCCAGTGTACTCAACACATCCTTTGATGCATCCTCGATGTCGTTTGGGAATTGTGGCTAGTAAGTATGCTCTGTGTCGCACCCCACCATTGAGTCACACTCATCCACCACACTTTACCTACAACTCCTCCCCTTCCCGCCATTATCATGATATCCCGAAGGAACCTCCTACCACCGTTGTACCAGCTAGTGGATAGTGTACTATGATAAGAGACTTGATATGCTCTGATGATATTCTCAAATTTTGGTCTGTGGTTGGACAACATTATATGAAGGGACACATAGAACATACATTGTAATGTGTAATTTCTCATAAAAATGAGGCTTATACTCATGATGTTTTCATTTAGAAATCTCAAAAATATGATATTATCATAAAAAACCCACTATGAGGAATTCCATATATTTTGGTGTCATCGGAAATTATGATCTATGAGCATATATGGTGGACCTTATACTTTAATATTATCATTAATTCATGTTACAACTCACATACTAAGATGTACTTTGTAAACCATGATGATAATAGTTCATGGAGAATTTGAATATGTTGGGTGCGTCATGAGTGACACGTCATTAATGAATAGTCAAGGAAAAAAATTTCACTTTCATTTTATGGATTCTAATATCTCAGACCTTTGATTGGAGTAGAACCATCAGATTAAATTATCTGGACATGGATTAACAACATGTTTATTTCAGATAGTCGAAGAAATAAATATCAAACATGTAGGTTGGTGGCATGGTTATGCTACCTTTTTGATGAGATACCATGATAAAGAGGTTATATTACATCGTGAGTTTTTATATGTGATTTTCTACATTGTGACATTAATTTCTTTCTCTTGGCTGACTGGAACTATTTTTAGATAGTAGTCTTGGACTTTAGGCAATTCCACCTAATTCCAATGAGAAGGTATCCTAGATAGCCTCACACTAAGTGTTTATGTTGATCTTAATTAAATTCTATTGGATTTTAATTAATGGAATAAATTTTATTATCAAGTTTGGGGAATAATTTTATTCAAGTTAAATTGATCAAATAAATTAAACAAATATTTTTTTTTTGGCATGGGAATAGAAAATTTATTTTATTTATTAAATATTTTGTTAAATATTTATTCACTATATTGTTAACAAAATATTCTTTTATGGATAAAATATTTATTCAGTTGTTCAATAAATGATAGAGGAGTTAGAGCAGACCAAGACCGAGTCTAGTGACAAATATTAATTGAAAATACCATTACATAATATTTTTTATTGTATAAGTTGTCATGAACCTTAAAATAATAATAAAATAATTATTATTATGTGGAATGGGGTTTATTAAATGTAATCAATATTATTTAAAATCTGTTATGAAATTAAATAATATTTTAACTTAAATTCTATCTCTATAAATAGAAAAAATGTCTATTTTGAAGGGCATCCAAAATTGAGAATAAATAAGTATTTCGCATAACCCATTCTATCTTAACTCCTCCTTCTCTCTCCCCCTCAAGAATGAGAAGTACATGAGGGGTCTCAGCGAGACCAAAGAATGAGCGGCAAAGAATAAAAAACCCAAGACATTTGACTCACCATGCTAGAACCCAAAGATCGAGTGAGGTTGCTCAGAGATCATAGGAGCCCATGTGGATCACCACTAGAGGGATTCTATCTTTTGATCCTCAAAACACAATAAAAGTAATCTAAAAGGGTCTTTTAATATGATCAACATTCACTAATGAACAATGTTCATAAGCCCAAATATTTATTTCTTCAAATATTAAATAAATTAACAATAAATTTGATGTATAAGTTCCCCACATTTGGTTTCAGGTAATGATTATTAAAAAAAATTATATATCTCCCACCTACACAGAATTCCATTATGCCTGGAACCAACATGTGTTATTAGACAGATCATGTTTAAATTTATAAATATTTTATTTATTTTTTATCTATGCACAATTTTAGTTAGATTTTTATTTCATGTTATTAGTTCTTTAATCCAATTTAAATTAAAATGGTATTGAAATATTAATCTTGTTTTTTGAGGGTTTTATTTTCATAACGGTTTAAGAAAAAATGATGAACGGTCAGAGATACCATCAGGAAGTCACAAATCAAAGGTGGGTAAAATTGGGTTACACAACATGTGACTGGAGAACATTTCGTAAACCCATGCAAATTGTATCTGGATGCATTAAGAAATTAATTACATGTGGTGATTTTATTTCACACTGTGTGTTGACTGGCCAACTTGGCACACAAGAAGCAGATATAGTGTGTGTAGCTTGCATGTACACACCACGTAGTCTAGCTGAGTTTACACACCGAATCCCCATGTGTGCAATTTAGATATAAAGAATCCAAGGTATATTGAAAAAAAACTATATGTATAGACTATGTAGTCTCTCATTAATTAAAAAATTATAATTACATTAAATTTGAAAATTTTAGCATTAAAACCTTATTTTATTTATTGGAACACTATTTTGTCTTTGACAATTTAATTATAGTTTTAAATAATTTTAAATGCTAAATTAATTTTTTGTAATTACTATGTAATTATTGATTCTATCATATATTTTCCACGAATTCCATTAATTTTGGGTATCTCCAAATAAGATAATATGATCATTCAGATTAAAGTGAGTTAATTAATTAATTCAAGTAAGTTAATCTCAAATTATAAAATAATGAATATTGAAATGAATGACATCCATTTAATTTTTCTTATTCATTAAAATTATGACCATTCATGAGATTGACCAAGACTTGTGTATGTGCTTGATGTTTTAATTTAATTGATTGCATTAGTTTTCAATTATTTAATATTAAATTAAATTATGTCTAGAAAGTCATCCCTCCCTCCATTATTTTGTTGGAATAATGTGTCCAAGGATATTTTTGTTTCACCCTTTAACCAATCCTTTCATTTTCCTCACCTGCATGTATGTAGTAAATATTTGTAATTATTAGAGTATCCCAAGGCTCATGGAGGTGGTTCAAGATGGTACCGTAATTATTCCAACCTAAGTGATACACATATTGATAATTGGAATCTTGTAACTCATGCCAAGACCAGCAATATGAGTTATTTCCCTAAGGATTAATGTTTATTTAATGTCCTCCCATTAAATAAACTATTAAATAACTCCAATGGATAGATCATTTATTTATTTATTTATTTATTTATATGTAGTTATTTATTTTATGTATGCATGGTTATGATGACATAAATTAATTAATTAATGTTTAAGGATGGAAATTAAATAAATTAATTGTGTGTAAAAGTTTTACCAAACATGGTTAATTAATTATGTAACATCCACTTAATATTAACAATATGTGTAAGGGATAAAAAAATATAAAAAATATTTATAATAAATTATAATACCTCAATAAAATGTTAAAAGACTAAGACATCCATTACTTGATTGGGAATGAAACTATAGAACTAAGTGTTGTATGTGGCCAAAGTCTGGACACTTCTATTTATCTAAGAGTTGTCAGGAGAGTTTTGGAATGACCTATCTAAAATTTTATTGATTTTAACAGAAAAATAATTTTAAATAAAAATTTTGAGTCATGTTTTGAGAAACTCTAAGTTAGGATTTCAGGATAGGGTAATCTACTCAACAGAACAAGGAGCTACAAGTCTACAGTTGGAAGAACACATACCTAATTACTTTATTAGGATTTTCATGTCCAAATTCTAGATCATTAAGAAAATTATTGGGGATCCTTTACACTAGAATTTTAAGGTAACTAGAAATTCCAACTTCAATCTTGAGGGATATTGAGACATGAAAAAATAGTGGGATATTTAATAAATAAATAAATAAATAAATACATTAAATTTATTACATTGCTTTTTTGTAATCAATAAATGTACTAACAATATACTCTTTTTAACTACAGAATAAAATTAAAAGTTCATCACCCACACTATCCCTATGATTAATATTGAAGAAATATAACTTCATAATTGTCAATAACATCAAGGAGTGGTTTAGATGCCTTCAGTTTGTGCTATGATTTGAATATAAATCTTATTTTCTAGAATCCTAAATGCTTTATTTTTCTACTAAAGAGTCTAGTGATGAAAATTTCGTTTTCTATGAAAAAAAATTGAGCGATGTAGTCAAAGTTTGATACTTTCATGGATGTCTTGTAAACTAGTGAAGTCTCAATAAAACATGGATGCGTATAGAATGCTTGATTATCTCTATTGTATTCCCCTGGAATGATCTAGATATGAATGGTTTGAGATTTCCAAGTCCTCATTAAAATATTTCATGGAGAGGTAGCCCTAACTAGGTATCATGTAGTCAATCTCAATCGCTACATTGAGTGCTTAGAGGTTCTAGGGATTAAACTCCCCAAATAACTAGGCACCATCCTCATTTTTGAATCAATCCCTAAATGCTTCTTCAGTTTAGTTATGAATTTTAATATGAAAAACATTGAGAAGTATCTACCAGATATTATAACTCTTTTTCACAAAGTTGATTAGGATATGAAGAATGAAACCCTTTTGTTCTTATGGTGAAAAAATATAAAGGGGAAACGAATAGAATTAAGGCCAAATCATCTTCATTCCCTTCCAAGAAGTGGAATATCATAGGGAAAGTAAGGAAATAGAATGCTCTATGTTTTTCATGTGGTAAGAAGTGCCACTGGATGGAAAACTACACCATTAAAAAGAAGAAAGGAGAAGCTTTAGGTGCATTTGTTAGTGAATTAAATTTATCTATTTCTATAAATTGGGAATTAGATATAGCTTGTGGTGTTCACTTATGTATTTAAATAAAAGAACCAAGCAGATTTATAAATATGGATCGATGAGAGGTAGATATTTGAGAAGCTAATAGAGTAAAACATTTTGACGTAGCTATCAATAACAACCACCTCACGTTGTCAACGAGAATGATATTGGTTTTAAAGGGTTATTATTATGAACCTTCATTTTCCAAAAACATTATTTTTCTATCCAGACATTATACAGATTGATTTATTTTTCAATTTGGGAATAAAATTTTCATCTTTTAAAAATATAGATTTTTTATGGTAGGTAACAATTATATAATTGAAATTATGTGTTGGATTACATGAACCAAGTAATGTAAATCGATAATGAAGTTCTTTTACCTGACTCATACCACACTCAGTTTTGGAATCACTGATTAGGTCATGTAAATGAAAAGAGATTTACTAAATTATATCTAGATGGATATTTAGATTCTTTTCAAATAAAACCACTTGGTTTATGTCATAAATTTATACATGGAAAAAACCAAATCCATATTTAGTTGGAAATTTGAAAGCGATAAAGATATTCTTGAATTAGTTCATACATATGTGTATAGACTATTTATTATTGAAGAAAGGGGTGGGTAATCATATTTCATAACTTTTAGTGATGATTTAAGTTGGTATGGATATATCTACTTAACAAGATATAAGTTAGATTATTTTGAAAAATTCAAGGAATATAAGAATGAAGATGAGAACCAGCTTGGTAATATGATTAAGAAAATTTTCTCTGACTGTGGAGGATAATATCTTAATCAAGACTTATTGATTATTTATGGGAGTTCAAGAATTTAACTCAACTCACTCCTCCTTATAAACCTTAGTGGAATTGTGGAAGTGAAAGGCTGAACTTAAACTTTTTGAACATGGTGATATCAATGATGGGTCATACAAGTCTCTCATTATCCTTTTGGGGATACGTGTTACAAATATAATCATACATACTAAACTGAGTTCTAACTAAATAAACAGATAGTATACCATACCAATTATGGAATTGAAAGAAACTTGTGTTTTCTTACGTACATGTATAGGGTTGTGATGTGTTTTTATTAACTTTTTAGGTAACAATATTGCACCCTAAGGCAAAAATTGTATCATTATAGGATATACCAATGAAAAAAAGGAATACTACCTTTAAAATCCTTCAGAAAAAAAGTTTTTGGTTGAAAGATGTCCCATATTTCATGAGGAGGATCATAACTCTAAATCAGATATTTGGAGAAAGATAGACTTAAATGAATTATAGGCTCAAGATACACAAGAGTTGGAACATGGAAAATTCCAGAAAACCCTATAGAAGAAAAAATTGTTCCAAAGACACAATTACTGTGTAAGAGTACTAGAGAGGTTAGAAAACTATAATTGTATGGTTTTATAGTCACTAAGGATGGTTACTAATTATTAGTTTATAATAATTATCCTAAAACTTACAATAAAGAAATAAGTGGCACTAATGTTTCTAAGTGGAAATATGCCATGAATTCTGAAATGGATTCCATGTACCAAAACCAGGTCTAGATTTTGGTCGACCGTCTAGTAGTTGTGAATCCTAGTGGTTGAAAATGTGTATTCATGAATAAAGTGGACATGGAAGGAAAATGCAGTACCTATATGGTATAATTAGTTTCAAAAGGGTTTACAAAACATCATATAATTGACTACGACAAAACCTTTTCTACAGTTTCAATGTTGAAATCCATATAAATTCCATTGTGGCATTCCATGATTATGAGATTTTAAAAATTGATGTCAAAAGATAATTATTTAATGGGAACCTTCATGAAGATTTCTATATGACACATCCCCTAGGGTTTGTGACTCAGAAGGATTCCAATAAGGTATGTAAGTTTCAAAGATCCATTTATGGATTAAAGAAAGCATCCAGGTTATAGAACAATGATTTTGATGAGGCTGTAATGGAATTTGGTTTCATAAAGAATGAATGTGAGCTGTGTGTTTACAAATGGTTTTGTGGGAGTGTGGCCATTTTATTAATAGTATATGTTGATAACATATTACACATTGGATCCAAAATATATGTCATTCAATTTTTTAAGGTATTGTTAAATAAATTCTACTCTATAAAGGGCATGTGTGAGGAATCTTATATTCTTTGGATCGAGATCCATCTTGATAAATCCAATACTATTCTCATCCTATGTAAAATTACATATATCTACAATATATGAAAAAGATTCTGTATAGAATAATCCAAGAGGGGATTGTTTCTCATGTTGCATGTCATTCACCTTTCTTGGAAAATGTTTCCTCAAACACTCGAGTAAATAAATATAATGACAAGGATTCCATACACATCAGTGATTGGTTCATTCATGTATGTTATGATATGTACAAGGAATGATATTTCCTATGAATTATGTGTGGTTGGAATAGATCAAGACGATCTTGGTGACTGCCATTAGATAGCAGTCATGACTATCCTTAAGTATCTAAGGCTTTCTAAGGATATGTTCCTAGTTTATGAAAGATATATAGAGCCAGTATATATAGGATATGAATATTATATTTTCTAAAATGATACAGAAGACATAAAGTCACAAACAGGATACATCTTCACATTGAATAGTAGTTTTGTGAGCTAAAAGAGATCAAAAAAGGATGTGATTACAAATTCTACAGTAGAGACCATTTATATTGTGGCCTCTGAGGAATTTAAATAAGAGTTTGGGATGTCCAACTTCATCCAAGAGAATGATGTGGTAGATAGCAGTAAATATCATATCACACTCTATTGTGATAATACTGTAGTAGTGGATATTTTAAAAAGATCTAAGGTCACATAAATTGATGAAACACATGCATCAGAAATATCATCTTTTGAGGCATGTTTCTGAGAAAGTTGAAGTTGCAGTGAGGAGTATTTCAATAGAAGACAACATGGTGGACCCCTGGACTAATGTCTTGAAACAACATAAACATTAATATCATGTGAGGTCTAGTAGGATAAAGGTCATAAGTAGTTGGCACTAGTCCATGAGGGAGTTTTTTGGAGTTGGTATCCTAGGACCAACTGTTTGTACTTTGATTATATGAATATTTTATGTATTAAATATTTATAAAATGTCTTATTACATTTGTATTGTTCTCCATGACTCAAATATAAAAATGTCCTAGAGTATATGTCAAATTCCAGAGGTCATAGAAGTTCCCCCCTATGATGATAACCGTAATGTGCTATGGCGATATTATCAAATAATGTACTTCAGTTTGAAAACAAACAATGATGGGATATATAGTACATAGTCTGTCATGTGGGAGTACTCATAAGAAGATGAGGCTTCTTCTCATATAGTTCATACTTGATAAACTGCAAGACAATAGACTATGAGAACATACCCAAAAGTATGAATTTCATATGTTTTGGTGCCATTGGATATTATTATCTATGAGCATGTGTGATGGTCCTTATACTATAAGATTATTATTAATTAATATTACAACTCACATACTTAATGTATTTCATAAACTATGATGATAATAGTTCATGGTGAATTTGGATACGTTGTGTGTGTCATGAGTGTCATGTCATTAATGAATATGTCGAGGAAGTATTTGTCCCTTATAAATTAAAGGAAGCTAATATATCATCCCTTTGATTGGAATAGAACTGTCACATTAAATTCCATGGCCATGGTGTAACAATGTGTTTATTTCAAATAGTCAAAGAAAGACATATCAAGAATATATGTTGATTCCATTGTTATCCAAACTACTTGAGAAGATATTATGAAAAAGGGATTATATTATAATGTGAGCATTCAATTGTTGTTTTCAACATGGAGATATTAAGTTATTTCTCTTGGGTGACTTAACTCATTTCTAGATAGTTATCTTAGACTTTAGTAAAAAATGCCTAATGCTGATGAGAAAGATTCATAGAGGGTCACACACTTAGTGTTTATGTTGATCTCGATAATAATGTTTTTGAGTTTAATTCATGGAATAATTTTTATTCTAAAGTATAAGAAATAATTTTATTCAAGTTATATTGATCACATAAATTAAATAAATATTTATTCACTGACATGTGAATAAAATATTAAGTTTATTTATTGAATATTTTAGTAAATATCTATTCCCTATATGGTGAATAAAATA
Source organism: Viscum album (assembly GCA_963277665.1). Taxonomy (NCBI): domain Eukaryota; kingdom Viridiplantae; phylum Streptophyta; class Magnoliopsida; order Santalales; family Viscaceae; genus Viscum; species Viscum album. The sequence continues at coordinate 2,004,224,164 of OY728145.1, read as the reverse complement.
TTTATTTATGAATATAATTATAAGGCCCCAGCCTTAAACCTTACTTAATCTTGAGTTATTACAAGATTACACGTTGAGGATCTTTTCGGGTTTAGAGTTTTAGAGAATTAGATCATAAAACTTGCATTACATTCCACATATAAACAAAGTGGTTACATAAAGATAGTATTCTTCATTCCCATCAATGGAAACACATTTAAAATAAAACATGGATTATTTCTTGACACATCCTTGACTCTATCATCTTATCATGTACCTTTCCCTTGACCTGTGAAAAACATTTCAAAAACTTGGGATGAGCGTAAAAACTCAGTATGGGTTATAAAAACATGGAAAGGAAACATGAGTTCATATATACATAAGAATGAAATCATACTTTACCCATAAAACATAGGCACTTTAACATACCTCATAAAAACATGAATAAATCATATAAATCATAATACGTAAAGGTAACTTGAGGCATTCATAACATTCTTACGTAGGGGGTAACCCTCTTGGTTACGTTTGGAATACCCATCACAGTATATTCCCTAAAATCTCTTCGGAGAAACCTTAACGTTTCACTCGTTCGCGTTACCCAATGCATTGGAGAGCTATAACGGGCTCACCCGCCCTTAGTTTATCACGGAACCACCCGTCTTCATAATAATGCCCAAGAACCATAACATAATCATATCACATAAAACATGCATAAAGGAAACATAACATTTCCACATTTCAATCACGAGATATCAATACAACACATTGATATAATAAAAACATTATGAAAACCATTTTCAATACCAAAGTAAAACATGGTATTTATTTTTCTTTTAAAAAAAAGGTATGGCTTGTAGAGGAAGCCAAAACTCAAATAACGGTTACGACGGCGGAGAAGTCGTTGTCGCCGCATACGTACGACAAAAACATTCCCTTTTGTCGTTTAGTAAACGCTTCGTATAAAAAAGATTCCTTTTGAGTAAACGTAAAAGTCAAAGGGGTTTATACACCGTATAAAAGAAAGTTGTGTATAAAATAAAATATGCCTCAACGAAAGGAGATTGAGACGAAGTCCCATACCTCGTATCCGACTTGACCCGACCGTTCTTTAAACTCCTGAATAATAAACTTGAGTTAATCTCTACTTGCTTATGAATCTTTTTCAAGTTCATTATTCCTTTTATACCATGTTATGAACATCATGTAATCATTTAAGTTAATAATGTTCATTTTGTCGGTATTTGGTTCTTAAGTCAAAAATTGACTTCTTATACTTACAAGTTGTTAATTTGGTCAAAGGTTCATTATATCCAGAATGGTATTCATTATGTAGATATCATATATGTCATATATATCCAGTACATACATTCATTTATAATATTACATCACATTTAGAGGTAAGAAATGAAATGCATCGTTCATGGAGACGGTAAGCCGTACGTACGCATGAACGCTACTTCCATTTCTATTTCATATTTTCTGGAATGGAATCATAATGATATAAAAGTATATTATAATTCCAGTATAACAACATATATAATATCATTAACTTTATCCTTTACACATCCCACATATGGTATTAACGAATCAAATCACTTTTAGGGGGCGGTAGTCCGCACTTCCTAAAATGAAGATATCGTGTTTTACCCATAATGGAAACCATAAAGGTATGCCCAAAATGAAAAAAACAGAAGCTTAAGGAAAACATAAACATATAATATATCATATATAAAAATAGTGACATCATAATGGCCACCTTTGAAGGTGTTAAATGAGTATTGAACAATCATCGTTTCGGGAGGCAGAATTTCGCCATCCACGGAAACCGTATGTTCTTTAACCATTTGATGTAGTTGTGTGAGAGTGTAGCTCAAATATATCTTATAACAACATCCTAGTATATTGAAGATACTGGTGTTGTTACAAAAGAAGTAAATAAAAAGAGTTTAGGGGGTCGGAGAAGCAAAATAAAACAAATGAACATGAGAGAATGAAATACCTTAAAAAGTGTAACTTCTTTTGGTTTGAGCCTAAAGGCTTCCTTTGAAAGGATTCTGCCCAAAGGGAATCCTCTAGGATGAGGAGAGGGATGTGGAGAGAGCAAATGGGCAGGGGTTGGCCGAGCCAATGGCTTGAAGAGTGTGTGAAATGAGGTAGAGGTGGGGGCCTTTTATTAGGGGAGAGGAGGGGCACTTTTGGAAAGTAAAGAAACATTACATTATTTGAAAATGTGTTTCGGTTTTAAAAGGTCCCACATTGATGGAATTCGTGGATAAGGTGATAAGGCATCGAAATCCATTCATCCAATTGGTTTTGGACATGTGTAGTTCATAGATTTTATTTTATCTTTCCATTTTATTTAAATCGTCAAATAATGATGTCATCGCTGCATCATTATTATGTCATAAATAATTAAATTTATTTAATGTCTAAAAATTATAAACAAATTACTATGATGTAGGAAATCTTTTTATCTTTCCATTGAATATTTATAATCAAAATTTGTACTTGTATAACCCCACTTAAAAATTGTTTTCGCAAAACATATTATGTTTGTGTCATTTTCACTTTAACATTTAATAAAAAGTAATTTATGTTATTTCCCAACAAAAGTGGATACATGGGGTCCCCAAGTTAGGCCATGACTTGTCTTGGTCGGCCATGACACAACCAATGAGTTTGGGACATGTGTCTAGGTCATTTTATATTATTAAAGCATTATTTATACATTAAACTACCCTAATTACCACTAATCGCGATTAAGAACTTAATAAGTTACTATTCACCAAAAAAAATTATTTTAATCTCATTGAACCACATTTTACTTCTTAATGACAACCATGTATGTCGGATTTTCAAAATTCAATACACATTAGTGGTAAACTTTCATTTAACTGAAAAATCAGTTTGCTTGATTACCACTTAGTGGTTTCACTATTCATCAAAAATTGAAGTTTTTCAGAAAATTACCAAAAATTCACCCTAAGCTATATTTGATATTCCGAATTCAAAAATGAAGTCTATTTTACAAAATTCAAATCATATAAGTCACATTAATTAATTTAATAATTAATTCCCGCTGCCAGAGCAAATAGCGTGTTTTTACAAAACAATAAGTATCAAAAGATTGACACCAGTTTAAGTCTAATTTCAAATCGAAATTGATTCCAATGACCACCATTGGATAAAATGGTAAAAATATATTCTAATTTCACTTTAAAACCAATTCAAAAGATAATCTAATCATATAAATAAATTAGATCAAAAAGAGGTTTTGAATTTAAAATGCAACATTTTACACTATTCATAAAAAAAATGAACTTTATCAGAAAGGTACCAAAAATTACACAAAGTAAAATTTGATATCCCGATTCTTAATAAAAGTTTTATTTGGTCCAAAAAAATGTATAAGAGTGATCAAAACTATATTTAATGACGGTTCACCATTAAAAGGTGATAAGTGAACCTTTAGTGAAAATTAGAGTATAAAAGCCTAAAATTGAACTCTTTCCGTATTTTAAGCCTTTATCTTTTATTGGGTAAATGTAAAAACATCTAAAAACATATCTATTCATATTTTAGTTATTTCTATTCATTCCCGCCAGTACAACGGCTACTTGTTAACTAACATTTAAAATAATATTATTATATTACTAGTGTGCTACGTAAGTTTCAAAGAAACTCATCGTTGTGTATCGGGTACGCTATCGAACATAGCAACCCCTTTTAATTAAAATTCATATTTAATTCTCAAATATTAATAAATATGAAAATTATTTATTCTTTAATTACCTGGGATGTTACATCCTTCCCCCCTTTTGGGAATTGCGTCCTCGCAATTTTATTCACTTATCAAAATAAGTGGGGGTATTTATCCCTCATAGCATTTTCAGATTCCCATGTTGCCTCTTCAATCATGTGGTTTTTCCACAAAACCTTTACCTGGTGAATCACCTTATTCCGTAACACTTGCTCCCTGTGGTCAAGAATCTGGACCGGTTGTTCCTCATAAGATAGGTTCTCTTCCAGCTGAACTACCTCTGGACTCAAAACATGAGATGGATCTGGCATATTCTTTCTCAACATCGAAACGTGAAAAACATTGTGTACCTCGAAAGATAGATCCTTCCTCTGGTTATCTGCATAACTCTTCTGCCTACTCTGAGCTATTCTCATGTGTTTCTGAATCAACTGAACTTTTTCTGCCATCTCTTCTACCAATTCTGGTCCCATCAACTTTCTTTCACCCACTTCATCCCAGAAAGCTGGAGTTCGACACCGCTTCCCATATAATGCCTGAAATGGTGCCATCTGTATACTCGAATGGAAACTATTATTATATGAAAACTCAACCAAAGAAAGATGTTGGTCCCAACTTCCCTGATAATCCATAGAACAAGCTCGTAGCATATCCTCCAATGTCTGAATTGTTCGTTCTGACTGCCCATCTGATTGAGGATGAAAAGCTGTACTAAAATTTAACTCAGTACCCAACGACTTCTGAAGGCCTTTCCAAAAGTTAGAAGTAAACCTGGGATCACGATCCGATACAATGGAGAGGGGAACTCCATGTAACCTGACTATCTCTTTAAGATACAAACGGGAAAGTTGATCAAGAGAGAAAGTATCTCGTATAGCAAGGAAATGAGCAGATTTGGTCAAGCGATCAACAATAACCCAGATTTCATTATTACCTCGAGATGTCTTCGGTAATCCAACAACAAAGTCCATGGATATATTCTCCCATTTCCACTCTGGCACTGGTAAAGGCTGAAGCATCCCTTTCGGTAACTGCCGCTCAGCTTTAACCTGCTGACAAGTCAAACACTTCACAGTAAAATCAGCAATATCTCTTTTCATTCCATCCCACCAGTAATACTCCCGCAGATCTCTATACATCTTAGTACTGCCCGGATGAACTGAAAACGGAGAACTATGAGCTTCACATAACAACTCTCTCTTCAACTGTGAATCAGAAGGCACACACAATATCTTCCCAAATCTCAAAACACAAACACAAACTTATCCAAGAACTCATGGAAATTTTTTTTTTCATAAGGTCCATGAATACAACAGGTGCATTGGTTAACCCAAAAGGCATAACTACAAATTCATAATGGCCATATCTAGTACGGAACGCAGTCGTCTGCTTCTTTTACTTTCAACTGATGGTACCCTGACCTCTAGTCAATCTTCGAAAAATACTGAGCTCCCTGGAGCTGACACCACTTCATTCGATGGCCCAACATCTACTGAAGTTGTTGCAAAGGATTTCACCACCCCTTTCTGCTTGTAGTCTAACTGCTTCCCATCATTCAAGCTCCTTGTCGGACACTCGTTTGCATAGTGACCCATCTCATTGCACTTATAACATTTCACTAACTGTAAATCAAATTTGTTTTTACCTTCACCTTGATCCTTTTCAGTGCAATCACGAGCCTTATGTCCCATCTTACCACATCGGTAGCACTTCCCAGAATTCAGAAGACATTCCCCAGCATGCCTTTTTCCACATTTATCACAAACTGGAAACTTAGTTTTCTTACCATCAGACTTTTTTGAAGAATTCTTACCTTTCTCCTGCCACCTCGGTCTCTTCTTCTGCTGGTTGTTATAGAACACTTGGTCATCGGCAAACTCCATTTCCACCTTCTCAGCACATCGAACAAGCTTTTCATAACTTTTAAACTCTCGAGAAGCTAATGCCCTTCGATACTTTGGCTTTAATCCTGAGTAAAAACGATTGATTTTACTATCAAGGTCCCGGATAAAATTGGGAGCATACCTTGCCAATCGAGTGAACCTTTCTTCATAGGCAGCCACTGAGTCTTCCTCTTGCCTCAATTCCAAGAATTGCTTTTCCATCCTAAGTCGAACAGCCTTAGGAAAATACTTCTCAAGAAACATACCTTTGAAATCATCCCAGTCAAGAGCATCAATCTCATCGGCTTCCCTGATATTTTTAACCATAGACCACCACTGATCTGCTTCACCCTCCAAACGGTAAATAGCAAGACTAACCTTTTGATTGTCTGAACACCCCATGACATCAAAAATCTTCTCCAGTGCTTTAATCCACCCTTCAGCTTGCACAGGGTCAGATGATCCTCTGAATGATGGTGGATGTTGCCTCATGAAATGTTCCACCACTGACATGTTCCTCTGCGGCTGATCTGGCTGATCTCGTGCATGGATACCACCACCATTTATCGCCTGAGTCAACTGCGCCATTACTGCAACAAACTGTTCAGTTCCAATTCCGACCATTTCTGGATGCTGATTCGGAAGGTTATTTCCTTCTGTATGCCTTCCTAGCACTGCTTCCCTGTTTCCTCTGCGGAAAACCATTCTGAACAAACATGTCTTAGATGAAGCAACATGGTAATATTTAAATGCTATATCATTTCGAAAAAGAAAAAAAATATTTTTGGATAATCATTTAATAGAATTCTAACTCCTAAAGTTATCTAAACCGACCTCTGATACCAACTATAAGGCCCCAGCCTTAAACCTTACTTAATCTTGAGTTATTACAAGATTACACGTTGAGGATCTTTTCGGGTTTAGAGTTTTAGAGAATTAGATCATAAAACTTGCATTACATTCCACATATAAACAAAGTGGTTACATAAAGATAGTATTCTTCATTCCCATCAATGGAAACACATTTAAAATAAAACATGGATTATTTCTTGACACATCCTTGACTCTATCATCTTATCATGTACCTTTCCCTTGACCTGTGAAAAACATTTCAAAAACTTGGGATGAGCGTAAAAACTCAGTATGGGTTATAAAAACATGGAAAGGAAACATGAGTTCATATATACATAAGAATGAAATCATACTTTACCCATAAAACATAGGCACTTTAACATACCTCATAAAAACATGAATAAATCATATAAATCATAATACGTAAAGGTAACTTGAGGCATTCATAACATTCTTACGTAGGGGGTAACCCTCTTGGTTACGTTTGGAATACCCATCACAGTATATTCCCTAAAATCTCTTCGGAGAAACCTTAACGTTTCACTCCTTCGCGTTACCCAATGCATTGGAGAGCTATAACGGGCTCACCCGCCCTTAGTTTATCACGGAACCACCCGTCTTCATAATAATGCCCAAGAACCATAACATAATCATATCACATAAAACATGCATAAAGGAAACATAACATTTCCACATTTCAATCACGAGATATCAATACAACACATTGATATAATAAAAACATTATGAAAACCATTTTCAATACCAAAGTAAAACATGGTATTTATTTTTCTTTTAAAAAAAAAGGTATGGCTTGTAGAGGAAGCCAAAACTCAAATAACGGTTACGACGGCGGAGAAGTCGTTGTCGCCGCATACGTACGACAAAAACATTCCCTTTTGTCGTTTAGTAAACACTTCGTATAAAAAAGATTCCTTTTGAGTAAACGTAAAAGTCAAAGGGGTTTATACACCGTATAAAAGAAAGTTGTGTATAAAATAAAATATGCCTCAACGAAAGGAGATTGAGACGAAGTCCCATACCTCGTATCCGACTTGACCCGACCGTTCTTTAAACTCCTGAATAATAAACTTGAGTTAATCTCTACTTGCTTATGAATCTTTTTCAAGTTCATTATTCCTTTTATACCATGTTATGAACATCATGTAATCATTTAAGTTAATAATGTTCATTTTGTCGGTATTTGGTTCTTAAGTCAAAAATTGACTTCTTATACTTACAAGTTGTTAATTTGGTCAAAGGTTCATTATATCCAGAATGGTATTCATTATGTAGATATCATATATGTCATATATATCCAGTACATACATTCATTTATAATATTACATCACATTTAGAGGTAAGAAATGAAATGCATCGTTCATGGAGACGGTAAGCCGTACGTACGCATGAACGCTACTTCCATTTCTATTTCATATTTTCTGGAATGGAATCATAATGATATAAAAGTATATTATAATTCCAGTATAACAACATATATAATATCATTAACTTTATCCTTTACACATCCCACATATGGTATTAACGAATCAAATCACTTTTAGGGGGCGGTAGTCCGCACTTCCTAAAATGAAGATATCGTGTTTTACCCATAATGGAAACCATAAAGGTATGCCCAAAATGAAAAAAACAGAAGCTTAAGGAAAACATAAACATATAATATATCATATATAAAAATAGTGACATCATAATGGCCACCTTTGAAGGTGTTAAATGAGTATTGAACAATCATCGTTTCGGGAGGCAGAATTTCGCCATCCACGGAAACCGTATGTTCTTTAACCATTTGATGTAGTTGTGTGAGAGTGTAGCTCAAATATATCTTATAACAACATCCTAGTATATTGAAGATACTGGTGTTGTTACAAAAGAAGTAAATAAAAAGAGTTTAGGGGGTCGGAGAAGCAAAATAAAACAAATGAACATGAGAGAATGAAATACCTTAAAAAGTGTAACTTCTTTTGGTTTGAGCCTAAAGGCTTCCTTTGAAAGGATTCTGCCCAAAGGGAATCCTCTAGGATGAGGAGAGGGATGTGGAGAGAGCAAATGGGCAGGGTTTGGCCGAGCCAATGGCTTGAAGAGTGTGTGAAATGAGGTAGAGGTGGGGGCCTTTTATAAGGGGAGAGGAGGGGCACTTTTGGAAAGTAAAGAAACATTACATTATTTGAAAATGTGTTTCGGTTTTAAAAGGTCCCACATTGATGGAATTCGTGGATAAGGTGATAAGGCATCGAAATCCATTCATCCAATTGGTTTTGGACATGTGTAGTTCATAGATTTTATTTTATCTTTCCATTTTATTTAAATCGTCAAATAATGATGTCATCGCTGCATCATTATTATGTCATAAATAATTAAATTTATTTAATGTCTAAAAATTATAAACAAATTACTATGATGTAGGAAATCTTTTTATCTTTCCATTGAATATTTATAATCAAAATTTGGACTTGTATAACCCCACTTAAAAATTGTTTTCGCAAAACATATTATGTTTGTGTCATTTTCACTTTAACATTTAATAAAAAGTAATTTATGTTATTTCCCAACAAAAGTGGATACATGGGGTCCCCAAGTTAGGCCATGACTTGTCTTGGTCGGCCATGACACAACCAATGAGTTTGGGACATGTGTCTAGGTCATTTTATATTATTAAAGCATTATTTATACATTAAACTACCCTAATTACCACTAATCGCGATTAAGAACTTAATAAGTTACTATTCACCAAAAAAAATTATTTTAATCTCATTGAACCACATTTTACTTCTTAATGACAACCATGTATGTCGGATTTTCAAAATTCAATACACATTAGTGGTAAACTTTCATTTAACTGAAAAATCAGTTTGCTTGATTACCACTTAGTGGTTTCACTATTCATCAAAAATTGAAGTTTTTCAGAAAATTACCAAAAATTCACCCTAAGCTATATTTGATATTCCGAATTCAAAAATGAAGTCTATTTTACAAAATTCAAATCATATAAGTCACATTAATTAATTTAATAATTAATTCCCGCTGCCAGAGCAAATAGCGTGTTTTTACAAAACAATAAGTATCAAAAGATTGACACCAGTTTAAGTCTAATTTCAAATCGAAATTGATTCCAATGACCACCATTGGATAAAATGGTAAAAATATATTCTAATTTCACTTTAAAACCAATTCAAAAGATAATCTAATCATATAAATAAATTAGATCAAAAAGAGGTTTTGAATTTAAAATGCAACATTTTACACTATTCATAAAAAAAATGAACTTTATCAGAAAGGTACCAAAAATTACACAAAGTAAAATTTGATATCCCGATTCTTAATAAAAGTTTTATTTGGTCCAAAAGAATGTATAAGAGTGATCAAAACTATATTTAATGACGGTTCACCATTAAAAGGTGATAAGTGAACCTTTAGTGAAAATTAGAGTATAAAAGCCTAAAATTGAACTCTTTCCGTATTTTAAGCCTTTATCTTTTATTGGGTAAATGTAAAAACATATAAAAACATATCTATTCATATTTTAGTTATTTCTATTCATTCCCGCCAGTACAACGGCTACTTGTTAACTAACATTTAAAATAATATTATTATATTACTAGTGTGCTACGTAAGTTTCAAAGAAACTCATCGTTGTGTATCGGGTACGCTATCGAACATAGCAACCCCTTTTAATTAAAATTCATATTTAATTCTCAAATATTAATAAATATGAAAATTATTTATTCTTTAATTACCTGGGATGTTACAATAATATTTATTATGTTTTTCAATAAATGAATGATGAGTTCGAATGGACCAAGGATGAGTCTAGTGACAAATGTTATTGGACAAGATATTCATATAGTATTTGTTATTGTGCAGGTTTTCATTCACCACAAATTAGTAATAATTTACTTATTATTATGTGGAAAGGGGTTTATTATAGGTAAAAAATTTATTTAATGGTCGATAAGAAATTAAATAATACTTTAACTTAAATCCTAACTATAGTAATAGTTAGATATGTCTATTGAGTAGACCATCCAAAAATTTAGAATATAGAATTTTTATGAAGAATGAATTATTTATCAACTCCTCCTTCTCTCTCCCTCTCAAGAATGAGAAGTTCATGAGAGATTTCATCAATACTAAAGAACGTAAAATCAAAAACAAACAATGCAAGGAATTTTACTCACCACACTAGCACTAGGAGATAAAGTATTGTTTCTCAAAGATCATAGGAGAATGTGTGGATCACCTCTAGAGAGATTCTATCCTCAGTTCTTTATAGTGCAATGAAAGTAATCCAAAAGGGTATTTTCGAATCATAAACATTCACCAGTGAATAAATTTCCAAATACAAGGTATTTATTTCTTCAAATAATAAATAAATTATTTATAAATTAGATATAAAATATCATCTCTATTTGTTTCAGAAAATTATTATTAAAAGATATTTTAATATATTTCCCACCTTCACACACTTTCACTACACCCCAAACAAACACTCCACACCATCATCGATGTGTCCAAAACATTTTTCGGTCATGTGGATGGTAATCAAGCTTCGTGTCACACCCCACTATTAAGTCTCACTTATCCACCACACTCACCCCACACTCCCCCACCCACCCTTATCATGATCTCATGATTGCACCACCTCCCTCCATTGTACCAACTGATGAACATAGAAACTACTTGTTTTTCATCCGAGTGGTATGCCACATCACTTTTTGTGGGACCACCACCATCCCCACCAATATGGAAGCTATTGAGGGTGAGAACTTCTTGGATGGTATTGGAGAGTGATGAGAAATAGTGGTAGGTGGCATAAGATTTTCCATATATGTAGCACCCAAACTCATTCTCCATATTTCCGTTCCCTAGAGGATGTTTATTTCCGTTGAAAATTCCTCAGGGCTGGCACATATAAGCCCAAACCACATCCATTCCTTCCATGGAAATGATGACGAAGTGTACCAGAAATGGATGTAAAGTTTATTTTTTGTCATCTTTATCTCTCACTAGGGGTAAGTGGGGGTTTTGCATAGTTTTGGACACCCATTATACATATATATGTTGTTTGGTAATTATTATTTCATTTTTTGTTGAAAAGTCGTATTTTCATGGAATATTGGAAATATACTGATTTTTTTTCATTATTATTAATTTGTTTTCCATGTCGCACATACTTGTAAATTTAACCTAGTGGCTCCTCCAGACACCCAATAATATATTCATAAATAATTTATATACCATTTCTAAATTAAAATATTTAAAAATATATTTTAAAATGATTTATGAATAAATGTTCAATCAATAAACATATAATCACATATTTAGCGGTTGGGCACATACCAACTCACCCTAAGCCTTCAGTCATGTCTGTGTTAGATTCAAGTCGAAAATGCAGACTTAATATGATCTATGAACCAAAGTCAACCACAAGGTCACCATATGCATCACATAGCAGTCACAATACTAATAGTATCAGGTCAAGACACAAGGATGTCAAGTATTTCCTCTATTGGAGTCTATCCATGGGGTCGTCATACTCCGACACTACCTTTGGTCATGCGACAAGGCCAATGTGTCCTAACTTTGTGTCTTGAGTCAACCCTCAATACTATCATACCCATCTCTATGTCTCCACTACTATAGGTATCGCTGTTAAAAGTTCAAAAAATGGAATTTATGGTTCTAAAAAATTTCTATTATCCTCAAAACTATTACAATGGGATCCCTTTTATCAGCACTAAAAAACAATGATAAATTACTCTTTTATCAGTTCTTAAAAAGGTGATAATAATAGGGGTCTTTTATCAATGTTAAAAAACCTCAAATAAAATATAACTTTATCAGTTCTTTTTTTGGTGATAAAATATCCCTTTTATTGAAACTAAATAATCACGAATAAAAGTTAAAAAAAATAATTTTTAAAAAGAACTTTTTCTTGAAAATCGAAGGGTGGGACCTTCTTCCTTTTACCAGCACTTGATCCCCCCTTTTAACAATGCTAGGAAGTCCCCCCAACCTTTTAATAGTGCTACGAAGACACCCCACCCCTTATACAGTGCTAGGGACAACATCACCCTCGTGTGCACCCCTGACGTTGCTAGGATTCAATCCTGTGACCCCCATCATAATCTCGCACATTTTCCACTCCCTTATGAAATTTTCTTCTATTTTTTATGATATATCTATATATTTACATATATTTAAATAAATATATAAGATATTATTTTTTTATTTATAAATACATAAATATATATATATATATATATGTATATATAAATTTATTTATTTATTTAAATATATGTGTGCGTCTATAGAAATTTTTATGCATATTTATGATTATTTTCTTATATTATACATTAATATTTATATACATATATTTTAATATTTAAATAAATATATACCAATTTCCCAATACACACAAAAATATATTTATATATATATAAATTATATATATATTAATTGTATATGTATATAAATATTGATTCCTTTTTATTTTAAGTAAAATGGATAATATTTTTTATTTATATAAGGTTTATATATTTATAAATATACATTACATTTAAATACGCTTACATAAATATTTACAAAATTAAATTTCTTTTTGTGAATATATATAGAACATATGTATTTATATTTATATATTTAATTATAAATAAAATTACATTATAAAAAATGATAAAATTTAAAAACCATAATTTCAATATGAATATAAGCCTTGAGACTAAATTTTGGCCCCACCGAAAACGGGAAAAAATTCCCTCTTAAACAATCCAAAAATTCCATTGAATGTTAAAAAATTGGGATACCCTAACTAAAAATCAGTTTTGAAGGCCTTAGAGTCCTTTTTGTGACTCAAAAAACATGACACGGGTTCCCCTTGGTCATTAGAGTGTAGATCTCATCTCATTCTCTAATTTGATAAGTGGTAGAGATCGAAAGAATTCATGGATCAAAAGTTATGGTTGTTTGAAGTTCATGTAATGTTTTCAACGTATTTTAGAACATTTATTAATTTTTTTATTTTGTGTGTCTTCAAATTGTTATTAAATGACAACGACAAGATAATAATTATAAAATTGTTAATTCATAATATTTTTTATGTTATTTTAGAATCCATTTTCACTAAATCTCATATATATTAAGTGTAAATTTCTGTTTAGCCTTGTCAAAAAAGTATTTAAAAATATATTTTTTTTATTTATATCAATACAAATAAATATATATATATATATATATATATATATATATATTATATTATTATATTATTGTTAATAAAATATATTTTTTTCAAATACACCCTTTATTAGTGCTAGTAAAATACCACAAATAAGTACCCCCCCCCCTTATTAGCACTATATAAAAAATCATTGATAAAGGGGTCCCTTTAATAGTGCTAAACAAAAGTGTTGAATTAGGGGTACCTTTATCAATGCTAAAAAAATCGCTGATAAAAGTTTTCTTTTAACAATTATTTTTTAGGCATTGTTAAAAGATCCTTTTATCAGCACTTTTTCTTAGCATTGTTAATGGGTGGCACTACGTAACTATGTTCTGACGGTATCCCTCAGTCATTCATCTTCATCACCGATTGGAAAAAAAACTCCCCCTCTAAGGACTAACCAAGACACAACTATAAACCTATTAATTTCTAGGAGAAGAAAAACCTTGAAATGCTATACATCACATATAATAGGAGTATCACATATCAGCACATAAAACATAACAATAATGTGCAATATTTATATCCATACACACAAAAATGTGATTATACTCAAACATAGGTTTCTCATTGGCTATGCACGCACACACATTCAATATAACTCAAACATGGTCTAGATCACATAGGCACAAAACATTATTTAACACTAACAATCATACAAACATCCTCAACGTGATAACAAACTTCCTACGTTAAGTGGGACGACGACAACATCAAGGTTTGTTAAGAGAGTCACCACTCAAACCACATTAGCAAATAAACCAAAACAAGATCATATTACCATAGTTAATAGAACTGATTCCAGTCAAAAATGACATGGATTACAGAAAATTACTCAAGAAGGTTTCATGTTAAGGGATAGATTCACATCAAATTTCCCAATGAAACCCAACAATTTAAATAACAAGTATTAAACTATGATTGAAAGAAGGTTAAATTCACCTATATTGGACAATGATAAGAGAAGAGATGTGTAGGGTCACTTTGAATTTGAATTAATAATAATAAGCCTCAAATCACAAGGATTGATCTTCCATTTAGGTTATAAAAGAAGAATCAAAGAGAAAAACATTTTCATGGCCACAACATCACTAGAGAGTTCATCTGAAGATTTCCTTAAAAATGTTAGGAATGACATGTAGAATTTGTCTTTTTATAAGGAATAATCATGTAGAAGAGAATAATTTGATTAATAAAGTCGTGAATTGACATAAAATGCATTAAAAACCGCACATTTAATATACACACATTTCCCCTATGAATCATTCATGATCTGAGAAGAAGGCTGATGGTTTTGATCATTTCAATTTCATCCCAAGAATTTCCACCACCTCCCACATTGTCTGGAAATGGTCTTGTTGTTCTTGAACACCCCAAGTGAAATGAGAACCCCTATGGCATGTCCCAAAAAATATTTCCTATCTTCCCTCACCATGGACTCCAAAAAATGAATGGTGAGGTTGCCTATGTTATGGATCACAAGTCCATACCTAGCACTCTATACCTATGAACACACCCTATAATGCTCTTATGAATACCTATTTTAAATAAGAGGACCACCACAACCTATACACTATTCGTGGTGTTTCCCATTTTGGACAGAAATGTCCCCATACCCTCATTTATGATTCCAAAATATCCACAAGGATCAAAAAACTATTCCCAATCATGGATAAACCCAAAATAATTAAAGGGGGATAGAAATAATTATTTCCATAAATGAAAAAAATTATAATTATTTATAGTTGGTGAATCTTTTAAATATTAGTAACGCCCTTACCCCAGAATCTCAGAGTCGATACATTATTTTATTATATTACCATGATTATAAGGAATAAAATCCTGAAAGACCGATCAGTTTATAAGTATTGGAAATCTATATTATATACAAGATACCCATAATACTACATAAAATAGAAATTAAAAACATTATACATAATAAAATTAAATAAACTCCATCCTTGAAAGCTTATTCAAATATTTATTCTTCATAACCTCGAGAATAAAAACATAGTAATGGTGAGATAAAATGCTTAGTAAATGTAATAAAGGTAGAAGAAACAATTAATTAATTAATATAAACCAACATGTGAAGGTAAATATTTGATAAAACATTCCATTAAAATAAATATATAAGGAAAATTCAATATGGAAAGGTATGAAACTGATACATATTTCATTTAATAAATAAACAAAAATAAAATATATCTGTAGATATGTAAGATAAATAATAACTGAAATATATATGAAATAAATGCTTAATTATTGGATGTCGTTTATTAGGAACATGAGGACCTATACTATCAAGATCCATCCACCAAAAATTATAAAAATATAGGTAGAAACCTGTCGAATTTGGCCAAATTAATCATTTTATGAGAACCTATCAATGCATTGAGCAGCTATATAATGTTTGGGGCCTACCAGTCATTTCATGTCCTAATCATTCCTCAAATTTAAAAATTAATTATATCAATATACAATATTCCTTATCAAATATCCATATTGAATAAATAATATTGATTTATCAATAATTTCCCAGTTATTCAAAAAACATTCAAAGTGAAAAACTTATGTTAAAATGATAATGATTTAAGAAATATAAATATCCATTATTTAAAAATATTGATATTGAAGTAAATTTACAATTAAAAATTATTAAAATAATTTTATTGTTTTTATATAAAGTTAAAAATCATAAAATGAAGTGATATTGCAATGATAATCATTAAGAACATTCTTTAGGTGAATAATCTTTAAACATTCCAAAGTTTCCCATACCATTTTGAAACAATTAAATCATAATCCTCGTGATGGAATAATATTAAATTAAATATATAATATCAAGAGATTAATTATATTCATTATAAAAAATATTAAAAGGTAGTATATACACCAAATAAAAGTGAATTGGTGCATAATAACAAATAAGACTGAATGGAAGGTAAATTGAGATGAAAATCTCTTACATTGACCTTCCTTTTTTTGTATGGTATTTATCCTATTTTACAATGGTTTAAAATATGTATCTAAATTATAATATAATTATAATATTATCAATAATATCATTTATTAACTTCTTATAATATTTTATTACTCGTTTGTTAACACTTTTTCATTATTTGAACTATTTGGGGGTGTTAATTGCCTAGTTTTCTCAAGTATGTTTTGACATCAGATTTGTTGTTACAGTTAAATAGAGCATGATTTAATCATATCCAATGCATAAATCATTATTTAATTATCATATATATTCATTAAATATGCATTTAGGGTAATGTATAATATTTGGAGATTGGAAATAAAGATCATTATTCATGGAGATGGTAGGTCGTACTCCCACATGAATGCTTCTTTCATTTCTTTTATCTATTAAAATAATGAAAAATAAATTATATATATGTATATTATAATTCTAATATCATATATATGTTATGTATGTTACATAGTTTTATTAAAATCATTCTTTATATATTCCATTTCTGGCATGAATGAGTCTTATTGCTTTGAGGGGGTTGTAGTCCACACTTCCTCAAATGAAATTATCATATTTACATAAGATGGAGAGAATATAGTTAAGATCTAAATAAAAAAATAAATATGAATCAAGAAATTATAAATATAATATATAACATGTATAAAAATATTTTTCATCATAATATCCAGCATGATAGGTGGTAAAGGAAAAAAATGAACAATCATCGTTTCGGGAGGAAGTAGTTCATTGTACACAGAAACAATATGTTTTTACACATTATATGGAGGTTTGTGTAATTATTTATAGAAACATTTAGGAATTTCTATGTTAAATAAGACTGTAATGGGAACTCCTCTGCGAGGGTTCCCCCATCGCTGCCACGTCCTTCCACCTCAGGTTGGTCGAGCGCCCCTCCTCGGTGCTTTCTCGACGAGTCTATGGTGGTAGTTCTTCCTTCTATGGTGGTGTCGTGCGACCCTGTGGACTTAGAAATATCAGTGTCTCATCATTGATGTTCTACCTTCTACCTCACTCTACCTTCAGAGGATATGGGTTTTTTTAGTGGTGTGGTGATGGTCCAGTGGCAGAGATCTCGCTTCCTCATTTGAGGGATGCTTCCTTATCTCCTAGGTGTTCGTTGGGTGGTCCCATATAGTCTTCGCGACTAGGGATGGCGGTGATGGGTTTTGGTTTCGGTTTTGTGGAGTATTCTGGAGATTTCGGGTGGCCAAATACCTGGTTATGATTTCTTGAACTCTATTTACAACCTTCGTTTTTACATTTTTGATGTTTCTTGTGTGTTGGTCAATTCAGTGGTTAGTGATCTATTAGGGTTGATTTTTTTGTTAGAGTGAATCTGCATTTTTTTATTTGTATTTGATTCTGGTATTTAGAGAATATTGTTGAATGGGGTCTTGGTTTTGGTTGGTTTTTGGTCTTATGGGACATTTCAAGCATGAAGGCTTCATTTTTTAGAAATTTTCTGGTTGTGTTCTGCAGCATGTTGGTTAGGATTTTGTGTATCCATGGACTGGTTTTCATGTTTGTCAGTTTGAATTGTGGATCTTTGTTTTTTAGTTTATGGGAAATTGCATTCTGTTCATCTATAAGGTACATTCCCATATGTGGTTCAGATCTGGGATCTTTCATCTGATCATTACTATCTACACTTGTATGTTTGAGGGGGTATGATGTTTTCCATTAGTACCAGGCCCGCGCATCCTTTCACGAGACAGTGAGCCCAGCAGTGATGATATGGTGGAAACTGGTCTTAATGTTTTAATGCTGGGAAGGGACCTTTCTTTTTAGCTTGAATTCTATTGATTTTGTCCTTGGGACTTTGGACTATGGGGCTTGGTTGTCTTTTATGTCTCTGAAGTCATGTTAGGTTCCCCTCACCCCTTAAAAGGGGGATATCTTAATAAAAAAATTAATTTTCAGTCAATATATAGAATCCTTTACATTAAAAATCCAAGTATATCAAGGATATTTTTTTTGTTATATTATCATTTAATAATTATATTTTGGGGTGGATAATGGAAAAAACTAGAGTGATTGAGAGAAGACGTTACCTCTTAATCTGTATATTCTTTTCATTTGCACCAAAAGGCTTCTTTGAAATTATTTATTATAAAAGGGAGGCTTCAAGGTCTAGGGGAGAGATTTTGGAAATATATATGGAAATATATTGGTATAACCTAATTGGTTTGGGATGCTTGAGGAATGGGGAGAGGTGGTAGCTTTTTATAAGGGAGGAAAAGGATTCACTTGGTGTTTTTTAAAAGAAGTTTGATGTACCAACGTTTTTACCTAACAAAATACCTAAAAACCAAAAAAATCAATAATGTTAGGTGAATGGAAGAATTATTTCCATCCAATGGGTTTTGGACAAGTGGATATGTAATTTGGTCCCTTAAGTTAAATATTTATTCTTTTATTAAGCTTTATTTTACCTTAATAATAATAATTAAATTTAATTACTTTCACTAATATTTTAGAAAAAATGGTTTCTCTACTTATATATTATAAATTTTTTTGATTCAAAATACGGAATATATTTTTCGAAATTCCAAATATATAAGTGATAGAAGCTAATTTAAAATTCATCGAGTAGGCAGGAAGAAAATTCATGTTTTTAATGTAAAAACATTTGAACGTATGCTATGTTTTTATTATAAAATTCGATGTGAAATTGACTCCAATCCCATAATTTTTATTAATTAATAAAAATATAATATAGTTAAACATTAAAATAATCTAAAATTATAATTTAACCTTATAAATAAACTATATGAAAACACAATTTTAAAATAAAATCCCATATTTTTAACTATTCATTAAAAATGAAATGTTTCAAAAAAATATAAAAAACTCACCCTATCCTAATTAATATGTTATTATTTAAAATATTATGTTCATTTTGACATGTTAAATCAATTAAAGCCTCAAAATTATAATTTTAAATAGGTTCTCTATTAAAAGGTTATAAAAGATTCTTTAGAAAACTATCAGTTTTTTTGTAGATTAGACTTCTTTGTTCTCTTATGTCTATCAAACCTAATGGATTAATATAAAAATATATTTGATTTAATATAGAAAATATATATTTCATTATAATAATTCACTAATTTTAATTATTTTTTTAAAGATTAAACCCCATTAGAGGCATAAAAATAATAATATTTCTTTTTATATCCAATTGGTTCTTATTTTCGTTTCTCATTAATTGTTAACCCTTGAATTAATTTTATATTTATATAAACCATGAGCTTTTATAAGTTATTTAATAATATTAACGACTACTAACATAATGGATAGGTTGTATCATATTATATTAAATAATATTATTTTAATAATACATTTTGATTTGGTGATACTCGGTCTTGCGTGTAACGCAAGCTATAGAGAAAGGTAACTCAAACATGTAACGTAGGCTAAATTGGTGCTACATGAATTGAAATATATAGAGAATATATTGAATCTATTAAAATAATAAATGAAATATAAATTCTTGGGATATTATATTCTCTCACATGCTTGGTGGTGCATGTCATACAAGCTATCTAATACAATGTTTTTATTAGATATTTTGGGGGTTATATTTTCCCCACCTTAATTAAATTGTGTCCTCGTAGTTTAAACATTATCTCAATAATATATTGTTCAATATTTCTTATTTTTAAATCCCACTTCTTAAAAATAGATAATAAAATATCTTCTTAACAAGAGAGAAAGGAATGCATAATGATCATGTTATTAAGTACCTTAGTAGAAGAACATAGGTTCGAAATGGAAACACAGCTATAGAAGAAAAAAAATCCTCCAATCAAGTTCTGATAGAGAGTTCTAGAGAACATGTTCAGATGAAATTTGTTGACCACAAAATCATAAACCATAGGACTTAATTAATTTTATTTATATAATAAAAAATGATGATAATAGGAAAAAATGTTTCAAAATCATTTTTCATATAGTTTAGTAATACTTTCACTGTATGATAATACAGGTAAATATATCTTTCTATAAACAAAATATGTTCCTTTGATTACACCTTGAACTATTTCTGCTTAATCTCTTAGAACATGATGCATCATGTAGTAAAGTAATACGTTAACCTATAAAATATCATCGAATCCTCAACTTAAACCATTTTATAAATAGTTAAATTTTACAATAGATTATGATCTAATGGATTTTGAAGGAAAGTCAGTAAATTTACCAAATAAACATATCATTATCCGTCAATCAACATGAAGAATCTATTAATTTTCACATTTTAATCATATGAATAAATTTATCATGTATCCACTTAAAATATGGTAATAACTCTAATTACGATGAATCTTCATAGGAAACATTCATTCTTATTTATTCCTTTAGTAAGACACATGTTATTGGATGTATTCTTTTAATCTAGATGGGTTGTATAATCTATCATTGATAGTGTAGAACACTTTTCAACAAGTTATTAAGCAATTTCAATTTAGTAATTACTTATACAAATCAATAATTTAATCATAATTATCTAAAAAAAGGGAACATATTAAGGATTTTATTACCCATAATGTTTTTTAAAAGTTTAACATTCTGCTGAATATATTTTATTGGTTATATTCATCATATGATCTCAAATATTTATTGAAAGATTACTGTAGTACAATCCTTATATTTTTCATAATTCATATAATGATATCATCATCAATTAAATAAATTTACAGCATATTTATTAAATCCAAATACAAAAGTACAATAATCATTCCGCTTTGATCATGTTAATAACATATGCTTGACCTTGATCCCATAGCTTCTTCGGATGTATGTTCCATTGATGCTTGGGGAATTAATTTTTATCATTCCCCATATATCTGTAGTTATAGCATTGCATAACATTATTTTCCTTCTTTACTTTTCATTCTTTCTCTCAGTGACCCTTTCCCACACACTTATAATAAACTATTAATAATTTTATGTGTTTACATGGGTGATTCTTTCCCCAGTTATCACATATTGGAAAATCCTTCTTTCACTTTATCTTTTTTATTTCATTCCCTTTTTTATGGTGTTTAGAAGTCCTCGTATTCTCTTGTTTCCCCTTGAAGCTGTAGGACATGGATAATTGTTTCTCTATCTTGATAGCACATAAAACTATTTGATTTTAATAAGAAAAATTTTGAAGAAACAAGTTCCCTTTGAATATTTTTCTTAAGGACTTCAAAGAAATGATCAAAAATATATTATATGTTGCGTATGAAATTTGTATCATACCTTGATAAACTAGTAAATATTGCTTCATACTCAACAAAACTTTCATCCTACTATTTCTTTAAACTAAGTAACTTCTTATTATTCTCAATTTATTGATCACGATGAATCTATTTATCAAATAAAGTCTCCATAAAAGTTCTACATTCCATGAGTTCAATTTATTCTTCCTTCCATTTATTCTAGACTAGGGACCACTACTGGTCAGCATCACCTTAGAGACAATAGTCCACAAGTGTAACATTTTTATTTTTGCTGTATTCCATGGTAGTAAATATCATCTATATAGAATTAATCCATTTCTTAGCTACAATTGGATTATTAGTCCTACTAAACTCTATGGGATTTTTCATCATAAAGAAATCCATTATAGGGCATTCTTTCTATAGAATAGGTTTCCTAATTCAGAAAAGGTTATTTGTCACAACCTGACTAAGCTTCCAAAATATATCCATAAAATGATCAGTTCTAATACCAGCTATATTTGTTTCCTCAGAAGGAAAATATCTATATTTTCCATGATTACTGAGACCATTCTTCCATCATATGTCATTTCTAAACAATGGACTTCACTGTATTATTGTGAAATTTGTATAGATCTAAGTATTTTATAAAAAATAACCTAAATTTATTAATTGTGAATCCTAGAATCATAAACTTTGGTTACTTTGGGGTAATATTTAATTTCAAATCCTTCATAATGGTTGGTAAAGAGAATGTGAATTATTAATAAGAGTATCCCCCAAGAGTGTCAAATCAGGTGCTCATTAAAAACCATTTTCATGTACCAGGTCATAGAAAGTCAGACTCGGAACACCCTATCAGAGTTATTACTCCTAGGTGCATTTATTCCTGAATCTCATCCACTTGTAATATCCATACAGGTATGTATTTCTAGAAATTCTCACATAATATTTATATTTCCAAAATTCTAGGATGTTATTCTATAATTATCTTCAATGTATATATTAGGTTTTTTTTCCCTAATTTATGTTTTCTAAATCTAATTTCTAAGGTTTTAGAAAAATTCCACTCATACCAACTGTAATGCCCCAACCCTATAAGCTTGGAGTCGGTGTATTATTTTATTACATTATAATGGTTACAAGGAATAAAATTCCAAATGACCACTCATTTTAGCATTATTGGAAAGCCATATTACTTACATGATACCCATAATACAATGGTAAATAGAAAATAAACAACATGGTGCATAATAAAATGAAATAAACTGCATCATTGAATACTTATTCAAATATTTCTTCTTTATAACCTTGGGAAAGGAAACATAATAAGGGTGGGCTCAAATGGCCATTAAGGGTATGTAAAGTAGAAAAAATAATTAATCATTTGAAATAAATTAATATTTAAAGGTAAATAAATAATAACACATTCCATTTATATAACTAGATAAGGAAAATACAATTTTGGAAGGTATGAAGTGATACACATTCCGTGTAATTAATGAATATAAATGAAATGTATCCATATATATATGTCATCACAAAATATCATGGATGAATAATAACTGAAATATCTATGAAGGAAATTCTTAATTATTGGAAGTAATGAATTAGGAACATGAGGACCTATAAAATCAAGATCTATCATCTAGATAGTTTAAAACTACAAATAGAAACCTATTTATTTTGTCCGATTTAATATTCTCATGAGAACCTCTCGATGCAACGAGGAGCTATATAAAGTATGGTCCACACCAATCATTGCATCTCCAAATTATTCCTCTTATTGAAGAAGATATTTTATCAATTTAAAATATTCCTTACGATGTATCTATATTGAATAAAGAAAACAAAATAATCAATAATTCTGTAGTTAATCAAATAAATGTCAAAGTGAATGCCATATGTAAAAATGATATAGAGTTTAGGAAAAAGTAATATATACTGTATAAAAATATGGATATTCAAGTAAATTTACATTGAAAATGATTAAAATAAAGTGATTTTCTCAATATGAAGTTAACAATCATAAAATTAAGGATATTTTAAAGATAAACATTAAAAACATTCTTTAAGATAATAATATTTAAAACAATCCAAAGTGTCACATACCACATTGAAACATTTAAATCCATTCCCCCATTATGGAATAATATTAAATTAAACCTATAATATATTGAGAGTAATAAGATTCATGATATATCATATTAAAAGTAGTATATATACAAAATAATAGTGAATTTGTTGCATAATAATGAATAATTCTTAATTGAATCTAAATTGAGATGAAATTCTCTTACCTTAACCTTCCTTTCATTATGTGGTATTTATCCGCCTACATAGTTGTTTAAAATATGTTAATAACTAAAAAAGAACTATAATAATGTTAATAATATCATATATTATCTTTTTACAATATTATTTTCTCTATTTTTTTACAATATTTAATTATTTTAACAATTTTAGGTGTTAATTGTGTAGTTTTCTCATGTATGTTTTGACTTGGGATTTGTTGTTCTAGTTGATTATATAATGATTTAATCATCTTCATAATTTAAAAAATTATTGAATTATAATATATATTCAGTATATATTCATTTATCTTAATCTATAATATTTTTAGATTAGAAATAAAGTGCACTCTTCATAAAGACTATTGGTCGTACTTACGCATGAACGCCACTTTCATTTCTTTGTTCTATTAAAAGAAATTAAAAATAAATAATACATATGTATATTAAAAATATTTTATCATACATAAGTTATATATGTTTCATGGATTTATTAAAACCATCCTTTATATATTTCATTTATGATATGAATTATTCATATCACTTTGAAGGGATGGTAGTCCACACTTCCTCAAACAAAATTATCATATTTAAACAAGATAGAAAACATAAATTTATGTTCTAAAAAAATTAAATAAGCATAAAAACTTATAAATATCATATAAAAAATATATAAACATTTTCTCCATCATAACTACCACCATGACAGGTGGGAATGGAAAAATGAACAATCCTCATTTTGTGAGGTTGTAGTTCGTCGTACACAGAAACAATTTATCTATTAGCCACTATATAGATGTGTGTGTAAGAGTAGGTATAACCCTTTACATTTAATTTTTGAGGTGCAGTGAAAGTGTGGTTGGTATGGCACCCAACATTGTTTTTTACCATGATCAATGATTGTTCCAGGATTAATACGATGATGAACGTCATTCTCCACATAATATAATCAAAGATTTAGATAAAGAAGAAAGAGGCCTGAAACCTTAGAGAGGATATTTCACATCATGTTTATAATTAATTTTATTAAATTCATAATGAAAATAATACCTGGATCTTTGGTATTCTCTTATTTTATGATGTTGATCATCTGGAATGACCCTTCCGGATTATCTCGTTGCGCTTGTAAGGATCCAAACTAGAATCCCTCTATCAGTGATCCACACGTGCTCTGATGGCCTCCGATCGACACTGCTCGTTATCCCAGTGCTAGCACGGCGAAGCGAGTGTCTTGTTTTGGTCATTCCAGATCGCTTGTTCTTTAGTCTTGAAGAACATATCTCTTTCTTGATAGGGGAGAGAAGAGGATTCGAGATAGAAATTGTTTGGCACAACAATTCTCAATCCACCATGTGTGTGGTGTGGTGTGAGGAACAATAGGTGTACTTGTCTATTTATAGACATAGAATTTCAGTTAGAATATTTAGTTGCATAGAAATAATTAAATAAATTCCTGAACTTATATAAAACCCATGAATTTAATACTAATATCATGTCATTATTTATTGTGATCCAACTTGCGCAAAGAGGAATTAAAAATTACACGTCACAAAATAATATCAATGTTATTTTAATTTTTTCCAACTAGTTAAATAATTATTTAACATCTTGAAAATAATTATTTTACTACTGGACCGACCATGGTTCACTATAACTCCACTTCCATTTATGAATCAGTCGAATAAATAAATAAATAATTTATTCTCTTAAATAAATATATTATTTAAAAACTAGTAAATAAATATTTATTAAATGTTCAATAAAATAAATAAATAAATTTTATTTAATTTATGCAATCATTTTAACATGAATAAAATTATACCACGGTCTTGAAAATAATATTTATTTCATTAATTAAATTCAAATAGAATTTAACTGAGACCATCAAAAATACTTAGTGTGTGACCCTCTAGGTTTTTTTCTCGTTGGCATTAGGTAGGATTGCCTAAAGTCTAAGAGTACTATCTAGAAATGGGTCAAGGAACCCAATATAAATAATGTAAAGTCGTAACAATGACATCCACATACGAACACTCTCAGTGTAATATAATCCATTTGTCTCAATATCATATCAAGAAAGGTTCATGATTGTGTCATCATCTTTTATGCTTGATATTTCGTTCTTTGACTACCTGAAATAAACTCATCATTACACCATGGCCATGTAATTTCACGTGATAGTTCTATTTCAATCAAATGGCTGAGATCTCAATTTCCATAAATGGAAGGGACAAATCCTTCCTTGACTTATCCATTAATAACATGCCACTCATGAAGCACCCATCGTACCCTACTTCCTGCCAACTGTCTGTGTGACAGTTTTCATCAGTAAATCAAAGTGAGTAAGTCATGACACGTATTAATGATAATATTAAAGTATAAGGATTATTAAACATTATTGAAGATAGAAGTATATGATGACACCAAAACATGCAGAATTCATTTTAGTGGGTTTGTTCTCATAATCTCTTATCTTGGAGATTACCAATTGCGAACTTCATTAGAGTAAGTCTCGTATACTTATGATTACTCACACCCAACGGTCTGTATGCTATTTTTTCTATCACAGCATATCATCCAACTATAGAACTGTGTTTTAGAATATTGTTATAGCATTTCAAGGTTCTCATCATGGTGGAGAACTACCATGACCTTATCAATGTAACAAATACTCTAGGACATTATTACAACATAGTCATGAAAAAAATTAAAAATAAGTAATAATACATTAAATATACATGTAATAAAAGTAAAACTAGTTGGTTCTAAGACACCAAATATTAAAAACTCCAACTTGGACTAGAGACAACTACCAATGACATTCAGTCTGCTAGACCTCACATGATGATCTTGTTTTTGTTGCATCAAGGCAATAGTCTAGGGGTCCGCCATGTTATCTTCCATGGAAATACTACTCACTGCATCTTCACCTATATGATAAAAATCCCTCAATATATGATACATCCGAAGTATATACTTTTTCCACTGATGTGACCTTGGCTCTTTTGTGAGAGCCACTGCTGTAGCATTATCACAGTATAGTGTGATGGGATATTTAATGTTAGGTATCACATCTAGCTCCTAGATGAAGCCTCGCATCCAAACTTCTTCTATAGATATCTCAGAAGTAGCGATATACTCAGACTCTACGGTATAATCTGTGACCACTCTCTTCATTGAGTTCTTCCAGCTCACTGCACCTCTATTCAAAGTGAGGATGTATCCCATTTGTGACTTCATGTCATCTTGATCTGTCCGGAAACTAGCATCTGCATATCCTCTAACAATTAGTTCTTTATCTCCTCCATAAACCAAGAACATATCCTCTGTGCGCCTCAGATACATTAAGATAGTCTGGACTGCCATCTAATGGCATCCACATGGGTCAGCTTGATTTCTATCTACAACACTCAATGCATAGGAAGAATCCATCCTAGTACATAGCATGGCATTCAAGACTAATCCAATTACTGATGTGTATGGAGTCCTTTCCATTATCTTTAATTACTCATGTGTCTGAGGACACATTTTCTTAGAAAGATGAATTTAATGTGACACTGGCAACAATCCCTTCTTGGATTGTTCATTACTGAATCCCTTCAGTCTCTTATCATTGTATGTACTTTGAATTAGGCCCAGAAATCTCTTGGATCTATCACAATGGATCTTAATCCCAAGAATATATGTTGCATCACCCATGTATTTACTAGAGAATCATTGATTCATCCATTCCTTAACATGATGTAAATCTTGTATCTCGTTTCCAATAATTAATATGTCATCAGCATATACTATTAAGAAAATGACTACACTCCCACTAAACTATTTGTAGACACAAGGCTCACAGTCATTTTTGATATAAAAAAAATCTTTTTTGGGTTCATCAAAATGAATGTTACATGACCTGGATGCTTTCTTTAATCCATAAATGTATTTCTGCAACTTACATACCTTATTGACATCTTTTGGAGTCCCAAAACCTTTAGGATGTGTCATGTAGAAATCTCCTCGAAGGTTCCCATTAAGGAATTATGGTTTGACATCCATTTTCCAAATATCATAATCATGGTAAGCCGTAATGGCATGTAGAATTCATATGAACTTCACCATTTCAACTTGTGAGAATGTTTTATCGTAGTTGATTCTTTGACGTTGTTTAAACCCTTTTGCAACCATTTGTGCCTTATAGGTAATGACTTTTCCTTCCATATCTCTTTTCTTCTTGAATACCCAGTTGCAACTAATAGGATTTACATCAACTGGAGTATCAACTAAGATCCAGACCTAATTTTGGTACATGGAATCCATTTTAGAATTAATGGATTCTTTCCACTTGGCAACGCCTTGGACACTTACTGCTTATTTGTTGGTTAGAGGATCATTATTATCAAATAATAATGATTCAACATCTGTGGTAACTATAAAACCATAACATTCTGGTTCCCTATCCTCTCTTTTACTCTTATGCAGTAATTGTGTCTTTGGAATAGATTCTTCTTCCACAGGGATTTGTGGAATCTATTCCTGTACCAACTCTTGGGTACCTTGAGCCTCGACTTCATCGAAGTATATCTTACTACCACTATCTCTTTTGATGATGTGGTCCCTCTCAAGGAATATGGAATGTCTTTCCAATATAACCTTTTTGTATGAGGGTTTTTATAGGTAATATCACCTTATTTCCTTAGGGTATCCTATAAAGGTACACTTTTTGCATCGGGGTGCGAGTTTGTTACCTGAAGATGCCTTAACAAACACTTTTCTACCCCACACATGTAAATTCGATAACATGGATTTTATTCCACTCCAGAACTCGTATGGAATACTATTTGTTGATTTATTTGGTACTTGATCTATTATGTGTGTCGTTGTTTTTAATGAATACCCCCATAAGGATTATGGAAGACTTGCATGACTCATCATTGATCTCAACATGTCCAAAAATGTGTGGTTCCTCCTTTATTATACACCATTCCTTTGAGGTGTGTAAGGAGGAGTGAGTTGGGATTGAATCCCAAACTCTCGTACGTAATCAATGAATTCCAAATTAAGATATTCTTCACCTCAGTCTGAGAGGAGCTTCTTAATCTTCATACCAAGCTGGTTCTCAACTTCATTATTGTATTCCTTGAATATATCAAAGGATTCTGACTTATACCTCATTAAGTAGATATATCCTTATCAACTAAAATCATCTGTAAAAGTTATGAAGTATTAGTACCCACCCCTTTCTTCAAATGAAAATGGTCCACACACATCAGTATGAACCAATTTAATAATCTCTTTAGCCCATTCACCTTTCCCACCGAATGAAGATTTTTTTCATTTTTCCTTATAAACATGGATGACATACACCAAGTGTTTTTATTTCAAAAGAATATAAATATCCATCTTGATGTAACTTTTTCATGAATTTCTCATTTACATGACCTAGCCAGTGATTCCAAATTTGGGGGTGGTATGAGTCATGTGAAGTATATTTTCCACCAATTTCCATTACTTGGTTTGTGTAATCTAACATATAAAGACCATTGTATAAATTTTCCCTACCAAAACAAATGCTATCTTTGTAAAAAAAGAAAAATTCATTTCCAAACATGAAAAAATTCCATATATATTTATTCTGGATACATAAATTATGTTTTTGGTTACATAAGGCACATAAAAACAACCCTTTAACACCATGATCATCCCAGTTGTCAACATGAGGTGGTAGTCCCCGACATCTACAGTAGAAATTATGGCTCTGTTGGCTGCTCATAGATCTACCTTCCCTCAATCAATATTATTGAATATACTTGGTTCCTATATTTGGAAACATATGTGAGAACTAAAAGTTGTTTCTAATACATAATTTTTAGAAACATAGAGATTGAATTTGATAACAAACGCACTTGAAGCTTCCCCTTTCTTCTTAGAATGGGTGAAGTTCTTCTTCTAGTGGCCCTTCTTGCCTCATGTGAAACAAAAATCCTCTTGTTCCCTTGCCTCCCCTTTGATCTTCCTTTTCTTGGAAGGTTTTAAAGAATCTTTGGGATTAAGAAACTTCACCTACCTTTTCCTATTATTCACCATAAGGACAGAAGTCTTTTCGCTCTTCATATCTTTGTCTGCATGGTGAATGAGGATAAGAATATCAGATAGAGAATTATCAATTTTTTTCATGTTGAAATTGAAAACAAAGTTAGAGAATATTTTTAGGGAGTTATGAAATAATGAGATCAGTGCCTAGTTCTTCAAAGATTTTAAACCATAGACCCTCTAGTCACTCAATGTAGCCAATGAGCTTGACTACGAGATGCCCAGCTAGGGCACCTTCTCCAAGAATACTCTGAAAGAGTGCCTTAAATATCTCAAACCATTCCTATCTTTCTCTCTCTTGGGAAAGACCATGGAGGTGCTCGAGCATGCTATTAGTATCCATGTTTTCGTGAGACTACATGATCTCACTAGACATTGATGATATCATCAAACATTTAACGTTGAACACATCGTTCATATGTTTCTCATAGACCAGAAAATCATCATCACTCGCCTCCTTGGTAGGTGGATCTGGTAATGCAGACTCTAGCACGTAAGACTTCCGTTCATGGAGTAGGAAAACCTGAAGACATCTAAACCATTCCTAGAAGTTATGGAAGGTTAGAATGTTTCCTTTATCTAGAATTTGTCACAGGGATAGTGTGGTTGACGAGATTTTCATTTTTATTCTACAATTAAAAGATAAGATCATTAGTACTTTCTTGATTTCATTTTATGAGAAATAATAAATTTTATTAAGTCTCCCAATATTTTATCAAGTACCAATGGCCATCACCATTGATCTCAGAATGTCCAGTTTCCATGAAATTATTGTGGCAAGGATCCATATTCCCCTTCACATAACCCCAATAAGGGATGGTCAAGCTATTAGAAGGTATTTAGGTAGGAAGGTCTTTTCCAACTATGGGCTTACAGTTCCTTGATCTATTGAGTGGACTCCCCAATCCTGAAATCATGACTTCAGATTTCCTCAACTCTTGCCTCCAATATTATACAATGTCTAGTAAGGGATATTATTCTTGAGGTAATATGGTTACGTCAACCTAAATCATTTCATAAGGGCTTCCTATATAAAAGTATGTTCCCCAATAAAGGTTGGTCGAACACATAGTTTTATTTATTTATTCCCTTAATCAAGTAAGAAATGGCTTAGTCTAACTTAATATTTAATTTGAGGGATTTTTATCTATTATTCATGAATTTCTTATTATCACATGCTTTTTAATATTAAGTGGAACTTACAAAAGTTACTAACTATGTCTTGATAATATTTATGCATAAGTCTGGTTTATTTTAGTTCCATCTTGCATGCTTTGTTTAATTCAATAATTATGTGATCATAAAAACATATCCATAATGATAAATCATGATGATAACAAAAATAAAATAAATTAAATGGCATGATCATTAGATTTTCATTAGGTTAGTTTATCTAGAGGTTGATAAAATAACCCTAGTCTAGGGGGAATACACTTTGAACCTTTTGGGTTCATGTTTACAGCTTCCACCTAACCATATCTGTATCTCCTGGGATTGGTTTAATCTCAGCTCTTTCTTGAACCATCCCCACTATCTTGGGAGTTCCATCTATTACATATGCACGTTTTTTAACTCACATGTATGTTAGGGGTAAAATGGGGTTTCACAAAAAAGAAACCATGGGCATGCAGACCCTACATATTAATTAGGAGAAGGCTTGTAGGCCAAAAATTTAATTCAAATAAATAAATTAAAAGAAACCATCCACATACAATGGTCTTGGTCTAGGTCATGATCATATATACATGAAACAATATTTACACATAAATAAAACTAGGATTAAATTCTTTAATCTTTCTCATTTAAGATAAATCATGCTCAAATAAATTAATTATCATCTTTAATTAATCAATCCTTTTATCTTAAATCCCTTTTTTAATTTTCTTGAGATTCTCATCCATCATAATTATAAACAAATAAATTAATTTAAAATTATCTTTGTACATAAATTTTACCTTGGAGGCAACCCGGTGAATTCATATTCATAATTACCCAATGAGTATAAATGAACATTATGAAGATGTTAAATTAAACACATATATATAAAACACATGTCACCTATTGTGCCTCAGCTTTACACCCACACAATGGTACACGTCTCAAGGGTTTGTATAATATAATAGTAAATATTAATAAATCTACATAATTTGGATGAGTACATGACAGGTACTTCCAAATACATGTCGTGTAATATTTTTCTCTATCTATCCGAAGTCCACGCCCAGGGAAACATAATGTGAGTGTACTTTGGAAATCATCGGAGTACACGGTGTGTCTAGTGGGCCACTGGTTGTGTAGTTCCTTGTTACACGGTCTCAAGATAGAGAAGCCATGTATGGGGTACATGGTCTAACCCTAACCCAAAGGGACTACATGTCATGTCCATTGGGCCACACAGTGTGTAATCTAAAAACTATGTGCCGCCTATTCTTGGTTAACACACGGAGTCATTTAATACATAGAAAGACTCTAACACGTGGCTTGTTTTGGTGGACTAGTTCTATGCATTGAATCTTGACCACACAACAGGTACATTCAAATACATGCTGTGTGTTCTAGTGTTGTACTACCAGGAATATTTGGAACCTCTGGATGAGATCCTTTATTTTATTTTAATCAAAATTAAAATAAAATATCATTTCTTTAAGGAGAACGTGAAATAAAAGAGGGGGAATAGATCTGATGATTCAGATTTTTAGAACGATTAACTTGAATTGAAACAACTAAATTATTAAATGTATAAGTCATCAACGATATATTTAAATAATTATAAACTATGATGTAACTGCTCTGATACCACTTGAAGGTTCTGTGCATAGAAAAAGCGTGGTTGGGACGACACCCATCATTAATTTTTACCATGATAAATTATTATTCCAGGAATAATACAATGATGAACGACAGTCTCCAATAAATATAATCAATGATTTAGATAAAGAATAATGAGGCCTGAAACCATAGAGAGGATTTTGCACATCATGTTTATAATTAATTTAATTAATTTTATAAAGAAAGTAATACCTGGATCTTCGTTATTTTCTTGGTTGATGATGTTGATAATCCAGAATTACCCTTTGAGATTATCTCCTTGCACTTGTAAGGATCCAAACTAGAATCCCTCTAGTGGTGATCCACATGTTCTCTGATGGCTACCGATCGACACCACTCGTTCTTCGAGTGCTAGCACGGCAAAGTGAGTGTCAGGGGTCAGTATTTCTTGATCTCTTGTTCTTAGGTCTTGAATAATGTCTCTCATTTTTCAGAGGGGAGATAATACTATTCAACAGAGAAATTTTTTGGCTCAAAAATTCTCAATTCGCTAGGTGTGTGGTGTGGTGTATGGCACAATAGGCGTACTTGTAGATTTATATACATGGAATTTTAGTTACAATATTTAATTTCATAGAAAAAGTTAAATATATTCATGAACGTAGAGAAAACCCATGAATTAAATAATAATATCGCATCATTATTTATGGTGTTCCAACTTATGAAAACTATAATTCTAAATTCTAAGTCAGAAAATAATAGCAGCATTATTTTCATTGGTTCCAACTAGTTAAATAATTATTTACTGCCTTGCAAATAATTATTTTACTACTGGACAGACCTTGGTCCACTTGAACTCCACTTCCATTTATTGAACAATCGAATAAATAAATAAATAATCTATTCTCTTAAATAAATATTTTATTTACAACCAAGTAGATAAATATTTATTAAATGTTCAATAAAATAAATAAATATAATTTATTTAATTTATGAAATATTTTTATCTTGAATAAAATTATTCCATGGTCTTGAGAATACTATTTATTTCATTAATTAAATTCAAATAGAATTTAACCGAGATGACCAAAAACACATAGTGTGTGACCCTCTAGGATTCTTTCTCATTTCATTAGGTGGGCTTGCCTAAATTCCAAGAGTACTGTCTAACAACATGTCAAGGCGCCCAAGAGAAAGAATGTAAAGTCTCAACAATGACATCCATATACGAATGGTCATTGTGTAATATAATCCTTTTGTCACAATATCTTGTCAAGCAAGTTTCATGATTGTCTCATCAACTTTTATGTTTGATACATCGTTCTTTTACTACCTGAAATAAAATTTTCATTACATCATAGCCATAGAATTTCACGTGATGGTTCTATTTCAATAAATGGGACGATATATCATCTTCCATAAATGGAAGGGACAAATCCTTCCCCAACTTATCCATTAATAACATGCCACTCATGATGCACCCAACGTACCCTACTTCCCTCCAACTGTCTGCATGACAGTTTTCATCGGTAAATCAAAGTGCGTATGTTGTGACATGTATTAATGATAATATTAAAGTCTAAGGATCATTACACATGCTCACAAATAGAAATATCTGATGACACAAAAATATGTCGAATTACTACTACTAGGTTTGTTCTCATAATCTCTTATCTTAAAGATTTCCAAGTGTGAACTTAATGAGACAAATTCTCATATGATTACGAGTACTCGCACCTGACAGTATGTATGCTATGTGTCATATCATAGCATTTCATCCAACTGTATAACTATATTTAAGAATATTGTTATATAATTTAAAGGTTATCATCATATCGGGGAATTTACATGACCTTATCAATGAAACAAATACTCTAGGACGTTATTACATCATTGTCATGCAGAACAATGAACAATATATAATAATACATTAAATATCCATGTAATAAAAGTAAAACCATTTGGTTATAGGACACCAACTATTACAAAAATAACATAATAGTAGTATGTTTAGGATACTGTATTTGTTATATAATCATGGAATAAATATATTTTATGTGGTGGATAATGGAAGTGAAATTAAAGAGCTTGAGAGAGGACGTTACCTCTTAATCGGGTATCTTCTTTTAGTTTGTACCAAACGTCTTCCTTGGAAAGCATTATACACCAAGGGAGGTTTCAGGGTTGAGGGGAGGGATTTTTTGAATATATATAGATAGATCATGGTCTAAACTAAGTGTTATGAATGTTGTTAGTAATGGGGAGATTTGGTATCTTTTTATAAGGGAATAAAAGGACTCATAAGGTATTTTTGAAAATAAGATAGGTGTACCCACATTTTTACCTAAAAAAGAATTAAAAAGCTAAAAAACCCCAATAATGGTTTGTTCATGGAATAATTATGTCCATACAATGGGTTTTGGTCAAGTTTCAAGGTTATTTGTGCACTTAAGTTAGAGGTTTAGTTCTTTATTAATCTTAATTTTTCCTTAATAATTGTAATTAATTTTCATTACATTCACTAAATTTTTAGCCTAAAATAAAGTTGATCTTATTATAAATTATAATCTATTATGATTCCAAATATATAATCTTTTTTTTCAAATTCCAATCAAATAATTGGCATAAATTATATAAAACACATCATATAGTAGAGATGAAAATACAAGTTTTTAAAGTGAAAACATTTCAAAGTTTTCTATGTTCTTTAGTCAATTTCTAAGTAAAATTGATTCCAATCACATAATTTGTATTAATTTATAAAAATATTATCAAATTAAAAATTTAAATCAATTAAATGTATAATTTATCCTTTTAAATAAATTATATTAAAAATATGTTTTAAACTAACATTTCATATTTTTAACTATTCATTAAAAATGAAATGTTTGAGAAAAATATCAAAAATTCACCCTAAACTGATTCCTATGTTTCTCTTTAAAACCTAAAGTTTATATTGACATATTAAATAAATTGAAGTGTCAAAATTCAAATTTAAAATGGTGTCTCCATTAAAAATTAGTAAAATTGCCTTTATAAATATATATGGTTTTATGCGTAAAATAGAGTTCATTTATATCTTATGCCCACCAAATCTAATGGAAGAGTATAAAAAATATTTGATTGAATATATAACATGTATCTTTCATTAAAATAATTCACTAATTATATATAATTATATTTATTATGATAAATTACTTTTGGAAGCCTAAAAATAATTATATTTATTTTTATATCCAATCAGTTCTTTTTTTGTTTCTCATTAATTGGAAACCCATGAATTAATTTTAAATCTATATTAACCATGAGGCTTAATATTTTATTTAATAATATTCATAACCACTAACGTAATACCTAGGTTATATTATATTATATTAAATAATATTACATTAATAATACACTATGATTTGGTGAAACTCGGTCTTGCGTGTAACGCAAGATATTTAGTAAGGTCACCCTTGCATGTAACATAATATAATTTGCTATAGAATGAATTGAAATATATATAGAATATATTGAATATATTAAAATAATAAATCAACTATAAGTTCTTGAGATATTATATTCTCTCATTCTCTTGGTGATGTGTTCCATACATGTTATAGAATACTATTTTTTACATCAAAATTTCAAGGTATTATAAGAACCACAACGGTTTTCATTACACTATAGTGTCAATGACTTGGATATTATGAAGTAACCAAAAATACACCACATGCACTGGCATATTTTTTGCAGTTGTGACGAACTTTGAAATCCTAGATTATATATGTTTAATCCTTCATGAAACATAAGTTTATAACACTAATGGGTTTCTTTGGATCATTATATGACCCTTGTAAGGGAAAGAGAACCCAAACATAAACAGATCTATCTCCAAGGAATCAAATGTGCAAGGTTAATAAAAAAATATTATATAAAATAGAATACCTGAAATGCTTGAACATCTGTAATGT
Source organism: Viscum album (assembly GCA_963277665.1). Lineage (NCBI taxonomy): Eukaryota > Viridiplantae > Streptophyta > Magnoliopsida > Santalales > Viscaceae > Viscum > Viscum album. Next base: position 2,004,187,154 of record OY728145.1, on the reverse strand, counting down.
TGGTCCTCTTCCTTTTATGGAGTTTTATTGATGAAGATCACAAGGAACATCAGAAGAAATCATCCTTCCTCTGAGGAGGATACAAAGGATAATTTATCCATAAATGCTTCATGAGGACTCCTAAAAGCTTGAAGGTGTGTTAATTCCATTAACAAGTAATGAAAGAGCTTTGGGATATAAAAGATCTTTAAATGTCTTGGTAATGATTATTATATATCATAGAAACAAAATTATCCTAATAAAATAATGATTCCATACATAAATAGTCCTCCACAATGATCTTCATTAAATTAAGAGCATCGACCATATGAAACGGTTCACGTGCCATCACATGACACTCAGACATTACACTTGTTGGAGTGTTCATTCATGGAATATGTGGCAAAATCATAAGAAATGATATCAGAAACATTATCTAAAAGGCACTCCCATTACAATCTTCTTAAAGTGAAAAAATTATCATAGTTATTTGGTTGACTCCCCATTCTAATAAACATAGTAGACAATATCCTAGTTTGAATTTGGTTTTCCCCTAATCTCATAAATAACATATCATGAGATATAAATCTATACCCAATTCATTGGAGGGAAATACAATTATGATCCAACCTTTCACCTGAATTAAAATCATATAATGTCATTCCATGTGAGAAAAATAACACATACATAAATCATAAGCACGATCAAACCCATGAGAATGAAGTGTGTTTCAAAATTCTTATCCAAGGAACGACCAAAGGATAAATCATAAGGATTATCAAGATAATGATGAATTAAATCATTTGGATTTATTTATTTGAAAATGAAACCTGAGTCTTGATAATTGAGTTACAAAATACATATTTTATAAGAAGTATCTAGGGGAAGAAAAAATAACCTACCACTTGGAAAAAGATTTATGAAATAAGTAAATGATATTTTAAATATGGAAAGACCATATTGTTTTCCATAAATACAAAATTGATTCTATATGGTTCTCTATAAAATAATTTTGCTTTTTTAATCTATTCTTACTTTAAAAAAATTTGGGGGTGATACAAGATTATAGATAAGAAATATGAAGGTTCTCTTAAACCAGGTTTACTTAAAATATTTAATTTCAATGGGATATAGAATCATTTATATCACAAAAAAGAAAATGTATATTTAATTAAGTATATATATTATATTAAAATATAAAAAATATAAGTGGTATATGAGAATAATATTTCATAAAATAGAGGAAAAAATATAATGTATAACCAGATAGTCATGACGGATGTCTAGATGGCCCCTTACCTCATATCTGAAAGCACTTTGTACTTATAATTAATTTCATATATAATCAAATTAATTTTATTAAAAACATTACTAATAAAATATTGATATATTTTTATTTTTATAAGGTTTATTTCTCATAACGTGTCTCCAATTTATTACATCCTTCTTATTTATGTTGGTTACTTGAAGTTCTTTAGTCAAATTCTCTGAAACTATCTTGGTATGTTGACCAAGGTCAATGTTTTGTAAAATAGTTTCATAATATATATAATTCTTGATTATTATGTTCTTTATTATTCCATTAGTAAATAATTTATATATTTAATTAACTCAAATTATAAAAGGTACTTTGATATGTCCTATTTAGAGATTAAATTTACTATAACTGTTTATTGTTAATTTCACATATAGAATGTATAATATTATCATTATATAATATTAATGTATTATTAAATAACTTTTTATAAATTAAATATATGTTTTAATCCACTAATGTTATTTTTAATGGAAAAAATAAATAGAAACATCATCATGTGAATGTTGTATTCTGTACTGTTGAGTCAATAAGGTTTCCTTATGACTTTTCCATTTCATCATTTTTGGGGGATATTGTTGGGTCAATAAGGTTTCCTTATGACTTTTCTATTCATTTATGTTTATAAAATCACAAACACTCTATCATAAGGAAAATTTAATTTCCCCTAAAATTTATCTTAATATGGAAAATTTTTATTCCCCAAGGAAAATTTATCCTTACCATGTTTTCATTGTTCATGTCACAATCTAACTCATTTTTTTTCTAAGTGTAAAATTAGGTTTCACAACTAAAACCTCATAATTCTATAAATAGTTAGATATAGAGAATTTTGTTGTCAGGATCCGAATTCCAGTTCTGAATTCTTATGAATTCAGCCTATGAATTCTTGTGAATTTAGACTCTGAATTCTTATGAAATTCAGACTTTGAATTCACCAAAATTTAAACTCCAAATTCTCTTAAATTCAGAATCAAAATTCTCTGAAAATCGGGTTCCAAATTCCTTTGAATTTAGATTCTGAGTTCCTTTGAATTCCAACTCCGAATTATTTTGAATTTAGGTTCCGAATTCTTCAGAATTCAGACACTTAATTCCTCAAAATTCAGACTCTTAATTCCTCATAATTTAGACTCTAAATTCCTTATAATTCAATATCTAAATTCCTCATAATTTAGACTCCGGAGTCTATAGAATTCTGATTCTGAATTCCTAAGAAATAGATTCTAAATTTCCTTATATTATAGACTCTGAAGGTTAGCTTTCTTAGACTCTGAATTCTATTTTTGCTTATACTCTGGAAATTGAATTTGGTTGAGCAACAATATTTTTAATTACTCTTATTTGAGTTATAGAATTATGTTATTCATTTTGTTACTAATTAACCACTGTTTGAGTGACACATGTAGAGGTCCCTCTGAAATTATAGGAAAAATATGTCCGTTGGAGGAGGGAGATGACCATTGAAGATGTGACTATAAATAGGAGCTCATTTGGAAGAGATCAGAACTTTTGATATAACGTTGATCAATCTAGAGATTACATGCTGAAGTGAATTCTAGAGAGAGACTTCATGCTTTTTGCATACTAAAAATCTTTTTCAGAATTGTTTCATGAAACTCTGAATGTTTCTGAGTACATTTGAGGGCTTCTAGGGATAGGAAGATAGAGGTTACGATTACCTTGAATTTCGAGGGCTTGAGGGGATTTCAAGATAGACTCTGATATTTGTATCGAGGGCTTACCCTAGTGTGGGTAAGACAGACTTTCTGGGAAGTATAAATAAAGGGACCTTTATCCAAGGTCGTTGGATACCCTACTCTTTGGGTTAAAACATTTCATACTTGTTACTTATATTGTTTCAAGTTTTTTTCCGTGACATTTTGATTGTTATAGATTGTATAACTATCATATACTTTCTTGTACTTGTACTATGATTAAATAAGATTCTATATGATTTAAGGTAGAATCTTTGTTTTTTGTAAGATTTTGTTATGTTTCATTTCTAGAACCACATTTCTAGAATCAAGTAAGTTTGTAGAACTTGTTTTATTTCTGGAAACACATTTTTAGAATCTAGCAAGTTTGTAGAACCAAGAGGTTTTGTGACTTTACCTTGTTTAACTTTATTAAACAATAAAAAGTTTTATATCAACTTCAAAAGTTCCAAATGGATTTTTAAAAGATACAATTCACCCCCCCCCCCCCCCCTCTTGTATATTGATAATATTTATCATTATTTTGATACTAAAATTAGTATCATCGATCCTACAATTGGTATCAGAGGAGGTCTCCAAAAAAATTATATTTACATATAAGTTTTCTTGCTCAAAGTTTCCATTGTTCTATATTTTCCTTACTTAGGACATTTTCATCCTTGATTATGAACATTTATTACTAACTAGTTTGTGTGGAAATATTTTTTCTTTGAGATGTAAGGAATGAATATTGGTTCAATTGAAAATCTAAATACTACTAGACCACTTATTTTTTATGGGAATGATTATGAATATTGTAGAGATCGTATGAATAATTTTTTCATTAATACTAGAGTGGAAAACTTTGTTATACTTAATGGAGATTACAAGATTCATGATAAGAATGTTAGAACTTTTACTAACCAAGATAAGACAGAATATCAACTAAACTATAAGGTATGCAATGCTTTGTTTTGTTCCATGACTAGGAATATATATAGTCATCTTTCTTCTTGTGAAGCTGCAAATTTTATTTGGAAGAAACTTAAAGTAACTCATTTTGGAACATCGAAAGTTATTAAAACTAGAAGAGCTATGCTTAGAGCCGAGTACCATGGTTTTTTTATTTTCTTATGGAGAACCTATATGTAAGGTACAACAGAGATTCATGATTATTTTCAACAGATTACAATCCATGGGTGAAAAAGGTTTGGATGATGAGGCACTTTTGGACAAGATTGTAGACATCATGCCTAATGAGTTGGAATCAAAGAGAACAAATATTGATGAGAATAGGAAAGTCTCACAGATTACTCTTGATGAGATTTTTGGAACTCTTGTTTCAACATGAGACAAGAATGAAGAGAGTTGCTGACAATGTTAAGAAAAAGAATAAGAATGAAAGTGATGCTTTTACAACTACTTCAAGTCATTTGAATGCCAAGACTCCTGAGAGAGTTAAAAGATCTAAATTGAAGAAGGTCAATATTTTATCTGAATTATGTGAAAGTGAACATTCTGAGAATTAACTAGCTAATATTTCTTGAAGGATGAACACGATATTTGGGAAGAAAGACATTCAGTATAGATATAATAAGAAATAAATAAAGGAGAAGAAATACTCTGAAGTCACTTGTTATGAATGCAAGAGAGTAGGGCATATAAGGCCAGATTTCCCTATGCATAATAGAAAAGATATTAAGGAAAATAATACTAAGAGGAATAGAAATAAGTACTACAAAGCTAAAGCTAAGAATGTTTTGAAAGCTAATGACAATTAGAGTTCCAGTGGTGGAGGCTCTTCTGATGAATCCTATGATAATGAATCCTCTAGACAAAAGAATCTTGGTTTACTTGCTAAGTTACCTATTGAAAATCATTGTTTAATGAAAAAGGTACACAATGATTAATCCATGAACAATGTATCCTTGAAAGATAATTATAGTTATAGTAAATACTATGAATCCTCAGATGAAAAATCTTCTTCTGATGAAGATAATACTTTACCTACCTATGAAAAAGTTTTTTGGTTTTCTAAGCTCCTTGAGAATGAAAATTCAAATGTCATGAAAAAACATGATAAGGAAAATTATAGGATTTCTATTCTTACTATGAAAATATCAGATCTTTATATAGATATTGATAAGAAAACCCTTGATTTTGAAAGTATTTCAAAAAATCTCGAGGAAGTTAATTCTGAGAAGGATTAAATTTCTAATGATCTAGAAAAAGTAATTTCTAAGAAACATGTTTTCGAGCCTAACTCTACTGCTAAAACTAATGTTTTTAAGGATAAGAATTTATTAATAAGACTAAATTCAGAAATATTCTCCTTGAGTAAGTGTTTTTGAAATTTTACCTTAGGTAGGAAAAAATTTGATAAGATGTATTCCCAAATTTGACCTCTGAGGAATAATTCTAGTTTTAGTTATACTAGTTCAAAACCAATTTTTAGTAACAATTATTTTGTTCTTAAAAGTGATCCATTATGCATTAAGTTTCAGTGTGGTGGCATTGGGAAAAATATCCTTAAACAAAACTCAGTATTTAGGTTTTCATAAAGCTTATTTTTCAAAGAAAATGTGGATTCCTAAAATTTTGCTTTCTAATGTTTCTGGATCGAAGAAATTTTTGGTTCAGAAAGTCTAACTCTCTTATTTTCATGAAAATAAAGGTAGTACCCAAAGAAGTACTTAGTACATGGATAGTAAATATTCTCGGCACATGACTGGTAACAAAAACTTATTTGAAAATATTATCAAGACGAAAGGAGGAAAAGTAACTTTCAGAGATAATGCAAAGGGAGAAATTATTGGTATAGGTAACATTGTTTTCTTGGAAAAACATTGATTTCAAATGTTTTATTTGTTAAGGGTCTTAAGAACAACCTCATTAGCAGATGTCAATTATGTGATGAGGGTTACCTTGTGAATTTTAGGAATGACAAGTGCTTAGTACACAATTCCAAGGAAGAGTTTATTCTCTCTACCAATAGGCAAGATAATGTTTACACACTGAACTTATAAGACCTTAGATTCCATGATCTACCTTGTCTTAGTGCATGGAAGATCATTTGTGGTTGTTTCATAGATGTTTAGGGAACTGTAACCATAAAAACCTATACAAACTCTCTTAGAAAAGACTAGTTAAGGATCTATTGGAGGTTAGATTGGATTCTTCTAAAGTTTTTGATCATTGTCAATATGGAAATAAATTTAAATAAAGTTTTAAATTATTCAGTGAAGTCTCAACCACTGATGCATTATAGTTATTACATATGGATATTTTTGGTCTAAAAAAAACTGGAAGCATTGGAGGAAAATATTATGTATTTTTTATAGTTGATGATTAAACTAGATTTACATGGGTCTATTTTCAAGCAATGAAATATAAAGCTTTTTCTTATTTCAAAAATTTTAGAGCCCAAGTTAAAAATGAGAAAAACCTTCCTTTGATAACAATTCATAGTGATCATGAAGGTGAATTTCAAATTTCTGATTTGGAATCTTATTGTAGTAAAAATGTATTACACATAACTTCTCAGCACCAAGAACCCCTCAACAAAATGGTGCTGTTGAAAGAATAAATATAATTCTTCAAGAGATAACAAAAACCATGTTGGGTGAATATTCAGTGACCAAACATTTTTGGGATGAAGTTGTAATTACTTCTTGTTATACTATAAATCATGTTTTGATTAGACCTTTTCTTAATAAAACTCTTTATGAGTTATGGAATAGTAGAAATCCTAGACTATCATACTTCATGGTTTTTGGTTTCAAGGTATTCATTATGAATAATAAATATAATTTACAAAAATTCACACCAAAATAAAATGAGGGAATTTTCTTAGGCTATTCCTCAACTTCTAAGGCTTGTAGAGTTTTCAATAAAAATACTTGTACTGTTGAAGAAACATTACATGTCAAATTTGATGAAAATGAAACTTTTGTTTTTAAACATCCTCAAACTATATCCTTAGATTTGTTTTCAAAAATAATTATAAACCCTTGATAGGAGATCCTTCAGATAAGGAAAATGTTCAAGAAAATGTTTCTGAAACATTTACCCCAGAAGACTTCCAACCCTATGTTTATGAACAGGATTTACAAAACCCAAATCAGTTGTTTCTTAATAATAATCCCAGTGATAATATCATTGGTGATGTAAATCAACCTATAAGGACTAGAAGTTCCTTAATAATTGAATTAGAACATCTAGAATTCCTTTCCAGATTAGAACCAAAAATCACTGATGAAGCTTTAGGAGATGATGATTGGATAAAATCTAGGCAAGATGAGCTAAATGAATTTGAAGGGAATAAAGTGTGGACCTTGGTTGAAAGACCTAAGGAAACTTCTATTATTAATGTAAAATGGGTCTTTAAAAATAAATGTGATGAAAATGGAATCATAGTAAGAAATAAAGAAAGATTGGCTGCTAAAGGCTATTATCAAAAAGAAGGAATAGACTACAAATAAACATATGTTCCAGTAGCTATACTTGAATCTATTCGTATTCTACTTTCCATTTAAGCATTCTTCAATTTCAATCTTTTTCAAATGGTTGTTAAATGTGCTTTCCTTAATGCTTTTGTTCAAGAGGAAGTTTTTATTGAACAACCACCTGGTTTTGAAGATACAAAAAATCCTGAACATGTTTTCAAACTTAACAAAACATTTTGTGGACTCAAACAAGCCTCAAGTGACCGGTATGATAGACTTACATGATTATTGATTCAAAATAATTATGTTAATGGAAATGTTGATCCAAAACTTTTTATAAGAAAAGACAAGAAATATGTTTTTATTGTTCAAATATATATTGATGACATTATATTTGGTTCAACTCAGCAATCTTTAACTGATTCTTTTGCGAATCTAATTAAATATGATTTTAAAATGAGTATGATGGGTGAGTTAACATTTTTCCTTGGTATTCAAATTTCTAATAAACCAGAAGGAAATCATATATCTCAATATAAGTATATTAAATATATACTTAAAAAGTATGTGTATGAAAACACTAACAATATAAGTACTCTCATTGGTACCTCAAATTCACTTGGTCTTGATGAAGTTGGGAAACCAGTACATCAAACATCTTTTCAATGTATGATAGGAAGTCTACTTTACTTGAGATATAGTCATCCATTCTTAATGTTTTCAGTATTTTAAGGTGCAAGATATCAATCCAATCATAGTTATTCTCATTTAAAGGAATTTAGAAGAATTTTTCACTACTTAAAGGGAACCATGGATCTAGGACTCTTTTACACTTCTGAAATTATTTTGTTTTAAAAAGATTTTCGGATACTGACTTTGGTGGATGTTGAATGGATAGGAAAAGTACATCTAGAACTTTTCATTTCATAGGAGATTCATTTGTTTTTTGGTCATGCAAAAAGAAGAAATCAGTTTCACATTCCACTACTAAAGCTGAATATGTAGCAGCTGGAAGGTTTGGTGCTCAAGTGTTGTGGATGCAACACACAGTCAAATATTATGGCATGAGTTTTACAAAAACACAAATTTTTTGTGATAATACTAGTGCCATTTCCCTATGTAAAAACCCTACACATCACTATCGTGCAAAACAAATAGATATTAGGAATCAATTTCATAGGGATCACACACACAAAAACATATCATTATTCAATTTATATGAACAGATGATCAACTTGATGATATTTTCACAAAATCTTTACCATCCGAAATATTTGAATACATTAAACAGAAGTTAGGAATGATAACTATAAGGTAATCTTCCATGATAACTTCTTATTGAAACCAATCTCTTTATAGTAATGAACTCCTTTTAATAGGGGGGTACATTTGTTGGTTTATATTTTCAAAAACTTTCATAATATAAAAATGTTTCGTAGTTAAATTTTTTTTTCATAGTCTAAAATTTTTTTAGTCTGAAAGTTTTCGTAGTCTAAATTTTTATCAGTCTAACTTTTTAGTTCAAAATTTTTCATAATGAAAATTTTTGTAGTTAACTTTTTCGTAATGCAAATTTTTTGTAGTTAAATTTTCATAATGAAGATTTTTGTACTAAAAATTTTCTTAATAGAGTTTTTCGTATCTAAAATTTTCATAATAAAGATTTTCGTAGTCAATGTTTTTGTAATAAAAAATAATCATAATCTAACGTTCTTCAAGAATAATTTTCCTCATTACGAATAATCTTTCTAGTATTTTGAAATGTATGTTTCTTTTATTAAATTTTCTTAATCATATTTTACCTTTTGGTATTTTCATTTGGTTTTGAATTTTTCGGATTCACTTTTCCTTAAATCCGAATGTTTTTTCTTAAAAAACCTAAAAATAATGGATTCAATAAAAATCCTTTTTCAGCTATCACCTCAACTGTTAGATCTTCTCAAGAAGCTTTCAACAATTGGATTAATCATGGAAACTGAACCATCACCACAATTGCCTATATAAATGAACCCCTGATGGTTGTCCCACAACGATCTCCATGCTCTTTCTTGTTGAATCTCGGACCTTCCTATATAAGCCCATTCTAAACTTCTCAGATCTTCCTTACTTCTGAATTTATGCCAAAGTCTCTTCCCAGAAAGAAATGTAAACTAAGAAGCCACTCTCTGAATGGTAGATATACAGTGAAAGGTTATTTGATCTAAAGTTTTATGCCAAATATGACTCTATCGTTTCCAAGAATATCAAACTCAATGGTTGAGAGAGTGTGTGTATTTCAAAACCAAAAGCTCGGGATTTGGAATATCTAAAGTTGTTAGTAGAGTTCTGTGAGTCAGTAAATTTCTTTAAGTAAGAATGCAGGAGTAAGTTTTCTTTCAAGTGTTATGGAAAGACATATTCACTTTCTTACACCAATGTTGCAAGCTCGATTGGTATTCCTTATGAAGGGGAAGCTATGTTTTGTACTGAAAAGTTACCTGATGTTCAAGGATGTTTTGAAAATGTGAAGTCCATGGCTTTCCTTGGTCTCTCAGAAGTAAAGAATCCAAAGATTCTTCACCTGTCTATAAAATTTCAAATTCTTGAATTGTGGGTTCAAGGATTCATTATTCTGAGAAAAGGTGATAAGGATACTCTAAAGAAGAGTGACATCTATATTTTATATTTCTTGGTAAATCTAAGAAAGATAAAGTTAGTTGAGTACATTTTGATTACGATTGAGAATATCAAGAATGGGAATTTTAAATCTCAAATTATTATGTATCCAGCCATTCTGTCAAAGATGATTGTTCAGTGTTTAGAATCCTTCAAAATTTCTTGTAGTTCTAAGTCGAGGAATTGCAAATTAATTTTTTAGAGTGATGATACTTTGAGAAGGATGAAAATTGGTTTTTCCAAAGAATCCGAAGAATTCTATGATCTGCCTAAAGAGGAAGTCGAAACTATTTCAATGAAACAAGAGGTGTATGAAACCTCTAAAAAGGGTGTAAGTAAGAGGAAGGTGAAAGAAGTAGAAGCGAAGAAAAAAACCCCAGTGGCTAAGGAAATTCAATCATCACCCCCGAAGCTAAAGAAACAAAAAGATTATCCTGATGAGGTAGTAGAAAAGTGGAGAGAAGACAAGAAAAATAAGAAAGAAGGGGATCCTAAGTTTGGCTTGGACCCTTCTGAGTAAAAATATTTGAAGGAAAAGGTAGCTGAAGATCTTGAGAATCAAGAGAAAGAGAATAAGCAGAAGAAAAATTTGTCCGAGGTAAAGATTGTCTAATCACTTCTGAAGGCGGCTGAGAAAGTATCTGAGAATATTTCAGTACTAGAATCCTTTCTGGTAGAACCTTTACTAGAGACTCTGGGAACAAAGTATATGACTCTAGAAAAATTAAAAGAAAAAAAAAGTAAAAGAAGAAGAAAAAGAAGGGAGTGTTGATACTAAATATTTGATAAAAAAAATTGAGGATTTTCATGAGAAGGAAAGCCCTTTTGAAAAAATATCATTCCAAACCTCTGAAGTCAAGTCTTAAAAATTTGATACCCCAGGGAAAGATGAGAAGAGAAGAGAATAAGTGAACAAAGTGTTTGAATAAGAATGCTCCAACCATGATTTCATTCAGCTAGAGGATGTTGAGGCGGGAGTTGAGAAGGAAGAGGTAGATGAAGATAAAATTGTGCAACTATCTGATAGTGAACATGAATCACCCAATCAAGAAGAATTTATTCCAAAAGATGATAAGGGAAAACAGGTGGTTATTGATACACATATTAGAGCAGTGGTGAAGAAGAAATAAGTTGGTGCTTCATCGATGAGGAAAGCTGCTGATATAGAAAAAAATCCTCACCAAGAAAAATCTCTGATTCGGAATCGTCCTCTCTTGGACATGATTTTGTAGTATAGTATTTTAAAAGTATTTTTGGAACTATCCCTCTATTTCTAAGCATAGTCTCCAGATTCTATATGCTTCAGCATACCTAAAATCAAAAATCAGATTCAGTATCCATAGTGATGGATAAGTGTGTCAAAATTGAGGCTGATTTCAAAACCTTTTTCATAAACTACGAATCCCAAAAAAGATCATGAAAGAGGATGACTAGATGATCAAAGAAAACTATGGAAGACATGATAATTATTGATGAGTTTGAATATAATGTCAAGGATAAATTTGAAACCAAAGATATAAAGTTCAAATATCTCACCAAGTCTTTTGATGAAATGTTATATCTTGAAGAAAATAATCAGAAGCAAAAAGTGAAAGATCTGAATGGGAAATTATTTTTAATTGCATAGAGTTGGAAAAGAGAAATAAATTTTGGGATTGAGGAAGAAGAAAATATTGATAAGACGAAAGAATTCTTGAAGGCTCAGGAAGAGGTTCTTAAGGCTCAGGAAGAAAAAATCAAACCATTAGAAAAGAAAACAGAAGATCAGGATCAGCTTCTCAAACATGCAGAGGAGAATCACAAAGAACTCAAAAAGCTGAAGACTATTGTGATGAAGATGATTCCAAAGGAGAAGGATGGATAATTTCATTATAAATTAGATCTTTTGTTTTATTTTCCTTTTTGTACATATTCATCCAATCATAATGAAATTTTTGGATGTTCTTTATTTTTTGGTTTTCTAGTTCTAATATTTCAGGAACCATATTTCTTTTTCCATTCCCTGTATTTCATTTTTAAAATCACAAAGGGGGAGAAAAAATTGTCATGAAATAATAAATAGTAAAGTAAAAATTTCCATAAGTAAGGGGGATTTCATCTAAGGGGAAGTTTTCATCATGCAAATTTTCATATGAAAGAAAATGGAAAATCTTATTCAAGAATTTCAAAAATGATCATTAAGGTTTCCAAGGACTAAGGGGGAGTTATTCATATTCACATTGATCGATAAGTAAAGGGAGATAAGTTTTTATTTACAAGCCAATAAAATTTCTAATGTCCTTATATTCTTTTTTGTAATGATGTTTGTGCTTTCCAAAAAAGGGATAGATTTTTGAGTAAATAAGGTTTCCTTATGACTTTTCTATTCATTCATGTTTGGGAGAGATTGTTATGTCAAAAATGTTTCCTTATGATTTTTCCATTCCTTTATGTTTTAAAAATCACAAACACTCTATAATAAGGCAAATTTCATTTCTCCTAAGATTTATCTTAATAAGGAAAATTTTTATTCCCCAAGGAAAACTTATCCTTACCATGTTTTCATTATTCATGTCATAATCTAACTCATTTTTTTTTCTAAGTGTAAAATTTTGTTTCACATATAAAACCATGGAATTCTATAAATACATAGATATAGAGAATTCTGTTTTCAGGATCCGAATTCAGGTCCTGAATTCTTATGAATTCAGACTCCAAATTATTATGAATTCATACTTCAAATTCTTATAAAATTCAGACTCCAAATTCACAGAAATTCAGACTACGATTTCTCTAAAATTCCGAATCTGAATTCTCGGAAATTCAGGTTCTGAATTCTTTTGAATTCGGATTCCAAATTCCTTATATTTCAGACTCCGAATTCCATAGAATTCAGACTACTAATTCCTTAGAATTCAGTCCCCTAATTCTATATAATTTTGATTCTAAATTCTTGAGAAACTGAATCTGAATATCCTTGTAATATAGACTCTGATGGTTAACATGCTTTGAATCTGAATTCTATTTTTTCTTAGACTCTGAAAAATAAATTTGGTTGAGCAACAATATTTTTACTTACTCTTGTTTGAGTTATAATATGATGTCATGCATTCTGTTACTAACTAACTTTTGTTTGTGTGACATGTGTACAGGTCCCTCTGAAATTCAAGGAAAAATATGACCGTTGGGGGAGGGAGCCAACTGCTGAAGATGTTCCAATAAATAGGAGCTCATCTGAAAGAGCTCAAAAATTTTTAAGTAACATTGATAATTCTAGAGATTACATGCTGAAGTGATTTCTATTGAGAGACTTCAAACTTTTTGCATACTAAACATCTTGTTCAGAATTGATTCGTGCGACTCTTAATGTTGCTAAGTACATTTGAGGGCTTCCGAGGATAGAAAGAGAGAGGTGCCAACTACATTGAAGTTTGAGGGCTTGTGGGGATAACAAGAAAGACTCTGATATTCGTATCGATGGCTTACCCAGGTGTGGGTAAGACAGACTTTCTTGAAAGTATAAATCACGAGACCTTTAACCAAGGTTGTTGGATACCCTACTCTTTGGGTTAAAATATTTCATACTTTTTACTTGTATTGTTTCAAGTATGTTTTCTGTTGCATTTTGATTGTTTAAGAAAATATTATTATCTTATAATTTCTTTTACTTGTACTCTGATTAAATAAGATTCTAAATGATTTAAGTTGGAATATTTGTTTTTGTAAACTTTTGTTAAGTTTCATTTCCAGAACCACATTTCCGAAATCATTAAAGTTTGTAAAACTAGTTTCATTTTCGGAAATACATTTTAGGAATCTAGAAAGTTTGTAGAACTAAGAAGTTTTGTGAATTTACCTTGTTTAACTTTGTTAAATAATAGAAATGTTTATATCAACTATAAAATTTCCAATGATATTTATAAAAGATACAATTCACCCCCCCCCCCTCTTGTATATTGAGCATCCTTATCATTATTTTGATACTACAATCAGTATCAGCGATCCTACATATACATACACATGGATGATGCTCTCATTTTTATAGCATAGAGGGAAGGTAGAAAATGATATATCTTATCCTTATAAAATCATTAACATGATATAAATTTCATATAATCTATGTAAATAAACTTTTAAATTATCCTTTTAATGTGGTGATTGATAATTGAACATTTCATTCTTGGGGGCTATAATTCACACACATGCCTGAAAACATTTACATTTATCTCAATTATTTTTGAGGAACATATAAATTGGTTATTAAATTAGTATAAAAACATAAAAAATATTAATATTAATGGTTTTATCATAATATCACGTTTAAAATATCTATAGTGTGGTAGAAGTGGAAAATAATTAAGAAGGTTTGGTGGAAAATATTACCTCTCACTTTGTATGTTCTCATTGGGTCACATCATTAAGGATCCTTTGAATGGTATTTTTGGAATGATAAAAAGTTATAATATATGGGGAGAATTTTTAAAATATACAATAGAAAATTTCCAGTCAGTCATAAGGGTATTTATATGTTTATATAGGAGGAGGGATGGTAGTTTCTTTTATAATTGAAGATAATAGAATTTATGACACATATAACTCTAATATAAAGAGATCACATGATTGACATGAAATGAGAAAAAAGGTTAAAATAATGGATTTTTGGAAGGGTTAATGTTGACATATCCTCAAATATACTTTTACACACATGTTTTAATCATTTTGTTAAATAATTTACTCATAGATTTTTACTTTAACAATTTTTGGTTTTTGCTGAGGAAACTAGTTTTTATCTATGTAATGTATTTTTAAATTATAAAAATAATGTGAAACATATTAGATTATTTTATCCTAATAATCCTAAATATTAAATCAAATTTATCAAATAAAAATTATATGTGCAATAAAAATTAATATTTATAATATCGCATGTAATACGTAAAAAACCATTTTCAGGAAAAAATAGTATTTTAAGTATACTATTTATTTTTAGGATAAAATTATCATTTTTATTGATTCAATTAACATTAAAATGTTTATTATTATTCAAATAATATTGAATCTAAATTAAAATATGTCAAAAAAATAATTCTACCCTATAAAAATATTATTAAAAGAAACAAATGAAAATGTAGTTTAAGATAAAACAAAACCTAAATTTTATAAATTATTAGGCAAGGATTTTATATATATTATTTTTAATTACATAATTTAATTTTATAAAATATTTTTTTGTTATAAAACTTGTTTTAGAAAATTTCATGGAATTTATATAAGTTAATGTCCTAAAAGTGACAGTGTTGTTAAAATCATTATTTTTCAATATTCTCCTAAAAATAAATTATTTTACGAAAATCTATCAGAATTATCTGATTATAATTTTGAAATTGTAAATTAAAAAAATATTCTTGTTTTAAATAATAAAAACTCTAAGATTTATAAATTTATTTTTTAAAAATAAAAAACAACATATAACAAAAAAACTATTTTTATTGAAAAATAAAGTATTTAAACCTTAAACATTCTTAATATTGTTTCATATCAATTTATAATTTAAATGATTTCAATATATTAGTTACTTTATAATAATTTTTTAAAAGTTTTCAATTTATTCTATTAGGATAAAATGTATAGTACTTTAAAAATCATTGATAAAAAATATTCCTTTTATAGTAAATACTAATTAAAAATACCATTATGATTTAATTATTTGTATCTTAAATAATAATTTTATTTCTCCTTTCAAATTAAAATAAAAAATTTACTTTTTTTTATACATCATATCATATTCAAATAATAATTTTATTAATATTTATACAGGACACACACACACACACAGATATATATATATATATAATATTTAAATATCATATTCTTATTTCATTATGAGTTGTATTATTTTAAATTTACTAATAAATAGTAAAAAAATTTATTATACCTATTGGATAGATGACCAATGAACATATTTGAAGAAATCATATTTTCAAAAACCACATTTATAACACCCATAATTCAATCCTATAAATATAATTTATAAATCATTCATTCATTCCACTCCCATTTCACAAGGCATGATTCTTATTTAATATTATATATATTTTATAATTCTTTATACTTTCATGATTCTCTTCATCATTATAGGTTTATATTTCTTATTGGTGATCCTTAATGTTGAAGAAGATCCATGATATTTCCTCATCATGATGGATTTATTATTTATTATCTACTAAACCATATTGATTTATTCACTTTTAATGGATCTACTCCATCTATGGTGAGTAATAATCTATGGTGTTCCATACTTAGATTTATATTCTCATTTTGTAATGTCCCACTTATGAGTGAATAAAGTGTAGGTTTCATGGCATCCAACCCCCCTAGATTGAGCGATAATATTTTTTCCTTTATATTATTATTTTTTTTATGTTTTATGTTTAATATTGTATTGGATCAAAAAAATCATATTGGAGTTGTGTTTTTTTGAACCATGGTCTTACCAGTCAACTATGAAGTTGGGTGAGCCCTACCCCAAGAGTTGTTCTAAAAAATCACTCATATGGAAAGTATTATCCTCTTATAATGATCTAAAATTATATTAGAAATAAATATAAATTCATAATCATATATTACATTGTGATTAGATCATTAATAAATCTTTATTAACACAAATAATTATTAATAATTATATAATATTTATATATCATTATTTATTTAAGTATTTTTTTAATATATTTAAATTTTATTTACACTTTTAAATATTCCAATTCTTTTTTAATATTTTGTATATGATTATACAGATTTTAATTATATTTAACAAATATATTAATATTATTTAATATTCATGAATATATCATTATTTATAAGTATTACATTGAATTAATTTAAATAATTATTATTATTCTATTCATTTTATACCATCTGACATGCTTTTTAAATTTTTTTCATCTTTTGGGTAAAAATAAGTTATCTTAAGAGTATAATTTTTTTGAACTATTTTTTTAAACAGTGATATTAAGAATTTATTTCTCTTGTTTCAATAAACATTTATATATATATTTATCATATAATAAGAATAGTGGTAATCCAATACATATGGATAATGATATGATTAATTTACCTTTAATCCCACATCTATATGCTAAGAATTAAAAATAATTTATATATTATCTAATTAAAAAATTGATGAGTAGTCTATAATAAAAATTTTGAGCCCTGATTTTAAATTAAAGAGATTTTTGAATAGGAAAAAATCTTGTTAAAACATTATACATAATAGGTTTCCTTCTTGATATTTATAATAGATTTGGCTGGAAAAATAAAATGATATGGGAAGTTAAAGAAATTACCATCTAGTTGACAAAAACAAAGTGACCCACTAGAGGATAATTCAGTTCAAATTATGATAAATGATAAATTTGGATTTACAGAATACAATGAGAATGGATTTAATATATCAAAAAACCTTCAATTGATCCTTGGTAGTTTAATCTTGTCCAAACTTTTAGTGACCAAATAAATAGTTTTATCAATTATTTAAACATGGAAATCAAGAATTTTACAAAGGGTGCTCCAAGTATTCAATGATTTCTTTTATCCTAATATTTTAACATATAAAGTACGTCAATGTAATTAATAACAATGTCATGTCCATTAATTTTTAGTTACATCATCATTTATTTCATAAGGCTAAGATCCATGCATCATTCAATGATATAGAGAAAATTATAAACAAACATGTACATGATTATAAAAAAAATTCATGCATTCCCTAATGATTACATGATTTATTGTGTTTAAGATAATGATAAAGATTAATGTATAATAATTAAAACAATTATATAGAAATCAGTGAGCAATAGTGTGAGAACACATAAATGCAACACCCATAAGAAGTATAAGAAGAAACTACTAAAAAGGTATTTCATTTCTTTACCTTGAAACCATAATTTCAAATATTATTCATGTAATATGAGATTATATAAAACATGAAGTGGCATGATTTGAAATGTAAAAAATGATAAGTCAATGAAAAATCAAAAATATTAAATTCCATAGAAACTATTTGATTCATTATGTCTATATTTTTATTTAGATCCTAGGAATGCATGTTTGGGATTAAATTATGATGGTTGTAACATTTTTAGTACTACATGTGCTAATTATATCATATGGTTGGTTGTTTTGATCCCCAATAATCTAATATCATGGATGTGTATAAAGAAGAATTTGGTTATTATTTTTATAATTATTCAAAGAATGAAAATTCCATGGAAATGAATTGATGTACACCTTAAGCCCAAAATCAAATAATTTTGATAATAATGGGATAATAGCATAGAAACATTTTATGCATTGATGGGAAAACTATTAAAAATTCATGATTGTTTTATGTCAACAATTAATGACTTTCATGGAATAGAAAACTTATCTTGTTGGAACACTCATACTAATTTTTTTTCAGTTTTTTTATTTTGATATTTAACCTAAATGATTACCTTATAAAAGAAAATGGTGCATTATTTTTAATTAAATATTTCTTGATTCATCTCATAAATTCAGGTTTTACAAGACACAATTCAATGAATATATTTAATTGATAAAGTCACCTAAGGTGTAATCTGTTTCATAAATAATGGTAAAATTAATAAATTCCTCAATATAATTTTGAAAATTTAATCATTTGAAAGAAGGGGTAATGGGTTTAATTTATAATATCTCAAGTAGTTTGAATATAGAATTGGAAGAAAATGAGTATATTTTTCAATCTTCCATATTGGGATTTTAATTTGCTACATCATAATTGTGATGTAATACATATCGTGACGAACATACATGAAAATGAAATCATTAAATTTATTAATGAACAGGGTAAATAGAATGATCACATTAATTCTCATGAGGATTTTGAAGTAATGAATATAAATACTGGTTTTTGGGAAAATGAGAATAGAAATTAGCCTTCACCAATTTTTTCAACAAAAATTATTTAGAAATTTTTATTACATCAAACATTAAAGAATATAAAAATTCCAGAAGTACATTCAAGTAAAATTTCAAGGTGAATAGTCTTAAAACATACAACTTTATGTTGGGTTTTATTTTTGTACAATATGAATTGTAGCATTATTAATATTTTTTTATTACCACAGTTAAGGGTAAATCAGGTAATTAATGATGAAAATTATATTAAAAATATAATAAAATTTCCCCAAAACACTTACTAAAATAAATGGATGGGTGTTTTTCGACCAAAATCATCCTTGGTCCAATTTTTTGTCCACTTGGATCCACTCGTATGACATTAATATTTTTATAGTATTTTATTCTAAGGTAAGTCCAATATTCCACACTCTTGTTTTAAATAATTATTACATTTTTCATATTTGGTTAATTAGATAGTATCATGTACTATAAATATTAATTTGAAGGGTAAATCTTTTAAATTAATCATTATAATTAATTTTTTATTTTTGGGGAAGAAATAATTATAATAAATCCATTCACAATGATGATTCATTAATTATTTAATTAATGGAAAAATCAAAAAATGATATTAAATATATTAAAATAATTTTAAATTAATATAATTGAAGTTGTGCATGCCTTTTCTAGATGACCTATACATATTAGTGATGTATTAATGGTTTTGGTTTGAATTTATATTTTTTACTGATATTTTTTAAAAAGTCAAGAAATGAATAGTGTCAAAATTGACATTAGTGATATTTTAAGACAAATAAGATTGTATTCAATAATATAAAATTAATAAAATTATAAAATTTAGTCAAATGGTTGAAATAAAGTATAAAATTTTATCCATTACTAATTTATGGTTCTTTTGTAATTTTATAGTAATAATATTAAACTTTAAAGATTAAAAAATCTAAATTGTCACTGTAAGAGTTAAAGGGTTTAACTAAGGGTTAAAACCAAAATATAAGAGTAATAATGTGAGCTAAACTTATTTAAATTTATTATATGAGAGGATTTAAAAACAAATAAATATTATATTCAAAATAACTTAATTTTTATTCATTTGGAATAGAAAATGAATTTATATTAATTTAATCTAAAGAGAGTTTCCAAAAGTACCCCTCACATCAATTATAAAAGAGAACCACCTCCCTCACATACTCACACCACATTGAGCCTTATATCTCAAAACAAATACGATATAAATAAGCTTAAAACTTCCCTATATTCATCCTAGATTCCTCAATTTTGAAAGAAATCCAAACAAGGACTCCCTTTGGTGCAAACCAAAATGAGTTACCGAAAGAAGAGGTAAAATATTTCCTCAAGATCCTTAATCTTATTTCCATTCTACACCCCCCTCAACAATTCTTATTCCATGGTTATATAATAACACTGTTAACCTAAATAGACATATTTTTTTTACTATGGCTTAAACCTGAATTTATACACAATTCCATCTAATGGGTAATGAACATAATGTTTATGTGTATGAAGAACTACCGCCTCATTAACTGATGATTGTTCATTTTTTCTCTACCACCTTTCATGGTTGAGAATTATGATGGATAATATTTTATTTTATGTTATATATGATATATATAATGTCTTTATGTTTATTTAATTATTTTATAATGCATACCATTATGCATTCAATTTTTTATAAATATGATAACGTTATTTATGGAAGTGTGGACTACCACCTCCTCAAAGCGGCGTGATTTGTTCACAAAATACATAGAATGTCTAAAAGATGGTTTTAATAATAATATGTGACATATATGAACTAAATATGTTACTATATATAATATATATATATATATCATTTATATAATATGTAAAACAAACGAATGTTGTGTCTATGCGTACGTACGGCCTATTGCCTCGATGAACGGTGTATTTCATTCCATATCTCCAAATTTTATAGATTATTCTAAATATATATATATATACTGAATATATATAATATTTAAATCATGGATTAAATTATTTATATTATTTAAACATTATATAGTTAATATTAATAACAAATAATAAGTCAAAATTACAAGAGAAACTAGGCAATTAACACTATAAATAGTGAAAATAATGAAAAACTGTTAACCAATGGGTAATAAGATATTATAATATAATCACATATGATATAATTAATATAAATATGTTTTCTTAATAATTTATTAACACTATAAAAACCATTATAAAAATGTTTCAAAGTGGTATGGGACACTTTATAATGTTTACAGATTATTTTCCTCAAAATTGATTTAGAGATATTTAAAGGGAATTTCCATTCATCAACATCCAAAAACATTGTTTTTTTAGACTCCACTAGGTATTTATTTGTAAATATGTATCCTTTATTAAATAAATATATTTGATAAGGAATATTAATTATTATTTGAATAGATTATTTGATATGAGGAATGTTTTAGACAGGTACGACATGGGTGACGTCTGGTTATAGATAGCCCCTAAACGCATCAGTAGTATCACGAGACAAACAATTTGGACAAAATAGATTTGTTTTTACCCAATATTCTAATGTTTAATGTAAAATGTATTGAAGTTAAGGGGTACATGTACCAAGGAAACATGGAATCCAATAATTAATCATCTCCCTCATTTAGACTCGGTATTAGTTATCCATCAGAATTTGCATCGATATATCTATAAATGCATTAAATTATCAGTTTATTGATTTATATGGAATTTTTTTAGTTCATTAAATTTTAATATTTATTATTACTCGTATATTTATTTGAATGGAATGTTTTATAATTTATTGAGACTACTACGTTTATTTATTTCCATTAATTAAATATCTATTTCATTTTTCTTACCCTGGTTATGCATTTGAGCTCACCTTATTTTGATTCCTTTTACCCAGGTTATGAATAGGAATCCATTGAATGAGTTTCAACGATGTTTTTTATTTCTTTTTATTATGTATCATCGTTTTATTTTCTATTTTCCAAATTATTATCATTTTCATGTATATAATATGTCTTCCCAATGCTGATAAACTAATCGGTCCATTGGGATTTGATTCTGTGTAATTCATTCCAATGTAATAAAATATACTCTGAATCCTCCATTATGGGTTGTGGAGTTACATTATAATTTACATATTCTAGTGTTTTTGAACTAGAATTCAGATTTGTTGATATTTTTAGTTTAGTGTTTTAGATTATTAAAAAAACTATTACAAAGTAATCCCATAAAATACATTGTTTAACCTTCCAAATAGTATCCATTTTCCCCATATTATAAAACCTTGAAAAAACATGATAAATTTTATGATAATATTCCGAAATTTAAATATGAATTATTCTAATCGCTTACCCATCCATAAGTCATATGAAAAATATTAAAAAGTGTTGGATGAGAACACAAATCTATAGTAATGGATATTAACAAAAGGACACTATTTGTCCATTTGTAAACATAAAAACCCTTTAAAACTATAAAATATAGTAATACGTTGTACCCTTGATAATTATTAAATACATTACTTTGAAAATTATATAATTTCATACTATTTTTCTGTAATCACAAGATTACTATAAAACCCATATCAAGCGTATAAAATACAAAAAGAAACCATAGTTCATAATTATACTTTTCACCGTTATAAATAGAATAACCATGCGGTCAACTTCCATAAATGTCACTATTTAAAAATGGAATATCTATAAGGATGACTTCCATACCCAATCTATTGGAGGTTATAACATAACCACACATCCTTGGTTTATCATAGAACCAAACATCCTTTCTTTATCACAGAACACCTGTCTAATGTTCATGTACCATTATATGATCATAAAAAATAAATTTTTTGAATTTTCATCATTTCACTATTAAAATTTCATTTTCACTCATAATAAAACATTGATGTATAAAATAAATTGATCCGTTTTAAATAACAAAAATACCCAAAAAGAAAAAAAAATGGTTTTATTAAATAAAATTAAGGATTGTAGAGGACTCCAAATATCAAAGTAAAAATTAAATGTCTTTTATAGGCATTTTAAATCCATATTAATAAATATTTAAAATAATATCATAAATATTTACATGAATACAATGTTACAAAAATTAAATCTTTGAATATTAAAAGCATTACATACCTGTTAGAACGTTTAAATAATAATCCACATGAAAGAAGAATATTTTAAAAACATTAAATGACATGATAATAGAAATAATATGTAAAAGTAATGTAAAAGTGACATTATATACACTTTATAAAAGAAGAAATGTTTATATCATCAATAATTGCCTTAATGAAAGGAGATTGAGACGAAAT
Source organism: Viscum album (assembly GCA_963277665.1). Taxonomy (NCBI): domain Eukaryota; kingdom Viridiplantae; phylum Streptophyta; class Magnoliopsida; order Santalales; family Viscaceae; genus Viscum; species Viscum album. The sequence continues at coordinate 2,004,163,805 of OY728145.1, read as the reverse complement.
CCCTAACCTTGAGTCCAAATCCTCATTTACATTATTTATATCCCTGAATAATAAACTGATGTTATTTATTTACTTGGTTTAGAGCCTATTAAATGTTTTTTTATTCCTTTTATATCACTTATTATCATGTTACATAAATTACTTAATTATTTATATTCACGTCAGTTGTTTTGATGATATTCTTTACTTGGGTCCAAAATGAATTTGGTATGATGTCAATAGTCAAAGTGGTCATTAGTCCATCGTCTCTGGAATAATATTCATTACATAATAATAACATTTATTCATCAATTTTAATTTTAAATCAAACCATTTATTTGGGGTTTTAAAAAATGGACAACATTAAAATCATAGATATGGTAGGTCGTACGTATGCATGAGTAATGTTTCAATTTTCAATGATCATTATGGAAGAAATTAATTATTTTTTTATTTAAATAATTATCATAATATCATAAATATCATATTAATAATTTAAATATACTTATATATATCATCCATGTGATCTAGTGATGAAAAAATGTATCACATGGCTTCGTGGAGGTGATAGTTCACACATACACACAAATGATATTATCATTTTTATGTGTATGGAAATTTGATAATGTAAATGTCATATTTTTATTTAATAATTATAAATATTTAATTAATAACATATATAAAAATTAATTCCATCATTATAACCAGTCTTTAGAGATGGTGATGTAAAATGAATTATATCAGTTCCTGAGGTGGTAGTCAGCCATACACATGAAGGAATAATTCATTTCCCATTTGATAAAATTTGAGATGGATTTAAGTTATTATATTAACATAATAACATATAAGTATATTTATTATAATTTAGTTTTTATTTTATCCTGATTTAATAATATTTTAATGAAGTTAAATAATAAATAAAACATAAACACTTAATTAAAAACAATACATTTTCTTCTGATAAACTCATTTGATTAACAAATTAACACCTCTAAGGAAGGTGTTCTAATTAAAACAAGGCATATATAATGGAGGTAGGGACACTAGTATTGGGTTTTTGTAGCTATTTTCCAATATAATTTTTTTATGTGTATTTAAATGAGAATAATGTGTTCCCTTTTATAGGAGAGGGGAGGGGAATCCTTGGAAATCCTAAAAATATTAAATTATAATAAATTCATTTTCTATTAAAATACAACCAAATTTACAAAGAATAAAATATCAGATGAGATAGGTTTTTAATATCATCATCTAATATAAATTTTATGTGTTTTTTTATTTAAACATTATATTTTTTATTGAATTACAGTAAAATAATTTAATTTTAATTATTTTAAAAATTTATTTAATATTAAAAGGCGATAATTTTAACATATAATATGTCAATTGGAACATAAATGAATAATTTATTACATTTTATGCCAAATCATAATCAATTTTTATTTATATTTTTATTTTATTTTATTTTTATATAATTTAATAACAGATTATTTTTATAAAATATCATTAGTGTCAATTTTGACATTATCCATTACATTGGCCATAAGGAAAACAAGACGACATGATAAATTATAACCAAAAAATTTAATAGACTCATAATATGTAAGATTAATCCATAAAATTCTTGTATCGCCATAATTAATTATAATTATAATTATTTTAATATTTTCAATATCATATATTTTATTGGTTTCTTAATAAAATAATGAATACATCATCATTGTATAATTATTTAAGGTAGTTATTTATTCCCCGAAAATTAAAAAATACTTTGATGTAGATAAAAATTTTATATGTCAAAATAATATCTATATTATAATATATATTCTATATAACACCATATTAAATATAATATAGTTATTAAAATATGAATGTGACATTTTTTCCTTTTCATTAAATAAAATATTATAAATTTTATAGCCTTATTCAAATGGCTCCCAAAAATTTATCAAAAAAACTTTTCACGAAAATAAGTTTATAAGGATCACAATTGACACATATATTCATTCAAAACCATACCTTGTCTCTATGTGGACACATAAAATATGTTTAAGACAAATAAAGTGGCATTTGTGATTTTCATTAATTTAAATAATATAAAAGTCATTCTCATGGACAAGTGTCCAATAAATACTAAACTTGGAAACTTAGGTATTAAGGGTTGAATATAAATCATCTAATAAAATTTGGGAAAATCATAGAGTAATTTATTAATCAATATCATTTTATGTTTAACCTAAATATCCAAGTTTACCCTTTAACTGTGGTAATAAAAATTACAAGTTACTATTCATATTGTCCAAAAATTGAAGATTCCTATTTAATAAAATTTTAAATTATATTAAAAATTATGGAATATATTTTTTAAAATTTAATTCATATATTTTTTAGATATTCATTAAAAGTAAATCTCATTGACAGAATGAGAAAACGGGTTTTCTAAGTAAAAATATTCAAAATTTCACAATGTTTTTATATCCAATTTTATTATGAAATTTATTTCAATAACCTAAATATTATTTATTGATATAAAATTGATCTAATTAAACTTTAATAAAACAAAAAAATAATTTAACAACAAAATTTATTTAGAAAAAAAGTAGTTTTTAATTAAAATGAAATATTTTTGTCTTCATTCATCTACACATGAAACGTATCATAAAAAACAAAAATTTAAGCCAAAGTAAATTTTTACATTATTATTTCAAAAAGTAGTTTATTTTTCAAAAATAATTTATTAATGTTCCAAAAACTAGATTTAAATGAAGTTCTCCGTCAAAAGGTGGAAAACAGCATTTTTCAAAGAATTTATCTTTTATGCATAAAGTTGGATTTATTCGTACATCATGTATAAATAACATGTAAGAAGAATTTTAAACTTTAGATTTAATATTATATATATATATATATATATTTAATATAATCCAAAGAGTGATTTTTTAATTTAGTGGTATAAAACACACATGTTGACATTTAAATAGTTTTTTAGAAAAACATTTCGTTTTTTTAAAGGGTGTTATTTTCATTTATAATTAATTTGAAACAAAATAATTAATTATATATACATGTTTAAACCGTATTGTTATAATTCTGTTAATAATTTTCATTCCCTCCATTCTAAATTCAAGGTTATAAAAGTAATATTTAGATAATATTATTGTTTTGTTCGGTTATGCTTGATGTGGCGTATCATTAATGATATCAAACATAATGTTTATTTCTTAAAATATTGGGATGTTATATTCTCCCCATTTAATAAATTTCATCCTCACAATTTGATCTCAATATTGAAAACTAGAGGTCTAACTTTTCAATATACCTTTATTGGAATACCACATCAGAAAAAAAGATTAATGAAACTTCCACTTTAAAAGAATAATAGGGAAGTATGAAGGTCACCTGAGAAAAAACTTAATGGGATTCCATGTTAGAAAACACAGATATAGAATAGAAAACTAACTATAATGTTATGATGGAGAGTGATATTGAACATGCTTAAGAGAATGTTAACAATACCAAAACTGTAAATCTCTAATGGGTTAGAAGTTCTTTGATTTCATAGTGAGAAATGTATATAGATAAAGTTTTTGTTTTAACATTATTTTCCTAGAGTTAGGAATTCATTTAATTCCTATAATAAGAACATAAAGAAATATAGTTACATTATAATTTGATTTTTATCCTTTAATACAATTATTTAACTTCTATGGTTATCATATAACGCTCATTTGTATCCCAACCATTAATTATCTTGACTAATTAGTTTATGAAATATTTTATATATCAACATTTTTAATTTTATATCCCTATTATTTAATAAAAATATTCAAAGAAGAAAGAACATTGTACCTTGATCGTGTGTCAACATTGTTTCATTTTTTCATGTAGATAAAAGGTTCATGCATTATGACAATGATTTTGATCTTCCTCAAAGTCCCTTTATTCCTTTTTCCAAATACACCTTGTAAAATATGTTTTTTATTGGTCATCGAAGAGAAATAGTTTTAGAAAAATATTTTTTAAAACATATAATTTCAAACATCTGATAAAACTAGATTTAACCATTTGGACCAAACATGTTTTGAAACTTTCAATAAAGGGTAACTTTAAAAATCCACAAGTATTTTCTCAAATAATATAAGTTAAAACCAAGTATAAATTTTCTATGCGTGGGTATACTTTTTCAGAAGCTTTATCAAAATCATAATATGCTTTAAAATATTATGATAAGGTAAAATATTCCAAAATTCCTTGATAATATTTAAATTTTTCAAAAATATGAGAATATTAAGACAATGGGATTTGATTAAAAATTAACCATGAACCACGGTGGTATCAAGGTATATAGGAGGTTTTTCTTATTTCATATATATATTTTCAAGATATTTTTACATTATAAAAAGTTTCAGAATCATCAGGACATTACATTTCAATTATTATTGCAAGAAAGTCATCAGGAAGAGATATGAATGTTGTTTGAGATCCTACTCCTTCCATTTGTAACTAACTTTTATCTATCTGAAAAAGGTATTGAACAAAGATTTAACTAAATGAATATATATAAAAAATTGACTATTTTTAACCAAAATTCCTAATACCTACGGTTTTCTAAACCTCTCCTTTTATACCAACTATAAATACCAGTCCATAAACATTACATATTATAGTGTTTTTGTACTAGAATTCAATTTGGTGGATATTTTCAGTTTAGAGATTTAGAGAATTGTGAAAAAATCTTATCAAATAAACCCATGAAAACCAATGTGGACACTCTTACATAGTATCCATTATTCCAAAAATCTAGAAATAAAAAACATGATCTCTTTTATGATAATCTTTATGAAATTCAATATAAATTCTTTCAATATCTTACTCGTCCTTATGTCCTATAAAAAAATTATAAAACAAGAGATGAGAATAAAATTATCAGTAATGGATATAAAAAAAGAAAACTTTTATTCCATTGTTCAACATAAAAACCCCTAAAAACTATATCATAAGGAAATACTTTTCACCATTAATATGTAGAAAATACATTCCTTCAAAAATAAGCTCATTTCATGCCCTTTTTTTGCAATCACAATAATACCATAAGACCCATTGAAATATTAGAAAATATATATATGTAAATTGGGACATAATTAAATTTTTCATTATTATAAATGGAATAACTATGTGGTCAAATTCCATACATGTCACTCTTTACAAATGGAATATCCATACAACCAACTTCCATACCAAATGGCCTGAAGGCCTTCATTTTTTTTATTATTTTGTGACAATACACATTTCAAGGGATGGGGATGGACACTTATAAGGTCCGAAGGCTTAGATACAATTACATGAGTCGTAGGTCCTATAACATAACAACCTGCTCTTGGATTATGAACCACCTGTCTAGTATCCAAGTACCATTACATAATCATAAAAAACAAAATCATTCAATTTTCAACATTCTACTATTAAAATTTCATTTTCAATCATAATAAATCATTTCCTTTTATATAAATAATCAACCCATTTTCAAAACCCATTTTCAATAACAAAAATACCTAGAAAAAGAAAAAAAGGGTTTGTTTAAAAAACATAAAGGCTTCTAGAGGACTCAAAATATAAAAATATAAATAAAATGTATTTTATAATCATTTTATATCCATATAAATAAATATTTAAAATAATATCATGAATATTGACATAGATAAAAAGTTATTAAAATTAAATCTTTTAACATTCAAATCATCCCATACCAGTTTGAACACTTAAATAATACAAAACATAAAATTATAACATTTTAAAACATTTCAATGAAATTATAATAGTTATAATATGGATATGGAATGTAAATGGGGCGGTATATACACTTTATAAAATAATAAAGGTTCATATCATTATGAAATGTCTCTACAAAATGAGATTGAGATGAAATTCCTTACCTTGAGTCTGGATCGTCGCGTATAATTCTTATTTTAATGAATAATAAAATTTGGTTAAGTATTTACATGATTTATAACATCTTACATTTTTATTATTATTTTTATATCACTTATTATAATGTTATATCAATTATGTAATTATTTATGTTCACATCAGATGTTTTGATGATATTCAGTACATGAGTCTAAAATATATTCCGTATGACGTCAATAGTCCAAGTGAACATTAGTCCATAATGTAAAGAATAATATTAATGAAATAATAACCACTTTTATATATCAGTTTTAATTTGAAATATAACTATTTATTAATGGTTATGAAAAATGTAAAATTTTATAATCATGGAGATGGTAGGTCGTATGTACGCATGAGTAACAATTCCATTTTCCAGTGATCATTATAGAAAAATGTAATTATTATTTTATCATTAAAAAATGATAAAAATATAATAAATATCATATTAATAATTTAAATATATATATATATATTCTATGTGATGTGATGATAAAAATGAATCACATTGCTTTGTGGAGGTGATGGTTCATACATATGTATGAACGACATTATCATTTTTATGTGTATAGAAAGTTATGATTTTAAAGGATATATTATTATTTAAAAATGATAAATATTTTATGAATATCAAATAAAAATATTAATTCCATCATTATAACTAGTATTGAAATATTGTTATGGAAAATTAATTATATCCGTTTGCGAGATGGTTGTATGTCATACACACAAATGAATAATTAATTTTCAATTTCATGAAATTGGAGAAGGATTTGAGAGATAATATTAGCATAATAAAAAATTATTACATTAAGGATACTATATTTAGTATTTTATCATAGTTTAAGAAGAGCCTAAGGATGTGAAAGATGAAGTAAAATAGAAACACTTAATTAAAAATGACACCTCTCTTTCAGATGTCCTCCTTTGGTTAACAACTTAACACTTCTAATGAAGATGTTTAACCTAAAATAAGGCCTCTATAATGTGGGTAGTTATTATACTTAGTGATTTTGGTACATATTTTCCAAATAAAATATGTGTTTAATTGTATTTAAATTATAAGAACTTGTGGTTTTTTATAGGAGAGGGGATGGGTACCCTAGGAAATCCTCAAAATATTAAATTATAATAAATTAATTTTTCATCCAAATATCACCCAAATTACCAAATATTAAAATTTAATATTAAATAAGGTAATAATATCATCATTAAAAACAATTAACATGTTTTGGTTTTTCATTAAATCGTATCATTTTTATTGACTTTAGTTAATATAATTTAATTTCAATTATTTTAACAATGTATTTAATATTAAAAGGTGGTAATTTTTAATTATAAAACATTAGGTGGAACATAAATGAATAATTTACTATATTTAAGACCAATTAATAATCACTTTTTGTTTTTAAATATATTTTACATTTTTTAAATATATTTTACATCTTTTAAATAGTTTAATAAAATATTATTTTGATAAAATATCATTAGTGTCGATTTTGACACTATTCATTACTTTGGTCATAAGGAAAAGAAGAAAGAAAAACAACATTGAATAAAAAAAATTAATATACTCATAATATGTTATAATAATACATAAAATTTATTTATAACCAGAATTAATTAAATTTATATTTATTTTAAAAATTTCTATATTATCTATTTGATTGTTTCATTAATAAAATAATTACGTTATAACAATTTTATAATTATTTAATGTAATTATTTATTTATAGAAAATAAAAAATAAAATACCATGATGTAGTTATATTTGTTATATTACAAAATAATAGCTATATTCATATATATCTTCTGATTAACACCATTGTAGAAATAATATTGTTATTAAAATATAAATTAGGTATTTTTTCTTTTCCATAAGAAAAATATTATAAACAACGTAACTTCATCCAATTGGTTCAAAAAAATTATAAATAATTTTATATCATGATAATAAGTTTATAAAGTTGGGAAATTAAAACTTATATTCATTCCAAAGCAACCTTTATCTCCACATGGACACATAAGAGATGTTTAAGACAAATAAAGTGACATTTGTGATTTTCTTTAATTTAAATAATATAAAAGACGTTTTTATGGAAAATGGTCCAATAAATAACTAAAATTTTAACCTTGGGTCTTAGGGGTTGAATATAAAGAATCTAATAAAATTTTGGAAAATTGTAAGGTAATTTTAAAATCTTTATTATTTTATTTTTAACATGAATTTTCAAATTTACCCTTTAATAGTGGTAAAAAAATTACCAAATTTACTATTCATTCTGACCAAAAAAGGATCATATTTAATAAATTTTTACCTCATTATTCTAAATTTTTAATCCATTTTTCAAAATTCTATTCACAAAAGTTGGAAAAATTAATTACAAATTTAACACATTGACAGAATGAGAAAATATGTTTTTAAAGTAAAAATGTTTAAAAGTTCAAAAATATTATATATACAATTCCAATTTCAAAATGATTAAAATGAAGTAAATTATAATAAATGTAATGAAATTTATCTAATTACACTTTAAAATAAATCAAAAATATAATTTAAACCCATAAATTATTTAGATGAAAGGACTACTTTCAATTAAAATGCAATATTTTTTCACTATTCATAAAAACATGAAAATTATCATAAAATTAAAAAAAAAATTCAACCTAAGTAAATATTTATATTAATTTTTCAAATAAGAAGTCTATTTCTAAAAATAATAATTTATAAATGTGTCAGAAACAAGATTTAAAATAAGCGCACCATCAAAAGGTGGAGAAAATTCCTTTTAGACAACTACTTCTTCTATACGTAAAATGGTATTTTTTCTTACAACATTTATAGAAAAAAATGATGACTTTTAAACATTAGATCAAATTTATTATATATATATATATCATCAATATAATCCACAAAAATTTATTTGTTTTTTATTGGTATAAAATACACTTGTGCACATTGAAATAGTTTTTCATAAAAACATTTCCTTTTATATGAAGAAGGGTTTTATTTTCACTTATAATTAATTGATCCCCAAATAATTAATTATATATACATATGTAAACCATATTTCTACAATTAAGTTTATACTTTTCATTGCCATATTTTTACTAGCTATCTTATAATGGTAATATTCAAATAATAATTTTTATTTGTTCGCTTATGCTTGATGTGGCGTTTCATGTATGCTATCGAACATAGTGTTTTTTATTAAAATATGTGGTTGTTATAGTTTAAAATTTAAATACCAATCCATAAATAGAATAAAAATATCACCATGGGGTTAATTACTAAGTCATATCAAAATAAAGTCGACCTATGATGGTCCCGTCATATCCATCCTCAGTCAAACTAAATGCCAACCGATAGTATTTTATTTAATTATTAACGCTTAAAAGAACCCTCAGTGAGTTATCTCATAATAAACAATCCTAAACTGGCCTTCTTGGGTCTAATTGTACATTTATGGATTTAATCACATGGTTCATCATGGACAAATTATATAGGAATGAGAATTTATAAATGATACCATTATATGTAAGAATTAAATTTCAGCACAAACCATGATTCAACTAAATGCCTTTCCATTTAAAACTAATAAATGTACCTTAATTAATAAGTCACAATTAGCATGAATAAAACTTCAATAATGTTTTAATCTTTGACTTCCAAATATAAAAGTCATATTTTTAATGGTTTTATTATATTTCAAATCATTACCAATCAATAAAGGCACATACACTTTAAATTATTATCGAACCATATTTAGTCACAACCTTAAATATTTCATACCATGTAACCAATGGTTCATATATCAAATAGGTAAATATTAGTTAGTAATGGTACCACTATCAAGGCACATGGGAACACTCCATTTATGTTGATACTAACCCTTTAATAACCAATCGTATTCCACAATTACAACAAGTAATTCTATCACATGGAAGCAAATAATACAAATATATAAACATGAAAACCCAAAAGCATGGTATATATGATAAAAATGTTAAATAATCACCTCAAAAAAATATACATATAATCAATCTTCTAAAATATACAAGGGACATCCAAAATGTTATTAGAAAGTAAATAAATGCAACCTACATGGAAAGACATATGCCTGGGAAGGGAATCTCTATGTCCCAATAATGATATGTGTAATAATAATTCCGTGATGTACTAGGACAAGGGTAAATTAACATAATATCATACATAATAATGAAAAAAAGTAAAACAATCAATAAATATGAAACAATAATCAACTTTATTAACTAATATCATGAACACAATCACATACCTGGCCACTTGGTCTTTTCCCCATGCATGGGTTTATCACTCCTAGGCGTGGTTAATTACCAAGTGCCAACTCAATTATAGTCAAATGTCTACCAGCCTAAAATACTAAGATAAAGAAAAAAATACCTATGTTCCCACTTAGAAACATCCTAACCCGGGATCCAATGAAAGGATGGCCTGATCTGGTTGGTCAAATTGGCTCAAGTGTGCCTCCTCATATACCAAAGGCTACAGACTAGAAGTGGGGGTCTAATGATGGTTTTGTGGAGAGATTATTCCATAATATTATAAAATCACAATGGAATACGAATAAACAAAAAAATAGTATAATTAGTATAAATGATTGGTTGCATAAGAATATTAATAAACACATAAAATTTCCAGCACCAAATATACAACTATGCATGGAGGTCCAAATGATGCCACATATCTAATGTAGAAAGCATACATCCGGGGATATATTACAATTAATGCATAAATAAAAAAACTAAAGGCTAAGGGGATAACTTCTTAGGGATTATGTGCTTTGTCTTAGTCCTATGATCCTAATATACCATGTACAAATGAAAAATAGAATCATATACCATAAACTTGAATCTGTAATCTAGCAATCTGTTTGGGTACCCCAATGTAATGGAAGCCTAAATAGGGTGTGAGATATAATAAGTAGGCCACCACCAATGATGTCTAATGCTATATAGTCTATGAATATAAAATATATTAGTATGAAGGTATATTAATAATATGTAACAAATAAATAAAATAAAACAGGTCAGACTTATGTTCCTCAAGGACACTTGGAAGACCATACCTTCTTTGGACTAAGCCATAATATCTATAATGAGGATTCACCGTGTATTTATAATCATTTAATTATTTATGTTTTTATGTTTTTATATATATTCAATTTATATTTAGTAACATATAAATCCATATATATATATATAGTGTTATCCAGGACCTGAGGCACAACTCTTACATCCAATATTAGTCACGAATGTCTCCTGGAAAAATGAGGGACTTCATACCCAAGTATCATAATTTATAAGGGGTGCCATACCCAAGGGAAGCTCTGACCAATTATAACAATTATTAATAAACTTTATATGTATGTTATGTGATTCCCAAGTATCACAATATATAATGGATTTCATGCCCGATTATCAAAATATAGAAGGGATGACATGCCTGATATATAACAATATATAAGGGACATCATTCATGAGTATCGCAATATATAAGGCATCAAATTCCTATGTATCACAATATAAAAGAGATTCCATGATCAAGATTTATATTTAGAAGGGAATCCATGCCTGAGTAATCCCAAATAATGAGGGATTCCATGCTTATGAGATGCCACACCCATGTGTCATAATATAGAATGGAAAAAATTCCTCAGTATCACAATATAGAATGGAATACATGACCATGAATCAAAACATTGATGGTATTTCATGCCTGCGTAATCACAAATAATGAGAGACTGCAGGACAGAGGGGTTCCATGCCCATGTTTTTTTAAAGATGATGCCTTGGATAAGGGACCAAAGTATAAAATATATAAATAATAATAAAAATTATAGAAGTCTAAAATTGGGGGATTTATTACAATATTTTTCATGCAAAGGGGTGAGCTCAATTGGAATCCACTCCATCCATCTTTCTTTATTGCCCAATCCTTTGTTGGCAAGGCCATCGGTGACTTTATTCTCCTCTTTATAGGCATTGTTTATTATATGGTTTATCTTTGAAAGATGTTATATGCAGCTGATACATCATGTCGTGAGTGTCCAAGAAAGAAAAAATACTCCATGTCCAAGGCCTACACAATAGTAGTTGAATCACTTTTGATAAAAATATTGCTCTATACCTTTTGAATAATGAGGACCATGGAAATAGAAATATTGTACATCTCTACTTCAAGGGAAGAGTAAAACCCACATTTACTATAATGACATCATAGAATATTGTTCATATAGTCCCTGTACAAAATAATTTAGCCTGATGGTCCAGGTTTTACTTTTGAGGCACCATCGACAATTATTTTGATCCACCTTAGATGGGGGGGTCAAGAATGCCTCTATAAATCCTTTTGGCTTACTATATCTCCCTTTGACACCGATCTGGTGAAGGATACTAAAATCTATAATGGAGTTGTGGAATATACATGTTTGTACAATCTTATCTTCCCTGATCATAGTGAGGATATTTATTTGATTTGTATGCAGATAAATAGTGTTATTTTTTTGAATGATATAATTTCTTTCATACAAAATAATATGAAGAATTTCAGTCACTATGGTGATGAAAAGTTATCCAATTTGAGGGGAGGAATCCATAGTAGTTAGTCTCTCCATCTGATGGAGAATGTGGTCCACAAATTTTCATATGAGATAAAAAATATTATCGATATAATTCCATAAAGTAGAAGCCGTAGAACTAGATATAAAACAATTATCAGTATCCTCTCTATGCTGATTACATAGGCAACATCTAGAACAGAGATAAATACCAAAGTGTTGAAGGGTTCACATAGTAGGAATTCTATTGTGAGTAATTCTCCAAATTAGTTTGAATCTTGAGGGTCTAACCCATTGTTTATTTAATATTATCAACCATTAGAAATATTTTTTTTTTGAAATGAAGTTATGATTATAAAAAATAATTGAGTTTAGAATACAATTATGTACTAGTTCCCAAACAAGAAAATATTTAGTGTTGACAAAAGGGTAGTTGTTTATAATAGAGATGATTTCATCAGGAAGTTCTAAATATGAAGAACGAATACATTCATTTATAGAGATGTTAATATTAGTTGTAGGGGTGACCACAAAACAAAAAGGGTAGACATTCTAGTTATAAAACCATAACCTCAAAGAGGATTATTTATTAACAATCCATCTGAAGTGAGATAAGATTTTAGGGAAAATGGTTTTTATTGAAGGCCACATAGAAGTGTCCCTATGCAGTAAATTTCCTTTTCCAAGGTTATTATAAAATTTTCCTCCGAGGAAAAAAAAGGCCAAAAAATTGTAATGTAAAATTTTCCAAGTGAATTTATCTTGGAGGGATTTATTGAAAAGATCAAGGTTCTTAATACTGAGACAACCATTATCCAAAAGAGTGAAACATTTATAACAGGGGATCATGACATGTTTTCCTTCAAAGGTTCTTCCACAAATTTTTTTAATTCGGTTTTTAATGTTTCTGATCAAACCCATATTCCATTTATGCACCATCATAGAGTAATATAGTTTAGAAACAATGGTTTATTTGACAAGGAAGATCCATCCAGCCATAGATAATGTTTTTTCCTTTCAATAAGATATTTGGTTAGTAATATGGTCAAAAATTATGGAAAAAATAATATCTTTTATGATTACTCCAAAAGAATAGGGACTCCATGGTAAGTGTAGGAGAGAGATCCTTCTTTCACTCTAAGTTCATTCAAAATACAATATTTCATAGAAGCAGAGAAATGTCTTCCAAAGAAGATAGAATATTTTCTCCAGTTAATAGATTGATCTGACATATTCTCATTGTGAGAGAGGACCTCTTAAATATGTTTTTAGTTTCTTTTGTCTACATGAAGGAAACAAATAACATTATCTACATTCAAGATATGTGAGGGGATAATCATCATTCTAGAGGAAATGATAAGCTTAATCATTCCTTGCTCAACCGAATTGGTAACATGTCTACTAAGATAGTATTCACCCATAATGAAAAGGATGAAAGATTGGGGTCACCCTGTCTCAAACCTTTGGAGTTGTTGATATATTTACTTGGGAAAACATTAATTAAAATAGAAATGTGAGTAGAGCTAAAGAGAGTTTGAAATCTGGTCACAAAGGTATCATTGAAACCAAAATTAATGATCACTTTGAAGATGAAACCCCAATCAACGGTGTCAAATGATTTCATAATCTCAATTTTAATTGAAATTGTTATTCCTATTTGATCATTTTTTATAATATTGGTCGTTTAGAATGCAAGGGAAATAAAATCTTGGATATTTCAGCCTTCAAGGAAGCCAAATTGATTCCAAGAAACAATTTTATTTTAAATAGGGAATAATATAATAGCTAAGATTTTAGAAATTATTTTATAAATCATGTTAATAAGATCAATCGTCCTAAAGAATTGAATTCTAGAGGTGTTATCAACTTTAAGGATTAAAGAGAGAAACTGGGAATTAATACCATGTGTAAGGTATCCATTAGAGAAAAAGTATATGACCAGTTGAAAAACATCATTTTAAACAATATCTCAATAGCGATTAAAGAAGAATTAGTGAAACCATCATGACCAGGGGCACTATCAGGTTTTAAGCTCAAGATAACTTCTTTGATCTCATGATCTATAGGTACACTCATTGTAAAATTGTTATCATTCTCTCAAACTATATGATGAATGATATCATTATTTATATTTTTGTTAAGATTAGGAACATCGAAGATATTATTAAAATAGGAATCCACATGATTAATCAAATCTTATTCTTTATCGATAATGTTTTATAAATCTTTAAGAAAGGGAAGAGGTCTGTTATCGTTCCTAGTTTCTTTAAAGAGCATTATAAAATTTAGAGTCTTTGTCACCATCCTTGAGCCATTTTATTTTTAAGGATTGTTTCTTAAGGGTTTATTTTAATGTAAGGATATAAATAAGCTTAGTTCTAAGATCAAGTTCTTAAGTGGGATCTATTTCAAAGTCAGAGTTAGTTGAGTCCACCGAAATTTGGTTGAGGGATTGTTCAAGGGAGTAAATTTCATGATCATTTTGATTCATTTTGTTCTTGCACCATGATTTTAACTTTTTCTTAAGAAGTTTTAGCTTCATAATACATGAAAAAGAATCAGTGTTAAAATTCATCGAATTTAAGGTGTCTCTGATAACGATTTCACACTCAGGTACTAATCTCCTAGAATTATTAATTCTGAAAGGATGAATGGGTTTGAAGTCTGTGGTGGTGATCCTCAAAATAATGGTATGATGATCAGAATTTAGAAAAGGCAGAGTGATACTAGAGTTGTTATTCCAGTTATCAAGGGAAAGGTTGTTAGTAAAATATATATCTAATTTTTTTACCACGATTTCGTTATGATGTATTCTATACCAAGTATATTTTACACCAGCTATATTAACCTCAATGAGTTTATCAACTTCGATAATACATTTAAATTCCCTAGAAGAGATGTTCGAGCGTCAAGGGCACTTTTTTTCCCTGGGTCCAAGAATAGCATTTCAATCTCTGATGATGATCAAAGGGGTTTGTATTTTGTTATTTGGATAAGAAAGGTTATGAAAATGGGATCTTCTATCTTGGTAACGATTATTGGCATAAAAAATGTACAGAAAAAGATAGAGTTGTCAAGAGTTAAATCACAAGTGAAATCTTGTTTATCAATGTTATAGATATGTATATTATTTATGGAGACATGGATAAAATCCTAGAAATAATCGAAATAACTATTATTAGAAAAGGCACCAATAAAAATATAGTTTCATTTTTCTAAACCATTGATGTTAGAAATATAATTACTTTTGGGCTCAGAAATAGAAAAAATCAAAGGCTTATGGGTATAAAGAGATATTTTTAAGGTTATGATTATGTCAAGGTTATCAATACCCTGATGATTGAAATAGAAGATATTTATTTATACTAACTATTGGGGTTGTTCCCACCTTTTTTTACTTCCAGAGTTTTATCCCGAGTGGTTTTTCTAAGGTGCTTGGGAGATTTTTCTTTGATCATGGGTGATCTCTTGTCTTGTAAAGCTGTGGAGTGGTTAGTTATCATAATAGTATCTTGTTTACCTGAATGTTCCTCTACTTGGATGATGGAATTACTTTGATTTACATTTGGAACTTCCAAGTACTCCCCGCTATGTGCAGGTGAGTTGCAATACTTGTGTTTAGTTTCAGTTGATAAGTCACCAGGAAGCAGGTCATAGTTCTAGGACTGGACAACACCATTCATAGTTGCACTGAGTTTTTAAAGATCCAAGTGATTGCCCTCATCCTGTATATGGTATACCTTATTCTCATCAAATAGTTGAGTGATGCTATATGGTTTCAGTGTTGGAGCCCTTTCCCCACTAACATATAGAGGCTTCTTATCTAGACGGTATGTTGCATTAGTGTCAAGAGAAAAATGGGAAGTAGTGATGGTACCAGATTGGGTGTTAACATCCCCTACCTGATCCTTCTACTTATTTTCTAATGATAGCTCCCTAGTCATTCCAATATTCATAGGGATAGTTCCATTCAAATCTTCAGTGACTTGCTTATTATCCAGGTGATCGTCCCTGTCCTTCTTGTGATCTGTCTTTCTATCATCAAGTAGTTGAGTGCTGCAATTTATTTTCAGAGCTGGAGCACTTATCTCTTTGACATATTTGTTATGAAGAGTCTCTTTCTCTGGATTTCTCTCACTTTATGAAGGTGAGGAAGTTATGTGATCATTTGTAGTGGATTTAGGCCCATAATGGGAGGCATGGTCATCAGGGGGAGTGTCAAGTGTCTTGCAGTTTTTAGTAACTCGCTTAGGAGATGTGAGTTCTGTTGCAACAAAGTTAGGGGAAGTTTGGGTTCTAAGCCCATGGGTCACAATATAATGTATACAAATTTCTTTAAATATTAATTATATGATATGCTATTAATCACTCTAGATTACAATTCATTACAACAATTTAATTAGAATGGTCTAACGTGAAATTTCAAGGACCATATTGTATAAAAAATAATGTCCAACCCACCTAAAAATTAATTTAACTTTTCACTTTCTCAAATGGATGAAAAATGTATACTAGTTAAATATCATGTATATGGTGAATTATGGTTCTATTCCATTTAAAACATCATTCAATTTATTTATTCACTTCATTCAACCATTTATAAAAAGGCCCAAGTTTAATTCCTTTCCACCTTTATTAATTCACATAATTCACTCATTAATCCTCCCATGTCCATTACCCAGTGTTCATGTTTTAAAACATAACAATTAATTTAATTTAATTCATCCTCAGAAGCTACATGTAAGGGGAAATTTTCCAACCCCTACCTACAAAGATACTAAAATGAGGAAGAGAGATAATGACCCGGAGTCCCACATCCAGTAGGCCTTGGGATGTAAACTAGCACTAAGGGTATAAAATTCTCAGGTATGGGGGGAATTACCCTCTATAATATAAATAGGATCGAGAGATATGACTGATCAATCACAATCAACCCCATGAAATAATTTAAAATGAAACCAAAACCATCCCATAAAGAATTTATAAATGAAATAGATATATATAAAAGTATACAAAGTAAATACTCAATAGAAAAGGTAAAGCAGCAACACAACAACATTCCAAGTTCCAAGATAGTAATGTCCAACACAGTCAGTGTAATCCTCCTTGTTAATGGAAAAAGTCTTATATACATAGGGTGATCATAAAAGTATACGTAGTATGAAAACAATAGTATCTCATGCATATGTGAAAGAAGAATACTAATGCACCTATAAAAAATAGCATGACCAACTAGAACCTACATAGGTATACTAACCAAACCCAACCTCACTGAGGTAGACTCGCTAAATAACACAAGTAAATTAATATAATATAACAAGAAGCATATCGATAAGGGAACCTCACATAGCTTTCCCACCGGTATTCCACTCTCATACTCCAACATCATATGTCCTAGGACTCCCATATCTTCTCTATACCACACCTCCTGAAAAGCACATCACACCACACCTCACCCAAATACACCTAGGATAGCCACCCCACAAGCACCACCACATCACATCTTTCTTGAAAACACATGTTCCACAACACATCCACAACCTCAACCAGAGTATTAGGATATCATGAACATGTGAGACATCAACCTCGTGACCTCCTCCTACCATGCACGACCCCCACCAGAGGCCACCCCACAAGCACTGTTATATCCAACCTCTCCCAAAAACACCATGGATATCAATATCACTATATAATTCCCTAATAGACCTATGACCATTATAGCCTGTGAAATACCAACCTCTCTTGGAAGAGAGAGTGGGAATGAGTGGGTACCCAACCATCTATCATTCTCACCGAATGTCTAGAAAACCCACCCAACATGACTACACAGGTGTCAACATAAAGTGCTAAACAATGGTGGGTGAATATAGAAAAAACAATTAATGTAAAATTATATATATATATATATAGTATAAAAAAATGAAGCCTTGCATATTTTTTCAGAATTAAACTAACCAACATACCACACCATCACTTTTTCTACCACTGCTAAATGCATGGCACTACGCAATAACCCACAAGATCCATTTCACATTTCAAACCAATTAACATTATCCAAACAATTCATTTCATTATTTATCATTGACCACATTAATCCACATAACCCACCATTTAGTTATTCATTAACCATTCTCATCCCATAAATCAAACAAACCCGTGTCATTTTTATCATTATTAAACAATTATTCATTCCATCAATATTTGAACATATAACACAAAGAAACCACCACCTCACTACCCCAAAATCATGGCCAAACAAAACACCTCACCACCCGAAAAGAATGTCCCACAAACCACTTTGACACCCCTAAATAATCTGTACAAAAACAAGATTATCTCCCCAAAATCAAGGCGAAAAAAACAACCTCACTTCCCCAAAAGCCTAACCCACAAACCACCTCACCGCTGCAAAAGAATAGAAAAATAAACCACCTCACTACCCCAAAATCACAGACAAAAAAACCATCATCCCAACATTCCCCAACCCCACATCACGGTCTTACAAGAATTACCACACATCACAACACATAAAAAACATATCACAAATTTACAAAATTGATTTTATCACATTTCACTTTATTTTAGGGGCATTGTCACACAAACCATAGTTTTGGGCAACTATTTTATTAGAAAAATATAAGTGGTTATCCAATTTTTTTTAGGGTGATATCACAATAATCATAACAAGCACAACAGTCACAAAAGATTTCAACCAGCACAAACATAACCCCCAATAGCTACAATTTCTAGTAGGGAATCAAGCCTGTATAATCCATCTCATCAAAATAATATCAATGCTATAAAAATATCTGAATCAATCCCCTTTACCCCTTAAATTTAAATTTAACCAATTCATTATATTTGATTGAGATAGGACAACCATAAACCATAGGTAAACAAAAGAAAGTCTCTCCCATATGATTGAAAATAAAGAGAAACAAGGGATTCCCTACCTCAAAGAATCTTTCCAACATATTGCATACCGCATGGTGAAGAAGAATTTACATGAACCACAACTACACCACAAGAACTGTGGATCAACCTACACCACAACCAAATACTATAAAAAAGAATCCCAATGTTTCCCAAACCAATCCACACCACTGTAGTAAAACTATGAATAAGAAAGGAATAAAACTAACCATAGAAGAAGGAATGGATTACCATGGATTGAAAAAGGTCAAACACTAGAGCCAACATATCAAACATGGATGAAGGGAGGATTGGAGGACTCCTCTAAGTTCTTAGGTTTTACCTAGAATAAGATAAATTTAGTGCATACATAAGTTTTGACAGTAACCCAACCACCCCAGACATTATAATCTCACTTAATCATGTATTTAAATGATGTGTAATCCCATTTAATATTGTGTAATATTCGAGGTTGAGTATACACCAAAAGATGTTTCTCCATACAGGATTAATCACCAAATTTATTACACATAGTAAACCATACCTTCCAAAGATGTGAAACTGACATTAACATTTTGTATACATTACATGATGTGTATTTCCTTCAACAACTCTGATACATCTCCAATATCCACTAAAAACTCCCAGAACCCCCCCCCCCACCCCCTAAACTCCTCCAACAACCAAAACTAGAAAAATGTAATGGACCGGGAAGGAACAAAATATTACATCATATAACTCTCCAAATATCATTTCCTTCATGAATCCAAAAGCAAGGCAATAAAGAAAGCGTCTAAACAACCACCATATAAGAGACCTCCCAAAGATCCCGTCATACCTCAAATGCTACCACCAACCAAAAAATCCAAACCAAATGACCACAAACATCTCACACAACCTCATCTCTACATAGCCACAAATCGCCTCATCTCACACAATGACACTTCCACAAAACTGTGACACAACCATATCAACCCCTACAAATCCCACACCAAAAACCACTAAAACCAACGAACCTCACCATCTCTAAAATATGGATCAAGAAATTCTATCCCCCATTTCATGATACTATATGCTCTGGGCTGCACTAACTATCCAGCACAGGTTTAATCGCATCATATTTATGTGTCTCAATTAGGAATTAGGTCCTCTCCTTATCACATGTTAGGTCATTATCACAAACCACAGATCTCAAAATAGGGAAATGTCTCGTCCAATAAAACATGATCTAAACTTCACAACAACAAAAAAGATAAATAAAAACTCAAAATATCTCTGGGTACTAGGAATGAATCTACATATCGTATTACCATGTACTCTCATCTAGGAAACCATGACTCCAAAAAACACATTACAAAAAAAATGTTTATCCATGCAGATCCTTGTCTTAGTGATGTTAGATCCTTATTAGCCACCGCAATAAACATTGTGTCATCCTTAATATCCAACTCCTCCACATCAATGACATGGGAGTCATTTTGAAGATACTGATGAAGCTAATATATGTGGAAGATGATGCAGATCATAACAATCCATGATAGAAATTCCAACTAATACTCCAACCCTCCAACTCACCCCAACACCTTAAAGGGATCAACAAATATGAGAGAAATATTACTCCCTCTGCCAATCCTCTACTACCCACATTGAGGGGAAACCTTCAAGAACATGTGGTCCCCAACCTCAAACTCCAAGGACCTCCTTCCATGATCATAATAAGACTTCTTCTGGTACTATAGTGGTTTCATCCTTTCACAAACAAGATAAAAATTCTCTATTATTTTTTCACCACATTGGGTCCAAGAACTGATAGCTCATGAACCTCAGTCCAGTATAACAGAGGATGAAACAATCTCTCATACAAAGCCACAAAAGGTGACATGTCAATGGAAGAGTGATAGAAATTTTAATAATAAAAATAAACAAAAGGTAAGGTGTCATATCCATGATCCACCAAAGTCTAAGATGCATACCAACAATATATATTCTAGTGTGTGGAATGTTTTCTCCATCTGACTATCTTTCTGAGGGTTGAAAGCAGTGTTGAGGTATAACTGGGTACTAAAAGAATGTTGTAATCCCATCCATAATAATGAGTTAAAATATGCATCTTGATTTGAGACAATAGACATTGGAAATCGATGAAACCACCACACCTCATCCCTGTACCTATTAATTAAAGCATCCATTGTGCCTGAATCCTTGATCGCTAAGAAGTGGGTTGATTTCATCAACTGATCTATGATCACCCAAATAGTATCACAACCACCCTGAGATCAGGGTAATACTATGATTAGATCCATCTAGATTTAATCCCATTTAATCGAGATAAACTCCAGGGGATAAAACAAACCACTAGGAACATGGTTCTTACACATTGGATTTTGGAAAACCAAGCACATCACCACGAACACGGCCACTATCTGTTTCATCTAGGGCCACCAAACCTGCATCCTCAAACCACAATATATATTGGAAACCTCTGGATGTACCACTAAAGGTGAGCTATAAAACTCATGAAGGACTCCCCAGTGCATCACTGCTAGAAAATGAACCTCCCACAAAACATCATCTAGTTATGACCATCCTCTGAACATCCCTCCAAGGCATCACTATGGATAACACAATCGTGCATCACCTCTGTCTCCGAGTCTACCCACTAATTCTTTTCCACCTGCCACATCAGATAATAATGTAATATCATCAAAAACAAATTGTATAACACACCATACACCCTTTCATCTGTGTGCAAGACTACCAAATTTTCCATTTCTCTCCAAACATCCCCATACCTCTGAACGACATCCTTTCTCAACTTCCTACTCAAATATCAGACAACAAAATTTTCTTTTTCCTAAGCTGTAGTATAAAAATAATAATAATCATGACAAAACCCCATCAAAAAACATTACTTAATGTTCATATCGCATTAGAAAAAGATATAAGTCAAGCTCTTGTAATATGTGAAGACCAAAAAGTGCTCCCTAATGTAGTAATTCAACCAAACGTTTAATGGAAACAAAACCACTTATATATCCCAGACATGGGTGGTACAGTTAATCTTGTGGGGAAATAAATTACTATACCCATAAGAGATCATAGACCACTGTTCCATCATTAGGTATACCAATACCATACAAGAAGAATCACAAAACACCTCAAGAATCATCCCCTTATTAGGAAATCAAAGTACTAGATCACTAAACGATATCCCCTTCAGGTAACTGAATGCTAGAATGAATAGACAAATCTATACAAAAACTTGATATTTGATAGTCAAATATATCAATGGGAATGTGAATCATGATAAATCAAGTAAATACCTTTGATAATAGCCTACAATACCAAGGAAATAGTGAACCTCTATCATGTTCTTGGTTGCTTTATAAGAAAAAACTACTTCAACCTTCAAGGGGTATATTTAAAAAACCATCTGAGATAAAACATTCCTAATGAAATGTGCCTCTCATTCCTATGACTTACACTTGGATAGATTTATATAGAGATTGTGGAATTGAAGAACAAGAAAGAGAGTTCAACGATTATTAGCATTATCCTCCTCTTAATTCAAGTATATCAAGATATCATTGATGAATACAATATTGAACTAGTCTAGGATCTCATGGAAAATGGATTTCATAATCATGATGAACGCACCTAAAATGTTCCTAACCCGAAACAAAATTACTATAAACTCAAAGTACCTAGACCTATATATGAAGGCATTCTTTGGGATATTTCCCTCTTTCACCCTCAACTGGTGATATCTAGACCGCAGATCAATCTTAGAAAACCAATTGACCCCTCTCAGCTGGTTTAAAATATCATCTATCCTCAAAATAGGGTAATGGTTTTTGACCATCACCTAATTCAACCTTTGGTAGTCTATAAAAAAACACATACTACCATCATCCTTCTTGAATAACAACATTAGACCACCAAAAATGACACACAGGGTATGATAAAACCCGTATACATCAGTTCATCTGTCAGACTTGTCAACTCATACAACTCAAAAGGATCCATTTTATAAGGATTCATCGAAATGAGAGAGGCACCAAGCTGCAAGTTTATCTCAAACATAACATCAGGTCGAGGGGGTTTCATAAAAAACTCCTTTGGAAAGAACTTCTAGAAACTTCCCAACAACCCTAGGGATATCCACTACCTTATAATCCACTCATTATACTGAAAGCTCATCCACCAAGGAAAGAAGTGGATCCACATGCCGAATGCCCACTTGATAACCCTGTTTTCTAAAGAAAACCACTCATTGGACATATAAATTCAAAAACAAAAACATACTCTATAAACAGTCAGTAAAACCACATATAGAATACAACTAGTAAATGCTGATGTTGACATTTTATAGATTAATTTGTAGCAAGAAAAGATACCCATGGAACTGATGGGGCCCCATTATCTGTCTACACCCCTGACACACATCAAACAAGATGGTATGGCCTCCAACTGTCATAATCAACACCAAAGGCACAGTAAGAGTCCCTACATCTAGTCCCAAAACATGGGCTAGAGTGAGTTCAACAAAGGAGTTTGAATCTCTAGAATCAAACAAGGCACAAAAAAAGGGTACTAAAAATTAATCAGACCTCTAATGATCTATGGCCCCTCTGGAACTACTGTCCCTATTGTGTGAAACTAACTATGCTCATCTACTCTTCCTATCTTCTGATTATCACCTCCATTGCCATGCATAGTTTGTGGTAACTAGACACGAGGAACATCCTGAGGCTAGCCTCTACCTGCTCCATTTCCCCTTCATAGAGCATAATCCTGCTACCCCTACTACTAAAATGGGATCACTAGAAACTAATATAGAATATGGAACTAAACCTATCAAACTCTACTAGACTAATCTCAAGGAACCATTGGGAACAAGTTCTAGTGATGGCCACTAACCACACAACCATAAAATATGAGCACAAATCTCCCAAAAATCATGGAAACCACTTGACCCAGAAGGCCGGAATGAAATCTACTGAGGTTTAATCCCCACTAGTCGAAACCAAGAAAGCCCAGAAACTTGAGAGCTATCACTGATGACTCTAAATCTCAAGTAAACATGCTTGTTCACATCTCATGGTAAACCTCCTCATGAGTAAAACCACATGATCACCTCTGATTTCTTCTGAACCTCCAAATACATTGGAAATGTTAAAAGAGTAACTGTATACTAGATTGAATGATGAAGTTACTCTTCAAGATGTCTCGCACAATACTCCTCATCTAAAAAATGATCTGGGAAGAAATGAAAAAGGTCCTTAGAAATGATTTCCAACTACCATACTAACATACTCCCTTGATAAAGGGAGAGAATCACATTCCTCCTCACCACCATCATGCTTGATGAAAGATACTCTTCCTAGTACTCTTTTTGAATGTCCACCCAAAAAACATTTTCCTCCTTCCGCTCACTTAGGTACAACATCCACCACAGACACAAATCTCCCTGCATATGGATAAACAGAAAGGGGAACCAATACTCCATCGAGGCCTAGATAAAACTAAAATAAATCTTGTGCTCCCCAATCTAGCCCTCTATATCCACATCTAAAACACTTCCCTCATACTTTCCTAAAGCCTTCCACTGGAAAGCTAGAAATTTATACTACCAAGACTCATCCTCATTTGCTAGTTCAACCATATAGTGATCAACCAGATCTTCCTACTGAACATCAACTACCTGAGTCACATGCATATGATGAACATGATCCAAATCTAAAGAACAATCAAGAAACTCCTAAGCTCAATAGTATGAAATTTTTATTTATATTTATAATAATTCACCTTATGAATTATAAACTTCCAAAAACAACCTAATTGAAATAATAAAACGATTTTTTACGATGCATGTACCTCTTATAGGTATAGACACTGTCAACAGGTCTTCCACACATGGTTTTTATTTGTGTTCAAATTTCATGCACTGAATCATGGGGGCCCTAAAATACCATTTCCTAGCTAGTATCCCTGGCCTATGTCACATACCAAGGTCAACTGGAACTAGTTCCATAAAACCCCTAAAATACTAATTATTTTGAACTACAAGCTTGATCCTATCTCTAAACCACTCCTCTGATACCACTTTTCCATGACCCCCTACTTCCAAACACACTTTAATAAGGGGTGAGAGATAATGACCCTTGAGACCTACCTCCATTAGGCCCCAAGAAGGCTACTAGACTCAGGGTATAAAAATATCATGTATGGGAGTAATTATCCTCTATAATATAAATCGTATCGAGAGATAATATGAATTAACCACACTCAAAACCATGAACTAATATAAATGAAACCAAAACTATCCTGCAATGCATTTTTGAATAAAACTAATATAGATAAAATTATCCAATGTAAATACATAAATGAAATGATAAACTGGTGAAACTACACCAATTAGAGGTATGAGCTTTTAATTTCAATAATGGTCCATGTTATTCTCCTAGATACCTAAAAATCATTTTATATATATAGGTTGATCGCCAAGTATACTAAGTAATAAAACAATAGTCTCTCTTGAACCTATGCAGGTACAATAAATAAACCCAACCTCACTGAGGCATGCCGATAGAATAATAAAAGTCATGTAATGTAATATAACAAGAATCATATCGATAAGGTCACCATGGACTGCTTTCCACTGGTATTTCACTCCCACACCCCAATGTTGTATGTCATAGCACATCCATCTCTTTCATATACCATACTTCCCCACAAGCACAGTCACACCACACCTCGCCCAAAGATGCATGGGCTCACCACCCCATAAGAACCACCAAATCACATCTATCCTATAAAAACTAATCCACAACACATCCACAACTGTAACCTGAGCAGTTGAGTATCGTGAACATGTATGACACCAACCTCACTACCTCCTCCTACCATGCACAACCCCCACTAAATTTCACCCCATAAGAACAGTTATATCACAGCTCTCTCAAAAACACATGGTCTATAAAAACCACCATATAATTCACTAATAGACCTTTGGACATAACAACTTTTGCAATACCTACCTCACCTAAAAGAGATATTGGGAACGGGTGGGTACCCAGCCCTCCTTCCTCCTCACTGGATGTTGGAAAAAACACACCCCATGTGACTACATGGGTTTTGACACATAGTGCTTGACATGAATGGGGTGCATAAAGAAATACCAAGTAATATAAAAGTATATATATAGTTTGAAAAACTCAATCCAATCATATGGGTTCATAGTTAAACTATCCAACTCACCACACCATTACTTTTTCTTCCACCTCTAAATGCACGACACCACAAAAAAACCACATGCCCCATTTCACATTTCCATCCAATTATCAATATCCATACAATTCATTTAATTTTTTGGCATCAACCACATATTACCACACAAACCACCATTTAGATATACATTAACCATTGACAACCCATTAACCAGACCAACCCATTCCATTTCCATCATTATTAAATAATTATCTATTACATCAATACCCAGGAATCTAGAACAATGAAACCACCATCCTACCACACCAAAGGCACGAAAAAAATCAACCTTTATTCCCCCAAATAAAGGCCCACAAACCACCTCACCTCTCCAAAATCACAGCCAATCAAACTACCTGTCTTCCCTAAAATAAGATCCAAACAAACCACCTTTCCACTCGAAAACAAAGCCCACAAACCACCTCTCTTCCCCAATATCATGGTCAAAAAATACACCTTTCTTCCATTAAAAATAAAAACAAAATATCACCCACACATTCCCCAACCGAGAATCACCTCCCCAAAAGAACGACCACACTTCAAAGAACATCAAGATCATTCAAAAAATTTACAATTGGGGTTTTATCACATTCCACTTTATTTTAGGGGCATTATCATACGAATTATAATCCTGGGGAAACCATTTTATTATCCAAATATATGTGGTTATCCAATTTACATTTTAGGGTGATATAACAACAGTAACAAAAAGCACAATAGTCAAAAAACATAACATCTAGTGTGAAAAAATCCCTCAACGACCACATTTATAGTCTGGTATCAAGCCTATATAATCCATCACATCATAATAATATCAAAGCTATAAAAACATGATAATAAAACCCCTTCACCAATTAAATTTAAATTTAACCAATTATTTATATTTTATTAATCCATAAAAATCAAAACCTAAAGGTAAATAAAAGAAAACCCCTCCCGTGTGACACATAATAAAGAGAAACGAGGGATTACCCACCATAAAGAAGGTTTCCAACTCACTGTGCACCCTAGGTAAAAAAAGAATGCTCGAAAACCAAAAAGGAACCATAAGAACCATGAATAATACACCTCAACCAAATACCATAAAAATAGATCTCATACAAACAACCCATACCAAACCACATAGCCACATTGAAAGTCTTATGAAGAATGGAATAAAACATACAAAGAAAGGGGGAAGGGCTTACTATAAATTGCCAACAAACAACCACCAGAGCCAACTGATCAAAGAGGGAGGAAGGAGGGCTTAAATGACTCCTCAGGGAGCCAGGGTTTTACTAAGAATCATATAAAGGAATAGAATCTATAGGGTTTAAGACAAACCTAAGCACTCCAAACATTATAACTACAATGCATCGAAGAATTACACAATGTGTAATACCATTTCATGATGTGTAATCCTCATGGTTGAGTTTATGCTAGAAAAAGTGTCACCTCGAATGATTAATCACCCTATTTATTTCACATCACAATCCATCCTTGTAAAATCCATGAAACCAACTTTCACATTGTCTAAACTCTACATTCAACTCCATTATCCACTAAAAACTCCTAAAACCTCCCCCATACACCTCCAACTAGAAAAACTAGAAATGAAATAATCCAAGAAGTCACCTATTCGTACATGAAATCCCATCACACCCATGTGGTGGTTTGGTGAAGTGGAAAACCACGTTCAATTTTTGTTTATAATTTTAACATTCATTAATTATTGTTTTGGGTTAACATCATAGAAAACCAACCAAGATATGGGTCCCATAAAGGGTCTAGGTTGAATTTTAGACAATTAATTTATGGTTTTACCCATTTTAGGAGTATTAAAATAAAATTTGAGTGTGTAGTACAACTATTCATTTTATAAATGAATAAATTTTAAGGGAAACCTTATAGAACACCTAAGTTACAAAATGGTAGTTACGCTTTTCTATTATAATACATTTACTTCAAATGAATCAATAGAAAACATAATTTTTTTAAAATTCTCCCAAAAAAGTGAAAAAGATATCACTTGGATTTTGAATTCCATATGGGAAGATAAATTAAAGAAAGAATAAAGAGGTAATGAGAGATTACTAAGGGATATCCCATGCACTGAATGGAACATTAATTGGAGCTTAGATGAAGGAGATCTAAGGATACCTAAGTGAGGGATATTATCTATTGTAAAGACCTCATGGGTTCCCTCCCATATCCTAAATAAATATGAAGAGTTTGAGCCCCTATTTACTTTAAAAAAACCTAGCCCATCACAATTCACAAGGTGAACTGAATTCACGTCATTAATTTCTCAAGGTAAGCCCTCGGGTCTTCATGTCCCGAATCCTCCCTGACCACACCCAATATAATAAATTCACATTGTAAAGGTATTTCACATTTTGAATGAATAGTTTTAGCTATTTTGAATAGCTCAATCCATTAGTCCTTTCTCCAGTGTTAGCTTGAATCCCCGAGCATCCACTAAATCATAACCCATGCCCCAAAACATCACTTATGGACATTTATACCCTCAAAACCATACTCAACCTCCCAAATTTCAAAACAACGCATATTCTAGGGTAAAATTTAAAATTCTCTTAAAAAATCATATGATTCAAAACACAAGATCATATAGGTATCTAGGATGGTTTCAGAGTCAGTAAACATCACAATCATAGATGATTTTTTATACAATCTAAACTTCTAAATTAATGAAAGTTACAATTTAATTAATTGTAGCTAAATTCTTAATCATTATAATATATCTGATAAAAATTAAATTTGACATATATATCATGTGATATCATTGAAAAATATAGGAAAATAATATCTAAAAATTTCAGAAAAAATAAATGGAAAGTTATAGAATTAAGTCATTTTAAGGTATGAAATTGCATTTATACTTTTTCATGTAGTTGAATTAAATGCAGAAAAAGGTCTTATATTTCTAATTAAAGAAATTATGTAATATTATGAGGTATATAATTATATTTTTCAATGAATAATATAAGATATTTAATAATAGAAAATGTAGATTTCCAAAACTATTGCAATGACTTTGGGAAATGTTTTGATCATTAAAACAATGATTTTAAACTCCCACATAGTTTAATGAAATTTATATATATATATTACCTATCCAAAAAAAATCACATGATTATCCAATATATATTAAATTATTTATAACAAAAAAAATATATAAAACTTTAAAAAAATATAAACTTAATATATAAATACAACTAAAGACATGTATAACGTTCAGACCAAAGCTGAGAACACCTTAGAGACTAAATTAAAAAAATTTATAGTTGAATAAAATGTAAATAAAATTCTTATCATTAAAATATAATAATAATTTTAAAATTAAAAACACTATAGATCTTGATATTATAAAAAATAAAATAACATAAAAAGAAGTGATTTCTAGAAGAAAAAAATGATTAATATAAATTATTATTTGAGGGATTCAAATATTCAAAAAATAAAATATAAATAAAGAAACAAAATAACAAAAAACACCCCCATATTGAAAATTAAAAAAAAGAATTTTATAAAATTCACCCCATTTTTTGAAAATTTTCAAAAATACTATATTAAGAAATAAAAAAAAGTTTAAAAACATTAGTTTTCAATCTGAAAAACTATTCTTAATAAATACATAATATGGTAAGTTGGAAACAAATGACATAAAATTTTCAAACTAAATTTCTATCATACCAATATGATATTTATTTTTCAAAAATTCTTTAAAATCCAATGGTTTGGTAAAAATATTTATGAATTTATGTTTTGTCAAAATGTATTCAAGAATAATATCACCTTTGTTAACAAAATATCAACTAAAATTAAAGTCCATGTCTATATGATTAGTTCTATAGTTCATTAAAGGGTGTCTTAAAATAGAAAACGCTTGAGAATTATCAAAATATATATGAAACTTTTTAGAAGTAAAATCATGGTTAGATGAAGTTTGTTTTATCTATAATGATTGGGAGAAACAAGATATAGCTGAGATATACTCACTTTTAGTAGTTGATAGAAAAATGTAGTTTTTTATTCTTGAACAATAAGAAACTAAATTATTATCAATAAAGTGACACATACATGTGGAAATTTTTCTATCAGCTCTAAATCCTCTAAAATTAGAAATAGATTAATTAATAAAATCATTTTTTTCTATAATACAATAATATAAAATTAAAGGTTCCTCTAACATATCTAATAAAATTATTAGCATCCATTGAGTGAGATTCCTTTGGATATGATTAGAATCTATAACATAAGAAAAAACTAATAATTATATAATTTCTAGAAGAAGTAAAAAACAACAAAATTAAAACCATCTCAATAAATAATTTAGATTCAATAGATTTTACAGAAACATCATAATCTAATTTACAACTAGCACTCATAGGGTTTTAAAAAGTTTTATTAGAATGCGGACTAAAAAATTTAAATAAATCATTATCATAATTGGTTTGATTCCAAATTATTTCATCAATTATTATAAAATTTTGATGTCCCAGAAAGAGTTTTAATTCTACCTTATGTGTCATGTAAAACTCAATTTCAATAAAATTTGAAGATAATTATCAATGAAAATAATTTTAATATCCAAAGGAAATAACATATAAATAAATTATAACAATTAAGATATCATTTAAAAAGATATTAATAATTAAATTTGAATCTAATTTACCATTATTAATATAATTTTTCAAAAAAATGTAATTATATCAAGCCATGAATGATGTGTTTTTTAATACCATATAAAACTTTTGATATCATAAAAACATGATTGTGAAATTTTGAATTTCCATAACTAGGGGATTGAGAATTATAAACTTTTAATAAAATAAAACCATTTAAAAAAAATACTTTTCACATCCATATGATATATCATGAAACAAGGAAAATCCAAAAAAGATCACAAAATTATAATAGATTCAATTCTAGAAACAGGTTCAAAATATTCATGAAAATCAATACCTTTTTTTAAGACAACATTGATCTATAAGTCAAGATTTATTTATAAACATTTATCTAAATTCATCCATATTATTTATAAAAAATCATTTATCTCCAATAACATGCTTACCTAGATGAATTTCAATGAATGTCCAAACATTATTTCAAGATAGTTGATTAAGATCATCATGCATAGAAATAATACAATTAGATTAATTTAATGTTTCATAAATTTTATTATGAATAAAATATAAAATAAAAGTAGAATTGGAAGATAAATTTAAAATGAAATTTATAGCTTTAATACCAAAAATCAATATTAACAATAAAATTTTTAATGGGATGATCTCTATGAATCTCCAATGATCTTGGATTAGGTCAATAATGATTATACCCCCCCCCCCACAATTCATACATATTTAATAAGAGGATTTTCTTTTGTAAATTTAAAATATATGGAATAATCATCCAAACATAAGAAACAAACTTTTATTTAACGTTATCTTCATTAAACATAACATGAATTAATTATTCAATAACTATAGTTCATTTATTATAAACACAATAAGATTTAATATTATTATAATAACCATGAATAAAACCATCATCACCTTTAACATCAGATTTATCCAAATTATTATCTTAATATAAAATTAAAACATTACAACCAAAAACTCTAAAATAACAAAAATTAGGTTTTTTACCATTAAAAAATTCATAAGATGTTTTTTTGGAAAAGGAATAACTATAGTTTTATTCAAAATTTAACATGTAGAAAAAATATTTGCAACCCAAAAATATCTATTTAGTTTATATTCACTTAATATAGTTCTATATATATATAAAATTATATTTTTCATTTTGAAAACACCATTTTATTATAGTTCCCTAGGAGCATAAATATTATGAAAATAAATATTAATTTTCAAAAAAAGTAAAATTTGAAATTATGAAATTCAACTCTATTATCACAATGAATAGAAACAATTGTAAAACATTTTTTATTTTGAAATAATTAACAAATATCAATAAATCTATATAAAGTATCATTTTTATGTCTGGAAAAGTAAAGCCTTTTAAATTTAATATGGACATCAATAATAAAAAAAGCATATTTCGTTCCTCCAATGCTATAATTTTGAGTAGGGCCAAAGAAATCAAGATTTTCTAACTATAAATTTCTATTAGTACTTATCTAATTGATAGGTCTGAAAAAATATTTAATATTATCCCTTAAATAGAGGTGTAAAAAATAAGAAGTTTTCTTTCTTCATAGTAGGTGACTATAGCACAATATCACTTTTATATATCTTATATAACATATAGAAATTAAAATGTCCAAATCATTGATTCCAATTAATTTTATCACTCTACACAACATCAAAACACCTAACTTACAAAATTGTTTGTTCAAAAAAATAAATATTTTTAAATATTTTGATTTTGATTACCAGAAAACAATAATCATCCCTAAAAACTAAATAATTATAATTTTGAAATATAAATACCATTCCAACATCACATAATTGTGATATACTAATTAAATTATTTTTTAAAACTTATGTATATATAACATTACAAATAAAAGTATAATTGGAAATACCAACTTTACTAAAAGATATTACTTTACCATTCGCAGTATCTCTAAATGTAAAAGTGAAACCATCAAATTTGTTTTAAATTATAATCTTATATGGTTCTCTATTCATATTTATATTAAATTCACTTTCCATTTTTCAATTTTTAGTTTTGATACATCCTAGGAAATTTTTCTACAAAAATCAATTACTTGACATTTTTGGAATCCAAGATACTTTGCTCCCAATAAGATTTATAATACAATTTTTAGGTACCCATAATGAATTTCAAATTTTATTTTATAGAACTATAGATAATAAATATTTAGAAATATGATAATTTTTAAATCCCAAAGTCTAATTTAATTTAATAGAAGAAACATTTTCCTAGTGACCTTTCATACCTCATTGAAAAATGTATCAATAGATTTACAACCATTTTGATTTTCCTAAAATGATTTTGATACATTTTAGGTTCTCTCCTATCATAGAAAAAACCATTTTTATTATTTTATTTTATTCAGATATATCATTTTATGATATTATTCATGATAATGAATAAAATAAGACAACCTTTTCTTAATAATTTCAACTTCTTTTAACAAATTTTCATTCAAATCCTGAGGAGATTTCAAATCATTATAAATAATTGAATGAGATGAAAATGTTTTTTTTAATAATTTTCATTTTATTATAAAAGAACATGATTTTTAGAAACATTTTTTTCATTATTTTGTTTAATATTATTATGTAAATCATCATATTTGAAAACATATTCTCTTAATCATTAAATTTATTCATTTAAATAAGAACGATTCAGATTTTTAAAATAAAAATTAGAATCGGAACATTGAGGATAAATTTCAAAATCCTTATCCATATTCAATGATTCCATAAACCAAAATTAAAAATATTATTTCCCATTTAAATATTTATTAATAGAATCATATTCTTTAAAACAAATAAAACATATTTTCAATGATTTTTTGTCCTTATTTTATTATTTTGTTATATTATTTTGTTTTGGATAGTAATGATTAGTATTCCCTTTCTTCATCAATTAAAAACAAGTTTCACGTGAGGTATTATAATTATAATTACCTTTATTATCTCCCTTTTTTCTTTTAATGGTTTCATATAAATCGGTTCTTGAATCCTTTATTTTTCATTCATTTTTTTAATCTAGTTACAATCTGAGTCATATCTTCTTTTTCACTAACATGTAGTTTAGAATAAGAAGAGAGAGTAGAAACTAAATTAAAATATTTAAATGCTACACTATTGTTTTTTCTTTTTCCTCTTTATTGATGTTCTAAAATATATGTAAATACTGATGTAGTGATCCAATTAATTCAATAAGTGTGTACTCTTCAATGTTCTTACTTTCATCAATAGTGACCTTCTTTGAATTTAATTTCTTTGGTAGTGATCATTGGACTCATTCAACATGTATTAGATTTTCTAATGTTTTTTCAATGGTGTTCATTCCCTTTAAAATTCTTATAATCAATTGAATAATTAGTTTATAGTTTTTTCTTCACCCATCTTGAAGTCTTGGTGCTCTAATTGAATAATTCCAAAAATAGTTATAATTAATTTTTATTACGCAAGATTAGTTGCTTGTAGAATCTTACAAATCTCTTGAGTTATCTTATGAGCTGAAACATGACTAAATAAACTTCTATTAATAACAAAATATAAAACATTTACAAGTGGGTAATTTAAATCATATCTAGAAGTATTGTTTCTTGTAAGAGTATCTAAGCTAGATTCTGGTAGTTTGTATGTGTTTTAATGATTGACTAGTGTTCTATTATTATGTTCTTGAGGTATTCATCTATTCTATATTTGTAGTGTCAATAATCATTTACATCAATATGAGGTGGATTCAAATGATTCCAAGCATCCTTTAAGTTTATTCTTCTCATCATATAGTTTTTTCCTTCGACCAGGAGGTATAGAAATGGGCTAGAAAATTAATATATAAAACATTTGGTTACTAATAGAGCAATGATATGATACCAATTTTTAGTATTAGTAAATATACAATAGTGATAAACTGAAAATTCATAAAAGTTTACCATTTGATACTAATTTTTAGGTCGGGAAGGGTAATGGATGTTGTTCTAGATGTGGGTGAATAAACCAGATTATGATTTATTAATAGAGAAAGATTAATTATATAATTTTTTTATTGAAGCTATTCAAAATAATTAATTATTGAAGAAAATAAAATAAATAAAAACAACACAAAGATGATTTTTATAGTATTTTTTCCTATGTGGACTTTGTCTATAGTAACACCTCTCTTCTTGGAGAGAGACACGTTGTGAACTAATCTGAATTTTGAAGGGGAATCATAACTCAATTAAAAACTACTTTTTATTGTAGAATAATAACCAAGACACATGAATTTTTATTGGGGAGTCACAACACAACTATAAATAAAACTTTAGACTATAAGATTCACAACCTGAATGGTCCTGAATTTAGAGTTATGGATTCACAACCTGAGGAAGGAAAATTAATTCTATTGAATGTAAAAGAGTAAACATAAAAAGTGAGTGTATGTGAGAGATGATAATAAGTGTTACTGAGTTAAGAAACCAGAATGAAATAGATATAATAAGAATAAAACATAAATACTAGTATGAGAGATCATCCAGCATTATAAAGATTGATCACATGGGACTTAGTTTGTACAGTACATAAAATTTCAAAGTAAGTGTATTTTATTTGTGAAATTTCATGTTATTATAATTTATATCTCCATCAAATGTATCCCAAATCCTTCAAATAAAATATATAAAAAATAAAAAATTGATCTCGTACGGATTAAATAGTTCAAATTAAAATAATAAAAGATATCTAAGAGAGCTTATTATCATCAAGAATAATGATAAGAAATATAATTTTAATTTTAAACATAAAGACTAATTCAAACTAATTTTAATTTCCCATTAAATATTTCAAATAGTCTCCATGATAATAGGTTAATAAATTTCGATAAATATTGTATAATAATTTCACTATTTAAATTCCTATTTTAAATACCTTCTAATTTAATACGGCATGTAAATATTCAAAAATTAAAAATACTACATTAAATAAAAAATATATTTAATAATTTCGATGTTGGTAAATA
Organism: Viscum album; assembly: GCA_963277665.1. Classification (NCBI taxonomy): domain Eukaryota; kingdom Viridiplantae; phylum Streptophyta; class Magnoliopsida; order Santalales; family Viscaceae; genus Viscum; species Viscum album. The sequence goes on along the minus strand of OY728145.1, from coordinate 2,004,127,434 downwards.
TTAATTTAAAAAAAATAAGAAAAATTAATTTAATAAAAATATAATAGATAAATATTAAAAATATATGGGGTATGAATATATTTTATTAAAGGGTAAAAAATCATCTTTTAAAACAGGTTAAAATATTTAAAAAACACTTCATATGGAATTAATATAATATTTATAAATTTTAGTAATAAATAAGTCACTTAAAATAATTAATATAACTAAGTGGTTAAACATTTTATCAAAAATGTATCTAAAAAATAATGCTAAAAATTCCATATTTTAGTATTAAATAAATAAATAATTGTAATGACCATGCATGAAAACTTATCTTATACATAGTATATAGGCCATGATATTATAAATTACGTTTGGTTGCCTTGTGGTTGGTATACATGAGGCTCCACAACTGTTTTGGCCAATGCATTGGAATTTGTTTTCGATGAAAATATATTGGAAAGTGGTATCTAGATAGATCTTTCATGAGTGAACATGATAAATAATCCATGGTCGGATGTCATACGGATAGTTTGAAAGCTGTATGCAGGTATCCATTCAGTGGTAGAGAATGTATCCATGCTCTACATAATAGATGATGCATGACTCTTATTCAAATTCTGAAAATAAATATGCATAGCTACAATTTCATTATTTTTATCATGATATGGTTGAGATAAAAGTTCCCTCAAGTTTAATTTAAAAAAAATACACATGAGGTATTATATAGTATCTTCTATCAGTGTAATATTTTGGAGAAAATTCTCAAACATCATTCTCATCTTATCAATGAAATTTAGAGTTTGAATGAGCAAGAAAATTTACATCAGGTGCAACCAATATCACAATCGGCAAAAAAAAATCAATTCCTGGTAGGTTTCTATGAACATGTGGCATATTCAACAACACGGTGAAAGTTAAATAGCTTCATACTATAGTTTTTATGCTTCATGTGGTAATGATGAAACCCCTTGTGATACCTATAATAAAAACTCATAATTGATTTAAAATATAGATTATGGTGGGATGTTTCCTTCAAGTGGTAATAGGATAAAAGGATTGAATGGTAGGTATAAAATGGGAACAATATTACTATATTCAGTTTCAAAATAGGTATCGGGAGGGTTTCAAATTCATTAAAAACACTAGTTTGGTTGATTTGATAAACAATATAGAAATCTAAATTTGAAAAAATTACTATTTACAAAAATGTAGGTAAAATTGATTGGTTTAAAATGTGTTAGATAACACTTAAATATAACATCTATATCCTAAGATACCGTCTAAAAAAGCTAATAATATCAAAAAATTACAGAAAAATAACTCAAAATTCTATATAACATTTTCTATTTTTATGGTATCTAATAAAATTTCCAGCCTTTAGTGAAGTTGAAGGGAATGTTTAAAATTGTATTATCCTTCCAACACAAATAAATGGTTTGAAATTAAAAGTTGTATTATGATAGTTAACTTGGAGACATATAAGATATTAAATTCTAAAAATGTGGAATTCCAAAAAAGATGAAGATTATTTGTGAAATTTTTAGAAAAATAAAATAATGATTTCACATATCCATACAGTTTAATATAATGTAAATAAATCTATTGGATATCCAATGAAATAAGTTTCATGAAGATCCACGAAATATAATATAATTTATAATAGAAAAAACAAAATCATACTTTAAAACACTATAAACTGAAAATAAAAATACATACAAAGACATGCTTAATGTTCAGACCAAAAGTGAAAACACCTTTTATAGTGAATTAAAACTTGGAATAAATAAATAAAATATATAAAAACTTGTTATCATTCATATGAAACAATAATTATAAAATTAAAAAAACTATATATATATTATAAAAATAAAGAGGCCAATTAAAAACTAATTTCCAAAATAAATATTAACATAAAATATTTTTTTAAGTATTGATATATTCAACAAATAAGATATAACCAAAGAAAAAAAATCACAACAGTAAGGACTGATATTTTACCCAAGTACATGATCTCCTTAAGTTTTGTTGACCCAATTTAAATTATATAAATGAGGCCTTATATGATAATAATTTTATGTTTTAGACGTTCTAGGATTCTTAGAGAAGGAAGACTAATGAAGGCTAGTACTGGCATGTAGTAACCGGTATTTTTTAGTGCCACTAGTTAGTAGATAGACTAGCTAGTAGCAAGGTGATGTTATAGGAATCCCACCATACAACTGATAGAAACCTGAGTTTGGTTTTACAATAATAAACCCATCATATAGATAGTTGGAACCATCATCTAGGAGGTGGGGTTTTTAGTAGGGTATGACTCTCTACTAAGAACCATTTGTTGGATGATAGCAGCCAACGTCTTGCGGGTGGCACCCTGCTAGGTCAGGATAATAAGGGGAGAATCATATTTCTGGCCCTCAAAACTCTCTTTTAACTCTTAATAACTCCTTATTCAAACCAAGATCATGATTTATGATATTTAAGGGTTATCTAAGGCTTACATGAATTATTATATTTGAATCCCTAATCTATTCATCCATTCATTGATATAGACATAAAGATTCTGTTTTTTTGCTTGAAATTGGTGGGTTCCTTTGGATTTCCCTTAAATCTTATTATTCTAGCCTTGACATGGTGGATTCATCGCTATCTACAGGGGATCATGTAGTTGCATATTGATCCAGTAGCTTGATATTTGGATCCTTTTTTCTTGATGTAACTGGCCTTAAACATCTTTATAAGATATGTGTAACATTTATGATAATCCTAGAATGTCATGTGTTCAACCTATTAACATTTTAATTTAATAAATCATGAGGCCTATACCTATCAAAGATCGTATTGTCTCTATTAATAAATGATATGTAGACTTTTTTCCACCCAAGATCTCTTCCACCCTTGACCTTGGATTGGAATATGGTATTTATGAATATAGATTCCTATAACTAAATTTAGAGATTAGTTATTTGAATGTATAAAATCATAAATTTTTTATTTTCTTGGTTCACATGAATTGAAATTGTATAAATGGTATGGGTTTTGAACAAAACATTATGGTCTAATGGTATAATGAGATAATGACATTTGAAATGGTAATTAGGCTTATTTGGTAAGTTAATCAGAATTATCACAATTGTTATGTAAATTGGAATATTGTGATGAATCTAGTATTTATATCGATGAAAATTGGTATGATAATTGGTATACTACTACAAAACCGAGGATAAACAACACTACACTTTATCAGCACTAGATAAAAACACTAATAAATGGTTTCCTTTATAGGCACTAAAAAGACCAAAAAAAGGTATATTACCAAAAAAAAATATTAAAAATAACATATTAATATATAAATATATTTATATTGATAAAAAATAATATATTTCATTAAATTTTATTTATATGTTCCTAAAAATACATTTACACATGATATACAATATATTTTTTGAAAAATGGAAAATTAAATAGAAATTATATGCTATTAAAAAACTTATTTCATATTTGAATATATATTGATATATATATATACATATATGATTTTCTTAAATATTATTTATATAATACTAACTTATTTTAAATTATATGTATATTACATATATTTAGTGAAAAATGGCTTATAATATATTTAAAAATAGTGAATAAAAAAAGAAGGCCTTCAGGCCATAAAAACATCTTTTTCTTCTAAATATCATTTTTTCAATTTGAAATATTAAAATAAAAATAAATATTTATTTCATAAATAAAAAAATTGGATAAATAAGTTATGCGTCATGTGTCATACAATAATTCCACACATACATATACAAAATTAATTCACTTTTATGATGAAAACATACAAAAAAATAAAATGTTTATATTATTGTTTTAGATGTTTATTTATTAATTTTTAAAATTTAATATATGATATTTTTAAATATTAAATTTTATTTATTTTATTATTTATATTTAATATATAAAATTATTTACTTTTTAATTAATATATATATATATATATATTAAATTTATTCATTTTTTATTTTTTTAAATATTTTCTCAATTTTATTAAATTTTATTTTTTATTTATATTTATTGATTAACATTTAATATGGTTTTAGAATATATGTAATTTTCATAACTAAAAAATGTGTCCATTTTCATTTAAACATATATTTAATTTTATTATTTAAGAATTTATATAATTAATAACTCTATTTCAATTTTTTAATATTTTTTCCAATATATTCAGCTTTTAATTAAATTTCACTCCTTTTTAACATTCATTCATTTAATATTATTTATTCCATAATAATGTTATACATTTATTAATTTTTTTAATTTCTTCATTTTAAATATTTATTTTTTTTAAAATATTTGTAATTCAGCCATTTTTATTGTTTATATATATAGTTCATTGATATATTTAATATTTTTAATATATAAATATATTAATATATATATATATATATATTAATATATATATATATATATATATATATATAATTTTATTAAATATGATTTATATAATACCAAATATGTATTTTGATTAAATAAGTCATATAATAAGTGAACAATGGATTATAATTAAAAACTATTATCCATTATAAATATTAACAAATTAGTATTTAGTAATGGATATCTAATAAAATTTCATTTTTTCTTTCAATTATATACACATCAAACTTGTGTTACATTATTTTCACACACATATGTGTAATTAATTAAATTTTATATAAAAACACACAAACATATGTATTATATTTTTGTAATTTGATCAATTTATAATATCAGTTATATAATTTCATTTATAAACATAATATAATTTATATATATCATGCTATTAATCAAAAAACATTATTCATTATTTTTCAATATATACTATTTATTAATTTTTAATATTTTTACAAATTTGTTTAATTTTAATATTATTTATTGATAAATAATCATAATAATTTTTTATTTATTTATTTATTCATTTTCAATTTTTATTTGTTTAATATTTTTATAATTTTATCCATTTATAAAATCTATTTATACATGTTTATTCATTAATATTTAATATTTTTAATATGGTTTTAATTTATAAAATTTATATGTATTCATTTTTATTTTAACATAGATTAATTTTTTATTTATTTTATTTATTTATAAAATTAATAACAATTATTCCTTTCTTATTTTATTTTTTCAATATATTTATTTTTAATTATTTAATTTCACACTTTTTAACATTAATTCATTAAGTATTATTTAGTATTTATTTATTAAAAATAATATTATTTTTTAAAATTTTCATCTTAATTTATTCATTTTTAATATTTATACATTTAATATTATTATATGCTATTCATTTTTTATTTTTTTATACATGTATATTCCTTAACATTTAAGGTTTATACTTTTCTTGCAATGTACATATTTAATAAGAATTCATCTTCATTTTAATATATATTCTAACTAAAAATTACATTTTTATTATTTTTACACTTTTAAAGACAAAGTAAGAAACCTTAGAGTGAAAACCCACAAAAAAATCACACATCATACAAAATAGCCGAACCATTAAAATCTAGTTTAATAATATTAGTGCCATAATCCCTATATAATTTCCATTGAATACCACTTACCTTTATCTCTGGGTTATCCTTGATCAGGTATTCTAACAAATAAGCAATATTATCTCATGTTTGAATGAACTCAGTCACATTTATCTTCCTTTTATTGAAACCTCTTATTTAGATAAGGTCTTCCTTTCATCCAACCAAATTGCTCTAGATTTGTGTCCTCTAGAATTAATCTCATAGATATATAGTCTTCAAGATCTATAGGGGCCATAATCAAAATTTCCACCTCCAATATTCCTTCCTCCAAATGGTTGATAATATCCCAATTAGTCCCCTTATGTGTATCCTTCTTTCCTTCTTCTCTTTGCATATCAAGCATCCTAGTGAAAGCCTCGCTATTATAAATATCCTCCACCAAATAGTATCCCTGTATCTAGTTGGGATCTTCCATCACAGCACATGCATTTTCTAGTTCCTTAGAAACTCCTCTTTTAAGCTCTAATTCATTAAAATTGAAGACACATTCCAACTCCTCGGTCCTCCACTTTGAGGAAGATCTCATCTCCATGGGTTTGAGAAGATAAGAATAATATTTAAACCCTTTTGACTTGTTCCCCTGGTCTAAAATGCATCTCCCCGAGTCTCTGATTCTATTCCTCACCTTTTTCCTTCCAAAGCTATGAATCCCTCTACTGATGCATCCCTCTACACTATCTCTTGAGGAATATCTATAATCAAAATCACTTTATTTTACTCTATTCATTCAAAGACATTTATTAAAGGTATATTTAGGCTCTCCTTGATCAAGAACTCGATCTTCTATTCTTTATCCATCAAAATGGTTACTCAATTTTAATCTTGAAAGGATCCTTCTTGAACTGGACTTTTTCACAACATTCTTCTACCCATCACTACCATTCATTGAGGTCTCCTAGTACTTAAAACCCATTAAACCACCCCTATTTGATTATTGACTCACCTATTTAGGAATATATCCATTATCAAAGTGAACATCCCCTATATAGGATCCAAAATTCAAAGTGATGTGGAAATGATTCAGTACAACAGCCGCAGTAATGTCCTTAGTTTCACTATGACTGATGGATCTTGGACACTTCTATTGCGATTTAACAGATCATTCCTCAAATGTTTGAATATGTTAGTAACCTTCAATTCAATATTCATGGGTCATTGATCTAATTGAGTAGAGTTGTCCATAATTGAACCACAATTACCCACCTTGTCCATTGTTGGGGTGGTGGCCTTATCCTTATCGAGAAACTGTTGTGTCATAAAATCAAGAACCATGAACTCCCATATATTTACATGATGACATTTCCAATGAATTTTACACATAAGCTTATATTAAATTCAATAATCAAACCAGGATTCTAACATAACCATTTTTTTGAACATAACTCTTCCCTAACTTTGATCCAAATCCACTCCAGTGGCAGTTTGGATACATCTAATTCCACACAAATGTGGGGGGAATCATATGAGATACTAAGTACATTATTCTATACACACACAAAAATAGTCCATCCATGTTCTTATGTAAGGTAATAATTGAATGAATTTGAAAGGGTAATGGTAGCTGAGTAAAACTTACCCACAATATTTTTGAAGGAGTGTCTTGTTCCATATAGAAATATTATGACCATCAAAAAAGAAATAAAGGAATCTCATTACAATTTCATAGAACATTGGAACAAGATTGAATTGCATCCTCTAAAGAATAAAACCTAACAATAAAATAATTCTTATCCAGAACACCCAAAATCACACATCGCTACAAACCCCTAGCACTTCAAGGACAAATTGAGACTTTCAAAACCTAATGTATGTGATTATTTCTACTTATTTTTAGTTGATATTTCATTTTCACCATTTTTATTAATTTTTTTTTTGTTTTTTGTTTTAATAAAGGTTTGGGTATGTTGTGCGATTCATGGAACTTGAAAAGGCCCGAGACTCACATATCCACAATGCCTGAAGCTCCCTAAGCTCATGCCCAATTTCATTGATTATGGGTCCTCCCAGTTTTTTTTAGTTTTTTTATGATTTGGTTTTTTATCTCTATAGATCCATTCAACGAAACCAATTCATGGGATGATCCATCCAAAAAATCATATTTTTCTAATTAACCCTTAAAATGGACACTTATTTCAAAATCCAAAAAACATTGATTAGAGAGAGATTAATCGAAATAGATTATTCATGTTAGTTTCATTAATATTTTACAATATACATTGAGTACTGATATTTGAAATAATAAAGATTTAAAAAATAATATAATAAAATATAAAATATTAATCATGTTTAAAAATATTTCAAACTATTGAATTTATCATATTAATTAAATTTATACTAGTCAAAATATTTATTGGTTTCACCATGAAGAGTTATAAAAAAGTATTTTTAAATTGGAATTTTCTTAATTTATAGAGAGTGCACCATTAAATATATTTATTATTTTTATTTGAAATCATAATGATTAACTTCATAAGATGTTTATATGGTTTTATTTTCTAATTCAAATCAATTTTTTAAGAGTAACCCATGCCTATGAAATATTTTAAGATATTTTTTTTCACTATTTTATAGAATGTTATTTGTGAATATTTTATTATTATATTTTATATAACTTCATTTAAATTGAAACTATTGTGGCTAGGGGTTTGGAACAATTGTTTTTTTGGGAATGGGTTAGATTTTTCTGATTGGAAGTTTATCAAGAGTCCATAAGGATCAATATAGGAAAGTTGTATTCTAATAATATAGCATGAAAAAAAATCAATTATCTAACTCTCCATATAATTTTCTTATATATGTGTATTAAACATTCAATTGATTTTTATTTCTTGTCATCATATTAGAGTATAAAAATAATATATTATTAACATGTTACCTTGGACATACACAAATATATATCTGTATATATATATTTAACATGTGATTCCTTTAACATTATTTCTTCATATTATTAATATGATTTCTATATGGTTTAGATACTAAAAATATTTTTTTTATAATGAAATATAGTTTTCTTTTGTTGTCTATAAATGAGGTTTCTTATAGATTTTTTTGTCACCTAAAATAATTATTGCTTCAAAATTAATGGATTTACATTTATTGAAAATATATTTATGATATATTTCAAAATGGTGATTTTTATTAGAAAATGAGTGCGGAAAGAATGGGTTTTGAAAATTAAAAAAACAGATAAAAGAGTGACATGGGGTTGGAAATGGAAGAATTTTTATTTTTTGGAAAGAAAGAACTAGATATAGAGTAGGGACCTTAGAAATGTTCATGCTATGTAAACATTCTCAAAATAAATCTTGCATACACTAAAATTCCGATACATTGTTTACAAATCAAGGTATATATACATTATATGCATACTTTATGTGTATTTATTTATTTTCCTGAACCAAATAAATCTTTTTTATCCTTATAGGATTAATATGAGTAAAAAATAGTTAAATTATGATCTTATAAAAAAGGTCAATGAGGATGGAGTTAAAGAGTTCATCAAGTCTATAATAGATAATGCATAAAACCCCTATCAAATCCTTTTCATGTGTTTATATTGTTGTAATTTAAGAAAAAATCGTGCATAAAATTTTTTAGAACATTTTATTTTCCATTTTATATATTAGAGCTATAACTGTTACAATAAAAATAGGGAAAAACATAAGTTATATACTTTTTGGGAGGATAAAACCATTTATGGATCATTTGACATGAATACCAGTGTAAATGATGATTTTGATCATAAGAAAAAATGAAAATGATAAATGAAGATGAATTTAATTATTGAATTTTTATTAAAAAGTTTAATTATTGTTAAACGATGCCATTTTATATCCTTTGTACTAAATAAAAAACATTTTCGCTATTTTGAAGTCTGATAATTTTAAAGCTATCAGAAGGCGGTGTGAAACCAATTTTAAATAACTACTTGGTCTCCTAAATTATATGCTACTAGAATAAAAAGAGATTCCTTATCAAACATATGATTCTAATAGAACTTATGTTCAATGGGAATGATATAAAAAAAGACACAATCTTGTACTAATGTTTTTATATTGTCTCTCAAGAACCATGAGTCCCACAGAAAATTCTTTATGTATGGAATGGATCGATATAAGAAAGATTAATAAAGTACTTCAAAAGGTGTACAACATTTACTTATCATTGAATGGTTTAGAAAACTATATAAATACCGGGAAACCTCTAGATAATTAACATGAAATATAGATATAATAATTAAATATGGGAATCTAAGTCACCCATCATACTCTCTATAGTGGAAGAAAATTGATTAGGAGTATCATTAAATTGGAAACAAGTTAATTAACCTTCATCTTGCATTATCTATAGATGGAATATCTAATTTTTGTGTAAAAATTTTTACTCATAGCACATGTATAATCATACTGGTAAATTATAACATTCCACTGTGGATATGCCTGAAGAACAAATATATTATGTTTTCTCTGCTTATATCATGACCAAAAAAACAATGTAATGATTTTGATATATATTTGTCTGAATTGATTGATGTTGTGAAATTAATGTGGGATACATGTGTTATATTGTATGAAGCTCATATACGTAAAGATCTCACATTAAAAGCCATATTGTATGAGGTGATGAATGAATTTCTTGCATATGGAATTTTGTTATGATATTGCATTAATGGAATGTTGTGGTGTTCCATTTTTAAAGAAGGTGTACACTCAGTTAAGATAAATCATTCATAAAATACTATGTTTTTATGACATCATAAATTTTTACCATGATTACATAAGTACTGATCCTGGATGACCTCATTCGATAGAAATAAACAAAAGGTCACAACACCATCTCCCTTAATGGATAACCAACAATTCAATAAGGTAAAATATATTGAAACTAGTTTTGATAAACCTTTTATAAAAAATATATGAAATATAGTTATAAAAAGAGATCAATTCTCTTTGAATTTATATATGGATATTTTTTTAGGTGAGACATTTTATTGATTTCATGCTCATAGAAAACAATATATGTTACATTGTTTTTGAAATGTTACTTAATATACCATAGAAAATAAAAGATATAATTTAGGAATGGTTAGACATGATTGAAAAGTGGATAAGGGAATATTTGGTGTTGGTGAAGGGTGAAATATGAACTTTTCTTTCTCACGAGCATACTCTCTATCTAGACAAGAAAATTTTTAATTTTTCAACTTCCTTATTAGTGTCAATGTTATAGAGGGGTATTTAAAAAATATAAAGAGTGTCCCATCTATGAATAATTTGAAATAACATGATATAAAATAAAATTATTTTCATGTTTTGATGAAAGATTTAATGTTTGTAGATTTACATTGAATTTTACCTAAAAAATTACAAAATACATTAAGATGAAATTGTTTATTTTTCGATGCCATATGTATTAATGTTACAAACCTATTGAAGTTTCCAATCATGAATAATTAAATTTAATTCATAATATGTTAATTATAGATGTTATTCCCACCATATTACTTTGAAATATTGGTCCACTGTATGGTTCACCTGGTTAGAGAGATTAAACTATGTTTCCTCTACATTACAAATGGATGTAACCATTGAATATTATATGGATATTTTTAAAGGTTAATCTAGGAATCGAAGTCATATATACAGTTTTATTGTAGAGTGATATATTATTAAAGAAGATGTTGAATTCTATACTAATTACTTATCAGATGTTGGTAGTGTAGGTCTCCCAAAATCTCACCATAGTAGACACCTTCTATGAAATGGGATTTCTATAAGAGATGTTTTTACAATTACCATTAAAGAGTATGATCAATATCACCTTTACAATTGACATAATATTATAGATTTTTTTCCATATGTTGAATCCCATAATGTACTTCTTAGACATCTTAATCCATCACGAGATGAAGGATGTATATAAAATACAAATAATAAATTTTTTATAGGATGGTTCTAGGATTATATTTATAAGGAGTTATTTGAAAATCTAAATTCAATTTATGAATTAATTATATTTATAGTTAGGGGACCAAATTTAATTGTTATGTCTTACACTAGTTTTTTAATTAATGGTTATATGTTTTATATAAAGTAAAAGAGATGAAGGTAGTATAATGAAAAGTAATGTACTTACTCTTGTGGATAATGTTATGCATGTATCCAGTTCCAAGGATAAAAATCGAATTTATTCGAATATGTCATATTTCAGTATCATGTAACAGATATAAAAGTTATATTATACAATATTCCAAGGGATGATTCCACATTGAAAATTGATTGACATTAGGAGTGTAGTGAAAGTTGAAAAATTCAGCTTTAGAGAGGAAAATTATAATATGGAATGGTACATATGACAACCGGGCCCCAGTGACAGCACAACCACCCAACCTTAACATGGTCGTCGGGTCCTGGCCCACCAGGTACCACCAGTTTCCCCGCAGACACGTATATAAAAGTTATATTATACAATATTCCAAGGGATGATTCCACATTGCAAATTGATTGACATTAGGAGTGCAGTGAATGTTGAAAAATTCATCTTTAGAGAGGAAAATTATAATATGGAATGGTACATATGACAACCGGGCCCCAGTGACAGCACAACCACCCCGCCTTAACATGGTCGTCAGGTCCTGGCCCACCAGGTACCACCAGTTGCCCCGCAGACACGTGGGGCCCACCCCAGGGTCCACCCACATGCCTGAACGGGTCATCTGACTAATGATAGTCCCCACAGGCCAACACATGTCCTTTACAGTGTGTTTTGTCCTCACTCACACACACCCTCAGAAACTTCCCAGGAGGTCACCCATCCTGATCACTACTCTAGGCCAAGCATGCTTAACTGTGGAGTTCTAATCAGGTAGGCTCCCGAAAAGGAAGGTGCACCTTATTGACATTAGTCATATCATTTAGTCATTTAACCCTTTATCATTTGGGGATGTTACAATCACCCCCCCCCCCCTTTAGAGCACAACGCCCTCGTTGTGGGCCCTACATCTCAACCCAGGTAGTGCACCGCACTTAAGGCTGGGTTCCTCCTCTGATACCAAATATGACAATCGGGCCCTAGTGACAGCACAACCACCCCGCCTTAACATGGTCGTCGGGTCCTGGCCCACAAGGTACCACCAGTTGCCCCGTAGACACATGGGGCCCACCCCAGGGTCCACCCACATGCCTGAACAGGTCATCTGACTAATGATAGTCCCCACAGGCCAACACATGTCATTTCCGGTGTGTTTTGTCCTCACTCACACACACCCTGAGAAACTTCCCAGGAGGTCACCCATGTTGATCACTACTCCAGTCCAAGCACGCTTAACTGTAGAGTTCTAATCAGGTAGGCTCCCGAAAAGGAAGGTGCACCTTATTGACATGAGTCATATCATTTAGTCATTTAACCCGTTATCATTTGGGGATTTTACAGTACAAGGATGAACCGTTCATCATGGAATCACAAGTAGTGTTATTATTTTTTGTCACTGATCCAACATTCAATAATTGATCAATATATTTTTTTGTAACTAAAAAAACTTTTGGGTGAGATGAAAATTCAATTAAGGATGACCCATTTATTGGGATATCACAATCATTTAATAAAGGTCCCAATGTAGACAGGGTCTTATACATTATAGGGGATCATATAGAGAGGATTTGTATCCTTGATAAAGGTTTGAAATCACATTACCATTTAAAAAGAAAAATATATAATACTAAATGAGTAGGTTAATGTTTATTTAATACACTATGATTTCCTCATACTATTATGTGTTCCATACTTCATTTATGTAATCTTTATTAAATTATTTACTAATAATGTAGATAATGAATTGTCTATAAGATGCTGTTACAAATTCTACGGAAGATCACACTATTGATGTTGAAACTTTGGAATTATTAGGGGATCAACAACATGTTTATGAAAAAACAATAATTTTATAGAATCATTGAGGTAACTAAAATTATCAAATCAATAAGAAAATGTATAAAATTTATGTTTGGTTTGAATCAACACAACCAACTAGTTGACCCAACACGTCAATGTTCATTATTTATTTTATATGATATTTGTAATAAATTTCCCTTAATGGTTACATGAAAATACAATATAATCTTTCAGTCACTTCTTACAAAGTATCACCTCATGGATGATGGGAGAAAGTAAACCCCCACCCACCAGTTAAGTATGAACACATTATAAACCAGGAAATATGGAAAGATTTCATTATTCATCATGAATAGGAGTCATTTCGGGAGCATTATAATTTATAATATTTTCTTTTAAATTATTTATTTTACCCACTTTTACTCAAAAAAATTAATTAATGAAACCAAAAAGGATTACAAAAAGTAAGCAACGTACAGAAAAACCAAAGTACCCCTATTGAAAATGAAGGATGTTGTACACTAAACTTGGAAATAAAATGGTATAAATTTTAAAGAAAAATTAAAATTTATATTTGTTATTATTAAATATATGATCCATTTTTATATATAGATTTATGAATAATAATCCAAAGATACTTCCATCCCACATCATTTTCTATGGAAGGAGTCTCATGTAAATAAAGATGGAAACTAGTGGATGAAAACACACAAACGTTATGGAAATCATATGCAAGTATTACATAACATTAATTTGTATTCTTTATAAAAATATGATATAAAAATATATATTTATGTTTAAAATATTATTAAGTTTTGACACAATAATCAACATCAAATTCACATGAATAACAACAAATTTTAGTGTCTTTGAAGTGGTTAAACTAGTATAGCTGCATTAGAGGTGCAGAATTTGGAGTGTCACCTCCGATATATTTTGAGAATAAAAAACTACAACAAGATACAAATGAGATGATGAGGATAATGTTGTCATATAAAGATGATATAAGAGATATTATTATTTATTCTAGTATGCGAGACTAATTTATGTGAAAGGGTTAATGAAAACTAGTAGTGGAACAACAATCAGTGCATGAAAAGCCACATGACCCCACTAGATTTGAGGTTATCCATTCCTCTTATACACCTTACATAGATATGGTCATAACACATTATACTAAATTTTAATCAAATAAATTTTGATAACATTATATGAAAGAAATTATATAGGTTGAAATCATATGTGATTTATATATTAACAACTCATGCACCGCCTAGTTGAAGGGGTGTGGGGTAAAATATTCCTAAAGAAATGATACATAAAAAATAACACCCAAAAGATCATGTGGGTGTGGGTATTGAAGTGTCACTCGACTGAAGTGCTAAGTTATATATTCTAATTGATGATATGGAAGTTTCTATATTTTATAATGCTATTGTAACTTTCATAGAATGGTTGATTAATCTTAGAAAGATACATTGAGTATACCTTCAACAATTTTTTTCAAATGAAAAATATTTAATTGTTTATAATAAGAGGAATGAAATAAGGTATGATATTATTGATATACATAAAAAATGGTAAATATAAGATCAAATTGAGAAAATCTAGTGGATCAACCAATAAATCAAAATGACATTTTGACAGTATATTCACCCCACCAATTCCAATTCCACATATATTAATATTACATATTATTATAGATACAACATTCAAAGATAAAAATATTTCCTACATTGAATAAGAGGTTGAAATATTCAGAGTGTAAATTAAAAATGTGGTTGATCTTGATAGTATAAGGGATATTATCATGTATGAATGGCTGGGCGTATTAGTTTTCAATATATACAAAAATTATATTTCCACAACATGTTTAAACAAAAAATGATATACTATGTTTATTATAGTTCATAAATATTCATTTTTTTATAGGCATATATTTTAATACTATATAAATGTAAACCCCTATAAAGAAATATTTTGAAACATTAATCCTTCTAAATTTTCTTCTAAAAATGTTTCTTTGGAATTGGAAGAAATTGAAATGAAAAAAAAAGAACTGAGCATGGAATTTAAAAAGAAAATAAAATATGGAAAAATCATCTTAATGCCTATAATGATCGGGTAAAACTATATAATAAAATAAAATAAAATATGTTTTTCTTTTTTTAACTATATATCTGAATTTTCATTTGTATGAAGCATTAGATGCTAATTACAATAAATTTAGATACCCAAAATTTCTATTTCTTGGATTTAAAGAATTTATTTACAACAAATAGAAAACACATTATGTCCACTTAGAATTTTTAGTACACTTAAATCCACATTTTATAGGAAAAATTTCAAATTATATGTTTTAGATTGTGTCTTAACAAGAATTTTGTTATGATATGGTGATATTGAAATATAATCTAAATCATGGTATGAGTTCGGTGACTAAACATAAAAATACTATGGATCTCTTCAAATGAAAGTAGATTAAGTTATATATATTTAATATTTATCTATAAAAAGATAATCCAAAATAGTTTATTTATTTTGTTTTAAAACACACATCACATAGCCAAAACTAGGAAAACATGTCTCATACTATTTTCAAAAAACATTACAATGATACATAATTTATTTTTGATATTTATTAATTAGAATCAAATAAATTTGAAATATGATTTGGATAGAATGAAACAAAAGAAGTGTTTTTAATATAAAAGTTTCATTTTAGTTTAAAACACATGTCACATAGCCCAAACAAATAAAACCAAATCATATTTTTTCTAACTTTTTGGAAAATGATATATAATTTATTTTTGACATATTGGAATCTACCAGATGTCAATTATTCTTATGATCTAAATGATATGAATTAAATAGTATGTTTTTGATATAAAAGTTTCATTTTAGTTAAAACGGACATAATATAGCCAAAAAATGAACATGTATTGTTTTCAAACATTGGGACAATGATCCATAATTCATTTAAGGTCTATGGAAATTGGTGGTACATAAATTTAATACATGATGTGTCTGGTATGACTCTAAGTGTGTGTTTTTTATATAAAAGTGTCAGTTTAGGGTAAATTATTTATCACATAGCCAAAACTATGTAAATGATAAAATATTCTCTTCAAAAAATTTAAAAAAGGATACATAATTAATTTTTGGCATGTGGGATTTGACTATAATTAATCCAACAGATGATATGTCCAGTGTGACATAAAGTACATGTTTTTAATAAAAGTGTCAATTTAGTTTAAGAATGTGTCACATTATCAAAACCAATGAAATAAGCTCATATTTTTTTAAAAAAATTAAAAAATTATTAATAATACAGTATTTATTTATTGGAATCGGTTGTACATCAGTATTACACATGATATAAAAAGTATGACCAAAATTGTGTGTTTTAAATATAAGTGTTAGTTTAGTTTAAATCATATGTCATGTATCCAAAACTGAGATAAAAATATTTTTTTTTTTCAAGAATTAGGAAAATTATCCATAATTAATTTGATATGTTTTGTAATTTACTACTGATTAATCCAACGCATGATGTGGCTGATATGACTCCAAGTTCATGTTTTAATTATAAAATTTTCATTTTAGTGTAAAACACATGGCAGAGATCCAAAACCTATAAATGATATTATGTTTTCTTGAATCACTATGAAAATGATCTATAATTAATTTTTAATATGTAGGAATAAATTGGGCATAAATATGACACATGATGTGGCTGATATGACTAAAAGTGTGTATTTTCAATATCCTCCAATGGCCCGAAGGCCTTCATTTTTTATTTATTTTTGATAATCCACCTTTCAATGGGTGAGATGGAACCCTTACAAGGCCCGTAGGCGTAAGTATTACATGGACCATAGGCCTTAGAGGAATTCATTGTCCGTATTCTTTAAACATTAAATTAAACCCAGAATAACTACTTAGAACTGCTCCTCCCCAGCATTTTCATCGTGAAATCAGCTCTCCACCTTTGCATGGTTGTTTGGATAGGCATTCCCATGCATGCATAGGCTTGTCCCGATGGCAGGAGCCATACCCTCTCATTCTTGCAATCTGACTAGATTCTGTTGTGGTGAAATCTCCTTGCACATCCTCCTTGTAGATCTTGTTCTTTGTAGGTTTTCTGGTTTCCATCTACACTTAAGGTGGCCCGAAGGCCTTGAAATGGCCTAAAGGCCTTACTAACCCGAAGTCCTAGGTGGCCTGAAGGCCTTACAGGACTTAGGGACCAAATCGGTGGCCCGAAGGCCCAAACGTGGGCTTATTCCCGGCTGCTACAGTGCCAAACAGTTCCTGCTTCAGTACCTGCTACAGTACCTGCTATAGTACCCACTACCATACTGCTATAGTACCCGCTACAGTACCCACTACAATACTACTACAGTACCCCCAGAAATTATAACTCCACCTGGATTTGATCCCTGGTCACTTCGATGCACATGCAGAGTCTTTACCAACCGGGATAAGGGTCATGTGTTGTATTTTCAATATAAAAGTGTCATTATATGGTAAAACATGCACCACAGAGAAAACATTTAGTAAAAAATCTTGGATAGTCTTTAGAAATTATTAAAATAATCCATATTTCATTTTTTGATTTTATAAACCAAACTCACATTAATCCAACATAAGATGTGGTTGGTTTTACTCAAAGTACATTCTTTTGATATAAAAGTTCTATTTTAGTTTAAAACACATGTCACATAACCAAAATAGAGTAATCATGTTTATATTGTATTGAAACATTAGGGGAAAATAAAAATTCATTTTTTTAATGTTATCTTCTACCATATATCAATCAAACACAAGATTCACCAGGTATGAATCAATGTGTATGTTTTGAATATTATAATGTCATTTTAGTTTAAAATGTGTGTCACATAGCCAAAATAGAGTAAACGAGCTTGGATTATCTTGAAAAGTTTTGAAACTAATCCATAATGCATTTTAAATATGTTGTAATTGAACTCAAATCAGTCCCACACATGATGATGATTATATGACTCAAAGTGCATGTTTTTAATAAAAATTGTCATTTTAGTTTAAAAGACACTTCAGAATGTCAAAACTGAGTAAACAATCTTGTATTTCCTTAATAATTTATGAAAACTATTGATAATTAATTTTTAAAAGGTATGAATTGACCACCCATCCATCCCACACATGATGTTCCTAGTATGAATCAATGTTTTTGTATTCTATATAATTATCATTTTAGTTTAAAATAGCTTTCACATTTTCAAAACCTTGAAAATGAGATAATTTTATTTTCAAAATATATGAAAATGATCCATAATGCAGTTTTTATAAAGGAATTAACCACACATCAATCTAAAACATGATGTGGTTAGTGTGACTCAAAGTGAATTCATTCAATATAGATGTCATTTTAGTTTAAAATACACATCGCATATCAAGTAATATAAAAAAATATTTAATTATTTTCAAATATTATTAAAATATCCATAATTCATTGTATATGTGTAATAATTAATTGTACATTAAACGGATGCATAATGTGTCCGGTAAGACCCCAAGAGAATTTTCTCTAATATAAAAGTGTCATTTTAAAGTAAAACATGTGTCACAAAGCTAAAATGAGAAAATGAAATCATATTGTATTAAAACATTATGAAAAAAATTATAATTCTTTCCAGATTTATATTAATTTACTTGACATCAATTTGACTTATAATGTTTCTTGTATGACTCAAATGCATGTTTTCAATATAAAAGAGTCAGTTTAGTTTAAAATTTGTGTCACATAGCCAAAAGCAATTAAATGATCTCCAAATGTCTTGAAACATTAAAAAACTATTAATAATTCATTTCTGGATTGTGGGAATTGAATTCATGTCAATCCAACACACATTTTGCCTCGTATAACTCAAAGTTTATGTTTTAAATATTAAAGTGTCATTTTAGTCTAATAAAGAGGTCACATAACCAAAAATGAGTAAACAATATTTTATTATCTTACAACATTAAAAAATCATACATAATTTATATTTTATTTGTAGGAAGGAACCACACCTCAATCTGACTCATGATGAGTCTGGTATGACTCAAATTTCATGTTTTCAATATAAGTTTCATTTTATTTTAAAAAAAACATCACAAATCCAAAAATAGTAAAATGATATCAAATTGATTTGAAACTTTATGAAATTGATCCATAATTCATTTACGAAATATAGAAATTTACCACACATCAATCTAACACATGATATGGTCTGCATGACTCCAAGTGCTTGTTTTCAATATACAAGTGTCATTTTAGTGTAAAACATGTTTTATAGAAACCAAACTGAGAAAATGAAATTGAATTGTTTTAAA
The DNA here is from genome assembly GCA_963277665.1 of Viscum album. Classification (NCBI taxonomy): domain Eukaryota; kingdom Viridiplantae; phylum Streptophyta; class Magnoliopsida; order Santalales; family Viscaceae; genus Viscum; species Viscum album. The sequence goes on along the minus strand of OY728145.1, from coordinate 2,004,107,626 downwards.
ACATTATAAAAATCCATAATTCATTTATGGTCTGTATGAATTTATTTCACATCAATATGACATGTGATGTGACAGATATGACTTCAGGTGCATGTTTTTAATATAAATGTGTCATTTTAGTGTAATACATGAATCACATCAACAAAACATAGTAAATGAGATTGTATTATCTTAAAACATTATTAAAAGGATCCATTATTCATTTTTCCTATCTAGGAATCAACCACACAACAATCAAACACATTATATGTCCAATATAACTTAACGTGTGTTTTTTCAATATAAAAGTGTCATTTTAGTTTAAAATAAGTGTCACATAAAAAATAGTGTAAATAGCCTTGGATTTTTTGATACTTTAGGAAAATGATCCATATTTCATTTTTTCATATAGTAAATTACCACACATCAATCCAACACATGATTTGGCCGGTATGACTCCACGTATGTGATGTCAATTTAAAAATTCCATTTTAGTATAATTATATTATTATTAACAATTATCTAGGTAATTAAGATAAGTAATAACTGATAATATATTTAATAGACTCAATAATTATCGGTATAATTTATATAAATTATTAATTAACAATTTATTTATAAAGATTATTAATTAACAATTTATTTAATAATTCATAATATATTTTTTAATTAATAGTATACTTGAAATACAAAAATATAATTAATAATATAATCATTTATAATATAATCATTAATAATATAATTAATATTATATATCATAATATCATTAATATATTTAGTGATTAACAATATAATTCATAATATTTGGATTACATAACATTAAAATTAATTTTATTTTAAATTTTTATATATTTTTACTTAAATAAAGAGTTGTTTTTCTATAGGATAAGCTTTTGTATAGAGGTCGATCATTGGAAAAATATTACTATAGAAGTTAAAATTTTGTGTATTGGTTGTAATTTTTTTGATTAGTTATATATATCCCATCATTGAAAATAATTTTTCTACAAATTTTTAATTAAAGTTATAGTATAATGTTATATTTTTATTTCAATATGGTTTTCTATAATAATCACAATCCAATTTGATTATATCTTTTGAATCTAGTTCTATTATAGGGTTGCTGAAAGGTTGAATGTTTTTTAGCAACAACATATCTTTTATTAGAACTAAAAGAAAACACTGATAAAGTTGGGGCTCTTTTAAGGACACTCCAACAGTCATAATTTATTTCCACTAAAAATCCTATTTCTAGAATTGATATAAACTTGTTCTATGGTTGTGGTAATTAGAAATAATTAAGCAATTTAGAATATATTGGCATGTTTGATATATTTAATATTTTTGTATGAATTGGATATTTATTTCCTATGATATATGAATTTTTATATCGGTCATAGAAAGGAAATTCTCATTGTGTATGAAGTCCTATAAGCCTGTAAGTGGCCCTTACATGAGAATTTAAATTGGGTCAATTGATCTATAATTTTCCCTTATCATGGGTAATGTGACAATGGTATTTGTAAGAAGGTATAAAATTAGAATTCATAAAGAGTTCATTAACACATGGTATATGAGGTTCACCCTTAGAATGGGAATTTTCCATGTGACGGCTGTGAATGTGTGGTTGGTCCTTGGCATGGGTATTTGGCTAGACCCGAGGATGAGTATGGAGAGATTCATCTAACACTGTTCTAAAGCAGGTTTGGATGACCCAAGGAATAAACCTGGAGCCCAAGGTTCATCAGTTTTATTTATATTTTCATCATTTAATTATGAATTAGTGCCTTAATATATCATATTGTTTCACACACTATTATTTTAGTTGAGAATTTTTTAGGCAATGTTGGTGGTGGATTACTGAGTTTTACTCGCACCCTATTTGAGTTGTCTTTTGGAACCTGGGTAGACTTTATTGATATAGGTCTGGGGAATCAAAAGGGGCCCTACAGTTGATTGGTTGTTTTCATTCTAGTACTAGAGCTTGGATATAAGACCAAGAATGGTGTTTAGGAATGCTAGTGGGAATCTTTATTTTTACTCTCTTAAGGTTATTTTCTTGTTTGACATTCAATATGACATTTATTTTTTCATATAATATGGAATGACATGGTTTATTATGTTTTGATTTATTTGAAATTTCATGTCTCTTGATTAGATTTCATTTATATTGAATTTTTTATCCTATTTAAATTCATATTAATATTCATTACTAGAAGGTATAGTCACCACGCTATACACATTAGAATGTCACCACTAGTCAGTAGCCGATGGCATAAGAGGAGGCGTTCTTAATGTCCTGAGGTGACATGTATTGGTTAGATAATAGAGCACCAGGCCCAAGATAGTATAAAATGGTATCAAAGTCGGAATTTCATTTCTCTTTACTATTTGGGAACGACATATAGAAGAATAATATGCGTTATAACTTGGTAATAAGCTCAATCATGGGAGTATCTAACACCTGTGCATGGGGAAACCCAAGTCACCATAATAGAAATGTCCATTATTAGAACTAGAAAAGAGCTTTTTCTGTGATACAAATTAATCAAACTCAAAGCGTATTTAAAAAATAAAACCATTTAGTATATCTTGTAAAAGTATAGATAAAGGACCACTTTATTAGTGATAAAATAGAATCAGTGATAAATATTAACTTTTCATCACTTTCCTTAGACCTGATAGTTGTGAAAATTTTCATCACTTGGCTAATTCTAAAAAAGATCATAACAGTTCAGAAAATCTATAGCCCTATAGTATCCTTATGAAAAATAACCACATCAAAAAACATACATATTGGAATAAAAATATAATGTAAATTAAGTTGGAATAGAAATATTACATTTTGAATCATTTAAATACAAATATTACATAAAAAATATTTTCATTAATTCTATATCTTTAAATAATCAACAAAATTATAAACCAATAAAAAAATAAAAAAAATATTCTTTTCCAATGGTCAACAATGATACAAAATATTTTCCTTATAATAAAAATAATTTTTTTTAGTAAAAATATAAAAAAAGGAATAAAAATCTAATTTTAATGTTATGTAATCCATATATGATAAATTAAATTGTTAATTTTATATTAATTACTAATAATACTATTAATTAATAATTATGTTATGAATTATTAATTACATTTTTAATTAAATGTATATATATATTATATCATTAATTACAGAATATATTAATGATATTATTAGTTATTTATTATCTTAATTACATAAATAGTTGTTAATAATTATATCACTAAATTTATATTTCACTTTTATAATGAAAACATAAACTTTGAGTCATATGGATCAAATTTTGCATCTAATTAATGTGTCTATAATTCCCACATTGCACAATTGAAATCTAGATCATTTTACTAAATTTTTAAAATAATATGAGCTCATTTTCATGGTTTTGACTAGTGGACATGCGTTTTAAACTAAAATGACACTTTTATATTAAAATTAATTACTTTTAGTTGTCCTACCCATATCGTGTATTATATTTTTGTGTGGTTAATTACTACACATCACAAATCAATTATGGATAATTTTAAAAAACTATTAAAACATTTCAACCTCATTTTCTTATTTTTAGTTATGTAGCATGCATTTTCAACCCAAATGACAATTTTATATTAAAATAAATAATTTCAATTCATACCAACCACATAGTGTGTAAAATTGATGATTAGTTGATTACTACATATCATAAATTAATTATCGATCATTTAAAAAAACGGTAAACAATCTAAGATCGTTTTCTTGGTTTAGGACATGTGAATAATGTTTTAAACTAAAATTACACAATTATATTGAGAGCACACACTTTGTTTCATACCACCCACATCGTACATCATAATGATGTGTGGTCGATGCCTATGTATCAAAAATAAATTATAAATAATTTTTTAATGTTTCAAAACAATCCAATCATGTTTGATCAGTTTTGGATACGTGACGAGTGTTTTAAAGTAAAATGACAGTTTTGTTGAAAACATGCACTTTGAGTCATATAACACACATCGTTTTACAAATCGATGTATGGAAAATATGTACATGTTTTAAATGAATTATGGATAATATTTATAAAGGTGAAAAAATATGACATTTTCTTCAATTTTTTGGCATTTGAAAAACATTTTAAAATAATATGGTATGTTTATATTTAAAAATAATTCTTTGATTCTTATCAACCACATCAAGTGTTTGATTGATGTATGGTCAAATCCTACAAGTCACAAATGATTTTTGATTCATTTTACTAATATTTTAATATAATATGAGATCGTTTCTATGTTTTTTACATGTGATTTGTGTTTTAAACTAAAATTACACTTTAATATTGAACATACACTTCGATTCATAACCACCCCATCATATTTTGGATTGACATGAGGTTGATTAAAACACCTCACGAATGAATTATGGATCATTATTCTAATTTTGGAAAACATTCCAAGATCATTTGAACAGTTTTGATAGTATGGAACCAATTTTAAACTAACATGCCACTTTAATATTGATAACATATATTTCGAGTCATACCAGCCAAATCATGTATCGAACTACCATGTGGTCAATTACAACACATAAAAAATGAATTTTGTAAAAATTTGTTGAATCCTTGCTCATTTCCATTGTTTTTGATATGTGATATGTGTTTTAAAGTAAAATGAAACTGGTATTAAAAGCAATTACTTTCAGTCATACCACACAAATCATGTGTCCGATTCAAATTAAGTAGATTCATATACATAAAAATGAATTGTGTATAATTTAATAATATTTTAAAACAACCAGATATTTTTTTCTCATATTTGGAAAAGTGATATGCATTTTAAAATAAAATTGCAGTTTTATATTGAAAACACACAATTTAAGTCTTATTAACCACATCATATTTTTTATTTATGTTCAGTTTATTCCCACACATAAGCAATTAATTATCAATCATTTTTAGATAATTTCAAAAAAAATATGATATTGTATTATTGATTTTGGATCTTTGATGCACATTTTAAATAAAAAATGAATCTTTTTTATTGAAAACACACACTTAAAGTCATAACGACCACATCATGTGTTGAATTGAAATTCAGTATAATCTTACACATCTCAAAATAATTTTGGAACATGGTCCAAAATATTTAATGCATTATGAACACATTTTTTCAGTTTTATAATGTGAAATGTGTTTTAAACTAAAATTAAACTTTTATATTGAAAACATTCACTTCAATAAATATTTTCTACATTGTCTCCCATATTGACATGTGGTCAATTCCTACACATCAAAAATAATTTATGGATATTTATTTTAGTTTTTTCGAAAAACATATGCTATTGTTTTCTCATTTTTGGCTTTGTGACTTGTATTTTAAAGTAAAATAAAAGTTATATTTAAAACACACACTTAAATTCATACCACCCACATCATGTGTTAGATTGATATGCATGAAGTTCATATACATCAAAAAATAATTATAGATCATATTCTTGTAGTTAAAAAAATCTATTATCATTTTATTAGTTTTGACATTGTGAAATGTGTTTTATACTAAAATAAAACTTTAATTTTGAAAACAGGAACTTCGAGTCAAACAGACCACATCATGTGTTGCATTTTATGTGTGTTAAATTGATAGACGTGAAAAATTAATTATGGATCCTTTTTCTAATGTCTCAAAAAAATCTGAGGACGTTTTCTTATTATTGGATATATGACATGCGTTTTAAACTAGATTGAAACTTCTAAATTAAAAACACATATATTGAGTCGTAAATACTATATCAAGTGTGTAATTGATGTGTGGTCGATTCCTATATTTCAAAAATAAATTATGGATCATTGAATTAATGCTTTAAAATAGTCTAAATTCATTTACATAGTTCTGACAATGTGATAGAAGTTTTCAACTAAAATGAATCTTTTATATTTAAAACACGCACTTTGATCAATATTTTATTCCTCTTTTATACTTTGATAAATTTAAAATTTAAGATAATAATAAAAATATATATAGTAATTCCAATTCTAGATAAATTTTATTTTACAAAAAATTATATATATAACATTACGATACTAATGCTTCACATCCCAAATGTATCTCTAAGGTCCTAGTATTTACTAGATCAGAAAAGTAATAGGTAATCACCACAAAAATAGGTAGGAAAACATTCTGACACATTGTACCATTCCCACTCATCATAAAATAAATGATCTTATTCTTTTGAGTATGTAAAATATTGGTAGTATTGGTAGTAATGAGAAAATATAGTAAAATAAACAATTCAAAAAATATTTTAAACTAAATTTTATTTACCTTTGAAAACTATCTATTTGGGGATGCTAGTTTATTTATGGTTTATAATATAATTAATTATTTTGAAAACAAAATATCCACAATTATAATTATTATTATTATTTTGTTTCAAAAACAAAATTAAATTTTTACAATATAAGTATATAGTTTGGAAATAATTTTTGATAGTTTAATATTACTATATATACCTTAATTATCTTCCATTTGAAGAAATCCATAAGATTTTTGGTTCCATTCACTAAACTCATACCATGAATTAACCAACATTTATAGATCTCCAAATCATAAAAAAAATCTTTTAAAACACAATTGAAAAGTTATATTTTAAAATTTATTTATAAAATGTTGTTTAAAATGTATTGAAAATTCAAAATGTTCAACATTTATGATTTATTTTTTAAAAATGCATGCTTTGGATTCAAAAAATAAACATTTGGGGTATCTAAATTAATTTCGATTTGAAAATAGTGCTTCCTAAAAAAATTAATGAAATAAAAAAAATATATTGCATAGGATTAGATTGAAGAGTTTTACCTTTTTGTTATAGCAAACAATATGAGCCTATGATCAGTTATTTTCTTTCTAAATTTCGTTCAAAGGTCATATTTTTTCTTTTCAATTTCTTTTGATTCGAAATAAAAATTTTCTATAGGAATGATATAGTGATTAATGAGTCCAAATCTTTCTTCATAGGTTTTTCGCTTTATATTATTTTAATAATATTACACCAATAGAAAATATGAATATTTATTAATTTTAAGGAACATAGTAGATAATTTTTTAGGAAAATATGTTTTTAAAATGTACTGCATGTGTGTTTTCAAAATTGAGTCTCCTGGATATTCAAACATCACAATATCAATTATAATCTCAAGCCCAACCACATCTGTAATGGAATCTCTAAATATTTTTTCTAAATATTTAATGTATTACATATTTACATATTTGAATGTTGAATCTTCATAAAATTGTAATGTTAATATATTTGGTAGGGGAACTGGTGCGATGAAGTTACTATTGGATGGTTCTTTTGATTTCATGGTCGATCCACTAGACTGCCTTGATTTGTCCTTCTATTTACTATTTTTTTTGTGTTTTGGTAATTCCATACCTCATTTAAAAACTTTTTTCATTAACTATTAAAGGTTATTCATTTGGAAAAAAAATTAATTATACACCTCATGTATCTTTATAAGATTATATGACCATGAAATGAAAGTTCCAATAGAATTATCATCAGTTGTAACATCCATATCATCAAGAGGAATAGGAAACTCATTGATCAGCTCATGAGATACTTCAATACCCCCAGTCGTGTGATATTTCAGGATTATTTTATTTTGTATCATATATATTGGTATATTGTACATTTTACCCCTTCCAATAAGGTGATGTATGGGTGTTTATAGATACAAATCACATGAAATTATACCCTATATAATTTTTTAGTATAATATTATCTAATATTGTTTGATACACATTTTTGAGAAATAGTTACAAAAAATTATTAACATTGGCAAGGAAAGTGGATGAGGGGAATGGATTGCACCAAAGCTATTGTGTTTATATAGTTTTTTAGGTACTGATCATTATTCCACTACTACTTAACTTTAGTCCTTTCACTTATAATGGTCCTCTAAACCAAACTGAACAATAATATCTTTCATAACATCTATCTAGGTCTGCATGATTTTCATTATCTCATATGAAGTTCCTTGTAAATTTTCTTTTCTCAAAATATTTTCGAGGTGAAACTCCAAAACCCCGACCTCTAATGTGGGTCATATTGTTTTGGATTATTCAAATATACTACAAGTAGTTTTTCATTTGGTGTAGTCAATTTTTATGCTTGCGTCTAAACCGTATAAAAAATAAATTAACATAAATAAATATTTTTATGTAAAAGTGTTTTAAAGAGTAAAAAATTATGATTATGTCATACTTAAACATTATTCCCATACTGATTGTGTGTTTTTATCTTATATTTTATCTTTTTAATTTACATAATCCTCCTTACATAACACATCATGTGAGATGGAATTGTTTTTGGATTTCGATTCAATGATATGACTAAAAAATATATATTATTTCATATTTCATAAAGTATTTAATATATAGTTAATATACATACTATTTTCTTATCAATTCAAGTGTACCCAATCCTTGCTTTATGTTAGGGGTAAAGGGTTTTTTAAGCACGTAGAATATTTTTATCACTCATTTTCTATTTAATAAATTAAAAATTAAAAATCAAAGTGTATAAAATAAATATTTTCAAACAAAATATTATTGATTATTAGGAACCCAAAATGATTTATCATTACAACGACTAATGAAATCTTCTTATGTTTCCTAGTTTATAATGTGTGGATACATGGATGGGGGGTTCCAATTTACTTTTCTCTAAGAATCCATAAGATGATTCTTTTTGTGAAGTTTATGGAAGATGCGATAAGGTTTTCTAGTGACCATTGAGACTTATTTCTCAGGGAAATCATCTAAAACAATTCAAATCTACAAGAAAAAATAAAAAATGAATCAATGTTTTATTATATAATTTTGCATGAAAGATAGAAATATTATCATAACATACCCTAATATTTTCCCAAATGGTTTCCTTAAATGTTGGAACAAAATTTTATCACATATCTATATCAATTAGATTATGCATTCTCATTATGATCATAATGTAGTGAATTAACATTAACATTTTGGGGTTAATTGGTTGGCCATGTTGATTCCATCCAACCATACATTTTAAAAATTTTCTCTTTTCCTTAATAATTTTATTTTACAAGGTGATGTTATTTCATTTTTCTTTTTCATCTATGTGTTGTTCATAACCTAATAATTTTTCAATTTCAGCATCAATAGTTTGTTCTTCCTTAAGGTTGGTAACATCATCGTGTGGAGAAGTTATTATCTACATGATTGGTTAAACATTTAATTTATATTATGTAACTCCATTAGAGAGAACATAATATTATGAGTAAAATCACATTATATTAAAAACTCTCTAACATATTCATTAAACTCTCTCTTTTTTATTTAAAGTTTGAAGTGTTTTGGATCCTCTATCAAGTATCCAAAACCCCTCTTTATGGTCCCCTTTAATGTATAATATACTATCTGGATTGAGACCACCATGAAATTATTATGATCTACCAATGAAATGGATATTCTCAATTGAATTTTCATATAACCCCACTTTTGTTTTAGTCACCAACAATACAATTGACCAATTCATGGTTGCTATATTTGGGACTTAAATACTTTCATTACATGTGATTCACTTCATAATAGATCATCCTAATACCCTTACTCAATGAAATTCACTTTCATGAAGACCAATGCATCACATTTAACATCAATTATGTTTTCAGCCCATTTAATGTTGAAAATAGGCACTTAAAATTTTGTATAATACAACTCATGTATCAATTCAATGATGCTAAAATATGACATATTTTCATAAACTAAAACTTTTTCCTTTAAACTAGATAAGAGAAAAACCTATGTCACCAGAGTAACTCACCTATTTTTCATAATAGTGTTTTAATATTGTTCATTTGTATATAATATACATCTATTAATCAGAAAATCTACTATCAGATATAACATTTACTTTTTTCTTCCGAACAAGCCATCAAATTCATTCAGAAATTAAATTAGGATTTGTAGATAAAACCTAGTAAATAAGATCTCGTAATAATCATATAGATTTTTCATTATGGGAATTTGATATCCATCCTTTATCCCTTGATGGATTCAAATGTATAATAAATACCTAGTTTTCTTCAATGTATGAATAAACATTTTTTTTATGTAAAACATAAATGTGAGCTTGCTCTCGAACTGTGATCGTAATTATAACAACATGTATTCCTGAAATCACTAATACAATAAGGCATCCACTATGATGAGACTTTGAGAGAACAATGCTATTAATATATGATGGGTAATTAATACAAAATTCAACAGCTTTATCAATAATTTAACACTCTATAATATATCCTTTTTCGGATTTTTTTTATTGATATACCATTTAAAAATATTTATATAACATTCAATGGGGTACATCCATTTGTAATTAGCATAACCATTTAATTTAATTTAAATAACCAAGTTAAACATCTAGTAGAGTATTATATTAAAGAATGATAGAGGGAAGAATATCTCCAATTCATATAATATGATTGTAATCTCATTATTCATGATTGGGAACATCACTATGTCTATGAAATTACAGCATATGGCATTGAAAAAAAGTGAAGTCTTGTTAATGTTTGTGATACACTTTTATCAAGAATAAAATGTAAAGAAACATGTATCAAATATTTAATCAAAACAAGTTATTCAAGTGATTTTAGACCTTGCGCCTTAGAATTAGTCCTTCACATGACATTCTTGATATTTGATGAATACACCTATGAAACTGTTACACTGTTAAAAAATTTGAAAAATCTAAATTTTTCTAATCTGGAATGATTATAAGCTAATATAGGAGATAATATTACCTTACTTGTCACGACCCGTCCTCAGGGCCCGTGTCGTGACTACCCCAAACTCGCCTTCCATAGGCCAGGGGCTGGCGACTAGCACCAAAGACATAATTCTCGATAACTGGGAAGGCATCGCCTTTGCTGCTAGTCGCCAGTCCCTGGCCTATGGAAGGCGGGCTTGGGGTAGCCACGGTACAGGCCCCGAGGATGGTTCATGACAAATTGGTATCAGAGGTCATTTGTCACGACCCGTCCTCGGGGCCCGTGTCGTGACTACCCCCAAGCCCGGCTTCCATAGGCCATGGGCTGACGACTAGCACCAAAGGCGTAATTCCCGATAACTGGGAAGGCATTACCTTTAGTGCTAGTCGCTTGCCCTTGGCCTATGGAAGGCGGGTTGGGGTAGTCACGGCATGGGCCCCGAGGACGGGTCGTGAAAAAATTGTATCAAAGGAGTCGGTTCTACCGCAGAACTTAAGACTCTGATATTTTCTTTCTGTGAAGCAATAGTGTTAAGGGTACTGAGTGTGGTTTTCAGTTCAGGGAGTCCAGTATTGGTGCGGTGGCCGACGTATCCGTACACCAGGACCCTGACTTCTGATTTCCGAATTTGTGCACGAAAACACTGATTGCGTGTGTGTTTCCAAAAGTTTTAAAGTCAGCTCAAACCAGGTCATCTCACCAGGTATAAATCTTTGACTGTGTCGCATCTATTCAGGATGTCTCCACACAGACAGTCAGTTGGAGTTTCCAAGAGAGTACTCGATGACGGCTCACTGAGCGATGAGGCTCTGGTGCAGTGCCCTTTTTACTATGTTGGCACCCTCGGGTGGTGTACCAGTAGCACCACCACCTGATGGGCAGGAGATGCCACCAGCCATACTAGAAAACTGTTCACGCTGGCAGAGCGCGATGCACGAGTTCCAGGAGTAGCGACCTCCGAGGTTACGAGGCGAGGCAGATTCCCAGATGTAGAGGACTGGTTGGAGGCGATTTCTAGAGTTTTCCGCCTAGCTGAGGCACCAGTGGAGTGGATGGTGGACATGGCTACTAGTTTTTTCTAGTGAGTGACCATGAGGATGGTCTGCATAGCGATGAGGCTTCGGTACATGGACCGATGCCTAAGATAGTGCCTTCGGATAGTGTGTCAGCTATACACCACTACCTGTTGGTCTGCAGTTACAACCGGTGGTACTGGCAGGTGACACATGTAGGCTTACTTCGTTACACGTGTTCTAACATCTGATACCCTCAAGTTCTGAGGTGAGCCCGACTCACAGGCGGCTGAGGACTGGCTTGAGAAGGTGGCTGAAAGTTTTTTAGAGCTTATACAGCTTCGTCAGGATGACGAGTCGGTAGCTGAGTATTCATCAAGGCGTACCGATCGTTCTTAGTACTTGATGACTGTGATATGATCAGTTCTTTAGAGCCCGTACATCAGAGCGTGGTGTGTTTAAAGGATATCCGAGTAAGCACTCTTTTCTCTATGGCGACTAGCACTAAAGGCAATGCCTTCCCAGTTATTGGGAATTACGCCTTTGGTGCTAGTCGTTAGCCCCTGGCCTATGGAAGGCAAGATTGGGGTAGTCACGACATGGGCCCCGAGGACGGGTCGTGACAAATGACTTCTACAGACCAATTTGTCACAACCCGTCCTCGGGGCCCGTGTCGTTACTACCCCAAGCCCGCCTTCCATAGGCCAGGGGCTGTGGACTAGCACGAAAGAAAATTCCTTCCCAGTTATCTGGAATTACACCTTTGGTGCTAGTCTCCAGCCCCTGGCCTATGTAAGGCAGGCATGGGGTAGTCACGGAACGGGCCCCGAGGATGGGTCGTGACAAATTGGCCCGTAGAAGTCATTTGTCACGACCCGTCCTCGGGGCCTCTGCCATGACTACCCCAAGCCCACCTTCCATAGGCCAGGGGCTGGCGACTAGCAACAATGGCATAATTCCCGATAACTGGGAAGACATTGTCTTTAGTGCTAGTCGACAACCCCTGTCCTATGGAAGGCAGGCTTGGGGTTGTCATGGCATGGGCCACGAGGATGGGTCGTGAAAATTTTGTCCGCAGAAGTCATTTGTCATGACCCGTCCTTGGGGCCCGTGCCGTGACTACCCCAAGCCCACCTTCCATAGGCCAGGGGCTGGCGACTAGCACCAAAGGCATAATTCCCAATAACTGGGAAGGCATTGCCTTTAGTGCTAGTCGCCAGCTCCTGGCCTATGGAAGGCGGGCTTTGGGTAGTCACGGCACGGGCCCTGAGGACGGGTCGTGACAAATTGGTATCAGAGGAGTCGGTTCTACCGCAGAACGTAAGACTCTAATATTTTCTTTCTGTGAAGCAATAGTGTTAAGGGTACTGAGTGTGGTTTTCAGTTCAGGTAGTCCAGTGATGGTGCGGTGGCTGACGTATCCGTACACCAGGACCTTGAGTTATGATTTCTGACTTTGTGCATGAAAACATTGATTTCATGTGTGTTTCCAAAATTTTTAAAATCACCTCAAACCAGGCCATCTCACCAGGTATAAATCTTTGACTGTGTCGCATCTGTTCAGGATGTCTCCACGCAGACAGTCAGTTGGAGTTTCTGAGAGAGTACTCGATGACAGCTCACCGAGCGATGAGGCTCTAGTGTAGGGCCCTTTTTACTATGTTGCCACCCTCAGGTGGTGTACCAGAAGCACCACCACCTAATGGGCAGCAGATCCCACCAACCATACTAGTGAACTGTGCATGCTGGAAGAGCATGATGCACGAGTTCCAGCAGCAGCGACCTCTGAGGTTACGAGGTGAGGCAGATTCCCAGACACAGAGGACTGGCTGGAGGTGATTTCTAGAGTCTTCCGCCTATTTGAGGCACCAGTGGAGTGGATGGTGGACTTGGCTACTAGTGTTTTCCAATGAGTGACCATGAGGATGGTCCGCATAGCGATGAGGCTTCAATACATGGACCGATGCCTGAGATAGTGCCTTCGGGTAGTGTGTCAGCTATACATCACTACCTATTGGTATGCAGTTACAACCGGCGGTACCAGTCGGTGAAACATGTAGGCTTACTGCCTTACACGTGTTCTAACATCATATACCCTCAAGTTCCAAGGCGAGCCCGACTCACAGGTGGATGAGGACTGGCATGAGGAGGTGGCTGAATGTTTTCTTGAGCTTATACAACTTCGGCAGGACGACGAGTCAGTAGCTGAGTATTCATCGAGGCGTACCAATCGTTCTTAGTACTTAATGACTGCGATATGATTAGTTCTTTAGAGCTTGGACCTCAAAACGAGGTGTGTTTAAAGGATATCTGAGTAAGCACTCTTTTCTCTATGGAGACTAGCACTAAAGGAAATGTATTCCCAGTTATCGGGAATTACGCCTTTGGTGCTAGTCGCTAGCCCCTGGCCTATGGAATGCGGGCTTGGGGTAGTCACAGCACGGGCCCTGAGGACGGGTCATGACAAATGATTTCTGTGGACCAATTTTTCATGACCCGTCCTCAGGGCCCGTGCTGTGACTACCCCAATCCCTCCTTCTATAGGCCAGGGGCTGGTGACTAGCACGAAAAGCAATGCCTTCCCAGTTATCGTGAATTACGCCTTTGGTCGGAGTCGCCATCCTCTGGCCTATGGAAGGCGGGCTTGGGGTAGTCACGGCATGGGCCCCGAGGACAGGTCGTGACCAATTGGTCCATAGAAGTCATCTGTCATGACCCGTCCTCGGGGCCCGTGCCGTGACTACCCCAAGCCCACCTTCCATAGGCCAGGGGCTGGCGACTAGCACCAAAGGCGTAATTCCTGATAACTGGGAAGGTATTGCCTTTGGTGCTATTCGCCAGCCCCTGGCCTTTGGAATTCGGGCTTGGGGTAGTCACGACATGGGCCCCGAGGACGGTTTGTGAAAAATTGGTCCACAGAAGTCATTTGTCACGACCCGTCCTCAGGGCCCGTGTCGTGACTACCCCAAGCCCGCCTTCCATAGGCCAGGGGCTAGCGACTAGCACCAAAGAGGTAATTCCCGATAATTGGGAAGGCATTGCCTTTAGTACCAGTCTCCAGCCCCTAGCCTATGGAAGGCGGGCTTGGGGTAGTCACGGCACGGGCACCGAGGACGGGTCGTGAAAAATTGGTATTAGAGGAGTCGGTTCTACCGCAGAACATAAGACTCTGATATTTTCTTTCTGTGAAGCAATAGTGTTAAGGGTACTGAGTGTGTTTTTCAGTTCAGGGAGTCCAGTGTTGGTGCGGCGGCTGACGTATCCGTACACCAGGACCCTGACTTCTGATTTCCGACTTTGTGCACGAAAATAATGATTGCGTGTGTGTTTCCAGAAGTTTTAAAGTCAGCTCAAACCAGGCCATCTCACCAGTTCTAAATATTTGACCATGTCACATCTGTTCAGGATGTCTCCACGCAGACACTCAGTTGGAGTTTCTAAGAGAGTACTCGATGACGGCTCACCGAGCGATGAGGCTCCAGTGCAGGGCCCTTTTTACTATATTGGCACCCTCGGGTGGTGTACCAGCAGCACCACCACCTGATGGGCAGCAGATTCCACCATCCATACTAGAAAACTGTGCACGCTGGCAGAGCGCGATACACGAGTTCCAGCAACAGTGGCCTCCGAGGTTACGAGGCGAGGCAGAATCCCAGACGCAGAGGACTGGCTGGAAGTGATTGCTAGAGTTTTCCCCCTAGCTGAGCCACCAGTGTAGTTGATGGTGGACTTGGCTACTAGTTTTTTCCAGTGAGTGACCATGAGGATGGTCCGCATAGAGATGAGGTTTCGGTACGTGGACTGATGCCTGAGATAGTGCCTTCAGGTAGTGTGTCATCTATACATCACTACCTGTTGGTCTGCAGTTACAACTGGCGGTATCGATAGGAAACACATGTAGGCTTACTGCCTTAAACGTGTTCTAACATGAGATACCCTCAAGTTATGAGGCGAGCCCAACTCACAGGCGGCTAAGGACTGGCTTGAGGAGGTGGATGAAAGTTTTCTTGAGCTTATACAGCTTCGGTAGGATGACGAGTCGGTAGCTGAGTATTCATCGAGGCATACCGATCATTCTTAATACTTGATGATTGCGATATGATCAGTTCTTTAGAGCTCGGACCTCAGAGCAAGGTGTGTTTAAAGGATATCCGAGTAAGCACTCTTTTCTCTATGAATTCCTACTTATGTTAGGGTTCTAGAAAGAACCTTTGTGGTTGAATGTTCTTTGGCTGATCGGTTTTAGCCAGTGAATGTTAGCAGTGGGAAGATGTGAACTGGTGCCTGTCTCTGATACTTGGGCATGCGATTGTTTCAAAAAGAGGAAATATTAAGGATAGATAAATCTGCAGAGTAGTAGACGTGGAGGGCAGGGGAAGAGAGTAGCTGCATGCGGTCTAGGAGTGTGACCCAATGGCTCTAAGAATGATTCGAGGGACAGTCTATGTCCACTACTAGCTGTCGTAGTAACAGACGTTGATATGAATCATTTTTTCCTTCCACGAATCGTGTCCCCGACCTAGAGTACCCGGTTAAAATCGTAGACTTGACCCTCACGTCTGGAGATACCTTGGGAGGAGACTCGATAATCACACTTACGCCGATAGTGTGATCTGACCCATGAGGCGAGAGTTTTGGTTGGAATCTCTTGGTGGCAGCGTCGAGGCCTTACGACGTTGGTCTGAGTATGGATTAGATCCACAGTTCATACATGGATTGACTATATTAGGCAAAAAGGTTGTGGTTTATCTACAATGTTGGGATGGGGTTTTCATTGGTCGGTGAAAAGGAAAACCCAGGCAGCACAGGATGGAATCATGCATAAGAGGGTGCATTCAATCACTCAGGAGATGGACAAACTTACCTTTGTGCCAGAATTCTCCAGAGTTGCGGCACCACTCCCAGCAGAGCTTTTAGGAGCTGGGTTGACCAATGTGCCCAACCTGTGGGTAGTGATTGCCTTTGGATCACGGCAGATGAGACTGCACAGAGCTGACAGGAAGCCTCTAGAGTTCAAGGATGACAACCATGTTCTTATACAGGTCTCACCTCAATGAGGTTTACGGAGATGTGGCCAAGGCGTAACGTAATCTTCGTGGTTCATTAGACATTTCCAGGTCTTCAGCTGGGTAGGAGAGGTGGTTTACCGCTTGACCTATCCACCTCAGTTGCATTGGGTGCACGGCAACTTCCACGTATCTCAACTAAGGAGATACGTGCTTGACCTGACGCATGTCATCGACCATGGGGAACTGGACTTTGGCGATGGGGTGACTTTTGTGGGGTTCCAGTAGAGGTTGAGGATCGACAGGAGTAGATCCTACGAGGACGGTCGATTCCATGGGTGCACTTTCACTGGCAGTACGGAAACCTCCAGGTGCGCACATGGGAGCGAAAGGCTCATATGCGTGCTCAGTACCGCTTTTGTATCCCTAGTTTGTGTTAAAGCTTTACGAGGATGTAAATCCCTAAGGTGGGAGTAATGTAAAGACCCGTAGAATTCAAGGGAAATTTTTTCTTAGTTTTCTTTGGGATTTTACAAGAACGCAGTTTCTGACGGCGTCTGATTCCGAGGCCCGGTGAGCCCGGAATCAATTTCCGAAGTTTAGATCGGGTACGTTTAGTGAACGAACGAGCAGGTTTTTCTATCTTTTGAACTATTACTCGGAATTGAAATCTGAGGACATCGATTAACTCGCAGCACTGGTATTTTCTTATGAGGACTTTTACCGTAGGTGCGTTTGCTTGGGAGAAGAAGTTAAATTTTGGGGTTTATGGAAGAAATAAATAAAATTGTGAACAATTTTATTTTTGTTAACCAAGGGAGTTAAATTCTACCATGGGAAGTTATTGGTGGGACCCAAAACCACCCATCTTCCCATGTGTGGATATGTGGGAGGTGGGGCCCACACAAGACCCTAACCCCCCTTGATCTTCCCGTAACCCCCTTGACCTCCCATAACTAACTTCCCTCTTTATCTTATGTGACTCTTCCTCTTCCCTCTTCCTCTTTCACTTTAACTTTTGCCAAACTCCATGATTAATTAATGAAACCTACACAATTAATGAATTATGTTATTCAAATTTTGAATGGATTGGAAGATTAATTAAAATAAGGTGGATTCTTATTTTAATAGGGTTTTCATAGGTTTAGTGGGGAGAACCCTCTTGAGAGAGAGCTTTGTGAAGGGATAGGGGTTTTCCTCCATCGTTGAAGAACACCGAAACCTCCGGAAAGGAACGACACACCCTTACATGAAGAACGAAGACGCACCCTCTATCCTCTTCCTCATACGACAAGAGAGGAGACGTCGATTCTTCTTCGGGTGCACTTCTACAATGACGGATGTGACGAACACCAATGACCGTCGTCACTCTCTATTCCTTCTTTGCAACGCCGTTCTACCGCGATGTTCGACTTCCATGACTCGATGACGTGCGACGTCTTTTCGAGGTATGGGTTAATTGCTTTTGTTCATGAGTCATCCTTTTCCGTTCTTCGTCTGTGTATTTTTGGCCGCTTGATATCCACTTAACGGAAGGAGATCGGACCGCACGAACATGGACGACTCTCCTTCCCCTTTTGTTGTTGTGATATTGCAGTTCTAAAGGAGATGGCACGGTGCATAGGCACCATGTGGAAACAAGGAGGATCATCGGAGAAGAAGCGCGGCGCAACTGCGCCGCGCCATAGAGGCCAAACGAAATCGTGGCCGGAGTCGGGGCCACAGAAGTGAATCAAAAACTCCGCAGTTGTTTAATTGACGTGTGGATCGACGGGCGATGACGAATCGGGCCGAAATGGCGTTTGAATTACTTCGTAGTAAAGATTGGGTCCCAGGAGGACTGTTGGAGAAGGAGACAGGAGAAACGGACCACCGGAGCGCGTCTGGTGGTCCGTAGAAGGCGGCGGCGACACGCCGCCGGAGCAAACCGCCGCTGCTATGCTGCAGCGGTGGAACGTGAACCGGAACGGCCTACAGCCATTCCGGATTTGGGGCGGCGCGACTTAAAGTCGCGCTGGATCATCAACTGGGGGGAGTTTGTAACCCCCAGCACCCGCTGGCCACGCGGGCGCCGCGCCGCGCCAGCGCTAGGCCAGCCGGCTGCCCAGGCCGGGCTGGGCCGCGCCGCGCCACCAGGCCGGGTCGCGCCCAGCCGGGCCGCGCCGCGCCACCGGGCCGGACATGGACCCGGTTCGGCCGACCCAGGGGGGGTTGGGCCGAGCTGGGCCGGGCCCAGACCCCCCATTTCGGACTCTCTTCAGTATTTTGCCCATACCTTGGACTACAGACCTCCGATCAATACACCGTCAATTGCGATGCGATCCTTGGATCGAGGCGGTCGTTTCGGTATATTACACTCTAGGTTTCGGAGAACTTTGAGTATGGCCGGGTTGGTTCGGATACGAAACCAACCGGGCCATCGGAGCGGAAATGCTTATATCTTGAGCTCCAGACGTCCGATTGACGTGCCATCGACTTTTTTGGATTCCTCTTGATGAGACGGAACTTTTGGAATACTTCGCCTGAGTTTTGGTTGTAGTTGGATAGTGGCCGGGTTGGATTGTACCCGAAATCCAACATGGCCCCTAGAACGGAAAAGCTGATAACTTTCAGACTGGACGTCCGTTTGACGAACTGTCAACGGCGTTGGTGATCACATTGAGAAACCTTCCCTATGAGCATACCCTATGAGAGTTCAAGGTATAGTTGAGATACGGCCTGGTTGGTTCGCACATGAAACCAACCGGGCCCCTAGGATGAAAAGGCTAGTAACTCACAGACCGGGCGTCCGATTGACGCGCCGTCTGTTGCGTTGAGACCCCTATGACGTGGCGGTCCTTTGAGATACTTCTCCATGGGACTTTGAGATACTTGGAGTATCGACCTGTGGCTCGTGGAGCGGACCCTCGCAGAGATGAGTGTGCGGAGTACGGAGACCGTGTAGCCGACTGAGACCTGACGACTGCTTGACCGACTCGAATTGGAGTCAGTCGACTAGCCCAGTGGATGGAGCACTAATTTGTTTGGGTTCAGACCCATGGCGGACGGATCACTACCTATGTAACAGTGCAGACCCACGGTACTCGTCCGGAGAGTACCTCTGCAGGCTATTAGGGGGTGTGCACTACTGTGTTTGGGTGGCATACCCCGGTGGGAAGCACTACTGTGTTTGGATGGCTGACTCGCGGTACTCGATAAGAGAAGTACCTCAGCAGTCTTAGGTTAGTGAACAGTACCTTGGAGTCGTGACAGGACCACTGTACACTCCAGAGACGGGGCTCTTCAGCAGTTAGGGTTTCGATAATGAAAATCCTAGTTTGAGGTGAGTCTATGACCTTTATATTTAACTCATGATTGAGATGGGTCACTTGATAACTTAGGTATATGTAATGGAATATACCTGGGTAGTGGTTATACATTGATTTAGATGGGTCACTTGATAACTTAGGTATATGTATTGGCATATACATGGGTAGTGGTTATCTGTTGATTTCATAATCTTTGTGTTTCCTCATGATTGAGATGGGTTACTTGATAACTTAGGTATATGTATGGGAATATACCTAAGTAGAGGTTATCTGTTGAGATCTTATTTGTGGTTATCCTTGTTGGTTTTAGTGAGACCTTGAGGGTCTCGGGGTCCCTACTGAGTATCGTTATACTCACCCCTACACGGGCTATGCCCGCACCTCGTTGTGTTGGATGCAGATGACGACCAGCGCTGATAGAGGCCGAGTGTTTGTGGTCTAGACGATACCCAGAGATGGACCTCACGAAGAGTCAGTATCCGAAGGTGGACTTCATGATGAGACGGTACTCGGAGGAGGTTGACGGGTAAGAGCGTAGAGGAGGCTATCTGTACCTACCCATCAGGTAGGATCCGTAGTGGACGATTCAGGAGCTACGCTGTCTGTACCTACCCTTCAGGTAGGATCTGAGGAGGACGACCCAGGAGCTGCTACCTTTCTTCCAACTGTTGTCTTTTTCTGTTGTACTTTTGTTCAATTGTAGCTGTACTTTCGATTGGGTTTGTATTCTGGCCCATTTAGTTTTCAGCACTTCCTTTTGTACTTAGTGTGTTACTTCCACTTATACTCTGTGGTGTTTGTTTACTTTTATAAAGGCAATGCCTTACCAGTTATCGATAATTACGCCTATGGTGCTAGTCGCCGCCCCGGGCCTATAGAAGGCGGGCTTGGGGTAGTCACGGCACGGGCCCCGAGGACGGGTCGTGACATGCCAATAACAATATCACATATATTTTGTTCTATATGCATGACATCAAGAAAATATATAGTGCACAAACAATTATAGTATGGAAATTCAATGAAAATTGATATCTTTTTCCAACCTTATTTCATAAGTTTTTTGGATAAAAGGGTACACTAAAAAAATGTCAATATATTTTACTTTCTTGAATGTTTGATCACTCATCAAAGGAGATAATTATGTACCTTGCTTTATATTTCCATCAAATGATGTCATTCATATTCAATATTTATTATGCCAGTGAAAAAAATTGTGATTTCCTAAAACAAAATATTTGAGATTATTTTATCCTAACTGTGTGCGTTCATCCCCCACAAATGGGACACCCCAACATTAATTTAATATTATAGCCTGATAAATTTCCATAAGTTAGAAAATCATTTATTATCAGGAAAAAGATGTATCTAAATGTGAATTCTTTAATTATATGAGCAATATATAATGTAACACCTATATCTAACTTGAATTTTAGATCTTCAATAAATAGATCCAAATGGATATCAATATCATTACTGTATTGTTTTGGTCTAGATATATGTAGAGAAAACATAATATATTTTTTCTTCATTCATAACCTTGATGGAAAGTTATATTTTCCAACATGATTGTCCATGTATATTGAGTACACCTCTATAACAAAAAAAATTTATTCCATATTTAGATGATTTAATATTGATGCTTCTCATCTCTTTTCAGAATTCAAGATACTCATAATCCATTTTATTCCACTAAGTAGAGTGTGTAGGGTGAAGTTGTTTCCAATATTCAATTCTCGTATTTGTTTTCCTTGTCAATTTTCAAGTGGTTTCCTAATATCCATGTAGTCACAAAAACTCTTTAATGATAGAAAATTACCATAAAACATTACATGGACTTCATTCATCTTTTTTGTATCCATCCACACCATAATTAGGGCATTTTCTGAGTGATTCTTGGTCTTTGTGAAACAATATGCAATCATTTGGACTGGCATGTATCCTTTAAGAGTTCTTACCAATTTAACATAATTTTCATTTAGAATCATATTTTTGACATGGAATAACATTTTATTATGGTATCATATCATTCAATAGAGAAAAAAGTTTAGTAAAGTTTTTGTAACTCCATCTTCTTCCATCTTTCAAATTATATAACTTCAATACAACTGAAAATGTTGTATATTTAGTTCAACTAGTATACGATAGTCTCTTTGAATGGCTATTTAAATTCTCAAAAAAATTGTAAAATCAAGAATTTTATCTTCAATTTCCATATTCATTTAATCCATATTATATCAATCATCATTAACACTAGTATTCATAACAACTGATATATTAATCACTGTATCATCCCAATCAGTATGTACATTAATTTTCTCACCATTTTCAACATAATATTTATAAATTTGATCTATTATGTGACAAATAAAATTTTCTTTCAACTATTCTAAATGAAAATTTCTTAAATAAAAACAACATAAACACATACAACGGATCTGAGAAAGGTCGTGGGCATGCTCTATTAAAAACCTGATGAACACTTTAACTCTATATTCATACTTTTTATCATCAAATTAGCATCCATCCATTTTAAATTCATATCCGTATAATTAGGTTCAAAGAATATCAGTTTTGTTGAAAAAATATAATAAATACACATAATCTATTCATAATCAAAGGATAATGTTAGGAATACTTCTTATAAGAGGACCCTAAAATTTTAATGTAATTGGTGATGATTCCTAAAAAAAGTTATCATTTTACACAAGGGTAACATGTAAAGAAACAAACTATGTTGGTTGAAGGTTTATATTCTCCCCAAAATAGGGAATACAAATTGGAATAGTCTTAAAGAATAATTTAAGCTACATGAAGCTATTTTCTAGATAATAAGAGCTGAATAATGCCTATTGAGATTGTTTTGTAGTCATAGAAATCATTGAATAATGGGAATGTGTGATATATATAAATTTACATAGAATCAAATAAAATATTAATCTATTAAAATACACAGAAATCAAAAAAAATCACTCACTAAATTATTCATGGTTATCAGTTAGGGTGAAATTGTTAAGTATAATGATGTTTTCAGTGAGAAACTTTAATACATTATATGTGATAAAAAGTTATTTTATTTATATAAAATCAATTTATATAACTATAACCATAAAATTAATCTTTTTATAAGTATAATGAATTAAAATTTTCATTGGACACTAGAATATTTCATATTAATCAAGTTTGAAACACCTCTTGGATCTATGAAACTTTATGTACTTCATTTGAGATGCATTACAAATTGATAATTTATTAGTTTCAAAATTTGTGGATAAAATAATCATTTTTCAAAGTATTGTTGCATTATATTTCATGAATCTTAGTGACCATTATTTATATCTATTTAAAATTAAATAACGTGTTCATAGGGTACACATGTGTTTCTTATAATAAGCTCTCAATTTGATATTTTATATGAAAAAAAGGTGGTAATTCAACAATTGTTTTTATAATGTTGCTAGTTGGGAGTCTAATGAGAGGGACTTGTTTCTATTTATTTATTTATTCACTTGGAACATTTATGTATAGGATGTGTATCATTGAAATATTTCTTAGGAGATGATGTTAATGTTCTTTTTTCATATGATGAATATGTCAACAGGTCCTGATAACCTGGTCTTGAGAACCTAACATTTACAGAAACTCTTAAATTTAAATCCAATAACCCCAAATTATCAGGTTGGGGTTCTCAAGCTACTCAAAAAATTGAATTACCATATAATAGGGTTTTGATGAATGATTAATATTTATAAAATTCACATGGATAGAATAATGGATCAATAAACATCAATATAAATGGGGTTAGGTGGGGCCAAGATAAAGAGATAACTGAAAATAAAGAACAATACTTACTAATTAGGACCATGGTTGGAATGAAATTGGATAGAATTTGTAATGGGGTCAGTCACGGGAAGAAACAAAAATGAATGAATGTTTATATAATTGATGCACTTAGAATGAAAAAGTAGGTGAATTTATTCATCTTGAAAAATTTTATGCAATGTGTTCACCAAATGTTGGTGGAAGAAATCAAAATCAACCCACATATTAGTGGGCACACCAAACCATATTACCTTTCAGGAAAGGTCATAAAAATTATTCAAGTGGTTGTGGTGCTTTATAAAATGCTTCCAACTAGAAAAACTCATATAGGGGAATCCACTACGATATGGGAATATAACATATTAAAAAAATTATGAATGAATCAATTGAATTGAAATTCACCAAATGGATAGTCAAGCGTCAATTGATACTCAACCATCACATATTCAAAAAACAAATAACCCATTAAACTAAAAAAATAATTATTTAAACTTTTCCCTTAATCATCTATAATGCAGAATGAGTTAGAATATGTCGCCTCATCTAGTTCTAGATTAATGAGATTAGATGAGGGAGAGAAGCAAGTTTGGAAGTGCTAATATAGATCACTGGTGAATGTGGATAATGGCTAGGTGTTGCGATAGTGGTGATAAAGTTACAGATGTAAGTTGGATGAGGTATTGGTTGGATGAGGTGACTATTATGGGGGTTTATAATTACTAGGTAATGGGGGTGATATGGAACACAACAAAAAATAAAAATAGGATGAAACTATTCAAGATCAACTCAAGAGGAGTAAAAATATTTACATACCTTATGTTTTGAGAGAGTTGATTCGTCTGGGAAGTGTGAAGGGGAGAGGTGTCAATGTTCTTTTTCTGCGAAAGCTTGAATAGCGTGAAGAAATGGGTCTTTTTGTGTTGAATTTATTAGATCTATAAGGGTTTTATCCACACTTTTTTAAAAAGTATTGATTAAACCTATTTAAAATAAATTACAAAAATATTAAATGAATATATATTATAAATGAATATATTTTTAAAAAAATATAAAAAATGATATTATTAATGGACATGTAATATTAAAGGTATGGATGATAAAAATGAGTAATATTGAATAAATAAAAATAAATAGACTTTAAAAATACTAAAAAATTGATAATTTTTATTAATTATATATATTATTAAAAAACTAATAATGAATATATATTAAAATAAAAATGGATACATATAAAAATTTAATGTTAATGAATGAATATGTATAAATAAATATTTAAAATGAATATATTACAAAAAAATGTAAAAAATAATTAATATTATAAGAGAAAAAATAATATTAAAAACATTAAAAGGTAATGAATAAAAATATATATATTACAAAAAAGAATCAATATCAAAAATAATAATAAATATTTAATACACTTAATAAAAACTACTATTAAAAATAAATAAATTATAAAAATCGTAAATAGTAATTATCACGAACCACTGTGGGTTGACCCTAAACCGGGCACCTGAGCCGGTGCATGGCATGGACCATGGGGAAATCCCAATCCCCCTGAGCTGGAAACCAGTTTTGGGCATCAAAACTAACTTGAGGGAAAAATTTGGCCCATAAAAAAGAGATAAACATATAAATAAAAACTCACGATGAAATTAAAATAATAGTGAAAAGAAAGTAAAACTGCACATACCTCTATGTGACCTTCCAGGTCACCACCCAACCAAAGTATGACCTTCCTCTAATAATGAACAATCCATCCAAAAGAACCAGATCAAAGGGAACCTGTAACTGAAATGATAGAATAAGAATGAGCATAAAAAAGCTCAGTGGGGTTGCTAAAAGTGAACCAGATAATATATACATTTTCCAATTCCAAAATAAACCAATAATACTAGTTTCAAATATAGTTATAAAAATGGTTTTCACATCTACAATGATTTTGAAAACTAATAATCACAATTCCATTTCCCTTATAATTCTAAAACAGGGAATAGAAATAAAGAGGGGAGCACACAAATTTTTTTAAAACAGCTACCCATTTAAAAACCAACTATACATACAATGCCTTTCCAAGAAAAAACCAAAACCAAATTCAAGGGTACAATTATATACACATAGTAAGGGAAATGGTACTAAAAGTGATCATATCGAAGGATCACGGAAAACCAAGGAACTCGGAGGAAGACCAGAACATACTAATACCTGCGACTCCATCCCTGGTAGCATGCCACACATGATAGAATCAAATTCCCTAATGCCCAGCTACCCTTTCTTAGGTCATACCAAGGGGACCAGTCACATAGCAATAATCTTTATCATCGACCTAAAATTGGCCACTGGAAAGTACGTAAACATCCAGTACAATAATCATTCTCAGTAAACCCCTTGTTATGCAAGGTTTTCGTGCTATGTTAACAAATAGGTGTGTCACACATTTAACCAACATGCCATATATATATATAACCAATCTCGCTAGACAGTCTAGCACCACCCCAACCACCTAAAGGTTAGTCTCATTCCTTAAAATAAATATTCTCAAAAGGAGGCCCATACCGATGACTCTCTTGTCTCCTGATCAAACTATGAGTTAAGAGGCCTAACCCAAGTGGGGTTTTCCAAACAACCCTTTTGAAGATTCCAACCGACCCTTTTTTTCATTTTTACAAAACCATACTTTTATAAACAAACAGACACACAAATCAATTTTGTTCCAAATATTTTTACAATGGCCAAAGAGGCTTTGCATCGAGAACTTAACGTGCAAAACCTTTTAAAAACACTTATAATCATTTTTCACAAATGGAAATTAAACTCATAAAATTCAAAATATAAATCTAAAGGTAATAGACCATATGAAAGAGACAACTGGGAAAATAAACCAACATTTGGTGTGGAAAGCCCAAAAAAATTCATGACACATTAAAAACAACATTTAAAACCATAGACACCACAAAACATACTCCAAACATCTTTTTCACCCCATTTATAATTTAGTAACCCATGAAAGCCCCTTATAAAACCATTTTATGTAACACACCCATGCTTCTATGTTGATACACACTCAAATCCCTCTTGAAAGACCAAACACACGCCAAAACCATTTCCATAACAACAAAAACCATATTTACATAAATATGGGAAAATTGACCTTTATCCATTCCAAACACACACAAAATCATTTACTTAAAAAAATCCATCAATGCTATAAAATGACAACACTTTTATAAAAAAATGAAATAATTTATCAATAATTAAATAAACAACCCAAATAATTTATGAATAGTTTTATGAAAAGCTAACCTGTTTATGAACTATTTTTATAAGCAGTACCAAAAAATATAAATAATTTTATAAGAAACCCAAACGGTTTAAGAAATTCTATAAACAAATCAAACATTTTATTAAAAAAATTACAAATAGATCAAAAAAATTAAAGAACTAGAAAACACTAAAACAAACTATTTTTAACCAACCCACCCAACTTGAAAACACTATAGTAGATTGACTAATTATTTTTGAAAGTTGAGAATCAAGTAAAATAATTAATTAAAAACATGAAAGGATTAAATGTAACTATTTAGAAGGGAAAATACATATTCACAAACCTCAAAGCAAGAGAGGATGTGACAGAACCTCAATTGAATGAGGAACAATTCCATACAGACCGAACGCACACCTAAAACATAGAGAAAAACTCACGAAACATAAGAAGAACATTAGAGTTTTCTAAATTTGATGCAATAACACAAAACTAGATGAAGGAAACACCATAAGGGAGGAGTCCACATGTTGGAGGGGAGGCATAGGCACTGTGAAGGAGGTTTGAGTTCGCACCTGAAGACTCCTGGAAATAGCGCGTGCAAGGGGGGGTTCGGGCCGCTGGAAAATAGGGCACACATGGGGTTTGAGTTCACTGGAGTTCGGTCGTGCTGGTAGAGGGAGCAGAGGTGGGTTGGTTCAGTGTCAGGGATATAGGCCAGAGTAATGGTCGATGAGGCCGGATCGTGGAGGGGCTAGAGACGGGGTCGACATATGTGGGAGAGGGCGAAGGTGGAGGGATGTAGCATTGGCGGGAGGCCAGAGGTGGAGGGCCGGGGTGTGGAGGCCGAGATTTGG
This sequence comes from Viscum album, assembly GCA_963277665.1. Classification (NCBI taxonomy): domain Eukaryota; kingdom Viridiplantae; phylum Streptophyta; class Magnoliopsida; order Santalales; family Viscaceae; genus Viscum; species Viscum album. Next base: position 2,004,079,571 of record OY728145.1, on the reverse strand, counting down.
GTGAGAGATGATGTCGAGGTTGGATGAGGATGGTCAGCAGGTCGAATACGCACTGGGAACAGGGAGGGCGTCACTGCATACCGAGGGTAAGGAGAGAAGGGGGGCACCAGGTAGTTAGGTTTACCTTTTTTAATTCATTTTATAATATTAATAATAATAATAACAATAAGAATAAAAATATAATAATAATAATAATTAATAACAACAATAATAATAATTATAACAATAATAATAAAAATAACGATCACAATAATGAAATAATAATGGTACCATTAATACATTAATAATAATTTTAATCATTTTTCGTTTAAAAAAATAACAATAATAATAATAATATCATAATTTAATAAAAATAATAATTATTATTATAAAAATAATAATAATAATAATAAAATAATAACAATAATAATAACAAGAATTAAGAGCAATTTCATGACACCTAGGATGACCACGCGGCTACCGCCAACAACGCGGTGACCGTGCTCGGGTTTGAAACCCAGTAAAATTGTTAAACGACTATAAATTTTAAACCGAGACCCAGAACGGACCTTAGTGCGAGGACCCAGAGCCATGAAATAATAAAATAAATTTAAATTTAAAAGTCGGGTGTGACAATTCTCTCCACCACAGACACTTTATGCCCCTAGAAAGTCACCCTTCCAAACAATAGATAAAACAAGAATCCATGCCTGATTGAAATTGAAAGAATCCACAAAACAAGAGAATGGGAGAACACGAGAGGGTTCTCCCCACCACATGAACTCAACTAGTGTGGAAATTTAATACCCAAATATACCACCCCAGGAAGGGGGGAGCGATGCAGGGACTCCTAAATGATCCAAACAAACTTCTATAGTACGAGCCAACCAACACCACCGAGAAAAACATAACCCAAATATTCTGAGAATAAATAAAAACACTGATTCTACTATAGGCACTTACACCTCAAAATTAACACATACAAACTGAGATTTTCTCATACAAGGGACAAACATACTTTAAGAAACATAACGATTCGGAAATCCTCATCCACACAAATAGGACTTCTTGGATTATAGTAGGATGAGTCCATCATAACTTCATGGCAATTCAATGAACTTACAACGATGTCAAAACTTTAACAATATAAAAAAAAGAATGGAAAGATATTAAATATTCCACTACCAACATGGAAGAAAAAACAAAAATAGAGGCTTCACACCCCTGGAAACTCCTAACTGTGTGTGAGCTTCGCCCCAATACATGTGGTTGGGGATCTGATTGATGAAGTATCACATGACCCATAGTCAGGAACTGGAATCCTATGGTCAAAAAGTATTCTTTAGGTGACTGTTCCTACAGAAATTCTATAGTTGACCCATACACCTGCAGTGATGGTATGTCTTTGGAGGGATGCAACATGATGGATTCTTATTCCCTAAACATCCACACTGAAGGCACACCATTGAATGGTCTGATGAACTGGAAGCCAAAACCACTGTAGAGAACTCTATATAAATAAGTCCCTCTGGCACACCCTGCTCGCTAGATGGGGAACCTTCACGAGAAACTGGATACCCTGGATTGCCAAGCATCGGTGCACTGGAGCCCAACTCAGCTAGGAACACCTCATCCACTAGCATCTCAAAATGATGGTCCCTAAAAAGGAGGACGCACTCTTTGATCTCTGGACAAATACCCCCGATGAGGATATAAGTCTTCATTAAATCATGTGATGCTACCCCCAAAGAAAAAGACACAAGTTCCTTGAAATGTTAAACATATGTCTTTACATCAATTGGCCTTGTTGAATACGCATGAGCGCTTACCTTTTCTTCATCTTCACCTCTTGAGGTATGAACCATCAAACGAAGATGGATTTAAATACATCCACATCATACCTACCTGAATTGACAATGGGACAAAAAAATCTCATTTGTCCATTGATTTACCTTCAAACAGACCCAATACGGCACACACTCATACAACTTCAAGTGTTCCCAATACCCTGAAAACGCACTCGACCTCCTCAGGCCACTCTGCTGCTTCTAATGGACCCTGATCACCGTGAAGAATAAGCAATGTCCGAGAAGGTACAAAAAATGGGTATGACTTATCAAAAACCCTTGGGAATATTTTTGGGTGACATTTTCTGAACAACATATAAATCACAAATCCAAACCGATTTCAAATCAAAGTATAATTAAAAGTAACATCCTGGGACAAAATGACAGGCTCAAAAAACAAAAAAATAAAAACACAACTCAAAATTCCCCTTTCATTTCATATTTCAAAACCGCCTTCTTTCAAGTCCACTTTCCAAAAAATAAACCAAATTTTAAAACCAAACTCAATTTCCAAAATCATTTCCCCTTTTTAAAATCACTTTTTAAAAACAAGGTCAATCCTTCAATTCCAAGTACACACCCAAGAAATCCCATGAACTTTTGCACATGTATTCATCTGCATTCATCCATACGTACCAATACACACTTTCCATGAATCCCCACACATGTAAAAATTTTCATAAAGTGTTCCTGAGTTTGCACCCAAACCATTTATCTACCAATTTCTAATCAAACACCAGACTTTTAGACCAAGAGATTTCGGTTTTAAAACCCATTTCACGATTTTAAATCCATTTAAAAGTAATAATTCCCATTTCAAAAACCCTTTTTCATTTTCAAAAATGCACTTACATAGACCAGAACCAAGACGACACTCAACTTATATCAAACTACAAGAGTGAGGGACTAGTAGTCATGCATAACCTAGAGATGTGGTATTGAGCCATGTGCCAAGTAAGAATAAAAAACTAGGAGGAACATAAATCGTGTACTTAGGCTCCACATGGGTCCCTACCCCATGTGAAATCATGATGCAAGATCTACTTTCCCCTGTTGCCATCCCTCAATCAAAAAAAAAACCAGAACAAAACAAGAACTCAATTCTCAAACTACCCCTGGCAACTCAATGTTCGGAATGGGTGAGGGTTCATGACATCCTTCCCATACCTACCTCTTGATTCCTAATAGTCCTAATCTACATATACCAGATACCCCAAATAATTAGGTCCTCCTTTGATACCATTTTGTCACGATCCAACCTGGTTCGACCCTAAATTGGTCACATAAGTCGGTCCACGACATGGCGCGAGGGGCGTTCTCGATCCCCATAGGCTGGAAACCAGTTATGGGAATCAAACTAACATGAGGAAACGATTTGGACCATAAACAAGAGATAAACAGCTAAATAAAATCTGACAATAAAATAAAACTAGAAACAAAAATAAAGTAAAACTGCACATACCTCCACGTGACCTTTCAGGTAACCACCCAACCAAAGGCTGGCCTTACTCTAATAATGAGAAATCCAACCAAGGGAATCTGAGCAAAGGGAACCTACAACTAAAAGGATAGAATATACGTGAGCATAAAAATGCTCATTAGGGATTCTAAAAGTGAACCACAAAATCCATGCTTTTTCCAATTCCAAAACAAACCAATAATGTTAGTTTGAACTATAATTATAGAATAAAATAAGGTTTTCACATCTACAGTGCATTTTCAAAACTAATAATCATAATTCCATTTCCCTTATAATTCAAAAATAGGGAAAATAAATAAAGAGGGCCACACACAAACTTTTCCAAAACAACTACTTTGAAATCCTTTTTAAAACCAACCATACATACAATGTTTTTTCAAGAAAACAAAAAAACCATGTTCAAGTGTAGGATTATCCACAATCAATAAGGGAAATGGTACTAATAGTGCTCGTATCAAACGATCATGGAAAACCTAGGAACTCAGAGGAAGACTAGAACATAGTAATAACTACGACTCCAACCCTGGTAGTATTCCACACATGATAGTATCAAACACCCTAATGCCTAGCCACCCTTTCTTAGGTTAGACCAAGTGGCCCAATCACATAGCAATAATCCCAAATATCCAACCACTATGGGCCGCAGGACAGTACGTGAACTTCCAGTGTAGCAATCATTCTCAATATACCCCGTTGCAATGCAATGTTTCCATTCTATATTCACAAAGGGGTGTGACACACATTCAACCAACGAGCCGTATATTTATAAACAAGCTCGCAGTACAATCTGACACCACCCCGACCACCTCAAGTTTATTCTCATGCCTTAAAATAAATATTCTCAAAAGGAGGCCCATACAAAGAAACCTCATATCTCATGATCAAACTACGAGGATAGAGACCTAACCCAAGAGGGGTTTCACAAACAACCCTTTCAAAGATTCCAACTAAGCCTTTTGTCAATTTTACAAAACCATTCATTTATAAAAACAAGACATGAAAATCACTTTAGGTCCAAATATTTTTACAATGGCCCAATAGGCTTTGCATCGAGCACTTAACGTGAAAAACCATTTGAAAACACCTATCATAATTTTTCTTGCATGGAAATTACACTCATAAAAATAAAAATACAGTTTTAAAGGTCATAGACCATATGTAAGAGCCAACTGGGCAACTCAACCAACATTTGGTGTGCACAACAAAACAAAAATGCACGACACGTTAAAACCCACTTTTAACACTACATACCCTAAAACATCCTCTAAACAAGTTTCACACCCCTTTTATAATTTACTAAACCATAAAAAAACATTATAAAACCATTTTAAGTAATCCCTAAAGCTTCTATGTCGATAAACACCCAAATCCCTATTGAAAGACCAAACACATGAAAAACCCATTTCCAAAACAACAAATACGACATTTACATAAATATGGCCAAATGACCCTTTATCATTTCCAAACACACACCAAATAATTTCCATAAAAGAAAATCCATCAATGATCTAAAATGAAGACACATTTATAACACAAACTAAAAAATTTATCAACAATTATATAAACAACCCAACCAGTTTATGAAAATTTTTATGACAAGATAACTAGTTTATGAACAATTTTTATAAGCGGGAAAAACATAGTATAAATAATTTTATAAGCAACCCAAAAAGCTTATTAGCAATTCTATAAACAAATCAAATTGTTTATTAAAAAAATTATAAATAGATCAAACAAATTACACTAACTAGAAAATACTACTACAAACTATTTTTAACCAACCAAACTAACTTGAAAACACTATAGCAGATTGACCAATTATTTTCAAAAGATGAGAATCAAGTAAAAGAATTAATTAAAAACATGCAAGAATTAAATGGAATTATTCAGAAGAGAAAATGTGGATTCACCTACCTAAAAGCAAGATCAAATGAGACGGAAGCTCAATAAAATGAGGAATAATTCCTTGCAGACCAAACACATAGATAAAACATAGGAAAAAATGCATGGAACTTAAGCTGAACATTAGGGTTTGCTAAATTTGAAGGAATAACACAAAACCAGAGGAAGGACACACCGAAAGGGAAGAGTCAACATGCCGGAGGGGATTCGAGGAGCCAGGAAATAGGGCATGTTGGAGTTCGCACCAGAAGACCGTTGGAAATAGCGTGCATAGGGGGATTCGAGGAGCCAGAAAATAGGGCATGTTGGGGTTTCGGGTTCACAGTTGGTCAGTCATGCTGGTAGAGGGAGTAGAGGTAGGCTGGTTCGGTGTTTGGGGTGGAGGCTGGAGTAAAGTCCAGAGAGGCTGGATCGTTGAGGGGTTGGAGGTGAGGTCGGATGTTGTGGGAGAGGGTGTAGGCGGAGGGATGTAGCGTGGGCAGGAGGCCGGAGGCCGGAGGCAGAGGGCTGGGGTGCGGAGGCCAAGACACAAGCGGTAGACGAGGTCGGGGTCAGCTGGGGATGGTCGGCAGGCCACGCATGCATAGGGAACAGGGAGGGCGTCGCTGCACGCCGAGGGTAAGGGGGAAGGGGGCGCCGGGTAGTAGTGGCGCAAGCGCACATGGACATATGAGACTCGACATTTGGATCTGTGGAATTTCTCAACATGAATGTTGTAGGAGATGTTTGCTGATATTGATTTGTCACAACATTCAGTGGGATGACACAGTGGATGAGCAGTGCCACGTGTGGTGGCCTCTTGTGAAAGGCGACTACTGGGTAGGGACTGTGCAGTGATGTTACATTGGCAGCAGGTTGCTGCTTGGAAAAAGAGCCCTTATGGGATGGATAAATTTGGGCCTATGGACAGGTTATTGGTGGTCCGATGGACATGTATTTGGAGACCTTCATGGTCCATTATATATATAGTGTCTGGGGGCCTATATATAATATAAATAATGAGCTTGATGGGTGTGTTATCCATTGGGGGTATGACCTACCTTTTAGGCTCGTGGGTGTTGTGTGTGTGTGTTTCACTCTAATTTCACCCCAAAACACCAACTATATATAATATTAAATGAATGAATTTTAATAAGGATTGAAATTTAATTAAACAATGAATAGATCAAAAATAAATTAAAAGAATGAATAAGAGTTATTAATTATTTATAATTTCGAAAATTAGAAATGATTACTAAAAATGAAGACAAATACATATATTAATTATGAATATCGTAGTTATATTAAAAATAGTAAATGTCAATCAATAAATTTTTATAAATAAATATTAAAAAGGAATTAATTTAAAAAGAAATAAACAAATAAAAATAAAAATTGAATAAATTTCAAAAATGAAATTATTAATAATAAAAATGAATAAATTTAAAAAATAAATAAAAGTTATTAATTATATAGATTATAAAAAAATTAGAAATTAATATATGTTAAAATTAAAAAATATATAAAAAATATATAAATTGCAACCATGTTAAAAACAATAAATGTTAAAGAATAATCATGTATAAATAAATATTTAAAATCAATAAAATTTTAAAAATATTTAAGAAAGAATATTTAAAATATTATAAATTAATAAAATATTAAAAAATAACTAAGATCATTATTGAAAAAATTATATTAAAAAATTTATAAATTATAAAAATATTGTGTTCCTATCTATGTTCCTATATTAATTATGTATATGTGTGTGTGAAATTAATGTAACCCAAGTTTGATATATGTAAATTTCAATCGTATTGAAAACATATTAGTTTTTAATCAATAAATATAAATAAATATTAGAAAATAACAGAATTGAAAAAATATTAAACAAATTAAAATTTAACATGATTTTTTTAAATATATATATCAATTGAAAAGTAATAAATACTATATATTAAATATAAATAAAAAAATGGAAAAAAATTAATAATTAATGAAATAATACATTAAATATTAAATAATAAAGGATGAAAATATAAAACAATAATATTAACAATTAATTATTTGTGCATATGTTTTTCTCTATAAAATTGAATTAATTTCGCATATGTATGTGAGAAATTATTGTATGACATATTAAGTGTGACATATTTAGTCATTTTTTAATTAATAATATAATTTTTGTTATTTTATGTATACAAATTCCATTCATAAAAAAAATTAATTAAATTTCTATTAATATTAATTTTCCAATATTTATAATTAATATTAAATTTTAATTAAATTATAAACCAGTTTCACTAAATATATGACATATAAATACAATTTATAGTATATTACTATTAAATAAATTATATTTACGATATATATATATCAATAATATTTCTATATAGATTTCTAACAATATAAAATATCCATTTTCTATGCCATTTTAATTAAATATCTTATATATCTAGCATAAATGTTCATTTAGTCATATATAAATCATATTTAATAAAATTTATTTTATTTATATCAATATAAATTTATTTATAAAAGTCTCAGGTCTGGTCACAAGGTCTTCCAGCCCTATCTCTCTCATGGTCTAGCCATAAGGTCGTCTTTGTCAGACATGACCTTAGGTCAGGCCATAAGGCCCCCATGTCCTAATACCGTGTCTCGAGTCAAGCCTGAATTATTTCATTCCTCACTATTTATCTATGTTTAATGTATTCCTCACCACATGTCAACACACTCCCCATCTAAGGGATAAACAAGACACAACTGTCCGCCTATCTATTTCTATAAAAAAGTGAAAGCTTTAAAGGCCATACAACACACATAATAGGCATAACACATATTGACACAACAAGCATAGAAAGAATGAGTATCGATAGCCGTGAAGATGCACATGTGATAATAATTAAACATATGGGTCTCATGAGCTATTCAAGCACACACATTCAATCAAACTCAATTGTGGTCTAAAGAACATATATACAAAATTTTATTTAATACTAACAATCCTACACACTATCTCATCTTGGCAAGGGTCTTCTTATATTAAGTGTTCAAATGTGAACATCAAGGTTCATCAAGAGCATCAACACTTGAACCATGTAATCACATCAACTAAACAAATCCCACATGCCAAGAGTTCCTAGAATCGATTCCAATCAAGCCTCACATGGGCTCTAAAACATATCCTATGAAAGATTCAGTCCATGGGATAGATTCACATAAATATAATTGAACGCAACCACCACCATAAATTTTAGTCCTCATATCCGATTGAAGGAAAGTGGGATTCATCACTCTCAAAAAGTTCCAAAAAAAGAAAAGAGTCGGGACTCCATAAATTTGAATTGAAAAGAATAATAATTAACTCTCATGGAATTATATTCAAGGAAGGATAAGTAAGGAGAATAAAAGAGAGAAACATGTTCATGGTCACAACTTCACCAAATATTTTTTATGAAGATTTCCATAAATACATACATATATTCAACTAGAACTCATCTATTTTTAAGGAATAATCCAATAGAGGAGTGTTTATTGATTAATATATATATGAATAGATTTAAAAACACACTAATGATCCCACATGAATTTCCCTTTTGAATCAGTAAATAAATGAAAAGTAGGATGATAGTTTCAGTTGATTCGAATTCATCTCAACCATCACCACACCCTCCACAATAGAATGTCCATGGTTTTGTTGTTCTTTAAAACCTCAAGAGAAACTAGAACCCCTATGGCATGTCACCAAAATATTTTTTATTTTCCATCAATACGTCCTCCAAAATAGGAATGGTGAGGTTGCCTAGGCCATGGTCCACATGTCCATACCCAGTTATCTATACCCCTGACCAGACCTAGGAATAATTTTATGGCTACCCATTCTGAACACATGTACCACCACAACTCGCACCATCATTGTGGTCTTTCTCATTTCACAAAAAAAAACTCCCGTAAACCACATTTAAGCTTCTAAATTTTTCAAAATCCTAAAAAACATTTCCTAAGAATTGATCAACTGAAAATACTTAAAAGAAGGATGGGAACAAGGATTTTCATAAATGGAACAAAATTATTAGGATTTACCCTAGGTGAATCCAGTGAAGAACCACCATAGTCGTCATTACACTATGGTGTCAACAATCTTGGTGTTTTGATGTCACCATAACTACACCACATGCACTAGAAGTTCATGGTTGGGGTTATTCTTTTTGAAATCATACATTAAATATGATCAATACTTCAATAAACATACTTTTATACCACTGATGGTAATATATGGATTATTATATGACCCTTGGTAGTGAAAGATAACAAAAACACAAATAGATCTATCTCTAATTTATCAAACATGCATGTGTGATTGAAAAATTGAGCTTAAAATATAGTACTTGAAATTTTGAAGATTAGTAGAGCCATTTATCTTTCTTTTATTTAATATGCTCGATGAATATCAAAAGTAATGATATATGAAATGATCCAATCCTCTAGGGTGGATACCCCATCTAATGGATCCATGAACTCTTTGTGAGGACTCTCTGGTACTTGAAGTGGTATTAACACCTTCAATGTGAAATAAATGAGACTTGGGATAGAAGAGATTTTTGAATAGCTTGGTAATGATTCAAAACAATCATAAAAAAACTCCATTACCCCAAAATAAGAATTATCTCATACATAAATAGTCACCCTCTATTATTTTCATTGAATGAAGTGTTTCATCTATATGAAATGGTTCGAGTGTCATCGCATGACACATGAATAATAAAATTTTTGGAGTGTTCATTCCTTGAATATGCTGTAAAATATAAGATATGAAATCATAATAATAATTCAATATTCACTCCCATGACCATCATTATAATGTTGAAAATTTCCCATGGTGGACTGGGTTCACTACCCATTCTCATAAACATAGTGGACAAAGTCCCATGGTGGATTATCATTACCACCAAATACCATACATAACATATCATAAGATATAAATCCTTACCCAATGGACTGGTGGGATATATAATTATGATCCGACCTATCACATAAATTAATATCACACATATGAGTTCTACACGAGGAAAATAAAAGATACATAAATCATATGTAAGATCAAATCCATGAGAAGGAAGAGGGTTTCATAATTCTGATTCAAGGAATAACCAAAGGCTAAATCATAAGGATTCTAAATAGATAAATGAATTAAATAATTTTGATGTATATATTGGAAGATGAATCATATCTCTTTATAATCTATTTCCAGTATATATATATATCACATAAGAATGATATAGGAAAAGAAAATGTAGCACTTCGGTAAATATTTATGAAATAGGTAATATATATTTTAAACAAAGAAAGAATTTATTATTTTTCAAAATAAACCATAATTTATTCAATATGGTTCTCCATAAAATAATTATGGGGTTTTTAATATATTCATGTCTAAAAAAATTATGGGGGTGATGCTCAATGTTAGATAAGAAATAGGAAAGTTCCTTTAAAATGGGTTTACTTAAAAGTGGGAATTTCGAAGGGAACTAAAAATCTATATAAAACCATAATTGGAAAGGATATATAAATGAGTATATATATAGGGGACATATATAAAAAAATTAAGTGGTAAATGAGAATAATATTTTATAAAAAGGATATAAATAAAGAGAATGCTTATCTGGAAAGTCATGAAGGAGGTCTGAAAGATCCCTTAACTCGTGTCTGAAAGCACTCTACACATGCACATAAATTCATATAAAATAAAATTAATTTTATTAAAAACGTTATTAATATCCTTGTTAATCTTCATTTATTTTTATAAGTTCTATTTATCATTATGTTTCTCCAATTTATTACATCATTTTCGTTTATTTTGGTTGGTTACTTGAAGTTCTTAAGACAAATTCTCAGAAAATTTCATGGTATGTTGACCAAGGTCAATATTTTGTAAATTTTTTTCATAATATCTAAAAAAAATTACTACTATATCTTTTATTATTCCATTAGCACATAATTTATAAAGGCATGTAACTCAATTTAGAAAAGGAACTTTGATATGTCCTTTGTAGCGAATAAATTTATTATAACCATTTATTTTTAATATCATTTATGGAATGTCTAATATTATCATTATATAATGTTAATATCATATTAAATAAAATATATATACATTAAATATAAGTTTTATTCCACCCTTGTTAGTTGGTAAGGAAGAAAATATAAACATCATCACATGGAGGTGGTAGTTGGCATACACACACGGACAACACTCTCATTTATATAGAATAGAAGGAGGGTTGAGAATATAATTGATTATGATTTTAAAATAATTAATCTGTTATAAATATCATATCAAATTAGTAAATAACCTTTTTCATCCATCCGTTATAGGTGGTGATAAAAAATTGAACACCTCGTTGACGGAGGTTGTAATTTGCACACACATATTATGAAGTTTACATTTTTCTAAGGGATTTTGGAGAAAGGTATAAAATGAATGTTCAAATATTATAATGACATAATAAATTAATAATAATACTAGTTCTATCATACTCTCATGAAGAAAATATTTTTGGTGTGGTAGAAATGTTGGAGTTTGTTCCCTAGAACCAACTTCTTTTGTACTTTATGATAACTTATATTCATGGTTTTGAATATTAATAAATAACTTATCAAATCATAATTGTTATTTTGTGTAACATTGTATGTGATAATGTTATAAGAGTAAAAATCAGGCTAAAAGGTCATAGTGAATCCCTACTATGATCAGTACCCAAAAGTTTTATGGCACTATTCTTGAATATTTGTTCTATAACCAGATCATATCATATGAAGGACACAAATGATACAGCCTATCAGGGGTGGACACTCATAGGACTTTGAAGTACCTTCTCATGGTGTACTCCCTTGATAATGTGTGGGAGGATATTAAGAGAACATGACCTGCCAATAACAAGTCCACGTTTTTAAGTGTCATTGTATGTTCATATATGTGGATGTGTGTATTGGTCCTTAGACTTTAAAATTATTATTAATGGATTCTATGAGTCCTTCACTTAGATGTATGGACAAAAACCATTATGACATACGATCACGGTGAGGTAGGATATGTTGGGTGTATCACGAGTAATATTTCATTAATGAAATATGCGAGGAATGATTTATCCCTTATTCTATTTAATTAATGATAATATGTCAAGCCCTTTTATGGAAATGATATACCATAAATAAATCCATGGACATAGTAATCAATAAGCAAGTTCTATTTCCAGAAAGTCTAAGAAAGAGATATTGAGCATATAGGTAGATGGAACTGGCATGCAAACTAATTTATTATAGATATTGTGATAAATAGATTACATTACATGGTATGCATTCATATGAGATGACATTTCATTGCAACATTAAATTATTTCTCTATGGGTGCCTTAGCGTGTTGTTATATGGTAACCTTGGACTTTAGGCGGGTTCTCCTAATGCCACTGAGAAATAGGCCAAGAGGGTCACACACTAACTGTATCGAGTGTCTCAGTTTAATAATTAATTATTTAACATGTTGATTAATAATTATTCCTAGTCATGGTTTAATAATTATTCATGTATGCTTGATCTCATCTATTTCATTACTAGTTATTCGAGATAATATATTGTGATCAGAATAATTAATAAATATCGAGGAGGATCAGTAAACCCGTTTTAATGGCCCAATAAGAAATAATAATATTGAATATTATTTGATTAAATATTATTTAATTATAACTCACAAGTTAAGATCATGTCAGGAAATAATAATGTTTTTTTTATTATTTGACAAGTTGGATTCCCTAAGATTAATGAAATAATTAAAGGAACTTATACAAATTATATATTTTTACTCTAGTGAAATAAATGCTCAATTATATTATTCTCTCATTATCCAATGTCAAGCTAAGCGATGCATATTGTGTTGTGCAAAATAAATTTGAGAAAATATCTCATGCCTAGAGAGGTTGCCCTTCTCTAAGAATGATCTTAAGAATGAGAGAGATCATCCTCCACTAGATTAAGGAGAACTCTTTAGAAGCGGTTCTCAAGGTGATCGAAGATGGATATCACAAGCGCAAGGATCTTCTATACTAGCATCTGGAGAATCCTTAAGAAACATCCAGATATATGTGAAACATGTGTGTGTTGACGCTGAATTTTGTATAAGACCAGGATTGGGATGATAAATAACAACAAAGGTATTTGGAGGGGGGAGAAGAAGATTTCTCGACCTGAGAGGCAGGAGAGCACAAGACTTAGGGGATGCGCGTAAGAGTTCCTCCATCATGAAAAATCATGTGCGACCAATGTGACATCAAAGGTAGGCTTCCGCAGAGACCCACCAGAAGCTGCCAAAGGCGTTGGCACACAAGCACCAAGGGTTGCACACAACACTCCTTTAGGCACACAAAATATTGTGCGCCAAATGAGACATCAAAGGGCCCCTTTCATGACGGCATGCTCAACAAATCTATTAAGGCCTGAGAGCACATGGATATCATGTCCACAAGGGACTTGACGAAGCATAAACACTTCTACGCCCAATGCGATGTCAAACCCCCGTTACGCGCAACTCCTCTTGCGTCCAGCCTCCGAGGGTTTCAGCTATAAATTGAAACAAACCCCCGACCCTTTTGGACAGTGACAGAAGACAAAATTACACTCTTCTGTGCAAAATATACCTCTTCTGAGACCATGTGAAAAACACCATGGTGTCAAGGTATTGGATCTTGTCCAACATGCCTCCCAAGGGACCTCCTTCGTGTGGTCCCACTTGGGTTTGATCCTCGTAGATTTTCTTTTAACCCCAAGGAATTTGTGCGCAAACGATCCATTTTGCATGCTACATTCTTATTTCCTAGGATCTATTTTTCACATAACATCCTCATCTTGCACGCAACTGACTCGTCTTGTGCACATCCTTCTGGTTTGCATGATACCATTCTATCTTGTGTGCACCCCCTCATCATGCACGAGTTCCTCCTTCTACGCTCCATGTGTTATCCTTAACCTAAGGCACCATGTCTGAGCCACTCTTATGCGCAAAAAACCTATCACTCACACCTTTCCCCCATACAACCTTCCAGGATCATATGACATGACCTCAAAGTCCCTTGGGTGGTGTTTTACGTAGCATTGATTAGCCTCATGTTTCTTCGCATAAGCATGCTAATGGATATTTCTTCTTCACATATCCATTCTTACATTGGCCCCTCAATGGATCACTCCACGACATGCCACCACCACAAATTTTTTGATGCCTTTGATTCCTCATAGGCGGGCAGGTATCAGTTATGTAAGTCCAAGGGATTTTGAGTGAATTCGTCTCGTCTGAGCTATAGGATGTTAAACGTCCAAGCACCATCATCCCCGACACATGACGTTAAACTATGGTCTCTCCCCATGCATAACACACATGGTGCCCCACCTCATAAATTCTCCATGTCTACTAGTCTCCATGAGACTGAGATCCTCCTCACATGTAATGAGATCCTCTTTACTTGTGTGGCGTCTGTCTGCAGGGGAAGGGAACCCACATTGGTGTAATCCCCTAGCCTTCCTTGTGGGAGGCATCATACCTGCTCCTCCTATATTCTTTCTGGACAAAGACCAGAGGTAAGTATGGGCACCAGAACCCTAATATCTTTCGTGCCAAATCCCTCTCTTGTTGGGCTTTGTCGCCACTCGAGCCTCCATCCTAGGGTAAGTCCCAATATTTATTTCCCTAGGATATGGACCATGCATAAACCCATGTTTCCTATTTGGGCTGCTAACCAAATGTAAGTCTCATTCCACTTCCCATGGATGAACCCTTCACAACATGATCTCCATGTCTTTTCTACCTCTTGTTTCTCACACCGAGCATCACTCATGTGGGCTTAGAGTAAGAACAAACCATGACATCCTCTCTATGCAGCCTACATTGTAATCCCCACACCGTCCCGAACTACGTGGACTTTGATCCTTTCCAAGGAAAGGTACTTAGGAGTCCTCCTTGAGGTTCAATCCCAACAACCATGGGTTTCGACCCCCTTCACGTCAGTACACCACACCGTCCCGAACTACGTGGACTTTTATCTTTTCCAAGGAAAGGTATGTAGGAAGCCTCCCTGAGGTTCAATCCCAAATACCATTGGTTCCGACCCCCTTCACATCAGTACACCAAATCTCCGAACTATGTTGACATTGATCTTGCCAAGGAAAAGTATATAGGAAGCCTCGCTGATGGTCAATCCCAGCACCTCTATTGGTTCCAGCACCTTTCATGTCGGTTCACCTTTGTCCTGCACGACGTTAAACAGTACCAATTTGAACTATATTGGTTTGATCCCTGTCTCCTAGTCAGGGTACGTAGGAAGCCTCCATGAGGTTAAAACCCATCTAGTGGTATGTCGTTGTGATCCCACCTAGTGGTAATCCATTGTACCCCCATTTGATGGTAATCTATTGAATTCCCTGATCGACGGTAAGCCATCATCAAATGAACTATGTGAGTTTCATCCTTTTCTCCTAGACCAGGTACGTAGGAATCCTCCCTAAGGTTCAACCCCAAACACTGGTAAACATTTGTATCCCCCCCTTGGGACCCATATATCTACTCCACCGCTCGAGTGTCAGACCAACCTGGGCTGCTAATCACGTGTAAGCCCCCATCATGTCATCAGGTCGTTGTCCTCTGAATGCACCACAATTCCATGCCCCAACCCAGAGGTTCTTATTCCTTCAGACCCCATCCATATGGGTCGCCTCCTCAGGTGTCCCATCTCCCTAACGAACTATGCAGACTTTGATTCCCTACCACAGGGATATGTAGGAAGTCTCTTTGAGGCTCAAGCACAACTTCACCATCACCCTCGCGTCAGAACCATCCCACTCTCCATCCAATCTCAACAATCCATATCCATCATGATTCTTACTTGGGCCACCACATCCTAATGAAATCATGTCACCCACTTTCTCGCTGCTCCAAGCATCAGTGTTCCCTCTAGGGGTTTCACCCATCTGGTCCACTATCGTTAGTGTTCTGATCGGTCTAATCTATCTCCGCAAGACATTAAACTCACGGAATAATTTGTGTTAAATACGAGAAGTTGAGGAAAACAACAGAGACATGACTTTGAAATATAATTCCCCACATTTGACATGGGATTCCTCGGGCTTCCTCACCCTCAAAAAGCCCTATCATAAGGGGAAGAAACCCAGACACACCACTATTTTAGAATCCAGAAATGCCAGTGATGTCCAATATAACTACTTCCTTGAATGAAGGTTGTTGTCCCGAACAAACCCCTTTGAATTTCTGGATAGATGTAGTGTAATTAATTGGCACCCATGGAGACATGGCACTGGGAAGAGTTTCACGAAAAACATCTTAAGTCTATAAGGGAGACCCAAACTAGGTAACGAGTTCTGAAGAGGAATCCCATGAATGATGAACCAATATCCCATCATCTTGTTTCAATCAATTAGAAAACATAACTGAATAAGTGATGGATGTCACCTGCCTTTTGAATGCTAGAATTATGGGAAACAGTCAACGCGTCCTCGACAGATGGATGTGTTCCCCAGCGAAAGATTTGGAAATAGAAATGGTGAACCAGATGTGAATTACTTCTCCTCAATGAGGATATTAGTAGATTTGGATACATCAGTGGACCCGAATTTCATTGGATCCAGCAATTTGGCGCCATGTCCCACCGAAAAAATAGTGGCCCTCACATGAAACTCACCAGATGTTGGTGAAGTTGAACGTTGGACATCCCAGTTTGTGACGTTGTTAGCGTGAATCCTTCTTACCAACCATGACAGATGGAATGGATTTGGGGAATAGGATGTTGATTTACTTCATTCATAACTAATGGTTTAATCTCCCTGCCTTTCAGGACCCAAGCTGCCATAATAAGAAACTGATCGCCACCCACCCGCCAACGCAGGGGTAGGGGTAGTGCCACTGCGGCAACCCCGTGTGGCTCCATCGCTTCTGCGACAATATTCATGCCCACAACTATTGGGATCCCATGCCCCATCTCCCCATCTATGTTTGTTCATCAAAGGGTGATAAATGACCTCGTATGCCGATACAAGGAGGAGGGGATTATCCCAACTCAGGATATGGCTGACCAGGATTTAGAGGCGCCTGTGCCTCATCGCCACCACTTCTCCCAAGGTCCGTGTAGGGAGCCACTGATCCCCACTCCAATCAACAATATCTTTTGGAGCCTCTACCAAGAATGCCTCAATGATTCCCTCCCCTATGACGATGAGGTGGGGAATGTCCTGGCCAGCCCGACCAGGATCCCGTTTCACAGGCTCCCAAAGAGGGCCCACGCTAGGCCGCGCCAGCACTGCCACCTGACCCCATGAACTGAGGAAAAGGTATGCTATGTGCCTTCACCGCCAGCCCTAGTCCAGTTAACCCAATTCCTGTATCGGGCGCAGGCTGAATAGGACACCCACCGAGGGGCGTCAACATCAGCAACTACCATGGTCTGTGCCCCCACTGACTTATACCATCAGTTCCCTATCTATTTCGAGTAGGGCCATGCAGACGCCCGACCCGGATCAAGGACCCAACCACCCCATGGGCAGGTTGGGTTGACTCTCCTAATTGTCAGTGTAGGTAACACCCGCCGCAGGCTGACCCATGGAAGAAACACCCAGTACAGAGGTCCTCCATGTACCGACACCATTAATAATGCGTGTCCTCCCCGCTTCCAAGATTGGCATGGAGGTTTGTCCCGTGCCACCTTCAATCTGAATGTGGGTCCTCCCCACGGTACTGACAGTCAATACAGATGCCTCTTTCATTCTCATGATATTGGTTATGGAGTCTTTCCTCTGGTCATAGGCCACTGACATGGAAATGTTACACATCCGGTCGATCTCAAGCATGGGGGCCTTCCTCAGGTCCTTATAGTGGCCAGCTAAGGTCCTCCTCACCCTAGAAATCAGAGGAGTGAAGGTCAGCCTCACTTCATCGGTACCCATCATGGAGGTCCTACCCATGTTTGACTTCACCAGTACGGGGACCCTCCTCACACTGACGCTGCTAGAGGAAATAAGTGTGTAGGTCCTACCCATGCATCTAACCACTCCATCACTTTTCTCAAAGATTCCCTTCGCACATAGTCTAGTGGACATAGAGGTCCTCCCCATGTTCCATTTGACATATTTCCAGGTGCTCCTCGCACCCCATCTCACTCAGGAGGATGTCCTGTCCACCCCAGCACCAGTTCGGCCGAAGTTTCTCCTTGCGCTATAAATATACCATGCACCGAAGAGCCATCACGAGGTAGGAGGAAAGTTATTCACCACCATAAAAAGAATTCCAGAAAGATTCAAATAGATAATAAATATGTTTTCATCTCATATTCTGAGGAAGAATATGAATTAGAAATGGAACCCTCACCTCGATCATCTG
Source organism: Viscum album (assembly GCA_963277665.1). Classification (NCBI taxonomy): domain Eukaryota; kingdom Viridiplantae; phylum Streptophyta; class Magnoliopsida; order Santalales; family Viscaceae; genus Viscum; species Viscum album. The sequence goes on along the minus strand of OY728145.1, from coordinate 2,004,060,952 downwards.
TGTCAAGGGTCGGGGTGGGAACGAGGTGCATCATCCACATACATCCGGAATGTGAGGTCCACCAGTTCCCTACCTACCTCCATAGATACATCTATGATAACGATGTTTTGGAATATCCCTAGTGTCCGACCATACAATCGCCACCATAATGCCCAGGAGCATTCTCTACCTAGACCAGAGATCATAAAGAGTTATTTTGGGGACCGATAGCGAACGAGCAACAACATGGTCCATCGCCAAAAGTTTTATTCCCTATGCCATAAACTGCGGCCACCATCCCCTCTTATCGTGATGTGGTGTCCACGTCACTACACTCTTAGGAGGATAGCCTAAGATTCTGTGGCTTGTCAGCCCGCTATCTAAATTCTCTATAGGCCATCATACCATCAAAGCAGTCTACTTTAGTACCACTACCAGTTCCCCAGCCTTCTTCTGTTGAAGAGTGGTTAAACGAAGGGACAGACACTGAATCTAGGCCGAGGATCTTGTGGGACATTCTTGCGGAAGACCCTTTCCTAGAGATGTTTTGGAAAGTCGTGACACCAATCATTAGTGCACCAGAATCACTCACACAGGAAGAAGTTGGATACTTTTGCCAGACCCTTTGGGAGATGCATTTACTTCTTCTTCATCAATGAGTAGACTACCCCGTAGGTCAGACACACTTTGAAGAAATTGGTCAACAATATCATTTGGTTGATCTGGTCGTTCTCCCTGTGGCCCAGTACCCTGAGTCACTAGGTCTCCATAGGACCCTCCAACAAAGATTCTTCTAGAGATTTAAAGTGCTCTAAAATATTATCAATAAGGATTCCCTAGACGTGCAGATCCATGGTTGGTGGAAATATGCGGCCCTCCATTTTAGCTATATTCGCTGCCAACCCTACTTGCCAAGCGATATCATGGATATTCCTCTAGGTAGATTCCTAGTTAACATGGATGACCTACCAGGGGTAGAGAATGAGCTAGATATTCTTGGAGAGAACCTACCTCTCGAGGGAGTATCACACCTATTGGATCCGTTGGGATGGATCACTCATCAGCAAAGGAATTTATTGGGTCTTCCTGTACCTACTGAGTCATTAAAACTTGACCGGAATCTAAATAAGGGAAAATAGCACCTTGAAGTTTCCAAACCCTATGACCCATATGGACCAGTTTAGAAGATAGGGGATGATTCTGAAAAAGTTACATTACGTCAGCTTGTCGCAGAATAAAAGAAGATGGTCAACGACCTCCTTGATGAGTGTGTCATGGAGCGACGACAAGACTTCGGTGACCCTCGGTCGGGGTATCAGGGGCAGGCACAACTTCCCCCCTGGAGAATTGCCTCTAGGTGACCCTGAACATCCTTTCCACACATAAAGGGTTGTGGCTAGAACATATGGCAAGAAGGCATGGTATGTGTAACCAAATCCCCCAAAGCGGCGCAACGATCCCTAGGATCCAGCTCAGATTCCCCCAGCACCTCCATAGGTCATCCCACCAGCTGCTCCACTAGTCGTTGGGCCTACCTATCATGTTGAAGAACTCGCTAATGCACCGGTAGTCAGGGATTTCGGTCAAGACTAGAACCCCACCCAGATGATCCCATGGCGTCACTCGTTTCCCACCTCGAGGTGTTGGAAACATGATATGTGTCCATCCCTCCTGATGTCAATCCGTATCCGGCATGGGTGGATTATATGCCAGCACCCCTAGGTTTCAGATATCCAACCTTATCTCCCTTTAATGTGATGGGTGACCTTCCACAGCATCTGGCCCACTTTATTTCAAGGTGAGAACCTATGTTGGGATCTCTGGTGGAGAAAGAGGTATCCAAACTATGATGCTTCTTACAGACATTGGAAGGACCTGTATTTGTTTGGTACAACCAGCTACCCATCGGGTCAGTAGCCAGATGATAAGATCTTCGCAGGCAATTTCTTTACCAGTTCAGTTCCACCACTCAGAAGATGAGTATTGGAGACCTCTTCAAGAGAAAGAAATGGCTCGACGAGCGCGTCACAAACATTATTGTCGGGTGGAAAGGGCTCACATACTATCTTGACATGCTACTGACTTAGGAATAACTGATTATGATGTGTTTGGGGAATATTAATACAGAACTGGTCCTATATTTAATCACTCAGAACTACCACGGGGGATTCTGAGACTTCTCTGATAATGCCCATCGTCTAGAAGAATCCGTTCAGTAGGCCAGACTGACACATCTATTTCCTCCTGCAATTCCCATGAGAAGGGTCCCCAAGGCCAAGTCCCCTAAATAGAGGCCCCCACACCACTAGAGTTGTTACTAGTGGAGCCACCACCACATCCTCACAGAGGGCCTCCACCTCACACGCATCCTTCAACCTAGCAGTGCCAACCTCAGAACCGGAAGGTGCCCTGCATAATGCACTGCCACTTCCTTGGAGAGATAACTAGGCTCCACCTCCTCGACATGCTCCTCCATCCCCTTGTCAGGGCCATGCTCTTAGAGTCCTTTTCCCAGATAAGAGAAACCAGACCTTCTCATTAAATGAGGCTTAGGTCCCCGATTATTTCTGAAGTTCCTTGGAACAGGGTATTGTACATTTTCATGAAGGGAGGAGGCCATAAGAGGCGGGTCTCATCAATCGCCACAACTACTTCCCATATCACCAGATCCTAGGGAACACCCTTAAATAATTCTAGGTGTTTAAAGACTGTATTCAAGACCAGGTCGACGACAACATAGTCTAGTTAGGCCCAGCTCCGGCACATGTGGCATGTGTATTCGTACAACTCGGTAGTAGCAATGACAACAAAGGTGAATGGAATCGAGTTTCTCACCGTGGGTCCCATAAGATCGATTCTGGGATGGCTTTTAAGGAATTCACTCATTCCCATGGTATTTTTTGTGCAATTTTGAATCAATCTGAGCCATCATAAGATGTCATATAACCGGCAGCCAGTACCTCTGCGTCAACGGCTCAGCCATCCTCTTTCCAGAAGAGCAAGCATCGGCAGCTCAAGGGGGAAAAAGTCCCCCATCGATTCCATCATAATACCATACTCTCAGTGAATTCATGCCCCCCCATATATGTCGATTCCTCTTAGAATCTATCCAATAGTGGATGAATCTTCAAGTGAAAATCAAGGGTACGCCTCGGTTAACACCAAAGAGCTAGTAAACCCCTACATTATTTCTAATAGTGAGGAGCGCTAGGAGGATTCTCCCAAAGTTACCAACCATCATTAGAGTTGATGGAGTCACATCAATGTGGGTTGTCAGAGTGCCTCATCTGACAATTCTATCCAGGTTGTGTAATCCACTGAAACCAGACAGCAGCCCAACGTAGAGCTCAACACGCATAACCTTCTCATATGGTGTCATCTGATCTGCATTCACCCCCGTCTGTGTTTCTTGATCAGGAAGAGCCACCTCGACCACATCGTGACCATACACACTCTGCTAAGGACTAGTCTCATTCATTTGGACCTCATCTAGTGGTCACTCCATAGACTTCTACTAGTGAGAAATGGAATATTCGCAGTACTAGTTAGCCACCGGTCCAGCCAGTAGGGCCCGCCATACCTCTTGTCACAGAGCGGCCTCCTGTAAGAAGAAGCTCATTCCTGGCATGAATTTATGATGTCCTCAAACATATTTCCAGTATTCTAGCAAGTATCTCCATAATTGAGTCCCTTTTTCTCTCATCAGATATGCACGAGGCCCTTGCCGAGGCTTTAAGAATCTCCCTCCAGTTTGAGATGGAGGTAGAAACTGCAAAAGCCTTCAATGCTGAGGCAGTCATTCATACTGAATTCCATGACATCATTTCATTCTCAAGATAAGATTAAGACTCTCCCATATAAGGGAATATCAGCCCACTATACATCACCGAACATTTTAATGGCAAGGATTTTTTTATTGTCTTGTCGACACAGGCTCCAGGATCAACCTAATCCAGACTCGGACAATGTGAAAATTCTGGTTGTCCAAGGAATACCTGAGCCCCTATGACCTATAAATTCAAGGTTATGAAAGGATGGAATAGACATCGGTCTGAAAAAAATAATTAAAACCCCAGTTTGGTGGTCTGGTATCCAGTACCGAGTTCGTGGTTGTCTCCCATGACACCGCCTACAATGCGTTGATGGGTAGTCCATTGATCCACCTGCATGTGGTAGTCCCTTCATCATATCACCAGGGCCTTAAGTACTCCCTTAATGGTTGAGTTAGAAAACTCCAACACGATGCATCTCCATTTTCCCCTTGTAAAGCCTATTACCTAGATGCCGACTATTACAAGAGAAAGGACAAGAAAATTCAGGCTAATGAGGTTGAACATGCTACGGCTGCGACCAACCAATGGACAGATCTAGATGATGCCTACATCTTTAAAATACACCAATTGGAGGCTACAACCCCAAACATGGGACAATGCTTCATTATTTCTGGAATGAGGGGGGGACACATTCCCATGTCTAAGCAACACTGGAAGACCACCTTGTACTCTTACACGAATCTGGATCGGGTGATCCCAAACCCCCCTAAACCAATAAACTATCGGTATATCCGCCCCATGGAAACATCAAATATGCCATACTTTCTTGTTTTGTTAGGCTGGGATAAACCAGATCAAGCCAACTTTCCACTAGTACTTCGATATCATTAAGCGTGGCCCCTTGGGCCGAAGACAAGAAGGGATTAGATCGAAAACATTCATCTCCATGGATTCGGTAGCACATGATTCCCTTGATGCAGTGTCCACCACTGCTCAGGATGGTACCAGTCTCCCAACGGGATTTTTTGACTTAGAGGAAACACCTTCCACCAATTAACCCTCCTCCATATCTGAAGAATATGATTTAGAGGATTCTCCCCCACCATTGAAGAGGGTGTATCTACCACGATCAATGAATTGGTCTACATGAACCTCAGTATCAAGATGGACCCGAGACCCACACTGATTAGTATGGTTATGACCCTCAAGGAGAAACAGTAGTACGTGAACTTCATCAAACAACACTGTGATTTATTTTCATTGATCTATAAAAAAATTTCACGTCTATATCTTCAGGTATCCGTCCACTGCCTCGGTCTCCCAGAAAATCATCGTGGGTTTAAGTACCCACCCAAAAAGATGCACCCTTCTCATTGTTCCATGGTCCAGGATGAAGTTGGTAACCTCATCAAAGACAATTTTTTTAAAGAGGTCCAGTACCCCAGATGGCTATCCAACATTGTGCCAGTCAAGAAGAAGAACAGACAGATCAAAGTCTACATTGACTTTTGAGACCTCAACCGCCATTGCTTGAAGGATGATTTCCCCTTCCTATGATGAAATTATTGATTGAAGCTACAGCTGGGTTCTAGGACCTCTCCATCATGGATGGGTACTATGGGTATAACCAGTTCCCAATGGCTCCTGAGGATGAGGAGTCTACAACCTTCAAGGCACCATAAGGGACTTGTTGTTACCAAGTCATGCCCTTCTGTTTAAAAAACGAAGATGCCACCTATCAATGGGCTATGCATCGCATATTTAAGTTGATCCTCTGGAAACTGGTGGAATGATATGTGGAGGATCTGGTGGTTAAATCTTGCTAGAATCAAGACCATCTGAAAGACCATAATAAAGTGTTCAGATTTCTTCGTTCCCACCACCTGAAGATGAATCCATTGAAGCGTGATTTTGGTGTGACCTTCTGGAAGTTTCTTGGCTTCTTCATCAGATACAGGGGCATCGAGATTGACCCAGAGAAGATCAAGGCCATTATCCAGATGTCTCCCCCAAGAAACATTCAAGAGCTTCAAGGATTCCAAGGAAATTTGGCCTACATACACCGATTCATTGTAAATTTGGCTGGAAAGTGTAATCCCTTTTCTCAGCTCATGAAGAAATGCACTGTTTATCAGTGGAACAAATAATGTCAGACTACTTTAAAGGAAATCAAGTAGTATCTACTCTAGCCTCTTGTCCTAATGCCACCTATCTATACAAAGACACTGATCCTTTATGTGACCGCCCTGGAATGATATCTCAGTGCCCTTCTCACCCAGAAGAATAATTAGGGAACATATGATAGTCTTTACTATCTCAGCCATATGCTCCTTGATACGGAGACCAGATACTCCCCTATTAAGAAGAGCTACATTGAACTAGTGTTCTCAATATATAAGTTGCAACACTACCTACAACATCCTAAGGTATAGTTGGTGTCCCAAGTGAATCCACTTAAGTACATCTTGAACCACACCATGCTGACAGGACATCTAGCTCAGTGGGCAGTAATCCTTCAGCTGTTCGACATCAGGTTTGTCCCTCAAAAGACTCTTAAGGGGAAAGCATTGGAAGATTTCCTTTCCACCCATCCAGCTCCTGGTGACCAGTACCTAGACCTTGATTTTCCCAATGAGTCCATCCTCTTATTTCATCAAGCCACTCCATGATGTAAAATGCAATTTTATGGAACATCCCGAAGCCCTACTGGCAAAAGGCTCAATGACCCATGCTAAATAGGGTAGACCTGGGTATCACCTTCATTACACCAACACAAGACATTCTACCATATTAATTATTACTATCAGAAGGTTGCACCAACAATGATGCAAAGTATCAGGCTCTCATTATTGTCCTCGGTCTGGCCCTCAAGATTGATGTTCCCCACTTTCACGTGAAAGGGGACACCGAATTAGTCATCCAAAAGATCAACAGTGACTATGTCATCAGGAAACTAGAGATCTTACCACTGTTGGAATGTAACCTCTAGCTGATGGCCCAGTTCCAATCTCAGCTAGATGTTACTCATGTCCCTCGATCCCAAAATGGCCGAGCAGACACCTTGTCCAGCCTAGCTACATCACTTGAAAAGCCTAAACATGATGATTTTATTTTCCATGTGGCACACCAGATATTCATTGATCTCGTCACTCCAGATGATGATGAATGCCTGCAGGTAAGACACCTTACCACTGACACCTCCACATCAAGACCTACAGGTCCCCCAGATGTAGTGATTGATGTGATTCCTGAATGGAGAACCTCCTTAGTCGAGTACCACCAGAATGGTAATCTCCTAGAAGATCGAGCCGAGAGCGATGGAATCCAACACCACACATTACAGTTCACCCTCCAGAGTGGTCCTGGTCTCGAGAAGATCCTCTTCAAGCATGGGTTTGATGGGATTCTCCTCTGTTTCATTAAAGGAGTCAGTATTTCATAGGTCATGCAGGAGGTTCATTCTAGTTCATACAAGGCTCATCAAACCTGGCCAAAACTATCTCACCAGATTCGGAGGCTGGGATACTTGTGGACCTCCATGATCCATGACCACATCAAGATTTCAAAGAGGATCCATGAATTCCAAATTCATTCCAACTTTGTGCATTAGTTTCCAGAGCCTCTTCACACTACCAAGTACTCTTGGCCCTTTGCGGTGTGGGGACTCGATGTCATGCGACCATATCCACCGGCGATAGCTCACCAATGCAGTTTCATCCTAACTGCTATGGATTTCTTCTCTAAGTGGTCAAAATCGGTTTCACTCAAGGTGGTCAAGGGTTGTTCTATATTTGACTTTGTGAGCTCTAATATTATTTACTGATTTGGAGTCCCTCATGCCATCCTCACCAATAACAACTCCAACTTCCGGGCAACAGATTTGAAGAAATTGTACGCCAAGTAAAACAACCATTTTAACCATACATCCCACTACCACACGCATGAAAAATGAAAAGATCAAGGAATTTAATAAAACCCTCTCTAAAATTTTTCAGGAAAATGGTTGGTCAGAACAAGAAGAGTTGGCCGAACAAGTTCCCCAAAGCCCTCTGGGCTTATCGAAAGATAACCCATAATTCCATACAGGTGACCCCATACTCCCTGTTGTACGGAACGAAAGTTGTACTACCCATTGGGATTTAGTTTCATTCATTATGCATGACTGACTATGATTAGCAATCACCAGATAAAGTAGCTGAAATCTAACTGGCTGAATTGGAAGCACTTGACGAGAACATGCATCATGCCCTGCAAAATCTAGAGAGGCATCAGAACAAGATAACTAGATCATTCAATAAAAAATTTCAACTCCAATCATTATTGCATGGTGACTTGGTGTTGGCCTTGAAAACACCAATGATACCTAAACGAAAACCACCCAAGTTGGAGCCCAAGTGAGAATTACCTTATGTTATTCATAAGGTTTATCCCAATGGTGAATACTCCCTAGTTACAATGGATGGTGAGCGTATAACTCCTCCCACTAATTCCATGTTCCTCAAGAACCTACATGGCCTTAAATTGTTTGGTCCTATATGACCTTAAAATGTCGGGTCATACATGACCTTAAACTATTATGTCCCTCATGACATTAAACTGTATAGCGTCCCACAAGACGTTAAATGGTACCAGGTCCCACATGACCTTAAATTGTTCAATCCATACTACTAGATGTTAAAATGTGCAGTTTTTCCAAACTAAAGGATGTAAAACTATTCAGCATTTGTCCTACATGACGTTAAACTACAAGTGAAAGATGTACCTCATGTCCCACATGAAATTAAACAGTATATCATCCTGCAAAAAGTTAAACTGCAAGAACTACATATGGCTTAATTCCCATCCACATGGTATGCGTAGGAATGCTCGAACACTTCGTCTTGAGTCCATCCCCCTGTTTCCACTTTGACTATCCTCACTGGGTATGGTTCTCTTGGAGGACCCTGCATGGTGTCGTGTAGGCTTCTTTAGCCCCACTCAAATTAGGATTATGATGATTACACCATGTTCTACCTTCTTTGTTCATTTATTCTCCCACGTCCTCATCACACGACGCAAAACTGCATGGCCTTCAAGAACTACATATGTCTTGATTCCCATCCTCATGTGATAAATAAGAATGCCCGAATATTTTTTCTATTGGCCCATCCCCAACTTCAAAATCTCCCCTCTAGTCAAAAAACATTGTGTGGTGATGGCTTCTTCCCTCCTTTACATCATATTCATCGTGGTCACACAATATATCCCCTTACCTAGCGATCTCCACATCTTTCACCGTCCTGCTTGATGTTAAATTACACGGGCACATTTATGCTCCACACGCACCCTTTACTTGGAACTCCATCATCTTTCACATCTGAAAGGGCCCTATTATGGTATAGATACATAGCCTAAGGTATCTCCTATCATTTCTGGCCAATTCCCAAGAGGACCTCAAACAACAAGTTGATACAAGTCCCATGTTGAAAATGTAGTCAGTGGTTGATACTCATTTGTTGTTCCCATTTATGGTCAAACGATATGGATATTTTGTTTTGAACCTCATCAACAACTATCCTTTTTCATTGTCACCACCCCCATAGTTTCCAAATATTGAGTGTAGTGGTACATTCTGCCCCGCTATCTCTTCAAGCTTCAGTCTACCTTAGATGTGAGTGTCACTCCAACTATCGTACCCTTATATACTGGGGAGAGCTCACTCATACTCCTTGTTTCCCACAGCAAGCATTTCACATGTGGTCTTAGGAGTTGTGGTAAGAAAATACCCACAGGAGGGATCATATGGATACAGTTTGACGGGGCTCCCAGCCTCAGGTCCCTTGACCCTTTCTTCCCCTACCCCACATTATCATCTACGATTATGTGGTGTGGTATGGACTCCCAACTTCATTCACATTGGGATATTTTTTTATACCACACATATCCCCTTGAGACATCCCTCCTTCATTTATCATTCTTTCCATGAGCACAGTACCTTAAATGCTTCATGTGCCCCATCACTTGGGATTCCATCATCTTTTATATTCAAAAGGACCCCCGAACATCGTAGATATTTGGACTAAGGGATATCCTACCATTTTGGGCCAATGTCCTCATGGATTTTGAGAGAAATATTTATACAAGTTTTGTGTTTTAAATGAGGTCAACAGTCTATGCTCAATTATTTTCCCCCAACCTATGCCCACATAAATACAGATATTGTGTTGTGATCATTGTCAACAGTTATCCTCTATCATTGTTGTCATTTTTTGGTTTTCCACAGGCACCATGATTCTCCCTCTCCACTCACATGTCCCGTGAATATGAAATTAAACTAGGCATATATGGTCCAGTCCCTACAACCTTTAACTAAGAGCACCATCATCCTCACCACAAGATGTTAAACTTCAAATTGGTTGGGACTTTCTGTTTAAGGTCCCTCAACCTTTTCGTCCACTTATCTCAAGTGTTCATTAAGTATTGTATAGTGTGGTATGAGCTTATTCCCTTGTTCACTTTAGGCTACTCTCCACGCCGTACACATCCCTCGTTGGGGTACCTTTCCCCTATTTTCATCCTTGCTGCATGACATTAAACTACACAAAATCCTTCCTCAGAAATACATGTGGATGGATTCCCATCCTTATGAGATACATATGACCACCTGAATGACTAGTATTTGGGTCAAACCCTAACTCTTAGAAACCACATTATCAATTTGGCCTCTAGGCCTGAGTCATTCTAGGGGAGGGGTATGCGGTTTGGTTTGAGATTGTTTCCTCATTCACACTGGGTTTGTAGAAACCACACCATATACCTCTATCTCCTAAATTCCCTTTGATTACTTTCCCTACACTCATCTTTTAGAGTTAGATGCTCTTATTTTGGGTCCCTCAACCCTCTTTGGTGATTCATTAATGTGCTCAGGAGTACTCTGGTTTAAAACCTGGAGAGCCAGATTCTACCTGGACATGCTTTCACCCATTTTCCAGGCTTTGTGTTCCCCTTCATTTAGGCTTTCATAATATTTCACATATGAAGGGACCCCAAAATGGCATGGATGCTTGGACCAAGGGTTATCCTACCATTTCGGGCCAACATCCTCGAGGGCTTCGAACAACAAATTGATACAAGTCCCGCGTTGTGAATATAGTCAGCGGTTGATGCTCATTTATTGTTCCAATTTTAGGTCACATGATATGGATGTTGTGTTTTGAACACGATCAATTGTTATTCTCCACCATCACACCAACACCATCAATACTTAAATTTCAGTTTCATTATTCATATCATTCTCCACCCCATCACATCGAAGTGGGATTTCGACACTCTTGGTACTATCCCACAATGAACATTTTCATGTTAGGAGGACAAAGTTGCGATAAGGCATCATTCATGGTTCCGCACCAACTTCCCCTTTACGTGTATCCCATGTGTTACAAAGACCTCATTCTCCCTTGTTTCCCACACCGAGTTTAACTCATGTGTGCTTAGGGATCGGATTGAGGACTACACTCGCTTGGAAGAGTTTCACATCTCTATGGTCCGAGCTCTAAGTCCTTAAACTAAGATCTCTTTACATGTCCTCCCCTTAGAACTGTTTCTACCTTGATTAACATCCTCATGGGATATGTAGGAATGCCCATACACCTCATCTTTTGGTCAAGATCAGGTTCCACTAATTTTCTCTTATGTTTATCCTTTAGGCCCCAACTCTTACAGGATTGTGTGGTGTGGCCTGTGTGGGAACATGGCCTCGTTCACATCAATTTTTCAATAGTTGTACCACATACTCCCCTTCTAGGAGCTAGTCCCTTCTACTTTCTGTCCTGCATGACATTAAATTGTATGTTTTCCCGCATGACGTTAAACTGTATATGGTCTTACCTAAACTTAAACTATTACGTCCTGCATTTCATTAAACTACCACTCTCAGAACTACGTATGGCTTGTTTGCCATCCTCATGGGATATATAGGAACACTTGGATGCTTTTTCCATAGGTCCAACCCCATATTTTCTGACCTTTTTTGGCCCCTCCACCCGAGGTTTCTTCCTTGGAATCATGCATGGTGTGATGTGGATCTCATCTTAATTCACTTCGGGTATGATTTATCACGTCATGCACATTCCCCCCAAGGCCTTAAATGACATTAAACTATTGTGTCTTTATTGAATGACATTGAAAAGAATTTTCGGTCCTGTTACATGACCCTAAACTGTGACATTATCGTCCTGGTTGCACAATGAGAAACGACACAACATTGTGATTTCCTTGCTCGAAGGGACATCATATTGGGTATTATTCATCCACCATTCTGTTTTTCAATGCCTACATGTGGATTGATTCCTATAGCAACACCAGGATTCTATGTCATATGTTTATTGCTTAAAAAACACACATCTACCATAAAGGACAAACAAGATCTATCAAATGCTGATTTTTTTAAGTGCGAGGGCCAGACCCGCATGACATTTTCCAGAACTATGTATGGATTGATTCCCATCATCATGGGGTATGTAGGAATACCCACACATTTTGATTCGGGCCCAACATAGCTTTATTGTTTGGTCTCTCGACCTAGAAGATTATTGTGTGGCACATTGTGGTGATACAGACTCCTAATCTCCTCATTCACATCAGGTTTAATAATTATCATACCATGTGTCACCCTACCTCATTTCCATCTATGGTCTGAGCGCTATGACCATAATCTAAGACCACTTCATGTCCTTTCCTCAAGACGTTAAACTGCACAACGTCTTCCAGAACTACGTATGGATTGATTCCCATCCTCATGGGATATGTAGGAACACCCAGGCATCTTGTGTTTGGGTACAGCCCTGTGAATATTAAATCCTACCCCCTCTTTTTCAGCCCCTTGGATCGAACTCTTTTGTGGAACCATGAAACTGTAGCTCTACCCTGAACAAGTTTAGGATTCCCTATAATAATTATTGGATGCAGTAATTTCCACGCTAGAGAGGATTCCCCTTACCAGCGTTGGTCTCTGATCACGCCATGCTTAGAAATATGTTTTGATTGATTCTCATCCGCATGAGATATTTAGTGACACCAAAGCATTTTTCCTCAGGCCCAGTCTCAGGGTCATCAACCCTTCTGGCCCCATTTCACTAATCATGGTCCAGGCAGTATGACCTCAGAATTATGTGTACTATCTAGGAAGCTTGATCTCTGATCAGACCGATGCACCAACCTAATGTGTTTCGACCATAGTGGAATAATTTCATGAGTGTTGGACTCCAGTCGAACAAGAAATCACTCCACTCTCTGTGCTTTGTGTGCCATTTATTTTGATCCCCTTTTTCCTTTAACGTCTGAAACAACCCCCTAGCAGTAAGGATGCCCAGCCAATGGCTCGCTTACTATCCTAGGTCTATGTTCCAGAAGACTAATAGATGAAATTTTTAGTCATGGCCTGTGTTTCGAACTTGGTCATTGGTCGACCCTCATTTGTTATCCCTGTATTAGTCTAACACAATAGTTATGTTGTGTTTCAAGCACAATCAATATTTACCCTTTATTGTCACTCCACCTTTACAACATTCCAAACCTTGGGTATCGTGATTCACACTTTCAACCCCCTATGTTTGGATTAATTATAACACCACTGGAGTTACCCCGCTCGTGCACTATAGTGCATTAAGAAGGTGATAATTTGACAGTTGTGAGAGCTTCATTCCCCGGTCAGGCCTCCCGATTTCTTCTTGGAACCCTGGATGGGTCGTTTATACCCCAGATGCCCGAAAGTTGGTTGGAACTCCCACATTCAAATGAAGTGACGATGCGAACATCCTTTGTTTCTCACCTCATGCATGACCCATGGGAGCTTAGGTATGGATTTATAATTATTTCACGATTGTGGTTATAAAACATTAAACTAGAAAAACAAGTGTATAATCTTTTCATGCATGTAGTTCAGAACAAGCAGTAGCAAAGAAAAATAAGTTTATGATTTCAGCCAAAATAGGTCCCTTAAGGATCGATGTTGTGGATGGATTATTCCAGTGTTGCCACCTTCTGACTTGTGGCCTCCAGTATCGCTTCCCGCCCCCTATGATTCTTCTCCTCATTAGCAGCTCTGAGGCATAACTCATTAGACCAGGCATGTGCCCATGATTGTTCAATTTGGAGGTCAGACATTTGGTGATTTTCCTGCATTATCTGCTCCTGAGCATCTTCCAGCTAGGCCCTCAATTTATTGATGAGCTCAGAGTGGTTTGGAATTAATGCCTCCCTTTATTTCAATTTCTCCTCAAGGCGTCAAACCTCCTACTCTACCTTCATAAATTCCTGTGTATTCTATGACTCTTTTCAGCACCGAGAAATGTTGGAATGTTAGCTACTCTTCCATATCTTCTCCACCATGTAATCACAGATAATTATGTGAAGATGGTGAAAATTTACCTCTCCAGCGCAGAGAAAGTGTATCCAGGTGCGGAGCAACCCCGTATAGATTATCCATTCTTCCTATGGCTGGCTAAGAAAGCATTTGATGCACGTCCATGCCTTGTGTTGTGTCATATGGCTCTCCTGTCTGAGTCAGAATCATCTATCTCCTCTAGGTATACAGGCCTATACTCGGTGAAGGCATTCAGGAGTTCAGGGGCAGGGTCCTCTTCTATAATTGCTTCTTATTCAGTGAATTCACCCTCTTCGGGCTTGAGCTCCACCCCGGCATCATTTCCGCTCATCATCACAACCTCTGACTCATCATGTACCATTGTCGGGCCACCTTGAACTATTTCTTATACAAGAGCCGATGTGGTCACCGACAGCGCTCCTACAGATGTTCCAGACCAGATGGTTTGTTGAGCCTCCAACCATACAATCACTGCATTGGAGATCAGTTTCTTGGTTAACTAAATTTCTTGGCAAAGAATAGTGCTAGCAAAGATAAAGTATTATAGGAGTCAAGCCCGGTAGTGTCCAATGCATGTGTTATAGCAGTAGCCTCCACCATAGGATATCCTTCAGCACTTATTAACTCTATCATTAGCACCGATGCCTCCCAGTTCTTAGGGATATTGGGAAGCTCAGACGCTTCCATTTTGTCTTTTCTTTCAAGATCATCAGTGCATGTTCCAGCCATAACCGGTTGCCGACCTTGTTCGGTTCTGGGGAATGGTTCCTAAGAACGTTCCCTTACGTACATAGGTGCATCTTCATCCCCTGCAAGGAAGGATTCTTGGGAACCCATGCCCATGTGTTCCCAAATAAGACAGATTTCAGTTGAAAAATTGGGATTGTGAGAAGATAAAGTCTAGTTGAGATAAGAGTTAAACTTACCTCAAGTTGCTCAGACAGTTCTGCGTCAGAGCCAACAATTTCACCGCTCTCTCGAGAACTTCACTGGTGAGCAGGATCTTCTGGGGGTAACTCACTATCAAGGCCTTCAGCTTGGTCCTCCTCCTCTTCTTAATCTCCACTTTCTTCCCCTAATTACTCTTATTCCTCTCATTACTCTTCTTTTTCTTCCTCCCCTATACTTTCATCCTCAGATGTAAGCTTCTCTGGGACATGTTCCTCGCCAAGAATCACTTTCCCCATGAGATTTTGTTCTTCATACCACCCCCACTAGCATGCGTAGATATCCATAGCTGTCAGGTATTTATTCCTACGATGAAATTTTACCCTATCCTTCATTTAGAAGCGCCCTATGTCTAGAAGATCATGCCCGGTGTGTACCAACCTCCACCACAACTCTTCAGTGGACATATATTATCGTAGAATCCTCTAAAAAGACCACAAAGAGTGGATGATAGCATCAGCAGTTGGATTCAGGAGGTGCCTATGTTTCTTTCCTAGAAGTTCCCTAGCTGGACCATGACATCGTATGCAGGACCACCCCTCCTTGGAAGGTGGAGGCACATTCTCAACTTCTAATGCTCCTGCTAATAAAGTTCCATCCAGTTCTGTGAAAGCCACCAACCCATTATTTGTCTCACCTATCCTGTGGCACTTCGTCTACCTCCCTGATCTTCGGGCTCCGCACTAGACGCCTTGATTTTTTGGATGTTTTTCTATAGAATCACCTTGGGATATGTTTTTGTCCAGTGTTTAGCATACTCTCTTGAATGGCCTGCATTGACATTGCTATGGGGAAGAGTGACAATATCTCCCAAGCCTATCATCATAAACATAAGCCACAATTGGAGGAGAATACAAGGATTCCACTCTTGCTGAACATCTGTATATACTTTCTTTGCCATCCATTGCGTGCACCCGAACTGCCAGGAAAACCTGGTTGGCAGGTAAGGTTTGCAAAATATTTTACCATAAATCGAGGTTACTAGTACACCACCCCATATGCTTTGCAGGTACTCCATCAACTCCAATGGTCCCCACCCATCATCTACCATTTAAGCAATCAGGGTCTGGAATTGGTGGAAGGTGAAATGGGTATGGTTTCCGATCTTGATATTGGTCCCTTCTTATCTAATTGTATGTGGGAGGATTTCGACAATATTCAAGAGGGATGGCCACATACCGTTACCAGGGGCAAATGGAATTCAGGAAGTCATACCCACCATAGTGGGATATGACCTAACCATGAAGAATCTAGAATGGTCCGCATATCCTCCTGTGCATACTTCCCCTTGAGATACGCCCTAGGATACTGTACAGCCTGGCCAACACCAGAACCCCCAGGTTAACCTTGTTCTTTGCCGCCATAATCCCGACCATCACTAGAGTCCCTGAGCGGACCCCCATCCTTCTGTCCCTCATAAGAAAAAGAAACCTTCTCAACAATACACCATGAAACCAGGCATATCATACATTTGGGTCTCAACATTCATTTATTACAAAGCCTCATGATCGGTACTCTCCAACCTCTAGGACCCTTCAGTATGATCCCACTTTTCTCCTCTGAGATGTGTCTGGGCATTGATTACCTCAGCCAAGAATCTTCACAGTCATGTCTTGTATCAGGAAAATACTAAACCATCCTGAATAAGATATGTCCTTCAGAATATATTTTATTTTAAACTCCTCTTTTCCAGCTCCAGCAGGTGCTATGACAAGATGGGGTACGCGTCTTATCCCCCTAGAAATTCCCCGTCCAGAGGAGCGCATCGTACTAGTACTCATCTAAGGGGATTTCCCCAATGCAGTGGATGTCCCACAGACTGATACCTACCACCCCATGGTGGAGGTTGAAGGTGTTGGTGTCAGGATACCAATGACTAAAAAATTCTGGTACTAGGTCCTGCTACCGATAAAAGTAAAATTAGGACGTCCAAACAGCTTCGAAGAGCCCGATATATTACAGATCTTTCCCAAACTCCTCACATTTTTGGTGTACCTAGTATGCCCATGCAAATTCAATAGTGAAGTTGCCTCCGGATCTAAAATCACATTCCTTCCAACCCTTCATCTCACTAGTAATAATACTTTTTAAAGTAGTCGCATAAAGAGCAGGAGATTCCTCGACAACTAGGTCACTCCCCATAACAGTCCTGGTCTTCGGATTTAGGACATAGATGGTTGTGTTTTGTGTTTCCCTAGTGGGATGGCTGTTTTTCCTGTAATGGAACTCAAAGAAACTATCCTCACAGGTCACCCAGGAGTGTGGTGTTTCCATCTTAAAGTCAGGCATCAGCACCTCCTCCAGAAGGACGAAGTTCCATAATGGAAGGCTATCGCTCCAGAAATAATAATTTATAGATTGTGTTAGCATGACAAAAAAGAATTTAATTATCAGACCCAACCCTCATCACATGAATAATTTGGCGGTTCATGGTCATATGAGTCCTCCTTGCAGCCGCAGTGGCCTCCCTCTTGACATCAGTCTATTGGGAATCCATTTTTTAAATACCAAGGGGTGTGCATGAAAGAATTGGGATTCATCACGCAAAATAGGCAGCTACATGGAAGAGTGTTGATCTACCCAACAAATGTTTGGATAGCGCACAAAACCCAAAGTCGGTTGTGGAAACTTGTGCATGAATTAGGGACATTTTTTGCACACAAGAGAAAAGTGCATGTTGTGTGGAAAAAGTAAAGGTAGGGACCTAGGGGGGACCTCAGCATATTTATAGGAACATACTGTACCTTTCGCACACGCATAAGTGGTTTTCATGCACAAGCGCTGTTTTTTTGCACACTAGTAGGGCGCCTCCCTAATTTGCGGTGTGACCCTTAGAATCTGACCCCTTCAGGTCTCCTTTCACCTATGATTATAAGGGGGGGGGGGGATTTTGAAGTCGAATTTTAGATAAGACCCGGATTGGGATGAAAAAGAACAAAAAAGGTATTTGGAGGGGAAGAAGAAGATTCTGCGACCCAATAGGTAGGAGCACAAAATAATTAGGGGATGCAAGCAAGAGTTCCTCTGACGTGCAAAATCTTGCGTGCCCAACGCGATGTTAAAGGTAGTCTTCCTCGGCGACCCACCAGAAGTGGCCAAAGGCACTGTCGTGCAAGGGTTAGGGGTTGCACACAACAATCCTTCCAGTGTGAAAAATATTTCACACCTAATGCAATGTCAAAGGGCCCATTTCAAGATGATGTGCTCGAAAAATCAGTTAAGACCCAAGAGCGCTTAGATATCATCTGCATAATGGACCTGGCAGCGCGTAAATGCTTTTGCACCCAATGCGACGTCAAACCCCCTTGCATGCAGCTCCTCTTTTCCATAGCCTCTGGGGGGGTTTGGCTATAAATTTAAATGAACCCCCAACCCTTCGAGATGGTGATAGAAGATGAAAAGATACTCTGCTGTACGAAAGATACCTATTCTACAACTGTGCGAAAAACACCATGGCATCATGGTATTAGATCTTGCATAATAGGCCTCCCAGGGGTCCTTGTTCTAGTGGGCCCACATCAGATTGATCCTCACAGATTTCCTTTTAAACCCAAGGAATTTGCGAACAAATGATACATTTTTTGTGCAACATTCTTCTTTCCCAGGAGTTGTTTTGCACGTAATGTCCCCATTTTGTATGCAACGGCCCCGTCTTGCGCCGATCCTTCCAGTTTGCGTGGAACCATTTCATCTTGCACACACTCCCAAATCTTTTGTGTGACTTTCCTTCTGCGCTCCATGTGTTTTCCTTACCCTAAGCACCATGTCCATGCTCCTATTATGTGCAACACACCATTCGCATGCACCTTTCCCCCATACGACCCTCAAGGTTTATACAAAGGGACTTCAAAGTCCCTTGGGTGGTGGTTTACATAGTGTTTCTTATCCTCATGCTCCTTCACATAGGCACACTAATGGCTATTTATTCTCTGCATAGTCATGCTAACATCGGCCCCTCAATGGATCACTCCACAACACTCACCACCTTGGAATTTTTTAGGCCTTCCCTCCCCCAAGGGGAAGAGATTATCAGTTATGTACATCCTAGGGGGTGCCGAGTAAACTTGCCTCATACGAGCTATAGGATGTTAAATTTCCAAGAACTTTTGTCCCCAACACATGATGTTAAACTGTGGTCTTGCCCCATGAATTGCACACGAGGTTCCCCACCTCATACATTCTCCACATCAGATAGTCTCCACAAGAGTGAGATCCTACTCACATAGAATGTGATCCACTTTACTAGATAAGAATCATTCCACGGGGATAGGGAAACCACCTTGGTGTAAGCCCCTAGCATTTCTTATGGGAGGCATCATCCCTGCTCCTATCTTCTTCCTAGATAAAGACCAGAGGGGGGATGGGCACCAGAACCCTCCTCTCTTCTGTGCCAAATCCTTCTCCAATTGGGCTTTTTCTCCACTCAGGCCTCCATCCTGGGGTAAGTCCCAATCTCCATTTCCATGGGTTGCTGACCACTCATAATCCCCTATTTCTTATTTGGGCCTCTAACGACGTGTAAGACCCATTTTGTTTCCCACAGACCCTCCTTTGGCGATGTGATCGTTAGGTCTTTACTGCCTCTTATTTCTCACACTAAGCATGACTCAAACGGGCTTATAGTAAGAACCGACCATGAAATCCTCTATGGGAAGCCTAGAGTGTAAGCCCCACACCATTGTAAAATATGTGGTCTTTGATCCTTTCTAAGTCAAGGTATGTTGGAATCCTCCTTGAGGTTCAATATCAACAAACATTGGTTCTGAACCCCTTCACATTGGTACACCACACCGTCCTGAACTACATGGACTTTGATCTTTTCCAAGGCAAGGTATGTAGGAAGCCTCCCTAAGGTTCAATCCCAATAACCATTGATTCAAACCCCCTTCAATTCAGAACACTGAAACACCAAACTACGTGGAATTTGATCCTTTCCAAGGCAAGTTACGTAGGAAGCCTCCCTGAGGTGTAATACAAACAACTGTATTGGTTCCGACCCCTTTCACGTTAGTTCACCTTCATCCCACATGATTTTAAACTACATCCATTTGAACTACATTGGTTTGATCCCTATCTTCTAGGCAGGGTACGTAGGAAGCCTCCATGAGGTTCAACCCCATCTTGTAGTAAGCCGTTGTGATCCCACCCGTCGGTAACCCGTTGTGCCCCCATTTGATGGTAAGCCGTTGAAGACCTTGATCGACAGTAAGCTATCATCATATGAACTACGTAGTTTTGATCCCTATATCCTAGACCAGGTATGTAGGAAGACTCTATGAGGTTCAACCCCAAACACTGGTAAACGTTGGTGTCCCCCCCATTGGGACCCACATCTCTTGTCCTCCCCTCAAGGGTCAAACCAACCCGAGCTGCTAATCACACGTAGGCCCCCATCATGTCATCGGGTCGTTGTCCTATGAACGCACCCCAATTTCATGCCCCAACCCAGAGGTTCCACTTTTTTCAGGTACCATCTATATGGGACACCTCTTTAGGACTCCCATAGCTCCACCGAACTACATGAACATTGATTCCCTACCATGAGGACACATAGTAAGTCTCTTCAAGGGTCAAACCCAACTTTACCATCTCCCTCGCGTCAGCTACATATCTACCTCCATCCACTTTCAACAATCCACATCCATACTGATTTTTTCCCAGAGCGATATATCCCAGTGAAATCATGTCACCCACTTTCTCGCTACTCCCAACATCAATATTTCCTCCAGGGGTTGCACCCATCTGGTCCACTCTCGTCAGTGTTCTGATCAGTCTGATCCATCTCCACTAGACATTAAACGCATGGCATACCCTATGTTAGACATTAGAAGCTGAGGAAAACCTCAGAGACATTCCTATGGAATAAAATTCATCACATTTGACGTGGGATGCCTTATTCTTTCGCGCCCTTGAGAAGCCCTATCATAAGGGGATTAAACCCAGAAACACTAGTGTTTTAGTGTCCAGACACGCCAGTGATGTCCAATATGACTACTCCTCTGACTTAAGGTTTTTACCCCAACCAGACCCCTTGTAATGTCCTGACAGAAGCAGTTAATTAACCCGTGTCCATGAAAAGATGGCATTAGGAAGAGTTTCATGAACAACATCTAAAGCCTATAAGGGAGACCCATACTAGGTAATGAGTTTTGGGGATGAATCCAAGGAAGGAGGACCCAACAACCCCTAATCCCATTTTTATCAAGGATAAAATGTCCCGGAATAAGTGACAGATGCCGCCCACCTTTGGAAAGTGGGGATGTGGGGAAATAGTTAGTGCATCCTCGACAGACGGATATGCACCCCAGTGAAAGTGTCAGAAATAGTGTGGATCACCACTATAGGAGATCGACCCTTGATCTCTAAAACACAATTACGGTAAACCTACAAATATATGGCTGAACGCATCAACGAAGAAAGAATAAACTTGGAGGGAATTCTTATTTAATTAAATTAATTATAAGAAAAATATGTTGATCCTCTCTATTGGTTCTGGTTTACTATTCCTTTGTCCTATTTCATTGATTCAATTCTATGGATCACGGTGTCCATCGTCACATAAATCCTAAATTGTTCATTGAATATGGAAAAAATCAATGTTGGGAATCTACCTTCCCACACTTTCGCTACACTCAGAACTGAAAATTGGTATTAGAGAAAGAATATTATTGTTTATAATTATTTTATAATTTTTGTGGATTTGCGCATTTATAATTTAGTTTTTAAATTCATGTTTAATCAAACCTTATTAATCTAAATGATGTGATCTGTTTCTTCTTCTATCATTTCTTGCAGATCTAAAAAAATGATAATTTTTTTTATTAAAATTATATCATGTATCTCATCCAGATGTTCTAGGGATTCTGTCCAGGTAACACAATAGTACAAACCATATAATTAGAATTATACATCATGTAGTTATGTTCAATAAATCAGGAGTAGTTTATAAATTACTCAACCCGTGTGTATTAATGACATATGGTGTATTCAATTGTAACATTATGTGTTGACCGAGACATACTGGTGCATGGTTAGCTGAACTACACCCCATGTGGCACACTAAACATGGAATGTAGCCCCTTTTAGGTCAGGGCCAAACCATGTATTCCATACATGATCTACCTGACAATTGACCTTGTAACATGGATTCCACACAATGTGTGGCCCACTGGACATATCGTGTACTCTAATATTTCTGAAGTACGCCTCAAACGCTGAGTCCCTAAGCATGTACTTCGGATGCACTATAAATAATGTACATGTTGTGAAGATCGTATCTACATGCCATGTACTTTTACCAGTTAGGCAGATTTAAAAATTTATTATATTAGGTAACCCTTGGGACATGTACTTGCATTTGGGAATAAATCCAGGATATGCCATGTGATAAGCTTTGATATATATATATATATATATGTGTGTGTGTGTGTGTGTGTTTTTTATTAATATCTATGTAATATTCATGATCTACACATCATGTATGAGTTGTATTACAGTTATTATTTTATGATCATTCTATATGTCATAATGAATAAAATGTATACAAGTATAATACATATTGTGTAGTTTTTGACGGGTATTCACCATGTTACCTCTAAGGTACAAGTTATGTGCACAGTTAATTTTAAATGGATTTATTAATTTTTCTAAAATTATATTGGATGAGATCTCAAAGAAATTCAGAAAAAGGATTAAGGTAAAAGGACTGATTAATTAAAGATAATACTTAATCGATTCGAGTGTTATTTATCTTAAATAAGAATTATTAATGAATTGAATTCTAGTTTTATTAAATGAATAATTCATTTCATGCATGTGGATGATCATCATCTAGACCAGACCTTTGTATGTGATTGGTTTCATTTTAATTTATTATTAAATTAAATTATTGGAATGAATGCCTTCTCTCCTAATTAATATGTAGGGCCTGCATGTCCATGGTTTCTTTTATGTAAACCCCCTTTTACCCCTCACTTATGTGTGAGTAAAAGCATATATAATAGATGGGGCTCCCAAGCTAGTGGAGGCAGTTCAAGTTAGAAGCAGATGTGAAACCAATCCAAGAAGATATATAGGTGGAAATGTTAAAAGTTTTAAACACAAAACATACATGGTTCATGGTTTTTATCACCTAGGTTAGAGGTTAGTTTATCAACTACTAGATAAATTACCCATTATAACAAGCTCATGATCATGCCCTTTATTTTTATTTTTCTAGTTTCATGGTTATTCCATTATGGATGTTTTTTCACGGTCACATAATTAATGAATTAATAATAATGAAAATATGGAACTAAAACAAAATGGCTTTTGTGTAAATATTATCTAAATACATTTTTAATCAATTAAGTAATCCAATTGAATATTACAAATCTTTTGCAAAGATAATAATCGAAAATTTACACATAAAGTATAAAATCCATCAATAAAATTTTAAGTCAATATAGTCTTCCATTACTTTTTTAGAATCAAACCATAGTTCAAATTGCTTGACCAACCGAATTTGTGGTGCTTTCATTTATCTGAGAATTATAATTTGAGGTTTTGGGTTGACTAAACGTGGTTGACATCAAGGTTTGACTGCCAAAGTTTTACTTGGTGCCATTGAGAGGAAAAGGTTAATGAAATATAAATTCATGATTTGAGGATTGGGGAGTCCACTCAACAGATCAATGAATAGTGTGTTAATGCAATTGGAATTTGGAATGCCTACCTAAAACCTTTAAAGTTTCTTGACCAACCAATGGTGGGGTAATGATAAAAGGAATATAGATCCTTTCCACTTTAATGTCCAAGAAATAGGATATTTTGAAGCCCATGTTGAGGGATATTGGGTTTTGATAAAATAGTAGGAGACTAATAAACATAATATTTATTTATTTGTCAAAATTTTATCAGATAAAGTACTAAATATCTAATGATCTTATTTGTAGAAATTTAATTAAAAAATGACATCAAACATATTATTGTGATCCATACACAATAAGTAAAACCTTCTCATCGAAACTAATTTCTAGGAGTGGAAAAGTCATCTATATCTCATCCCTCACGCTAAAAGGAAACTATATGTGCTAGAAGAACCATTACCAATTATTCTTGGAAATGAGGTGAGTAATAAAGTGCTCTCTCTATATGAGAAACATATGAATAATGCTACAGATGTTCAGTGCTTCATGATATCATCCATGTACAATGAGCTCTTGAAGAAACATGAGGAAATGGATGCATATATCATGATGTCTCAAATTTATGACCTCTATCAAGAGAAAGAAAGACCAGAGAGGTTTGGTTTCTACATGCTTTTGTTCACAACTATGCTTGGAGTGTTTGCACCGGCTGGGCCTCATATAGTCAAGCATATTGACTATATTGAGCATCTAGACATCTTAGGGATTAAATTTTCAGATGAGTTGCATATAGATCACATAATTTAATTATATCCTAATACCTTCTCAAGATTTATTATGAATTATAATATGATAAATAATGAGAAGTTTTTATCAGATCTTATGACCATGATTCACCAAGTGGATAAGGACATGGGGCATGAAAAACCCATAATATTTATGTTGAATAGGAATATGAAGGAAAAGGAAAAGGGGAATAAGAATTATAAACCATATAATTCCCCCGAGCACCATCCTCCAAGAAGAAGAAGATCCAAAGGCAGGGGAAGGAAAACAAGGTTGTATGTTTTTTATGTGGCAAGATAGGGCAATGGAAGTGGAACTACACCTAGAGGAAAGGGGAATCCAAAGGTGCATTCATTATCAAGTGTAATCTTTCCATTTATACACATTTGGTATTAGATACATCTTGTGGTGCTCATATAATTATTCATATGTAGGAACCAACTTTATTTCAGAAAATTTCTAGAGAAGAGGTGGATCTACGAGCTGCCAATCGTGTGAGGATAGCTTCTCTTTCCATT
This sequence comes from Viscum album, assembly GCA_963277665.1. Lineage (NCBI taxonomy): Eukaryota > Viridiplantae > Streptophyta > Magnoliopsida > Santalales > Viscaceae > Viscum > Viscum album. Next base: position 2,004,035,958 of record OY728145.1, on the reverse strand, counting down.
GGATACAACCACCATTCATTGCCAATGGGAATGATTTTTGTTTTACGTTATTGTTATTATGTACCAACAATTACCAAAAAAATAAATTTTGTTTCAAGTTTAGATACATATGGGTTAACTTTCAAGTTCAAAGATAAAATTTGTTTCTTTTAAAGAAAAAAAATATTCTATTGTATAGTTCATTAAATAATGATATTTATGTATTAAATAACAAAACCATGTGTTTGGAATTGATAAATAATCATGTTTAGATGACTTATATAACACCTAGTTTGGGCATCACCATCTTGGTCATGTAAATGAGATGCATTTGACATAGATCTATCAAGATGGCTATTTAGACTCTTTTAAGAAAAAAACCACTTGGCAGATTTTATGCTTCTTTATAAGGGAAAATGACCAAACCACAATTTGTTGTACAGGGTGAAAGGGCCACAGAGCTTCTTGGATTTTTACACACTGATGTGTGTAGACCATTTCTAGTAGGGGATAGAGGTGAATATTCTTACTTCATAACTTTTATTGAAGACTTGAGTAAATATAGCTGTATTTACTTGGTGAGGTATAAGTTAGAGTCCTTTATGAAATTCAGGGAATTAAACAATGAGGTAGATAATAATCTTGGTAAGAAGATAAAGAAGCATTGATTATATCTAGGATATGAATATCTTAACCAAGAATTCATCAACTTTATATGAGAGTTTGAGATTCTATCTCAGATCACTCCATCTTATACACCATAGTGTAATGGTGTAAGTGAATGGAAGAATTGTACCTTATTGGATATGGTAAGTTAAATGATGAGTCATGTAGATATTTCATTATCCTTTTGGGGATATGCATTACAAACTGTGGAATACACATTAAACCAAGTACAAAATAAATTAGAAAATGGAAATCCCTTCAAGATATAGAGTGGAAAGAAACCCATTTTATCACATACACATGTATGGGGAAGAGAGGACTTTGTTAAGGATTTATTAGGAAACAAAATAGCAACTCAGGGAATGAGGTGTATCTTTATATGGTTTCCCAAGGAAACAATGGGATTTTACCTATACAACCCCTTATAAAATAAAGTAATTTTTTCCAGGGAATCCATCTGTAACATCCCAGGTAAATAAAGAATAAATAATTTTCATATTTATTAATATTTACGAATTAAATATTAATTTTATTTTAAAGGGGTTGCTATGTTCGATAGCGTACCCGATACGCAACGATGAGTTTCTTTGAAACTTACGTAGCACACTAGTAATAAAATAATATTATTTTAAATTTTAGTTAACAAGTAGCCGTTGTACTGGCGGGAATGGATAGAAATAACTAAAATATGATTATATATGTTTTTTAAATGTTTTTACATTTATCCAATAAAAGCTAAAGGCTTAAAATACGGAAAGAATTCAATTTTAGGCGTATATGCCCTAGTTTTCACTAAAGGTTCACTTATCGCCTTTTAATGGTGAAACGTCATTAAATATAGTTTTGATCATTCTTATACTTTATTTTGGACCAAATATAACTCTTCTTTAGAATCGGGACCTCAAAATTTACTTTGTGTAAATTTTTGGTACCTTTCTGATAATGTTCATTTTTTTTATGAATAGTGTAAAATGTTGTATTTTAATTCAAAACCTCTTTTTAATATAAATTATTTATATGATTAGATTATTATTTTAATTGGTTTTAAAGTGAAATTAGAAAATATTTTTACCAGTTAATCCAATGGTGGTCATTGGAATCAATTTCACTTTGAAATTGGACTTAAACTGGTGTCAATCTTTTGATACTTATTGTTTCACAAAAACACGCTATTTGTCATGACAGCGGGAATTAATTATTAAATTAATTAATTTGACTTATATGTTTTGAATTTTGTAAAATGGACTTCATTTTTGAATTCGGAATATCAAATATAGTTTAGGGTGAATTTTTGGGAATTTTCTGAAAAACTTCAATTTTTGATGAATAGTGAAACCACTAAGTGGTAATCAAGCAAACTGATTTTTCAGTTAAATGAAAGTTTACCACTAATGTGTATTGAATTTTTAAAATCCGACATACATGGTTGTCATTAAGAAGTAAAATGTGGTTCAATGAGATTAAAATAATTTTTTGGTGAATAGTAACTTTTTTTCATTAATCGCGATTAGAGGTAATTAGTGTAGTTTAAGGTAAAAATGGTATTATAAGAATGAGAAAACACCATGACACTTGTCCTACACCTATTGGGTGAGTCATGGACGACCAAGACAAGCCATGGGACAACTTGGGGACCCCATGGAGCCACTTTAGTTGGAAAATGACATTAATATATTTTTATTTAATGTTAAAGTGAAAATGACACTAACATAAATTGTTTTACTAAAATAATTTTTGAGTGGGGTTATACAAGTCCATATTTTGATTATAAATAGTCATTGGAAATCTACAAAGATTTCCTACATCATAGTATTTTTTTTATAATTTTTAGAGATTAATTAAATTAAATTATATATGACATAATAATGATGCAGCGATGACATCATTATTTGACGATTTAAATAAAATGGAAAGATAATGTAAAATCTATAAACTACACATGTCCAAAACTTATTGGATGGGTGGATTTCGAACCCTTATCACCTTATCCACGAATTATATCAATGTGGGAACTTTTAAAACCGAAACACATTTTCAAATAAAGTAATATTCCTTTACTTTCCAAAAGTGCCCCTCCTCTCCTCTTATAAAAGGCCCCCACCTCTACCCCATTTCACACACTTCTCAAGCCTTTGGCTCGGCCAAAACCTGCCCAATTACTCTCTCCACATCCCTCTCCTCATCCTAGAGGATTCCCTTTGGGCATAATCCTTTCAAAGGAATCCTTTAGGCTCAAATCAAAAGGAGTTACACTTTTAAAGGTAATTCATTCTCTCTTGTTCATTTGTTTTATTTTGTTTCTCCAACCCCCTAAACTATTTTTATTTACTTATTTTGTAACAACACCAGTATCTTCAATATAATAGGATGTTGTTATAAGATTTATTTGAGCTACACTCTCACACAACTACATCAAATGGTTAAAGAACATACGGTTTCCGTGGATGGCGAAATTCTGCCTCCCGAAACGATGATTGTTCAATACCCATTTAACACCTTCAAAGGTGGCCATTATGATGTCACTATTTTTATATATGATATATAATATGTTTATGTTTTACTTATGATTCTTTATTTTTCATTTGTTTCTCACCTTTATGGTTTCCATTATGGGTAAACACGATATCTTCATTTAAGGAAGTGCGGACTACCGCCCCCTAAAAGTGATGTGATTCTTTAATGCCATATGTGGGACGTGTAAAGGATGGATTTAAAGTTATTATATATGATGTTATACTGGAATTATAATATACCTCTATATCATTATTATTTCTTTCCATTAAAGTATGAGATAGAAATGAAAGTAGCGTTCATGCGTACGTACGGCTTACCGTCTCCATGAACGGTGCATTTCATTTCTTATCCCCAAATGTAATGTACTATTAAAAGTACATGTATATAATGGATATATATAATTAATGATATATCTAAATGATGAATATAATTCTGGAATTAAAATATACATACCTCTAATTTAGTTTTAATTCCATTAATATGACAAAGAAATGAAAGTAGCGTTCATGCGTACGTACGGCTTACCGTCTCCATGAACGGTGCATTTCATTTCTTACCTCTAAATGATTATGTAATATTATAAATACATGTATATTCTGGATATATATGATATATATGATATCCAAATCAGGAATTTCATTCTGTATATAAAGAACTTTTGACCACACGAACAACATGTAATTGTAAGAAGTCAACTTTCGACTTAAGAACCAAATATTGAAAAAACAAACATTATTAACTTAAATAGTTACATAATGTTTATAACATGGCAATAAGTGATATAAAAAGAATAATGAACTTTAAAAAGGTTCTTAAACAAGTATAAATTAACTCAAGTTTATTATTCAGGACGTTAAAGAACGATCGAGTCAAGTCGGACCCAAGGTAAGGGACTTCGTCTCAATCTCCTTTCATTGAGGCATATTTCGTTTTATACACAACTTTCTTTTATACGGTGTATAAAATCCTTTGACTTTTACTTTTATACAAAAGGAATCTTTTTATATGAATCATTTTACTAAACGACAAAAAGGAATGTTTTTTTTAACGTACGCGGTGACAACGACCTTTTCCGCCGCCGCGAGTATTATTTGATCTTTGGCTTTCTCAACAAGCCGTAATGTTTTTAGAATAAAATAAATACCATATACTCTTTTATGTATTTTGGTATTGAAAATGATTTTGAAAAAGGATTCTATTATGTCAATATATTTATGATATATTGTGATTGAAATGTGGAAATGTTATCATTCCTTTATATTGGTTTTATGTTTTATGATTTTATACTGGTACTTGGACATTTTAACGGGTGGTTACGTTATAAACCATATGACGGGTGGTGCCATGAATACCAGGACGGGTGGTTACGTTATAACCTCCAATGCATTGGGTATGGAAGTCGGCCGTATGGCTATTCCATTAAGTATGTATGGAAATTGGCCGTATGGCTATTCCATTAAGTGATATGTGTGGAAGTCAACCGTATGGTTATTCCACTTAAGTATGTTTATGTCCCAAGTTACCTTTATATATTCTATGTGTTTTTTATGGGTTTTATGGTAATCCTTTGGTTACAAAAAGGTAAGTAATGATACTTTATTTAGTGGAGTTTTTTTTACTACTTCATGAAGGTGAAGGTATTACTTTGATATAGTATATATGGTTTACTTGATGTTTGAAAAACTAACAGTTTTCATTCTTTTTGTATCCCTTACTGAGCTTTTTATGCTCACCCCAAGTTTTTTCGAAATGTTTTTCACAGGACTTAAAGTGAAATAAGGTCAAGGATGGGATCAAGGTAATGTCATGGTATATAAAACATGGAATCTAGACATCTTTCTTTTTAAAAGTTTTTATTTTATGGAAACTTAGTAGAAGTGTCTACTTTGTAATATTTTAAGATGTAATAGTTATGTTCTAATTCTCTAAAACTCTAAACCTGAAAAGATCCTCAATGTGAATTATTCATTTAATTCAATATTAAGTAAGGTTTAAGGCTGGGGCCTTATAGTTGGTATCAGAGGTCGGTTTAGACAACTTTAGGAGTTAGAAAAGTGTTAAATTATAATATGATTGAAATGATATAGCATTTACGGATTACCATGTTGCTTCGCCTAAGATATTTCTGTGTTCAAAATGGTTTTCCGCAGAGGAAACAGAGCAGCTATGTTGGGACGACATCCGGAGGAAGATAACCTTCCAAATCAGTAACCTGAGATGGTCAGAATCGGAACTGAATAGTTTGTTGCAGTGATGGCACAGTTGACTCAGGCTATTAAAGGTGGTGGTATCCATGCACGAGATCAGCCAGATCAACCGCAGAGGAACATGTCAGTGGTGGAACATTTCATGAGGCAACATCCCCCATCATTCAGAGGATCATCTGACCCTATGCAAGCTGAAGGGTGGATTAAAGCACTGGAGAAGATTTTTGATGTCATGGGGTGTTCAGAACATCAAAAGGGTTAGTCTTTCTATTTACCGTTTTGAAGGTGAAGCTGATCAGTGGTGGTCGATGGTGAAAAATATAAGGGATAGTGATGAGATTGTGGATCTTCATTGGGACGAATTCAAAGGTATGTTTCTTGAGAAATATTTTCCTAAGGTGGTTCGTCTTAGGATGGAAAAACAGTTCCTAGAATTGAGGCAGGAGGATGATTCAGTGGCTGCTTATGAAGAAAAGTTCACTCGATTGGCAAGGTATGCTCCAAACTTCATACGAGATCTTGATAGTAAAATAAACCATTTTTACTCAGGGTTAAAGCCAAAATATCGAAGGGCTTTAGCTTCTCGTGAGTTCAAAAGTTATGAAAAACTTGTTCGATGTGCGGAGAAGGTGGAAATGGAGTTTGCCGATGATCAGGTGTTATATGAAAAACAACAGAATAAGAGGTCTAGTTGGCAGGCAAAGGGGAAGAATTCATCAAAGAAGCAAGGAGGTAAGAAAACCAAATATCCATCCTGTGAGAAGTGTGGTAAAATGCATCCTGGAGAATGTTTATCCAAGTCTGGTAAGTGCTTTCGGTGTGGTAAGTCTTGTCATATTGCTCGTAACTGTAAGGAAGATGATCAAGCAGGCAATGAAAAGCCAACGGTAAGATGTTTTAAGTGTAATGAAATGGGTCATTACGCAAACGAGTGTCCAACGATGAACTCAACTGGGGGAATGCAGCTAGACTACAAGCAGAAAGGGGTGGTAAAATCATTTGCAACAACTTCAGCAGATGTTGGGCCATCGAATGAAGTGGTATCAGCTCCAGGGAGCTCAGTATTTTTCGAAGATTGACTTGAGGTCGGGGTACCATCAGTTGAAAGTAAAAGAAGTAGACGTTCCGAAGACTGCGTTCCGTACTAGATATGGCCATTATGAATTTGTAGTTATGACTTTTGGGTTAACCAATGCACCTGCTGTATTCATGGACCTTATGAATAAAATTTTCCATGAGTTCTTGGATAAGTTTGTGTTTGTGTTTTGAGGTTTGTGAAGAGGTTATGTGTGCCTTGTGATTCACAGTTGAAGAATGAGTTGTTATGTGAGGCTCATAGTTCCCCGTTTTCAGTTCATCCTGGCAGTGCTAAGATGTACAGAGATCTGCGGGAGTATTACTGGTGGGATGGAATGAAAAGAGATATTGCTGATTTTACTGTGAAGTGTTTGACATGTCAACAGGTTAAAGCCGAGCGACAGTTACCGAAAGGGATGCTTCAGCCTTTACCAGTGCCAGAGTGGAAATGGGAGAATATATCCATGGACTTTGTTGTTGGATTACCGAAGACATCTCAAGGTAATAATGCAATCTGGGTTATTGTTGATCACTTGACCAAATCTGCTCATTTCCTTGCTATACGAGATACTTTCTCTCTTGATCAACTTTCCCATTTGTATCATAAAGAGATAGTCAGGTTACATGGAGTTCCTCTCTCCATTGTATCAGATCGTGATCCCAGGTTTACTTCTAACTTTTTGAAAGGCCTTCAGAAGTCGTTGGGTACTGAATTAAATTTTAGTACAGCTTTTCATCCTCAATCAGATGGGCAGTCAAAACGAACAATTCAGACCTTGGAGGATATGCTACGAGCTCGTTCGATGGATTATCAGGGAAGTTGGGACCAACATCTTTCTTTGGTTGAGTTTTCTTATAATAACAGTTTTCATTCCAGTATACAGATGGCACCATTTGAGTCATTATATGGGAAGCAGTGTCGAACTCCAGCATTTTGGGATGAAGTGGGTGAAATGAAGTTGATGGGACCAGAATTGGTAGAAGGGATGACAGAAAAAGTTCAGTTGATTCAGAAACACATGAGAACAGCTTAGAGCAGGAAGAATAGTTATGCGGATAACCGGAGGAAGGATCTATCTTTCGAGGTAGGTGATCATGTTTTTCTCAAGGTTTCTCCATGGAAAAGTGTGATGAGATTTGGTAAGAAAGGAAAGTTGAGTCCATGGTTGGTTGGACCATACGAAATTCTAGAAAGAGTTGGATTAGTTTCATACCGAGTGGCTTTACCTCCGAGTTTATCTCAGGTACACAATGTTTTTCATGTTTCAATGTTGAGGAAGTATATGCCAGATCCATCTCATGTTTTGAGTCCAGAGGTAGTTCAGCTGGAAGAGAACCTATCTTATGAGGAACAACCGGTCCAGATTCTTGACCACAGGGAATAGGTGTTACGGAATAAGGTGATTCATCAGGTAAAGGTTTTGTGGAAAAACCATGTGATTGAAGAGGCAACGTGGGAATCTGAAAATGCTATGAGGGATAAATACCCCCACTTATTTTGATAAGTGAATAAAATTGCGAGGACGCAATTCCCAAAAGGGGGGAAGGATGTAACATCCCAGGTAAATAAAGAATAAATAATTTTCATATTTATTAATATTTACGAATTAAATATTAATTTTATTTTAAAGGGGTTGCTATGTTCGATAGCGTACCCGATACGCAACGATGAGTTTCTTTGAAACTTACGTAGCACACTAGTAATAAAATAATATTATTTTAAATGTTAGTTAACAAGTAGCCGTTGTACTGGCGGGAATGGATAGAAATAACTAAAATATGATTATATATGTTTTTTAAATGTTTTTACATTTATCCAATAAAATCTAAAGGCTTAAAATACGGAAAGAATTCAATTTTAGGCGTATATGCCCTAGTTTTCACTAAAGGTTCACTTATCGCCTTTTAATGGTGAAACGTCATTAAATATAGTTTTGATCATTCTTATACTTTATTTTGGACCAAATATAACTCTTCTTTAGAATCGGGACATCAAAATTTACTTTGTGTAAATTTTTGGTACCTTTCTGATAAAGTTCATTTTTTTATGAATAGTGTAAAATGTTGTATTTTAATTCAAAACCTCTTTTTAATCTAAATTATTTATATGATTAGATTATTATTTTAATTGGTTTTAAAGTGAAATTATAAAATATTTTTACCAGTTAATCCAATGGTGGTCATTGGAATCAATTTCACTTTGAAATTGGACTTAAACTGGTGTCAATCTTTTGATACTTATTGTTTCACAAAAACACGCTATTTGTCATGAAAGCGAGAATTAATTATTAAATTAATTAATTTGACTTATATGTTTTGAATTTTGTAAAATGGAATTCATTTTTGAATTCGGAATATCAAATATAGCTTAGGGTGAATTTTTGGTAATTTTCTGAAAAACTTCAATTTTTGATGAATAGTGAAACCACTAAGTGGTAATCAAGCAAACTGATTTTTCAGTTAAATGAAAGTTTACCACTAATGTGTATTGAATTTTGAAAATCCAACATACATGGTTGTCATTAAGAAGTAAAATCTGGTTCAATGAGATTAAAATAATTTTTTGGTGAATAGTAACTTTTTTTCATTAATCGCGATTAGAGGTAATTAGTGTAGTTTAAGGTAAAAATGGTATTATAAGAATGATAAAACACCATGACACTTGTCCTACACCTATTGGGTGAGTCATGGCCGACCAAGACAAGACATGGGCCAACTTGGGGACCCCATGGAGCCACTTTAGTTGGAAAATGACATTAATATATTTTTATTTAATGTTAAAGTGAAAATGACACTAACATAAATTGTTTTACTAAAATAATTTTTGAGTGGGGTTATACAAGTCCATATTTTGATTATAAATAGTCATTGGAAAGCTACAAAGATTTCCTACATCATAGTATTTTTTTATAATTTTTATACATTAATTAAATTAAATTATATATGACATAATAATGATGCAGCGATGACATCATTATTTGACGATTTAAATAAAATGGAAAGATAATGTAAAATCTATGAACTACACATGTCCAAAACTTATTGTATGGGTGGATTTCGAACCCTTATCACCTTATCCACGAATTATATCAATGTGGGAACTTTTAAAACCGAAACACATTTTCAAATAAAGTAATATTCCTTTACTTTCCAAAAGTGACCCTCCTCTCCTCTTATAAAAGACCCCCACCTCTACCCCATTTCACACACTTCTCAAGCCTTTGGCTCGGCCAACCCCTGCCCAATTACTCTCTCCACATCCCTCTCCTCATCATAGAGGATTCCCTTTGGGCAGAATCCTTTCAAAGGAAGCATTTAGGCTCAAATCAAAAGGAGTTACACATTTAAAGGTAATTCATTCTCTCTTGTTCATTTGTTTTATTTTGTTTCTCCAACCCCCTAAACTATTTTTATTTACTTCTTTTGTAACAACACCAGTATCTTAAATATACTAGGATGTTGTTATAAGATTTATTTGAGCTACACTCTCACACAACTACATAAAATGGTTAAAGAACATACGGTTTCCGTGGATGGCGAAATTCTAACTCCCGAAACGATGATTGTTCAATACCCATTTAACACCTTCAAAGGTGGCCATTATGATGTCACTATTTTTATATATGATATATAATATGTTTATGTTTTACTTATTATTCTGTATTTTTCATTTGTTTCTCACCTTTATGGTTTTCATTATGGGTAAACACGATATCTTCATTTAAGGAAGTGCGGACTACCGCCCCCTAAAAGTGATGTGATTCGTTAATGCCATATGTGGGACGTGTAAAGGATGGATTTAAAGTTATTATATATGATGTTATACTGGAATTATAATATACCTCTATATCATTATTATTTCTTTCCATTAAAGTATGAGATAGAAATAAAAGTAGCGTTCATGCGTACGTACGGCTTACCGTCTCCATGAACGGTGCATTTCATTTCTTATCCCCAAATGTAATGTACTATTAAAAGTACATGTATATAATGGATATATATAATTAATGATATATCTAAATGATGAATATAATTCTGGAATTAAAATATACATACCTCTAATTTAGTTTTAATTCAATTAATATGACAAAGAAATGAAAGTAGCGTTCATGCGTACGTACGGCTTACCGTCTTCATTAACGGTGCATTTCATTTCTTACCTCTAAATGATTATGTAATATTATAAATACATGTATATGCTGGATATATATGATATATATGATATCCAAATCAGGAATTTCATTCTGGATATAAAGAACTTTTGACCACACGAACAACATGTAATTGTAAGAAGTCAACTTTCGACTTAAGAACCAAATATTGACAAAACAAACATTATTAACTTAAATAGTTACATAATGTTTATAACATGGCAATAAGTGATATAAAAAGAATAATGAACTTTAAAAAGGTTCTTAAACAAGTATAAATTAACTCAAGTTTATTATTCAGGACGTTAAAGAACGATCGAGTCAAGTCGGACCCAAGGTAAGGGACTTCGTCTCAATCTCCTTTCATTGAGGCATATTTCGTTTTATACACAACTTTATTTTATATGGTGTATAAAATCCTTTGACTTTTACTTTTATACAAAAGGAATCTTTTTATACGAAGCGTTTTACTAAACGACAAAAAGGAATGTTTTTTTAACGTACGCGGTGACAACGACCTTTTCCGCCTCCGCGAGTATTATTTGATCTTTGGCTTTCTCAACAAGCTGTAATGTTTTTAGAATAAAATAAATACCATATACTCTTTTATGTATTTTGGTATTGAAAATGATTTTGAAAAAGGATTCTATTATGTCAATATATTTATGATATATTGTGATTGAAATGTGGAAATGTTATCATTCCTTTATATTGGTTTTATGTTTTATGATTTTATACTGGTACTTGGACATTTTAACGGGTGGTTACATTATAAACCATATGACGGGTGGTGCCGTGAATACCAGGACGGGTGGTTACGTTATAACCTCCAATGAATTGGGTATGGAAGTCGTCCGTATGGCTATTCCATTAAGTATGTATGGAAATTGGCCGTATGGCTATTCCATTAAGTGATATGTGTGGAAGTCAACCGTATGGTTATTCCACTTAAGTATGTTTATGTCCCAAGTTACCTTTATATATTCTATGTGTTTTTATGGGTTTTATGGTAATCCTTTGGTTACAAAAAGGTAAGTAATGATACTTTATTCAGTGGAGTTTTTTTTACTACTTCATGAAGGTGAAGGTATTACTTTGATATAGTATATATGGTTTACTTGATGTTTGAAAAACTAACAGTTTTCATTCTTTTTGTATCCCTTACTGAGCTTTTTATGCTCACCCCAAGTTTTTTCGAAATGTTTTTCACAGGACTTAAAGTGGAATAAGGTCAAGGATGGGATCAAGGGAATGTCATGGTATATAAAACATGGAATCTAGACATCTTTCTTTTTAAAAGTTTTTATTTTATGGAAACTTAGTAGAAGTGTCTACTTTGTAATCTTTTAAGATGTAATAGTTATGTTCTAATTCTCTAAAACTCTAAACCTGAAAAGATACTCAATGTGAATTATTCATTTAATTCAATATTAAGTAAGGTTTAAGGCTGGGGCCTTATACCATCTTTATTGAGGGGGAGCACAAAATCAAAAGGGATAGTGAGATGAAGAATGAATTTGACGAAGTTGAGGCTCAAGATACATAATAGTTGGTACATGAACAAGTTCCACAGGTCCCTGTGGAAGATGTAGTTCCAGAAACACAAGTAATACATAGGTGTTCAAGAAAGGTAATAGAACCAGAGAGATATTGTTTTCTAGTCACTGACGGTGGTGACTCATTATTGTTAGACAATGTAACGCCCCGGCCCCAATAAGCCAGAGTCAGTGCATTATTGTGTAACATTGGCATGATCACAAAAGATCAAGTATCGAAATACCGATTAGTTTAGTAGACTTGGAAACACTAGATACATTCATAAATGTTACATTACATCATAAAGTGAAAAACTAGAATAACATAGTCTCCATTTTCCACACTCATATCCCCTTCAGACTATCCCTGCTGGACATTCATAATATACTTCATCACATCCTGGAAAAATTAAAACATTGAAAGGGGTGAGCTCAGATGCTCAGTAAGGATAAAAATATAGCGGAAGCTTTCATAAATAAACATAACATTTAAGGCAATGTATAAATAAAACAAAATCCTTTTAAACTTCAACTTTAGCATAATATGGAAAAAATTAAATTAAATAATTCCATTTACTTACTCACATGGATATTCTACTAGTCGAATAATCACTTGCAATATTAATAACCACTTTCATAATGATGGAATGCATAATGCCAGACTATCATAACCATGTAGCCAAGGCCTCATGCCAAGAATACAAATAATATTTTGTCAAGGCCTCGTTCCAAGACACTAGTTTGTCTAATGAGACCTGTCGATGCATCGAGGAGCTATAGGAGGCTCCACCCGTCACTTATTAAGTCCAATTAATTCCTCATATGAACAGGTTTGAACATATCATAAATCATAACATAATCGTATCACATAAAACATGCATAAATGAAAGATAATATTTCCAAATTTCGATCACAAGATATCAATACAACACATTGATATAAAAAAACACTTTCAAAACCATTTTCAATACCAAAATAAAATAAAATTAAAACATTGTATTTATTTTTCATTTAAAAAAAAGTTATGGCTTATAGAGGAAGCCGAAACTCAAATAATAGTCACGGCGGTGGAGAAGTCGTTGTCGTCGCATACGTAAGAAAAAACATTCCTTTTGTCGTTTAGTAAAAACTCTTCGTATAAAAAGATTCCTTTTGAATAAAAGTAAAAGTCAAAGGGGTTTATACACCGTATAAATGAAAGTTGTGTATAAAAACAAATATGCCTCAATGAAAGAAGATTGAGACAAAGTCCTTATAAATATCATTTTTAAAATAAAATAGATCTATTATGTGTATTCACTATAAGTACACATAAAGAAAGTACAAATACAAGATAGGACATAATAATATCATGACATAATTTGAAAGTATGAGATTAACCCAAAGAATGGAAATTGGGTTAAGAAATTCCCTTACCTCGTGTCCGACTTGACTTGATCGTTCTTTAATCTCCTGAATAATAAACTAGATTTAATTTCTATTTCATTAAGAACCTTTTTCATGTTAATTATTCCTTTTATATCAATTATTACCATGTTATGAAAATTATGTAATTATTTAAGTTAATAACGGTCATTTTGTCGATCTTTGGTACTTGAGTCAAAAATAAACTTCTTATAATTACAAGTTGTTCATGTGGTGAAATATCCATTATATCCAGAATTATATTCATGATGTAGATATCATATATATAATATATATCCAGTATATACATGCATTTATAATATTACATAACATTTAGAGGTATGAAATGAAATGCACCGTTCATGGAGACGGTAAGCCGTACGTATGCATTAATGCTACTTTCATTTATATTTCATATTTAATGGAATGAAATTATAATTATATAAGGGTATAATATAATTAATGTATAATATAATGTATAATACCATTTAATCCACCCTTTATACATCCCACATATGGCATTAACGATTCAAATCACTTTGAGGGGGCGGTAGTCCGCACTTCCTAAAATGAAATTATCGCGTTTACCCATAATGGAAATCATAAAGGTATGAAATAAATGAAAAATACAGAATCATAAGGAAAAAAAACATAATATATATCATATATAAAAATAGTGTCATCATAATGGCCACCATGAGAGGTGTTAAAAGAATATTGAACAATCATCGTTTCGTGAGGCAGTAATTCGCCACCCACATAAACAGTATGTTCTTTAAACATTAGACAAAGGTGTGTGTAAGTGTAAATCAAATCCTTATCATAACAACATCCTAGTATATTGAATATACTGGTTTTGTTACAAAATAAAGTGATAAAAATATTTTAGGGGGTTGGAGAAGAAAAATAAAACAAAAGAACACAAGAGAAGACATTACCTTAAAATCAGGTAACTCTTTTTTGATTTGAGCCAAAGGATTCCTTGGGAAGAATTCTGCCCAAAGTGAGGCTTCTAGGAGTAAGAGAGGGAAGTGGAGAGAGTATTTGGGCAGATTTTGGCCCATCCAAATGGCTTTTATGGTGTGAGTAAGGTGGTAGTGGTGGGGGCCTTTTTTAAGCGGAGAGGAGGGGCACTCTTGGAAAGTCAAGAAATGTTACTTTATTATATAATGCGTTTCGGATTTGAAAGGCCCCAAAATTATATATTTCTCGGATAAGGTGATAAGGGTTAGAAATATACTCATACAATAGGGTTTTTACAAGTGTAAGTCTTAGATTCTACATTATCGTTTTATTTTATTTAAATCGTTAATTAATGAGGTAATCGCTGCATCATCATGGTGTCATAAATAATTTAATTTATTTAATGTCTAAAAATTATAAAAAAATTATCATGATGTAGAAAATAGTTTTAGATTTCTAATGAATATTTATAGTAAAAAATATGACTTGTATAACCCCATTTAAAAATTGTGTTAGTAAAACAACTCATGTTTGTGACATTTTTATTTTAACATTAAATAAAAAGTTTTTAATGTCATTTTCCTACCAAAGTGGCTCCATGGGGTCCCCAAGATGACCCATGGATTGTCTTGGTCGGCCATGACTCATACAATAAGATTAGGACATGTGTCAAGGTAATTTCATATTATTATAACATTATCTTTACCTTAAATTACACTAATTACCTTTAATCGCGATTAATTAAACGTAAAAGTTACTATTCACCAAAAAATTATTTTAATACCATTGAAACACATTTTACTTCCTAATGACAACCATGTATATTGGATTTTTGAAAATCAAATCACAGAAGTGGTAATGTTTCATTTAAACAAAAAATCAGTTTTTTAACTACCACTTAGTGGTTTCACTATTCATCAAAAAATTGAAGTTTTTCAGAACAATGCCAAAATTTCACCCTAAGCTATAATTGATATTCCAAATTCAAAAATTATTTCTATTTTACCAAATTCCAAACATATAAGTTGCATTGATTAATTTTATAATTAATCCCCGCTGTCACAACAAATAGCGTGTTTTTAAGAAACACTATATATCAAAAGATTGACAATTGTTTATTTCCAATTTCAAAGTGAAATTAATTATAATGACCACCATTGGATAAAATGGTAAAAATATATTCTAATTATAATTTAAAACCACTCAATAGTATAATTTATCACTAGAAATTATTTTGATTAAAAAATTTGTTTTTAAGTATTTTTCACTATTCATAAAAATTGGAAGTTCTCAGAAAAATACCAAAAATTCAACATAGGCTAATTTCGATATTCCGAATTCAAAAATGAAGTTCATTTTGAAATATAAAACATATATAATTTCAAAAAGTGGGTATTACTATTCATAATGGCTATTTTGATTCGTCGCGGTGCGTTTGAATCTCGAACTTGCGTACAATGCAAGCTATTGCATTATTGAAAGAGAAGCGTATTGTGAAAGCTTGGGGTGTTACAGATAATGATGAACCTATCTCCTAAATGTATGGATTAGAGAGCTTAGTAGCTGTATGTTTGCAAGAAGCTATGAATTTTTTGATGGATTTCATGTATCAGAACTATGTTTGAGTTATGGTCGATGAACCAGTTGATGTAAATCATGTAGGGTGTAAATGGGTATTCAAATGGAAACTGGATAGAGAAAGCAGTATAGGTACTTATAAAGCAAGGATAGTGGATAAAGAGGTTAAAGTGCACCAAGGAATTCACTATGATGAATCCTTTTCACCAGTTTTCATGTTTAATCCACTGGAATCATATTTCCCATAATAGCATACCATTAATATGAGTTTTGATAGATGGATGTGCTCCCTCTCATGAAAAGATGGTTTGAAGCAAGAATCTAGGTCATAGAATAATCGATTTGATGAATCCATAAAGGAATTTGGTTTCATTAAAAATGAATGTGAGACGTGTGTTAAAAAATGTTTATTGGGAATGTGTTCATTATCCTAGTAGTATATGTTGATGACATATTACTTATTAGAAATGACATACCAGTCTTATAATTTGTGAGGACTGGTTGAACAAGTGATTCTTCATAAAAGTCATAGGAAAATCACCATACATTCTAGGGATCAAAATTATTTTGGATAGATCTGAGATACTTATTGGACTAAGACAAAGTATATATATTAACTGAATACTAAATTGTTTTAGTATGGATAAATCCAATAGGGGATTAGTTCTAGTGTCACATGGTTTACATCTTTCTAAGAAAATGTGTCCCCAGACATAACAGGAGAAAGAGAGAATGAGTAAGAACCCATAAGATTCAGTGATAAGATCAATAATGCATTCCATGTAATCTACTAGACTTGATGTTTCATTTGTAATGAGCATGGTAGGTAGTTATCATGAAGATCCAGAAGAACAACATTGGACTATTGTTAAGACTATCCTTATGTATCTGAGAAGAATTAAGGATATGTTCATTGTGTATAGAAAAGATGAGGAGCTTGTCATCAGAGGGTATGATGATGATGGTTTTCAGACAGATCATAATGATCTAAATTCAAAATCAAGGTATTTTTTCGATATCAATAGAGGATCTATGAGCTGGAAGAGTCCATAGCAGCCAATTGTATCTGATTTTACATTGGGTTCTGAGTACATATTGGCTTCAAATGCAGCCAAAGAAGCTATTTTGATTTAGATCTTTGTCAAGTATCTTGACGTGGTACCTATAAGTAAAGACCCTATCACATTGTATTGTGATAATACTGCAGCGGTGGCTCTTGAAAAAATGGAGAAGATCACATCAATGGAAAAATCACATACCCCAAAAGTATACCCTCATGAGGGATTTTAATCAAAGAGTTGAAGTTAATGTGATAAGATTATCCATAGAATAGAACATGGTGAACCCCTTTACTAAAGGCCTATCTCAGTAGAAGCATGAGTATCATGTGAGAGATTGCAGACTGAAGGTCCTTGGAAGTTGGATCTAGTGCAAGTGAGAGTTTTTTAGAGTTGGTTCCCAAGAACTAACAAATTTTTTTACTTTATAATAACTTATATTCATGGGTTTTAATATTAATAAATTCATTATCACATCATTACTGTTATTATGTGTAACATTGTATGTGATAAACTCCTAAGAGTTACTGTCACACTAAAAGGTCATAGGGGATCCCTACTATGATGAGAACCCAGAAGTGATATGACACTATTCTTGAATATATGTTATATAGACATATGATATCATTTATGGGACACAAATCATATAGGATATTAGGGGTGGAGACCCATAAGACATTGAGGAACCTTCTCATGGTGTACACCCTTGGTAATTTCTTGGAGGATATTAAGAGAAAAAGACTTTCCAGTAGGAAATCCACATTTCTATGTGTCATTGGATGTTAATATATACATATGAGTGTATTGGTTCATATAATTTAATATTATTATTAACTTTAATTATCAGTCATTCAATTATATGTATTGATGAAAACTATGACAACATATTTTTGCGACAAGGTAGGATATGTTGGGTGCATCATGAGTAAAATTACATTAATGAAAAAATGTGAGAAAAGATTTATACCTTATATTATTTAACAGATTATAATATCTCAAGAAATTTTATGGAAATGATATTGACTAAATAAATCCATGTCCATGGTAATCAATAGGCATGTTCTATTTCTCGGAAGTGAAAGAAAGGGATATCGACCATATAGGTTGATGGCACTGGCATGTAACCTACACGATTAGAGATATTATGCTAAAGGGATTAAATTACATGGTAAACGTTCATATGAGGTGACATGTCAGTGGGTAATTAACTTCTTTATCATTGGGTGACTTAGTGTGTTGTTAGACGCTAACCATGGACATTAGGTAGGTTCACCTAATTCCACTGAGAAGGTGGCCTAGAGGATCACACACTAAGTGAATATAGTATCTTAGTTAAATAATTTATTATTTAACAAGTTGAATACATATTATTTTGGGTCATGGTTTAATAATTATTCATGTATGCCTGATCATAATTATTTTTCACTAGTTATTCAAGAGAATATATTATGAGAAGAATAATTATTAAATATTGAGGAATATTGGAGGACCGAGTTTAGTGGCCTAGTGAGAAATAATAACATTAAATATTATTTGATTAAATAATATTTAATTATAACTCACAAGTTAAGTGCATTTCAGAAAATAATAATGTTTCTATTATTATTTGACATGGGGGTTTTACTGGGATTAATGAAATAATTAAAAAAACTTGTGAAAATTATTTATTATTACCCTAGTGAAATAAATTCCTATTTAGATTATTCTATCATTAGTCATGGGAAAGCCAAGTGATGCCTATTGTGTTGTGCACAACGAAATGGGGAAAATATCTGAAGCCTAGATACATCATTCCTCTCCAATAACGCTCTCAAAATATGATAGAGATCATCATCCATTGGGTCTAGGAGAATGCTTTGGAAGCAGTTCTCAAGGCGATTGAAGGTGGACATTACAAGCGTAATGATCTTCTATACTAACACCCAGAGACTCCTTCAGTGACATCCATAGATATTTAAAACATGTGTGGATCACCTCTAGACAATATCTACTCTTCATATCAAAAAAAAAATGATGGTACACCTGAAAATCTGTGACTGAACACATCAATGAAGAAAGAATCACCCTGGAGGTAATTCTAATTTAATTAAATTGATTATAAACAAAATATGTATATCTTATCTCATGGTTCTAGGTTACTATTACTTTTTCCTATTTCTTTGATTCAATTCTATGGATCAAATCATTCAACATCAAATAGATCCTGGATTTTTCATTTAATATAAAGAAAATGAAATTTTGGAACTGAACATCTTACGCTTCAGCTATGCATAGAATCATCAATAAATATAAAGGAACTGGGAAGGTGCATTGGAAAATATTAACGCTCACTTTGGATCCTCTTATTTGGACACAAACTTATGGAATATTTTCTTGGTATTTTGGGAGGATATAAGTTTATAATATATGGGGGTTTGTTTAAGAGATATTATGGAATAGTTTTTTCATTTATAATGGGATTTGGAAGTGTGGATAGGTGGAGGTATAGTGGTTTCTTTTAAAATTTAATAGAGGGGAATTTTGACCCATATAACTCTTTAATATAAAGAGATCCCAAGTTTCACATAAAAGTGAATCAAAAGTATAAAATAATAGATTTATGTAAGTTTTAAGGTCACAAAATCATCAAACACACTTTTCCACACATGTTTTAAATATGTTTTTAATTCATTTAGTCTTATATTTTTATACTTTTACATTTTTTGTTTTACCGTGGTAAGTAATTTTTACCTAAGTAATTTATTCTTAATAACTAAAAATAAAATTCTAAATATTAGATACTTTAAACCTACAAATTATGAATATAAAATAAATTTTATAAAATGAAATTTACATGTTTAATAAAAATTTATTTTGACAATAGCACATGTAATGTGTGAAAGATCATTTTAAAAAAAAGGGATTTTTTTAGAAAAAGATTTATATTTAGGAAATAATTATAAATTTAATTGATTATATTAACATCAAAAATTTTATTATTATTCAAATATCATTTAATTAAACATAAAATAAGTCAAAAACCAAATTCCACCATGTAAAAATTTTATTAAAAATAAACAATTGAAAAAATACAGTTTTCATTAAAACATTACCTAAATGTTCTAAATAGTTAAGAATGGGTTTTATATATAATATTTTGAAATAAATAATTTGAAGTTATTAAAATAAATTAAAAAAAAATCATGTAATTCTTGTATATTAATGTCATAAAATTGGAACTATTAGAAAAATTGTTATTTTTCAATATTCACTTGAATATAATTTATTTAATAAAAATATTAAAAATAAATTAATATAATTTTCAAATGTTGAATTCAAAATTGATTTTAATTTTGAAAACTAAAAACTATAATATATATAAATTTACATTTTTTTAAAAATCAATTGAAAAATAAATACTTATTTTTATTAAAAAAATTATATATTTAAACATTAGATATTATCAATATTATTTCTCAATATTATTTCATATAAATTTCTATTTTAAAAGATTTTAATATCCTATTTCATATATAATAATTTTTTAAAAGTTTTTGATATAATAATTTAAGATAAAATATACAATACATAACAAAATGATTCATTGTAAAAAACATAAAATTTAGTTTTATAATAAATAAAATTTAATAAATACAATTAAAATTTAATTATTTATGTCCCAAAATTTTACTTGACTACACCATTAATATTAAAATATTTTTTTTAATTTTATACATACATCATATTATAATTCAATAATAATATTAATAATATTTTTATTTAACTCATAAATAAATAAATAAATATATATATATATATATATATATATATAATATTTTAATAAAAAAATTATTTCACTATGTGTTATATTATTTTAAATTTACTACATAACAATACACACTTTTATTTTACCTATTGGGTGTATGACCAACTGCCATATTTTCAACAATAATATTTGTAAAGACTATATTTATAACAGCCAGATTCCATTCCTATAAATGGAATTTCTAAATTATTCATTCATTTTACTCTCACTTCCTAAGGCATGGTTCTTATATCATGTCATGGATTTTTCAAAATTATTTCCCCTTTTAAGATGTTCTTCCTCATTATTGGTTTCACCCTCCTATTTTTGATCCTTACAATTGAATATGATCTCAGAGATTTCCTAATCAAGGTAATTTTATTATCTATTATCTATTATCCCATATTTATTTATGCTCTTTTAATTGATGTACCTCATCCATGGTGAGTAATAATCCATGGAAATCAATACATAGAATTATTTTCTTTTGTTGTAATGTCCCTCTTCTGAATGAATAATGTGTATGTTCCATGACATCTAACCCCTTTCATTGAGTGGTTATATATATTCCTTTATGTTGATTGTGTTTTCCACATTGTATGTTTAATGTTGGATTTGACCAATATTTTTTCTTTTTAGATTTGTTTTTTATCAAACCAAGGTCCCACCCCTAGTCAATGATGAATCTCGGTGAGAAATACACCAAGAACTGTGCCAAAAAATGACATATATGGATAGTATTATCCTATTACAATGAACTAAAACTTTATTAAGAAATTAATATAAATTCATAATCATACGTTATAATGTGATTCATTGGTTAATAAATATTTATTACCATGATTAATTACTATTAATTTTTTAATATTCATAAATATTTACTAAATTAATATGTTTTACTTATATTTCTATTATATTTATAATTTTATGTATTATTATTATTTTTTTAATATTAACTATGTGATTATATGGATTTTAATCTTATATAAAAATTATACCAAGTTTATTAAATATTTATTAATATTTTTTATTTAATATTTTCATATTGAATTAATTTAAATATTTTTTTAGTATTTTATTCATTTTATAGTATGTGACTAAACTTTCAATTTATTTTTCATATTTTCGTTTAAACTAAGTTTTCTTGTGAGTTTAATTTTTTTAAGACATGTTTTTTACACAATGATTTACAAATTTATTTACTAGTTTGATTAACAATTTATATATTTATTATTAAATTTATAGGGAAAATAGTGATAATCAAATATATATAGATAAAATTCGTATTAATTTACCCTAAAACCCACGTCAGTATGCTAAGGATTAGGAATAATTATTAGACTATGCAATTGAAAATTGAATTTTGGGCACTATAATAAAATTCCAAAGCCCTGGTTGTAAATTAATGCAATGGTTAAATAGAAACAATGTATATGAGAAAATTATATTAAAAATGTTTCATGATCAATATGTATGTTGGATTTATAATGGAAAATTTAATGTTATAGGAAGTCAAAGAAATGAATATCTAGTCAACAAAACTTGAAGTGACCCACCATAGGATAATCCCATACTAAACATGATAAATTATGCATTTGGATTTATATGATATAGTGAAAAAGGTTTTAATAGAAAAAAATCATTCAATTATTCTTGAGAATATTAATCTTGCTCATAAATTTAGGGACCAAAAAATTGGGTTATATGCATTAGTTAAAGAGGGAAATCAAGAGTTGTACGAAGGGTTTGCCAAGTATTCAATGTTTTATTTTCTACTAAATCTATATCATATCATGTGTCTCTATGTAATTACTGAAAATGTTAATTATATTATTTTGTATATATTTCATGATGCATTTAGTAAATCTACGATCCCTACATCATTCAATGAGTTTGATAAAATTATCAAAAAAATGGATATGATTGTATAAAAATACATGCAAGCCCAAATGATTGCATGTTTTATTGGGAAGAAGTGTTTGAAAAAGAAGAATTAATAATATTTCATAAAAATATATGGAAATAAATGAGAAGTAGTGTAAGTACACATGAATTCAAAATCTAGAAGAAGTATAAGAAGAAATTAATATAAATCTATTATGTTATTTTTAATTGATACCACTATTTAAAAGACTATTTATGTCATGTAAGACTACATACACCATGAAGTGGTATTATTTGGAAATTAAAATTATGAATCTATGAGAAATCCAAAATATTAAAATTTATAAAAGGTATTTTACTCATTGTATCTTTATTTTTCTTCAAATAATAGGAATTCACTATTGGGATTGAATTATAACGGTTTTAACCATGTAGATACTTTAATTACAAATTATATCATATGGAAAGTTTCCTTGATCCCAAATAATATACCTCTATGGATTTGTATAAAAAATAATTATTTAAAATTTATATATTTATTCTAGGAAATAAAATTAAATGAAGTGGAACTAAGGTATACCTTTAACCCCTAATAATAGAATTATGATAATTATGAGATGATAGTGTGGAAAAATTTGTTGGATCAGTGATATCACTATTCAAAATTCATGGGAGTTTAATGTGAACAACTAAAGAATATCTTGGACTAGGAAAGTTATCCAGTTGGAACACTCATACTATTTAAAAATGTCCAATTTTTAGTTTTGATTTTGAACCTTAATGATTACATTATAGAAGAAAATGGATCTTTATGTGTCATTGTCTATTTCTATATGCATATCATAAATTTAGGTTAGACAAGTACAAATTGAATAGATATATTAAAATGAGAAATTCATTGAAGGTGTTATCTAGCTCAAATATATTGCTACAATCAATTAATGTCACTATAGAATTTCAAAAGAGTAATCAATTGAAAGAAGGGGGTGAAAGGGTATAAGATACAATATCAAAAATAGTTGGATTAAAATAGTTCCTTAAAATGAGTATATTTTTTAAACATATTTATTGGTATTTTAATTTTCTATATCAAAATATTTATGTAATTCTTATCAAGAATAAATTCTTTGATAATAATGTTTTTACATTGATTAATGAGCAGAGCAAATCTAATGATCGCCTTAATTCTCATGAGGATTTTGATGAAAAGAAAATAAGGAGTGGTTTGTAAGAAAATTATAATTTAAAGTATCCTTATACTATTTTTATAATGTGAAATAATGACAAATATATATCCATTTTAAATTTAATTAATGTAAAAGGTCAATATGGATATTCAAGTAACATCTCATGGTGTATTGACATAAAAAATCAAAAGTTTCATGGATTGAAAATTCATGACACACATATTATGACATATTAGTTTTTACATTTATCATTGGATAATACATTACATGAAAAATTAACTATATTTATAGTTGAGTTATAAACCTTCCTTAGAGATATTTTGAGGAAAATCACAAAATCTCACTAAGCTTGAAAAAATACAAGAAACAATTCTGTTGACGCTTCATCATTTGAAGATGTTATTTTCCCATTTATTCATCACATTAAGGATTCATTTTAATTTTCATTTGGTCGAGGAAGATAAAATTGGTTGTCATGTACACTATCGATGGATATATCCAATTGAGAGGTATGATATTTTTTATTTTAATTAACGAATTCAATTTATCAAATCATTAGGTAAAGCAATTTAACATGTTTCTTATATGTTATTCATTAAAAACTTAGGGAATTTTAAACAATGAGTAAGAAATAAATCAGAACTAGAAGGATCTATTGTTGAAGGTAACATAGCCAAAGAGTGTCTGAACTTCTATTATAAGAATATATATGTAATTGATACTAGGTTAAATCATGTTGGAAATTTTTTCAGTGTTTATTCTGAATGATTAATGGCAGATAGTCTAGAGGGGGGATAGACCTAGTTAATATTTATTAATATAGATAGGTTAATTAAGTAAATTAATTATCAATTTTAATTCAAATAATTAATTATCAATGAAAACAAAATAAAGAAAAATAACTGAAGTATTATTTTTATAGTAGTACAGTCCAAAGTGGACATAGTCTACTCTTATACCTATCTACTCGATGAGAGATACATTGTGAACTAATATGATTTTTAAGGGGAATCATAACCCAATTACAATTTTTTTTCAAGTGGACTAATAACCAAGACAATTGAATCTTATATAGGGAATGAAAACACAATTATTACACTTACTTAAGTCTAAGAGAGTCACAACTTGAACAGTACTGACTTTAGAATCAGGGAGTCACAACCTGAAGAAATAAAAGAAGTATTCATTTGAATGTAAATGCATAAACATTAAAAGAGAGACTATGTGAGAGTTGGGAAGAAGTGTTACAGACTCAACCAACCAGAACAAAATAGATATAAGAATAATCACATGTTCTAGTTATTGAGTTGTATGAGCTTCATTGTCTCACCAAGGAATAATAAGAAGTCCTGGAAGTTTTTTTATCCATTGAGATATCATCCAATAGTAAAAAGATTTATCACTGGGGACTTGGTTTGTTGAATGATTTAAATTTTAACATAAATATATTTTGTTATCACAATTTAATAATATAATAACACTTATCTCTATTTACTAAATCCTGAATCATTTAAATAGAATCAGTAAAAACTAACAAAACAGACTTCAAATTGGAAAAATAATTCAAATTCAATCTACAAAAATTATCAATGAGATAAAAGATTATCATCCAAAATAATAATAAAAAATTTAAATTGATTTTATAACATAAATAATAATTGAAAATAATTTTAATTACTCATTGAATAATCCAAACAGTCTCTATAATAATATGTAAAAACAATTTCATAAATATCATAAATTATTTGACACATTATATATTAAAATTTAAAATACCTTCTAATATAATACAATGCATAAATATTCAAAAACAATTTTATTAAATTCCAAAAAATAAGTTATAATAATTTTGATTTCATTAATTATTATTTTATAAAATATAAGACAAATAAATTAACTTAAACAATTAAAATTTAAATATAAGAAATATATATTGTACTAATATACGTGAATAGAGTGTAAATTGAATCATGTTTTAAAAGATATAAAAATATTTTAAAAAATAATTTTTCTGAAATTCATATAATATTTATGAATTTTAGAAATCAATAAACCACATAAAATAGTCAATATAATTATATAGTTAATCATTTTATCAAAAATGAAAAAAGGGCATGTTGGAAATTGCAGGTTTTAGAAAAAGAAATAATATATTGTAATGACCATTCTCTCCAAGTGATACTTCTATTGGTATACTAATTTTGATATTAGAAAATTTGGTCATTTTCCTTGATGTCGATTTATTTGAGGCTCCACATCATCTTCAACCAATGCATCGACCTTTGGTTTTTTGATTAAAATATACAAGAAATCAGTATCTAAATTTTTCATGTATAAGAGAACACGATGAAGAAGCCATGGTATAATATTTTAGGGATGGGTAACATGTTGGATGTAGGTTTCCATGTAGTTAGAGAGAATGAAACCATTTTGGGTTTAAAATATAACATGTGGCTCTGGTTTGAATTCCAAAAAATAATCAGGATTTCTACTATTTTATTATTTTTTCATGATGAATATGAGCTACAAGTTCCATCTGATTTATTTTCCAAAAAAAAATTCAAGAGATTGTATATAGCATTTCTTACTAGTGTGAAGTGTAATATAATTGGGTCAAACCCCATTCTCCTCTTATCAGTTAAATGGTGGGTTAGCATTAGAAATAATGATTCACAAAAGGTTCATCTAATATCACATTTAAGGAAAAAAACAACTCATGATAGGTTTCTATGAATATATAGTATCTTTAACAACATGTGGTGAGTTAAATATAATCATGTGGTAAGTAGTATTCTTCATACAGAAACCATAATGCTTCATTTAGTAAATATAAAACACTTGCGGTAACTATAACTGAAAATAATGATAGGTTTAAAATATAGTTCGACGTAGGTATTTTCCTTCATGTGGTATGTTGATAAAATGATTTCATAGTAGGTATAGTAGGGGAATTGTAGGTTTACATAAGGTTTCATGGTTGGTATCTAGGAGAGTTTCACCGTTAGTTGACCACACATATTTAGATAATTCTTTATAAAATATAAACATATAAATTATAAAAAGACTAGATTAATTAAATATGTATATAAATTCTAGTGTTTTCCAACGAATAAGATACCACTTCAATCCAAATTCTATGTCATTAGATACAATCATTAAAAAGTGGAAAATAATATCTAATTTTTTTGAATAAATAACTATAAATTTTTAGAACATATACCATTTTTTAATGTTTCTAAATGGAATTTTTATTCTTTCATGATTTTTAATGAATTACATAAAAATTATTATATTTCCATCATAAAAAAGGAAGTTTGATTCTAAGTTATATTATGATATTTGTCATTGGAAAACAAAATATACTAAATTTTGGAAAATTTATACTTCTAGATCTATTGAAGATACTTTTGGAAATTTTTAGATCATTAAAATGAAGATTTCATCCATCCACTTTGTTTAATTAAATTTACATAAATTTAATATCTATGAAATGAAACAATCTATGTGATGATCTAAGCTAAATAATATAATATATAAGAGAATTACTAAAGAAAACATAAAATTCCTATAAAATAAATATAGAAATACAACTAATGACATGCAACATGTTCAGACCAAATGTCGAACACCGTAAATTCTGAATTAGACATTATCTTAGTTAAATAAAAAAAATAAAAAAAATATTATCTTTTATATGAATTAATAATTATAAAATTCCAAACATTATAGAGCAGGATATTATAAAAATATTATGAGATAATAAAAATTGATTTATGAAAAATAAAATAACATAAAATAATTTTTTAGGGATTCAAATATTAAAAGAAAAAATATAAATAAATAAAAATAAACTCTTAAAAATTTTCCCTTTTTAAAAATTTAAAATATTGAAACAATATTTTATAAAATTACCCCCTTTTTGAAATCTTTTAAATAAAAAATATTTATAAATATAAAAACAAGTAGTTTGATAAGAAAAAGGGAATTTTTTTGTTTTGAATTAAAAAAACTCTTCATTAATAAATACATATAATGTTATCTTAAAAAAATGATATAAAAGTTTCAAACTAAATTTCTTACATACAAAGTTAATATTTAATTTTCTAAAATTTTAAAAAATCTAATGGTTTTCTAAAAATATTTACCATTTTCAATTTGAATTTATTCAATAATAATATCAACATCATTGAAAAATATCAAAAAAACTAAATCCTATATTTATAATGTTATATCTACAATTCATTACAGGGTTTTTTTGAAATAAAAATAGAAAAATATTTATCATAATATGTAGAAATCCATTCAAAATTAAAATCATATTAAAATAGTGTTTTTTTATCCATAAAAATTAAGAAAAAAAATTTGTGGTTGAGATATACTCACTTTTAATTGTTGATAGAGAACCCAAGTTTTGTTTTCTTAATGTCTATGAAACTAAAATTTAATCAAGAAAACAACAGATACCTGATGTTCTTTTTCTACTAAGTTGACATCTTCCAAAATTAAAGTTACATTAACTAATAAAATAAAAACAATTTTATCTAGAATAAAACAATCCACAATTAATATTTCCTCAGATATATATAATAATACTCTAAATAGTATTTAAGTGAGATTTCATAGGATCTGTTTGGAATCTAGAACACAAGAAAACACTAATCGTTATATCTAGTCTAGGATCAGTTAAATACAAATAAATTCAAAATATTCTAAGAAATATTGTAAATTAAAAAAACATAGATATAATAAATGAATTTACAACTAACACTCAAAGGGGTTTTAATAGTTTTACAAGAATCAAGAACAAAACTTTTAATTAAATATTCTTCATATTTTGATTGATTCAAAAATATTCCATCATTTCTTTGAAAAATTTGAAGTCCCAAAAAGAATTTAAATTCTCCTATAAAACTAATGTAAAACTCAATTTACATAACACATGAGTACTCTTTGAAAATAAAATCATTTAAATATATAAAACATTATCATCAACATAAATTTTAATAACTAAAATATAATTTAAAATACTTTTAATAAAAATTTATCATCTACATTAACTTTATTAAAACCATTTTCAACCAAAATAATGAACTTCTATCATAACAATCATGATTTCCTTTCTTTGGATCATATAACGATTTTGATAACTTAAAAAATATAAGGAAATTTATCATTTTTAAAACCATAGGGTTGAGAAACATAAAATTTTTCAAAAATAAAACCATTTAAAACACACTTTTCACATCTATCTGAAATAATATAAAACCATGAAAAGTAGACAAAGCTAGTTTTTTTAATATATTCAACAATAGCGATAGGTGTAAAAGAATCATTAAAATAAATACCTTATTCTTGATAGTATCCTTGAGTAACAAGTCTAGCTTTATTCTTAACAACCAGTCCAGATTCATATATGTTATTTCTAAAAAACCATTAAGTTCCAATAACATGATTTTCTAAAAGCAGTTTGACTAAAGACCAAAAAATATTTCCTAAAAATTTACTAAGATCATCCGACATAGAAATAACTCATTTATAATTCTTTAATGTTTCATCCATATTGTTAGGGAAAAAATCAAAAATAAAATAAGAATTTGCATAAAAATTTAAAATAGAATTTCTATTTTTAATTTCAAAATTCATATTACCATAAATATTGTTTACAATATGATATTTATGAATTTATTATGGTCTAGGATCATTTTAACTAGGATTATTATCATCCTCAATTGACTCATACTTATCCTGATGATTTCTTCAACAAAGTTAAATCATTAAACATATCATAAAAAACATGAGAAATAGAATTCATTATAACATTATTTTCATCAAGCATAAAATGAATATATACTTCAATAACCATAGTTATTTTATTATAAATTCATTAAGATTTATTATTATTAAAATAACCATGAATAATACCTTCATCAGTTTTAGTATCAAAATTATCGAAATTATCCTTTAAATTTAAAATGAAAAATTTTCACGAAAAAAACATTAAAATAAAAACTTTAAGATTTTACCAATAAACAATTCATAATAAGTTTTCTTTGAAAAAGGTGTGATAAGTATTCAATTTAAAAGTTAACAAGTAGTAAAAAATGTATCAACCCAATAATATATAGGAAAATTATATTCACTTAACATAGTTATGTCTCTTTCAATAAGAGTTATATTTTTTAATTTTTTAAAAAACATTTTCCTATGGTGTTCTAGGAGAAGAAAAATTATGAAAATAACAATTCTTTAAAAAAAAAATTTATAAATGATTAAATTCATCTCATTTATCAAAATGAATATAAAAAATCATACAACATTTTAAATTTTGAACTAAATTACAAAATAACATTAATATTGATAAATTATCATCTTTATGTGTAATAATGTAAAGTCATATAAATATACTATAATAAGAAAATTATATTTCTTTCCTCTATGGATATAAAATTTAATAGGACTAAACAAATCAAGATATACTAACAATAAATGTCTATTAGTAATTATCTAATTGATAGGGATAAAATAAGTCTTATGTTTTATCCCTTTCATTCAAGAATCACAAACATGAACCTGTTCATTATTCATAGTTCGTAACTGTAGAAAAATCTCATGTTTTGAGAGATTATGTAAAATTATATAATTTAAATGACCCACTAATTAATTCTAAATAATGATATCACTCTGAAGAACATTCAATCACTTTACTTTATTAATTTTTAATTCATAAAAATAACTAGTATAAATATATTCCTTTTGATTACCATAAAATAATAAATAATTTTCTCTAAAAACTAAAAACTTTTCATTTTTAAATTCTACATCCATTCCACTATAATATAATTGATATATAATAATTAATTTATCCTTTAAACCTTCTATATATATAGAATTAAAAATATAAATATAAATATAAATATAAATAAAAACTTTACTAGAAACTTTTACTTTTCCTTTTGAATTATCTAAAAATGTTATAAGGCCTCCATTAGATTTCTTTAAGAGATAAAAATTTAAAGGTCTCCATTAATATACACAATGAATCCACTATCCATGTATTATATGATTTTATTTACACATCCAAAACATTTTTCCTACAAAAATAAATTACTTAACATTTTTGGTACCCAAGCTACATTGGGTCCAATTGTATTTGTAATACAATATTTAGGTACCCACAAATAATTCAAAAAAATATTTCTTGGAACACTAAATAACAATGATTTAAAAATATGAGTCATTGTAAATCCAAAATTCTATTTTAATCTAAGAGAAAAATCATTTTGACAGTTCTCATTCGTGCCTCATTTAAAAAATGTAATGGTATAAGTATAACCATTTTTAATTTTTAACAAAATTATTTTGATACATTTTAGGTTATCCCTTATCATATCTAATTATATATTTATTTTTATTTATTTATTTCAAAGATATAATTTAATGATATTTTTCGTAACCTTGAGTAAAAGAAGGAATTTTTTTTATAATACTTTCAAATTAACCTTTCAGATATTCATTCAAATCCTGTAAAGATTTAAAGTCATCATGAACATTAAATTGAGAAGTGGAATAAATATTTCTTAATTTTTAATTTTCTTATAAATGAAATATGTTTTCTAAAATAATTTGCTTGTTATTTTATTTGTACTTTTTTCATTAATCAGCAACATTGATAACATATTATCTCTATTTTACAATCTAGTCATTTAAAATAGAACCGTTTAGATTTTTATACTCATATTCAGAATAAAAACATACAGAATAAATTCTAGGATCATTATCCTCATTTATGATTCCATGAAGCACATGTTAGCATATTCTTTCTCAAATCCATAATTTTCACTATAATCAAATTTTTTAGTAAAACTACACATAGTTTTAATGCCTTTTTGTCATTGATTTTGTATTTTTTATTATTTAGTTTTTGAAAGTGAGGCTTAATATACTTTTTATATCTACAATAAAAACAAAATACATATGAAATATTATATTTATAACTACCTTTCTTATTTCCAATACATTTTTTCTAGTTAAGGTTTCTTCTAAATAGATTCTTGAATCATTTTTTCTTTTATTTTTCGAATATAGTCATAATTTAATCAATATAATCTTTTTAATAACATTTATTTAAAAATTTGATGAGTTATTAGAAACAACATTAAAATATTTAAATGATTCACCTTTTCTTTTTGTTGTCTCCTCTTCAGTGATGTTCTTAAATTCATGTTCACGATGAAGCTGTTATCCAATCAATTTGTAAAGTGTTTACTCTTTGAATTTTTTACATTCATCAATGGTTACCTTATTTACATTACATTTACATGATAGTGCCTAAAGGACACATTCAACAAGTTATGGATTTTTTAATGTCTCATTTAAGGAGTTAATTTGATTCATAATTCTTTTAATTGGTGGAACATTTAGATCACATTTTCATCTTCACACATCTTGATGTCTTAATACTTACCTTTAAGTATTCTATGCTTAGTTTGAATCAATTTTTATGATACAAGGGGATTAACTTGTAAAATCATTCAAATTTCATGGTTTGTCTTATAAGAAGAAACATGACTAAACAAACTTCTATTAATAGCACAATATAATATATTTACAATTTTGTAATTTAAAATATATATAGCTGTATCATTTATATTAAGAGTATATGGGAAATATTATTGTATTTTTATGGGTTTTTAAGATTGAATGGTTTTCTTTGATTAACTACATTAGGTATACCTCTGTTATGGATTTAAAGTATCCATTATCATTTTCATCAAAGTGATGTGGCTTATGAGGAATCTAAAAATCATTTAAATTTTTTCATGATATCTTATAGATCCTTACCTTAGACTGTGAGGCCTATAAATGGGTCCAAAAAATAAAATATGAAAAAATAAATTAATAATATATCCAATAACTGACTCCAATTTTTGGTTTTTGTAAATAGATAGTAGATCTAGACTAAAAATTCATAAAAGGGTTACACTCTAATACCAATTGTTTGATCTGAATGGGTAATAACAGATGGTATAGAGGTGGTGAATAGACTAGATTAAAATTTCTTAATATAGTTACATGAATTATATAAAAAAATAATTAAGGTTTGCATGAAAAAATTAATTATCAGTATTAATAAGAAAATGAAAATAAAAACAGCGATGTTACTTATTTTTGTTCAGTCCAAAGTGGATTCACTTTAATCTTATACCTCTCTATTCGATAAGAGGCATGTTATCCACTAATTGGATTTTCAAGGGAAATCATAACCTGATTAGAAAATAATATTTATAGCGGAAGAGTAAAGAAGACAACATGATTATTTGTGGGGTTTAATAGCCCAATTACAACCCTAAATTCATTCTATTAGAGTCACAGGGCTAATAGGCCTGACTTTAGAATCAAGCAGTCACAACCTAAGGAAAGAAAAGAAGAATGTTATCGAGTGTAAAAGAAAAAACATTAAAATTGAGAGTACGTGAGATTTGGGAAGAATATTTACGGACTCCATAAACTAAAATGAAGTATATAAAAGAAGAAGAAAACATAGGTATGGGTTATTAATTTTGATCATCTTGATTGTCTCATCAAGGAAAAAATAGAAGTGTAACACCATGATTTTTTAAGAATTATTTTTTTCAAATAAATTTAATTATTTGATGGCTTGAATAGAATGATACACAAAGTTAATATTTTTTTATAAAGAATAAAATCATTATATTTTGTTACACCCAACACCAAGCATAGGTTTCATTACATGAAACCCTGTATTTCTTTGATAGTTTTCATACCGGAAAGACCGAGTTTTATTGAAAAATATTATTATTTAAAATGAAAATTATCACATAGACATTAATTTAGAGAGTTTTCATATGATTAAGTAAATTATAAATATATATAGTTCAATTTTGTGGTTACCAATTAATTATTAATGAAAATAAAAACAAATTGGATGTAAAAGAAATTTTTTAATAAATGAAATATTTTTATACGCCCAAAATAATTTTATTATAAAAAAATTAATTACATGCTATTATTAAATTATCTTAATGAAATTTATATATTATATATTAAATGATTTTTTTACATTCAACCAATAGATTTTTTATTCATAAGATATGAAAAAATATAATTTTAGTCCTAAAAACTATATTTTTTAAAGCTGGTTTAGCCGCTTTTTAATGGAGCAACTATTGTGAATTAAAATTTAGACACTTTTTTCTTAAATTTTTTGTTATAAAATAGACTTATTTTTTCAAATATTAATGGAAGAATTGGCATATGATGATTTGTTTTTTCATTTTTTATGATGTTTCATTTTTTTATGAATAGTGAAAATACTTTATTTTATTTGAAAAATGTTATTTCTGTTGATTTATTTAAATGCCCAAATTATATTTTTATATTTTTATTGTATATTTAGTTTAGTTATAAATTTACCAATCCAATTTATTTCATTTGAATCAATTTTATATTGAAATTTAATATTAAAATATTGTAAACTATTGATCTTTAAACTTTAAGAACCTCATTTCTCGACATGTCAATGCGATTAACATTAAATTACGTTCTGCCACTTATTTTAATTGAGTTTGAAAAAATGGTTTCTATATTTATATTAAGAATAATTTATAATATATAAAAAGTTAAACATAGTTTTTGACCATTATTATTAGTGAAATAGTTTAAATTAATCACAATGATTAAGAGAAAATTGATTTTACTAATGCACTAATTTTTAAGTATAAGGAAAAAATGTCCTAGAAACATTAAAAATATCCATTAGATAAAACAATTTAGAAAATATCCCATATTTTATCGATAATGGATCATTATTATTGGAACATGATTTAAGTTATAGCTCCCAATAGTGTTTACCTTTTAGTATTTATAATAATTCCACTCCTCCATTATAAAATGGAATTCACACTCTCGTATTATTCACACTTCCCAATCCCATTGGATAAAAAACCATAAAAAATGAATAAAAAATTTTCCTCATATCATATTATAAGAATTAATTTGCAATGAAATCCAACCAATGAATCCTTTTGGTGTAAACCAAAATGAGATACCTGAAGAATATGTATCATTCATCAAAAAACATTTTTGTTTTATTTCTTCCTCAAAACCATTATGTTATTTTCGTATAATGATTTTATAATATCCTCAGTATCTTTAATATAATAATATTTTTCATTTTATGGGTAATATTGAAAACCACACACACTTCCATTAAATGGTATTCATAATAATCATTCATATGTACGACAGACTACTGTCTATCGAACCGATGTCGTGCATTCTTCCATTACTAACTCTTAAGGTTGTGAATAATGATGTAAATGAAATTTATATATGATATTAACAATATTTAGGATTTATTTATTATTTTAAAATTATTATTTAACACATTCTTTCATTATTTACACTTTGGGAGAATATGATAATGTCGTTCATGTGTATAGTAGACTACAGCCTTGCAAAGCGATCTGATTCAGTGATGCTTTACAAGAAATGTATTAAAGATAGATTTTATTCAAATATGTGATTTATATGACATAAAAATTATATTTTAATGATAATATATATATATATCAATTAATTTTTTTAATATAAAAATAAAATGGAAACAGTGTTCATGCATATGTATGGCCTACCCTCTCTAAGAAAAATGAATTTCATTTCCCATCACTAAATATTATGGGTTACTATATATAAATATATAAAAAATATATATTATATTTAAATCATGATTATAATTCTTGATATTATTAAATAATTATATAATAACGAAGAATTTGAATAATATATCAAAACATATAGGAAAAATAAGGTGGTTCTTACCCGAAGTAGATTTTAAACATAGAATTGTTAATAAATGTGTAATATAAATTCATAAGTGAAAAAATATGGTATTATATGTATGAAAATGGATTTTTGATATATTTATAATAAATATATATATATATTATACAGTATGTTTTAATTAGTATGATGAGATTAAAGTCCTATGGAAAGGGGATTTCTGGTCTCACTTTTATTTCTACGAGACTTATACAATATTCACCAATCATTTATTTTATGTGATGTATAAAATTCAATATAAATTCTAATATAATGAATTTAATTTATATCATGATATTAAATGTTTCAATTTTTTATTCTTTCATTTATATTATGATTAAAAATTTACTAAATTAGTAATGGATTTCTGTCTTACTTTTTAATTGTGTGAGACACATGTTATATTAAAAACCTATTTATTCTATTAGGTTTATATAATGAAAATAAATATATTACATGATTATTTTAATGAATTTATTGGGTATTTACATATAAATTTTATTATCTCTCTTTCTTGAAGTTTTTTGTTCAAAAGTTACCAAATTGGTAAACGGTTTTTGTCTCAGTTTTCCTTTTTTTGAGGCGTATGTTATAATATACAAGTATATTATTTCATGAGGTGTATATAAAACACATTTTACATTTAATATCATCAATTTATATATCCTCATGGTATTTTAAGTTCCATTTACTATTATTCCTTTATGGGTCTTAGGATTCAAGGATACCAAATTGGTAAGATATTTATGTTACAATCTCACCATTTATCAGGATTGTTTATAATCAAGTATCCAATGTTGAAATATCAAGATATAAATCTCAAGAATTATCATGAATTTTATTTTCCTTCATTTATTCATGATACAATTAGGTAATGGTTCCATTTTTCCACTCTTTGGTACTCATGTTAATTAATAAAATGTTTCGAAAAAAATATGACTTTATTTTAATCTTTAGTAAAAAATAAATATTCTTTTCAAAAAATGTTTTTTAAAACTATCTTCAAAATGTTATTAAAATATATTTTAATATAATTTTCAGTGAAAAGGATTTTGAATTATTTTTTGTTTTAAAAATCATTAATATTAATTTTTAAAGATTTAATTATAAGTTTTAAGGTTGTTTTCAAAGGGAAGGGTTTTCAATGTGATTTATGTTTTTTAAAAAATTAAGAATGAAATGATATTTTCCTTATTAAATGTTTTAAATGATCATTAAAAATTTTTCTCCACATAATATGACATCCATTAACATTACATATACCTTATTATGGTTATGATAAAAGGACACCATTAATATTCTTTCTCTGAATGGTTTAAGTTTTGATTGAACTATATTTATAGAAACCCATTTCTCTTCAATGGGTTATAACAAGAATAAATTCCTATAAAACCCTCCTATTTTCATGGGTTATTCTATAATCACTATGAAATTAATATGTTTTCCAAAGGTTATGATATAATTAAATGTATATGAAACCCAATTCATTTAAGGGGTTTTGATATCATGAATTTTTATGATATTACATAACACATATGTATGATTTCTTTATGTGATGAGTGGGAACTATATATCCCTTCAATGCATTGGGGAATGATAAATGTTATATGACCCCACATGGTACTTGGG
This sequence comes from Viscum album, assembly GCA_963277665.1. Classification (NCBI taxonomy): domain Eukaryota; kingdom Viridiplantae; phylum Streptophyta; class Magnoliopsida; order Santalales; family Viscaceae; genus Viscum; species Viscum album. Next base: position 2,003,998,501 of record OY728145.1, on the reverse strand, counting down.
TTATTATAATTTTCCTAAAAATAAGAGTTTTTAGGGGTTGTTATCCAAATCTTGAAAATAAGAGTGTACTCGGGTTGTTATCCTATGCTCGAAAACAAGAGGGTACACAGGTTGCAAGACCATGTCTGAAAAAATTTACTTGGATTGTTAGTCTATACAAAAAAACAAGTGGGTACACAAGTCATTAACTCAGGAATGAGGTAGGTACATTGGTGGTTCTCCTAATCCTAACACATTATGAATATCTTGGTGGATATCTATGACATAAGATTTTCTATTCTTAGGTGTTTGCCAAAAGTATATATTTTATGCCAATGTCATGCTATCATGAATTGTGTTATTTGATTTAATTATGATTTACCTCTTATGAACTGCCAATATTTATTCCATTAATTATTACTATGATCTATGATATGCTGGGTATGATCTTAAAATTTTATTTCCATGTTCTCATACCCTTATGTTCATGTTTTTATTACATATCTCCTTTATTTTACCTTTATGAGCATCTGAGCTCACCCATTTTTATGTTTCTTATCCCAAGTTATGAAGAATGTTTTTAAGTAGGGAATAAAATGGTAATATCTTTTTGGTAAACTTTGATGATCTTTTTCTATGTTAGAATATTTTATTCTATGTTTCCAAATAAACTAAAATCCTATGGTCCTCTCGTATGTGTTCTTATAATATAATGAATATTCACAAAAAATTGATGTAATATCCATGTATGAGAATCCTGGGTCATTATAGTTGGTATCAAAGGAAAGGTATAGTCATCCTTTAGAAACTAGGATGTGAACAATTTATTGAGATCATAAGGGATATTTTTAAGGATATATCTAGGGATGTCTCTAAGGATAATTATATAGATGAGTCATTATTTAGGAAAATTTCACGTTATTTTTTTAAAGGATTAAGAGAGTTGTTTCTAAGAAAGTACATACATGTGAGGATACAAAAATTTTATGTGGATATAATACAGATGTATATAGGGGTAACGACCCTAAAAACATTGTATTGAGTTGGACTTGATCAGGAACTAGTGCATGAAAATGAGACTTTCTTCACACCTAGTTTTACACTCCCATGGGATATAGTTTTAAAATCCACAAACTCTTTACAAAAAATTATAAGGTATTTAAATATCTTATAACTATGAATGACCTATATTAATAATAAGGTATCATATATTAAAAATATAGTGTCAATATTTGGACAACTTATAAGTGATTTTTCATGATTATATGGTTTTCAACTATGATTAGTGTTTCTCATACTATTTTTTTATTTTAGTAAATGTTGGGAACATGAAGGAAAAATATTGAGAAAATAAATGTTATGAGAGATAGAATAGATAACATTGTTTCTATACTCACACAATATTTCCAAGCTATGAATCACGTTGAACATTAATATGAGCAAAGGATGGAATAATTTTCTATTGAACCCTTCATGAAGTGACGCCCAAATTGTTTTAGTGGTTCCACTAATCCAATAGTTTTTTATAAATGGATTATTACCTCCAAAAATATATTTTCTATTCTTTAGTGTTTACTTCATGAAAAATTTAATTTGGATGTTTATATTTTTTTGGGTGAAGCAGATCAGTGGTAGAACTATATTAAAACCATGAGGGAATAAAAAGAAATTGAATCTATGGAATGGGGAGATTTTAATGGGATATTTCTCAGTAAGAAATTACCTTGTATTATAGGAAAAAACATGGTGAAGGAATTTTTATATCTTAAATAGAAGGATGATGAATTTTTTGGTTCTTATGAATAAAATTCTACAAGACTTTTGAGGTACTGTTTGAGTAATATCATTCAACCTAAAAGTAAAGCTGACCAATTATTTAAAATATTAAAACCAAATATCTAAAGGAATTTGTACATATGTTACTTTTGATATATGTAGTGATTTTTTAATGTTCTATTTATGTAAAAAAGGTGGTTGGATTTATATATCAATCCCATGGTTTTGATAAGAAGATAAAATTGGAATTAAAAAAAAATATATTAGAATCATGGAGAGAAGAATATGAGCTCTTCTTCATGCTCGAAGTGTGGAAAGAAACATGGATGGGATTGTATTAATGGGAAAAATAAAATTTTTATGTGTATAGAAGAATATCATTGAGTTTATGAATGTATAAGTGATTGTAATAAGTTATATAATTATGCGAATAATGATAAATCCTCACAGAATACACCTCCCACACATTAGTATTTCAATTAAAAGGAGTTTAGGAATTATGATAAAAAGTTCCCAAATACGAGGTTTAATAATGCTGATCAACTCCAAAAACCTCTGAAGACAAAGTAAAATGGATGTAATATGTAATTACAATGGATGAAGTGTATAATGATACATAGGAAAATCCATAGTGGTGAATTCCATGTTTTTTTAAATAAGCTTTTTGAAAATCATGTTGTTCATTATTTAGTGGATAATTATATGATTTGAAGCATTGATTATCTCTCTCAACATGAATTCTTGAATAATGAAATAACATTTATATTATACCTATGGATGTATGGACCCATGCTTCCAATATTAATGTTTTTATAAGATAAGATCCTATTTAAAGAATAATATGTGAATTATATTTTGGAAGGATATATGTTTTCAATAAGGATTTTTGATAATTTTGGTTATTACCATGATTCAAGACACTAAAGGACACATTTATTATCATGTTTGGTATGTGATAGTCAATAGATAATTTATGATATATGGGGGATCAATGTAAAGGTGATTTTTAAGAAATTTAGTGAAATTGTTTCTAATTTTATGGATTTTATTCTTTTATAAGGATTACAAGGTGAACCATTTATGGAATAGTTTAAGTTAAACATCTAATGTGGTTGTAAAGACTAAATTATTGTCTATCTATATATGGATTTATTCATATTTTATAATCTATGCTAACCAATTATCTATGATGTTAACTATAGACAGATGGAATAACTTATTATTCTATTTTTGGATCTCATGTTCTGTTAATACTTTAGCAATGAAAAATTCACCTTCACTTCACAGATTAAGGGATAAATTGTAAATTTATCAAGGAACAACAAAATAGGGACAATTTTCATATGGAATGTATTTAAATCAAGTACGTATATATCCTTATGAAAATTCATCAACTTTAGGAAAAGGGTATTATTGAAAGAAAAACATTTCCTGTTATCATCATTTTTTTATATCAATGAAAATTTTCAATTCCCTTTGTCTTATGATGTTTTGATCATTAAAAATATAATGAGAATTTTCTACATCACTCTCCATAAGTCTTTAAGTGGTATTTTTCTCTTATATGTCCATGTTTTAACTTTCCACTTATGTTCACTTATGTTCACTTATGTGGAATCCATGTTTTGAGCTACCAGGGATAAAAATTATGTTTCCAAATTTCCTTTTTTAAAGGATTTTTTGGTATTAATTTATATTATTTTGGTTTCTATGGAAGTAACTTTTATTTATTAAACCTTTGATGAGCTAGATGCATTTTGAGGGAGAAATTCATTTTAAGGGGGGTGCAATGTAACACGATGAGTTTTTATGAATTTTTATTTTGAATAAATTAAATTTTTTGATGTATTGAATTTAATGATACAAAAATTTAATATTGATTTATATGAAGAAGAAATTTTATATTACATTACACAAAACACCTATCATAGCTTGTGTTATATGCAACATTGACTGTCTTCAATAACATAAATACAAACAAGAACGATTTTTAAGGAATACTATTATAATTTAAAATTAAAATTATATTTCAGACATTAAATTGAATGTTATGAATATGATTTAAATACTTATAAAAATATATATTTTAATTCATTGGTTACCAATTTATTATAAATGAAAATAAAAACCAATTTAATATAAAGTAAATTTTTTAATAAAAAAATTGTTTTTATGGACCCCAAGGAACTTTATCCTAATGAATAAAATTACATAATATTAGTATATTGTAAGAATTAAATTTGTATATTATATATTCCATAAAACATTTTTACATTCATCCAACATATTTGATTGGAATAAGATAAGAATATATCCAATTTTACGCATGAAAGCTGTATTTTTCTAAAGGCAGTTTTGTCGCCTTTTAAAGGTTGAAATGTTTAAATTATAATTTATTGAAATTTCATAAGAAAAAATCAACTTCATTTTTTCAATAATAATTTCAAAATCATATTATTTTGAATTATTAGGTATTTTTCTAAGAAGTTTCAGTTTTTGCTGAACAGTTAAAAATAATGAATTTTAATTGAAAACTATTGTCTTAATTTATTTATATAGTTAAATTATAAATTTATATGGGTTTAAAGTATATTTAGTTCATTTATAAATTTATTAATCCAATTTATTTAATTACAATCAATTTAAAATTAAATTTGAATATAAAAACATTTTAAACATTTTTTCTTTTCTCTTTAAAAACATGTTTCCCTAACATGCATGCGAGGTTAATTTTAAATTAATTTCTACCACTTATGATAATTGAATTTAGTAAATGTATTAAATATTTTAAAACATAATAATTTATAATTTTAAAGAATGAAAACTTAATTTTTACCATAATAATTTGTGAGAACAATTAAAATTAATCATGGACATTAAGAGAAAAATGAGGCTACTAAGAGACTAATCTTTAAACTTAAGGGGAAACATGAACTGTAGACTTGTAAAAAACACATTTTTGTAGAATATTTAAATAATATCACCCATTATATATAAAATGGATATTTATTGGAGGTAAATTATATAAGGGAGACCTTCCAATAGAGTTTACATTTTGGTATTTACAAGAATTCTACTCCTCCTCCATTAGAAAAGGGAATTCACTATCCCCCATTCAACACACATATAAATCCATTATGATCTAAAAAAAACATAAAAAAAAACATAAAAAAATAATTAATATTATCCAATAAACCCTTAAAAGTTTCATAAATCCAACCAAGTATATCCTTTGGTGAAAACCAAAAGAAGATGCCCGAAGAAGAGGTAATGTTCATGAACAAACATTTTTGTTTTATTTATTACCCAAAACACTTAATTTATTTTCATATAATTATAAAATAATAAATTAATTATCGTAAATATACTAAATTTTTGTTCTCTTTAGGGTATGACCTTCAATTACACACACTTACATCAAATGGGGTATACAATCATTTTCGTGTGTATGATAGACTGTCATCTCACGAACCAATGTCATTAGTTCTTCCATTAACACCTCTTAATGATTGGAATAATTTTTTAAATTATGTTTATATATGATATATATAATATTTATCATGTTTTTATTCTTATTAAATAATTATATAACGACTAAATTTATGCTTTCCATTTTGTGAGAATACGACAATGTCGTTCATGAGTAAGGCGAACTACAACCTCGTAAAGTGACGTGATTCATTCAAGATTTACATATAATGTATTAAGGATGTCTTAAATATAGAGTTTTGATATATATGAAATCAAGGTGCTATAATAATTATAACTTATAAATATATATATAATTTAATTTTTTCAATATGATCAGAAAATGGAAACAATGTTCATGTGTATATAAGACCTACCGTCTCCATGAATGATGTATTTCATTTACTATCACTAAATTATGTTGGTTAGTATAAATAAATATATACTTAATATATATTATATTTATATCATGTTTATAATTATATGTATTATGATATCATGACTTATTTAACCAGATCAAGAATAAAATGTCTAAACATATATGAAAAACCAAGTGTTTGTTACACAAAACATAACTTAAACATGAAATTTTTAATGAATGGCTAATATAAATTCTAAGTAAATAATATATGGTATTATGTATATTAACATGGTTCTATTATATATTTATAATAAAGTATATTTATTATATAGGAGGTTTTAATGAGTACAATAGGTGTTAATAATTATGGTAAGGGGATTTCTAGTCTAACTTTTATTTAAACGAGACTTATTCCATATTCACCAATAATTTCTTTTATGTAGTGTATAAACATTACTATAACATGTTATATAATGAATTTCATTTAGTTAATTATATTAAATGGTTTAATTAATGTTATTATTTCACAGATCACACGATTCCAAAGCCACTCAAGTTATAAGGGATTTTTGTCTCACATTTTAATTTTTTGGGACAAATGTTATATCCCCCACCTCTTTCTTATATGTGTTGTATATAAAAAACATTTATTCATTTTATAATGATTTTACTCAAATTTATTGGTATTAAAATATCCATTATAGTTTCTATATTTCATGAATATTATGATTCAAAATTTACCAAATCCATAAAGGATTTTTGTCTCCGTTTTTTTATTTGATACGTATGTTATGATATCAACCTATATTATTTCATGAGGTTTATATAAAACCAATTTGAAATGAAATATCATGAATTTATCTATAATAATGATATATTATGTTCTATTTTAAGTTACTCTTTCATCAGTCTCAGGATTCATGGAAATTAAAGTGTTTAGCGGTTTATGTTATAATCCCAACATTTATTGGTATTATTTATGATCAAGTATCCAATGTTAAAATATCATGATATACCTCTAAAGAATTATCATTAAATGTATTATAAACTTTTTATTGATGATATATTCATTTAATGGGACCATTATTACACTCTTTGGTACCTAAGATAATTAAGAAAATATTTTTATGGAAAATATGACTTTATTTATCTCTTCATTCAGAAATATATGTTCTTTGAAAACAATGTATTCTAAAAATGTTTTTAAATTAATTTTTATACAATTTTTAAGAAAAAAGTTTTTTAAATTTTTTCTATCTTTTAAGAAGTGTCTAATTTTTTTTCCAATATTCCTTTATATGTTTTCAAGGTTTTTTTTCAAAGGAAATGGTTTTTAAAATGTTTTATATTTTAAAAAGATTTTTTTTCAAATAGGAAGGGATATTTTCCTTAAGAAATGTTTTAAATGATCTTTCATAGTTATTTTCCATATAATATGAAATTCATTGATGTAACCTATGGCTTACTATGGTTATGATCCAAGGATACCAATCAAACTCTTTCTATAAATGGTTTTTGTTTTGATTGCTTGGTGTTTATGAAAACACTTTATATTACATGGGTTATACCAAGAGTAACTGCCTATGAAACCCACTTATTTTAATAGGTTATGATATAATGACTATAAAACTGGTCTCTTTTCCATAGGTTAAGATAGGATGAAATTTTTATGCAACCCACTTCAGTTCATGGTTTATGATATGATGAATGTTTATGATCTTATGGAATACGTATGTATGATTTCATTATATGATGGGTGCGACCTATATCTCTTAACAATGCATTGGGTAATTAAAAATGTTATATAAGATCATATAGAACATTTTTTGTTATCCTATTTCTGAAAACAAGAGGGTACATGAGTTGTTATCCCAACCTGAAAAAAAGAGGAAACATGCATTATTATCACAATCTTGAAAACAAGTGGGTACATGGGTTATTAACCCACACATGAAAAAAATGGTACATGGGTAGTTATCCCATTCCCAAATACAAGAGGGTACACATGTCATTATCCCAAGATTGAAGTAGGTATACGTGTGGTCAACCCAATCCTAACACATTTTGAATGAATTAGTGTCTAGGATGAACATTAGATTTTATATTCTTAGGTGTATGAAAAATGTCTATGTATTATTCCATAGTTATTCTCTCAGGAATCATGTTACTTTATTTCCTTATTATTCACATCTTATGAACTACCAAGCATTATGTAATGACCCATGATTATGATATTTGATATTCAAGGTATGATATTTAATTATTATGCCACGTTCTCATACCATTATATTATTGTTAGGATTATGTATATTCTTTAATTACCCATACTGAGCTTCTAAGATCACCCATTATTATGTTTTCATTCCAGAGTTTATGAAGAAAGGTTTCAAGTACGAGCACTAAATGGGAATATCTTTTAAGGAAACTATGATGATATTTATCAAAGTTAGAAAATTTCATTCCAAGTATCCAAATATACAAAACTATTACTATCCTAAGGAATTTATTTGTGTGATGTAATGATTATTCCTAAAAATGATTTAATATTCATTTTTAAAAAGATTGGGTCTCTCTAAGAAATTGTAGAAGTTTTTTATCGGCCCTTGTTAGACTTTCTACTAATAGAATAATTGACCACACATGAATTTTTTTTGTAGAGGTCTTCAATGTTCATCATAAGCTATTTTAAATTTTAAATGTTCTTGTAATGTCCCTGTTCTGAAAGCTTCCCAAAGGTGCCCCATACCTGGTTGGTCACATGGCATCAAGCGCATTTCCCCGAATGCCAAAGGAATATAAATAGCAGTGGGGGACTTGGATGTGAGAGTGGAGAAACCATGCCCTCATTGGTAGTGTAACACAACAGAAGTAAAATCGATAGCAACAGCGGAAGCAATAATAATACCATAGAATAGTAAAGAGAGGAAGACTGAAAGAAATAAATAACTGGATCACATATATAAATGATGCATGTTACATATGTCTAGGAAATAATCCAAACAAGTCACAATGCTTGAATACAATTCTAAACCAAAGTACAAGAAAAGAAAGTAAGCAACTCCACGGCATTCCAAACCCCAGCTTTGTCCCATGCTCCCCAAATCCCCAGCAATCAAGTACCTGAAGTCGAAGGTCACATTCCATTATCTATACCTGCAAAAATATAATCAATTTGGGCCCAAAATCATGACCCAAATAGGGCGTGAGACTAATACTAATAGGCAACCACCCAATTATCTATGCCCAACAGTTACTGAATATATATGGCAGGCAATAAACAAAATGAAGCCGTAAACAATGACGTACACATAGTAATAATCCTAAAAATTCAATTGTATTCATTTTCATATATCAAGTAAGAAGATAATAAAAAGCATGTAACCCTTTGGGAATTACACACATCCTAACCCCTCTGGTTCAACCAAACAAACACAATAAACCCTCAGAGAAGTACTCACAGTCTAACCCCTCTGGTTCAGCTTTAGAAAAGACACTCTGAGAAAGCACTAACCACCAATTCCCCTATGGTATCATATATTTAACTAATAGGCTCTCTGAGGAAGCACTCAACGTCCAATTCCCCCTGTGTCCCATATCGAGGAAACTACAGACACTCTGAGGAAGAACAAAGTCCATCCCCCCTACAGTCTCGCAATGTAAAGTAAGCATACACTCTAGATATGACCTCAACATCCATTATCCCTATGGTCTACTACACTAGGTTCTCACAGTCTTGTGTAAGTTAATTGTGCACAAAAATATTTGATGACCAATGTAAACCTCAATAACTACTTGGCTAAACAGTCTACAACATATCACAACATGTCAGAAAAAAAATCACCCATCCTATGAAACTAGGCATGGAAAGTAAGCAGCCTAACAGGCCAACTAGACCAAACGGTCAAAACATTAAACATGGTAAAGACATCCATAGAATGGAAACGTTAACCATATTCATAAAAAAATAACCTCTATCCAAACAAATTAGGCATAGTAAGCAATAACAGTGCTAAAAACCATAAACCCAGAATACCCTGAACAAGGGTATTGGGCACTTTTGCACATATAACTCAAATACTATATACGGAAAGGAACAAACCACCTACCTTGGAATTCCGAGATCGATATATGTGAACCTCTAGCCTTGAATCTCCCCAGAATACCGTAGATATAAAAAAATTGTAAAAACATTCAACTGAGGATAACTCACGAGAGAGGAGAAATAAGGAGACGAAGTTATAGAAGAAGGAAGAACTCAATATGTAATTCCAACACAATAAACGACAGTTGATTTGGATAATGAACAATGAGTTGGGGGCTTTGAGAAGATCAAAGGCTGTACGGATTCCCCTAGATAAAATAAGTTGAGGAGAAGTGAGTCATGTCCATCAGACGCTTCCCCGGTCAATTTAATGAAAAAAGAAAGTACACGGCATGTACTTTACTTTTCTGGCCTCCCCTTTAGGTGGTCTCTAGGTCACCACATGTGGTCTTGTACTCAGATGTTGCCCAGCCTGTATACAGTCACCCGTGACAATTGAGTACACGACATGTACTCCTGAAATTTCTAGAAACTCCCATTTTTATCAAAGACAAACAGAAAAGAAAGACCTACCTGAAAAGAAGATCTGAGTTCTAATAAACATCCCCCCTTAAAGAAATTCGTCCCCAAATTTTCCTAGAATGTTTTCATTGAAGAAGAAACCCTGAACAAATCTGGACACTATGATCGTACATCATCCTCCCTCTCCTAGGTCGCATCCTATACTCACTTTTGCTTCCATAGCACTCATACGAGAGCAACATAATGGCCACGAAGTACCTTCACACTACGATCAAAAATCCGGATTGGATGTTCCTATAATGATGTTTCCACCTCTAACTCAACCTCATCGGGTTGGAAAACATGAGATGGGTCTGATAAGTAACTTCGGAGCATAGAAACGTGGAAGATTGCATGCATAGCCTAGTACCTCTGAGGTAACTACAACCGATAAGAAACCAGCCCAACTCTCTCCAACACCTCAAACAGACCGATATACCTCAGCGAAAGCTTGCCCTATCTTCTAATCCTTTTGTGTCCCAACCTCGGTGCGACACATAGGAAAACATGATCTCTGACCTCGAACTCCAGAGGTCAACTCCATTGATCAGTATCAGACTTCTGACGTGACTATGTAGTAGACACCCTCTTTCGAATCAACTCTACCTGCTTCATGGTCACCTAAACAAGACAAGGTCCCAGCATAGATGCCTCTCCTGCCTCCAGCCAACATAAAGGTGATTGGAATAGCCTAACATACAAAACCTAATAAGGTGACATCAGAATAATTACTTGAAAACTATTATTGTAGGGAAACTACGAAAGAGGTATGTGCTTCTCTCACAAACCTCCAAAATACAGGAGCATGCTCGAAGCATGTCCTCCAACACCTGAATCATATGCTCGGACTTTCCATTTGTCTGAGGATTGTATGTTGTACTCAGAAGTACCTATGCACCCAAATCCCTCTATAGTCCCTAATCGACCCAAGAAGTAAAACGGGCATCCCTATCTTAAACAATGGAGTATGGAACTCCATGTAAATGCACAATCTCACAGATGTACAAACATCCCAGATCATTAACACTGAATGTCTCCTTGATCTGTAAGAAGTGAGAATCCTTCATGAGTCTCTCAATGAAAACCCATAAAACATCATTCTATCATGGCGAACTTAGAATACCTGTCATGAAATCCATCATGACATCATTCCACTTCTACTCAGGAATGATTAACTGCTGCAAAAGCCCTACTGGCCATTGATGCTCTGCCTTCACCTAATGACAGGCGGAACACCTCATCATGAAATTAGAAACATACCTTTTCATACCTGGCCACCAATACTAACAGTGTAGATCATGATACATCTTGGTGACTCCAGGATAAACCACCCAAACTAAGGAATGAAAGTCCTTCATCAGCTCCTCGCATATGTCTGCTGACACCCACATACTCCCATGAAAACGCAAGATCTCATCATCACCTGTGGTCCATATAGAAATAGGGTCCTCTCCTGACAAGCTCTTTCATAGGACTAGGCCTTCAGAATCTGATAGCATCCTCATTCGCACTTGATCAATAAGATTATAGGTAACAACTACAGAAGATAGAAAATTCTTCCCCTGTTTGTCATGCACTTACAAATGCATCTCAGAGAATAGAACCATAAGCATCCACTCCCTACTGGCCTCTTGAACTGCCTATATTTGAGTCCTCATGATTAGTGCATCATCCACCACATTGCATTTCCCAAGCGTGTAGGCAAGCTCAATGTCAAAAGACTGAAGGTACTCAACCCACCTTCGCTGTCTCAAATTCAGGTCACACCGAGTGAAGATATACTTGAGACTTTTGTGGTCAGTGAAAACCTCAAAATGATCTCCCAGTAGGTAGTGTCTCCAACAGTGTAAAGCATGAACAACCATAGCCAACTTGAGACCGTGGGTCGAGTAATTTCTCTCAATTGGCCACAACTAACCAGACCTGTACGCAACAACTCATTCCCCCTGGATAAGTATTGCTCCCAGCCAGATACAAGAGGCATCACAAATGAACCGTATAGCTCTTTCCTGGCTATGGAAAAACTAGTATCGGTGCTAAATCCAACCTCCCCTTCAGCTCCTTAAAGGCTGACTCGTAAGAATCTGACAAGAGGTACTATTCACGCTTCTTAGTCAGGCCCATAAGTGGCATTGCTAAGCGATAAAAGTCCTGTATAAAACATTTTTAGTAACTTTCTAGCTCTAGAAAACTTCATACCTCAAATACGTTTTTCGACTGCTCCCAAAAAACTACTGTTCTCACTTTCTCTGAGTCTACTGTTACTCATATGTCTGAGATAACATGCCCCATGAAGTGAATATGGTCTACAAAAAAGTGGAATTTTGAGATCTTAGCATATAACTGATTCTCTCTTAGTGTACTCAAAAGGATCTCAAGATGTGTGGAATGGTCGTGTCGAGTTTTAGAGGACACCAATATATTATCCACCATGACTATAATGAAAGAATCCATGTATGGATAGAATACTAGGTTCATCAGTGCCATGAAAACTGTATGCGCGTTAATTAGACCGAACGACATAACCACATACTTGTATAGACCATACCTACTCTGTAAGGTCGTAAGATCTATATTAGATGGTTTAATTCACAACTTATGATAACCAGATCTCAATTAAATCATCAAGAACACCTGGGATCCTCAAAGATGATCAGAGAGATCATCAATCCTTGGTAAGAAATATCATTTCTTGACCATTAACTGGTTTAACTTCTGATAATCCACACAAAGTCTAAGGGTACTGTCTGCCTTTTCACAAACATGATAGGTGAACCCCAAGGAGAAGTACTGGGTTAGATGAAACCCTATTCCTAACACTCCCCCAACCACTTTCTGAGCTTCTATAACTATATTTTATCCATCCTATAAAGAGGAATGGATATTAGTGCCACTCCAGGAACAAGCACAAGAGAAAATTCTACCTCTTTCTCTGGAAGAAAACCTGAAAATTCTTCTAGAAATACAAACCTGAAACAATCGACTACTGGTGGAAATATCATTTTTGAAGTCCCCTGGCATCCATATATAGATTAGAAAACTAGGTTGTAACTCCTCATATCCCATGGTGCCCAAGTCCTACTCTACTCACCTGGACATCCCACTCGCCCTTATGAAAAAACGATCTGCCCTATGGTGATGTGAAACTCAACCTACATTGATTGCAATCGACAACTTCCTGAAAGCAGACTAACCAGTCCATTCCAAGAATAACATCATAGCCTATCATCTCTAAGATGTAGAGGTCCCATAAAAAGTGACACCCACCAACCTCAAGAGGGAACTCCTTCCAATGACATGCACTAGCCATTCTTGTCCCCAACGGAGTGTCTAAAGTCAGGATATCAGTAGAAGAAAAGATACAGAGCCCAAGGATCTCCACAACAACAATATATATAATGCTATGGTAAGACCCTATATCAAAAAGAGCAGAAGTTAAAACCGAGGCAACTAGGATCGTACCTCGTATGGTAGAGGGTCCCAGATCATACTCTTGATGGGTCTACTTCACTACAAAAGTCTGACCTTTAATGAAGCCCTATGACCCTTCTTGACCACCCTGAGCTGATCCACCCTGTTGTCTCTAAAATCCTGGTGATTGGCTACCATGACCATGATCTCCACCTTGGCCTGAACGGCCGAAAGAACTCAAGTTCCCAGAAAAGTGAGAGATTGGTGGTGCTTCTCCCGAACGAGGTGTCATAGAAGAACCCCTATCACTAGCTGCTGCTGATAAGATCTGATAGAAGTGATGAATATGACCCATCTTTCCACAATATCGGCACTCCACTAGGTCTCTCGAGAAATGTAGCCTTGTATGACCACTCATCCCACACTGGTAGCACACCTCTTGGCTACCGAATGAAGTATCTCGTCTCCTCGGATACCCGTGCGTAGACTCCATGTAGCACTTCCTACTCTTAGTAAGAGGGATATCAACTCCAGATGCTGAAATTCCATGGCTCACAGCTCCATAATCCCAAAATTGCGCTTCGTGATCAGCGCCTAGTTGACTATAGAAGTGATGGATGTCAACCATAATATGTTTACCTAAGATCAAATGTTGTTCCTAAGACCATCCTCAAACATCAATACCAGTAATAACTCGTCACCTCCTGGGATGGGTTTGATGTGATGAATCTCTATAAAGAGTTAAGAAAACTCCAAAATAGAAATATTACCCTGCTCTAGAATCATGAACTCTTAGGCTCGATCAGCCCTCAAAGTCTTCAGGTATAAGTAGTCATAGAAGTTACAGTGGAACTCATCTCAAGCCATAACCTACTGGCTTCCCTTCTGTGAGATCACATCCCACCATCTCTTGGTGGAGTCCCAAAGAATGTACGTAGAAAGATTCACCCTCCACTCTGGAGGTGTCTCCAGGTGCTTGAAGATAGAAAGCATGGCTTCCAACCGTGACTCTGTAGCATGAGGTCCTCCTTCCCCTATGAAGGTGGGAGGATGCTTCTACTAGAAAACTTGCGTCAACTCTACCATAAAAGTGGCAGGATGCATTACTCCTTGGAAGGGATTCATAAACCTCATAAATCTCTCTCAGAACTGTGCATTGGCACCTGCATCTGGGATAATACCTAGTTCATAGACTGGCACAACCGGAGAATCTTATGGTAGTCCCTGATTTTCCATTTTCGATGTCGGATCACTGCCCTGTAACTGGAGAACAACCAGAGGACTTCTCTGTGGCACAACTCTACAAGGTCAATCACACCATTTAGATCAATATTATCAAGGAATGAAACTTAGACGTGTAATAAGGGAACATGAGAAAGAAATCATTCATGTTTTTCAAAACATGGATACATGGCATGTATGACCCATACACATCATGTTCCTTTAATATTTCACATGGGTGTGTAATTCTACCAACCCTAGTCATGTAACACCCCAAACACACAACGTGTTGTCCTAACACATGGCATATACTTGATCCTCTTACCCTGCCTGTGTTCCCTTAAATGGCTAAGCCACACGGGTCTCCTAGAACAAGACAATATGGCGTGTTAATTCCAGACACGGCATGTACTAGATGAACATCACCGACCTGTGTTGTTAGTCACATGGCCGGTTACATGGATCACTCTACACGGAATGTTACAGATGGACACTAAATGTTCTTAAAGGATTTCACCAACCCGTGTTGTTAGTCATATGGACAGATACATGGGTTACACTACATGGCGTGTTCAAACTTGACACGATGTGTATAACCAATGCTTTATCCATCTGTGGTGTTAGTCACATGGGTGAACACAGGGTCTACCCAACACGACTTATACATCCGGTACACGACGTATCCCACCATGATTTCCCAACCCTGTGTCTCTTATCACTCATCCAGTGACACGGTTAGAGACCACATGGCATGTACATATAGTACATTACATATACTTAATAAAAACAGGTCCATCCATAATAGAAGGACACATGGTGTGTATTCATCATTACATACCATGTATCCTGGGTTTTTCCAGACAGTAAGCCATAGAAACTACTCTGAAACATAGATAAACACTAAAATAAACATTAAAAGGAAAAATTATGATCTGTGAGGGCCCATACACCCTAAAAATCAAAGGTTGTAATCTTATACATGTCATACACAAGGAATAACAATACAATGATCCACCAAATTTTGATCCCTGAGGGACCGTAACACCTCAAGAATCGAAGTTTGGAGTCCATTCAAAAAAACCTTACACAATCCAATACCCTATCAAATAGCATGTATTCTATCAAGGCATATATCACAATAATATGCATATCTAGCAAAACATCCATCACAACAACATGAAATCACTAATTCACCCTAAATGGAATGGAAACAATGCATGACATGTGATCTATAGTAACTATATGATGGATGAGATGGAATAACCTCATCTCATCGGGTTGAAATAGAAATAGAACCTCAATAACATTAACAATAACAACAAAAAACATGTGAATCACTCATGATGGAATCAATCAACTGTAAAGTCTCAAAATCATAAAAAAAGATCAATAACGAGGTAAATTGGCATTTCCCTATATAGGGGTTAAATACACTTGGACATAGCTTATTACCAACTACCTATTTTTTCTTATCCCTAGTTATAGGCTTTAAATAGTAAGTCATGAAGAATATAATTCCTTTGATACCACTTTGTAATGTCCCGATTCCGGAATCCACCCAGAGGTGCCCCGTACCCGGTTGGTCACATGGCCTTAAGAACATTTTACCAAATACCAGAGGCTCCCAACTAGCAGCGAGGTCCTTGGGTGTGATAGTGGAAAAACTACGCCCTCATTGGCAGAGTAACAATGTGGAAGTAAAACTGAGAGCAATAGTAGAAGCAGTAATAATACAATGAAACAGTAAACTGTGGAAGATTGAAAGAAATATATAATTAGAGCACATATATAAATTATGAATGATACATATGTCTAGGAAATCAGGCAAACAAGTAAAAATGGTGAAATAAAATACTAAACCAATGCCATGACCCGTCCCCCAGGTCCCGTGCCGTGACTACCCCAAGCCCGCCTTCCATAGGCCAGGGGCTGGCGACAAGAACCGAAGTCGTATTCCCTAAAACTGGGAAGGCATTACCTTCATAACCTATAAGCACGCGTAACCAAGAACACAGTAAGATAGTAAAACAAGTAAATGGAACTGTAAATAGGGTGAGTGTAGTAAGTAAAAGGGTTCAGAATACAAGCCCAACTGGAAAGTACAAGTACAACTATGATACAATACAACTGAAGAAAAGGGAAAGTCAATTGATGGGTCATCCTACGAGGTTCCTACCTGAAGGGTAGGTATAGATATCCTCCTCTACACTCCACATCCACCTGTCTCCTCTGCGTACCAAAACTCCATAGGGGCCTCAATGTA
The DNA here is from genome assembly GCA_963277665.1 of Viscum album. Lineage (NCBI taxonomy): Eukaryota > Viridiplantae > Streptophyta > Magnoliopsida > Santalales > Viscaceae > Viscum > Viscum album. The sequence continues at coordinate 2,003,981,419 of OY728145.1, read as the reverse complement.
ACAAACGGTGTGTCAATCAGACACCCGGTCTATGAGTTATTAGCCTTTTAGTCCTGGGGGCCCGATTGGCTTCATGCTCAATCCAACCGGACCGTTCCCTATCTTTATCCAAAACACATTGGGGTATCACGTAAAGGGACTGACTCACTCCAAAGTTCCCAACACCGCTAACGGTTCATCTAACTGGCGTCCGGTGCTAATGTTATGGCCAAAAGAATGTAACTGGGTCGTTGTGGGACTGGCTCCGGTCCGACCTGATCGGACCGACTCGGCCTAACCCGACTTGGGCTGACCCAGTTTGGGTCGACCCGGCCTAACCCACTGGGTCCGCCACGCCCCGCTGGGGGGCCCGGCTTATTTGGTTCAGCCCGACCCAATAGGCAGCCCAACCTACTGGGTTGGGGCCGATAGGCTGTGAGGAGACGTAGAGGGATGTGGGTGGCCATGAGGCCATGGAGGGTGCCGAAAAGACACTAGGACGCGGGGCGGCTTGGCCGGGGATGATGGTTCGGTCACAGGGAAGCGGTTTGGCCGCGGGGTGATAGTCCAGCCACATGGGGTGGAGGTCTGGTCGCGAGGCGGCTGTCTGGCCATGGGGCGGGGGTCTGGTCGTGGGGTCATCGGGAGGCGGCCCGACCACAAGGCGGCAGTCCGACAATGGGTAAGAGGTCCAGATGCAGGTTGGTCGTCCGGTCACGTGGCGGCAGTCCGGCAGCGGGGCGACACCTTGGCCACGGGGCAGTTCGGAGCCACAGATAGCGGCGGTGGTCGCGGTCAGTGTGGAGGCCATGAGGCGGTGGCGGTGGCCTTGGGGTGTTGCTGTTACGCCGTCACCTTCGTCGCGGTTGACGGTGGTGTCAGTCGCAGTTCTCGTGCCCCAATAATTGATGGTTTCCATCGTACACCATCACGAAGAACACCATAAGATTTGTGAAAGGGTCGATCCATGTTGGTTTGGCCCGTACCCTCCACGTTAGGGTGGTAGCATATGGCTCATCAAGAACATGAACATGAACGTCAAATACTATCCTCCCACAATGATTGTTCACAACCCGCAAAAGATGATAGAATGGGTGTACATGGGAAGTGATAAAAAAATAAAAAAAAACCCCAACCTCAGAGAATTGTTGATAGAGATTGTGAGATGGAAATGGTGAAGGTGAAGAGAGTGCCAAAGATTGTCGCTTCCACAACCACACTTCCTAACTCGGTTTGAACTTCTCCCACATTCTTCAATCCTAGAGTGAGTTCTTCGTTGGAGATATTTCTCCCAAATTCTCCCAATCGTCCTTTTCCAACACTTTTTCAACAAAGGAATAGCCAACCAAATAAAAATATTTTTATCTATTTAATTTGTTGGCAATCAAAGTTGGCTAAATTTATTACCAACAATAAATGGGTTGCGTTGGCATAATTAAAGTGGTGCATTGGATTAATTAATGTAGAGGAAGCTCAAGAGGCTCCTCCTCATTAAAGAGGGAGTTGAAAGGGTTTCTCCTCCATTATATGGGTATTTCAAGAGGTTTAGGCCTCAGGTGGTCCCCACCACCATAACCTCTAATGAGAGGTTAGGCTCGGGTGGTCCCCATCACCATAACCTCTCTTGAGAGGATAAGGTCTGGTGGTTCCACTTCTCAACTTCCACGTGGAAAATCCTAAAGAAAAAAAAAGTTTATTATATTTTATTATTTTCACAGAAAAACCAAAAATTAACTTTTACCCTCGACCAACTATCGTTTAGGGGAAAGTCTCCTTAAGAGAATACTGACGCTGCGAGTTCAATGGTGCCCTCATATTTCAATTCCATGCACCCGTTCAAAAGTTATAAAAACTCGCTCGCACGTTTACTGAACATACCCAAACAAAAGTTCATAAATTCAATTCGGACACTCCGGGCCTCGAAATCACATGCCGTCAATTTTCACGGACTGATAAAATTCCCATATATTTAAAACAAATTACATGGAAATTATGGGCCTTTACAACCAAAGTACAAGAAAATCAAGTAAACAGCTCCACGGCATCCCAAGCCTCAGCTTGGTCCCATGCTCCCTATCACCACAACAATCAAGTACCTAAAGTTGAAGGGTTCTTGCCCTTATCTATACCTGTATCAATATAATCTGTTTGGGCCAAAAATCAAGACCCAAACAGGGTATGAGACTAATCACAGTAGGAAACCACCCAAAGATATGTGACTAATAGTCAGTGAATATACATGGTAGGCAGTAAACAAAATAAAAAAGTAAACAACGAAGTAGAAATAGTAACAATCCTACAAATTCAATTGCATTCATTTTTATATATCAAGTAAGAAGCTAATCAAAAGTAGGTAACCCTATAGGAACTAATCACAACCTAACCCCTCTCGTTCAACCAAACAAACACAAGAATCTATCTGGGAAGTACTCATAGTCTAACCCCTCTGGTTCAGATTTAGCAAAGACTCTCTCAAAAATCCCTCACCGTCAATTCCCCCAATGGTCTCGTATGAGAATCTAATAGGCACTCTAAGGACTCAATCAAAATCCAATTCCCCCCATGGCCCATATCGAGGAACCTATAGACACTTTGAGGGAGTAAAAATTCCATCTCCCATATGGTCTCATGATGTAATGTAAACAGACTCTCTGGAGAATCCCTCAACATCCATTCTCCCTATGGTTTACTACACCTGGTTTTCACGGACCTGTGTAAGTCAATCGTGCACAATGATATATGGTAGCCAAAGTAAACCTCAAGAACTACTTGTCTAAATAGTCTACAACATATCACATCATTTCAGATAAAAAAATCACTCTTCCTACAATACTAGGAATGGAAAGTAAGCTGCCTAATAGGAAAACTAGACCAAACTTTCAAAATAAGAAACATGGGCAAGACATCCATAAACTATAAAAGTTATCCCTATTCACAAAAAAATAACCTCTATCCAAACAAATAAGGAATAGTAGGAAATAACAAGGCTAAAAACCATAAACACACAATACCCCGAACAAGGGTATTGGGTACTTCTACACCTATAACTTTATGAAAATCTACGGAAAGGCACAAACCACCTACCTCAGCATTGTGAGATCAATAAATGTGTACCTTAGGCCTTGAATCACCCTAAAATTCCATAGATCTAAAAACACATTAAAACCATTCAACCGAGGATAACTCATGAGAGATGAGAAATATGAAGACAAAGTTCTAGAAGAAGGTAGAACTCACTGATGTGATTACAACGCAATTGACAGTGGTTGATTCAGAGAACAGATGACGAGTCGGGGGATCAGAGAAGATCTATAGTCGTATGAATGCTCCTGGACGAAATAGGTCTAGGAGAAGTGGGTTCTGTCCATCAGATGTGACCCCGGTCCATTTAATAAAATAATTACACGATGTGTTATTTAAAAGTACACAGCAAGTAATTTCCTTTTCCAGCCTTTGCTTTAGGTGATCTCATGGTCACCACACATAGCCATGTACATGGCCATTAACTGGCCAGTACACAGTCACCCACGAAAACCGAGTACGCGACGTGTACTCCTGAAATTTCCAGAAACTCCCCCTTTTCTCCAAGACAACCAGAAAAGAAAAACCTAGCTGAAAAGAAGATCCAGGTTCTTACAGTTCATGTTCTCATAAAAACTATCTATTTTAAATGAATTTGAAATCCTTTAAATAAAATTTGTAAGAACCAAAAAACCCAATCTTCCATTAGGTAAAATAATTCAAATTCAAACTATACAAATTATCTATGAGAGAGAATATTATCATCCAGAATAATCATAAAAAATCATTTGAATTTAAAACATAAAAACTAATTTAAAATAATCTGAATTATTCATTAAATAATTCAAATAGTCTCTATAATAAAAGGACAAAACAACTCCACAAATATCATAATATAGTTTAACTGTTTAAATTAAAATTTAAAATACATTTTAATTTAATGTCATGTGTAAATATTAAAAAATTAATTATATTGTATTAAATATAAGAAAATAATTTTAAATAATTTTAATTTCAATAAATATTAATTTTTTAAAAAAATAAGATAATTAAATTAACTTAAAATATATAAATTTAAATATTGGAAATATATGGTGCAGGAATATACAAGAATAGAGTGTAAATTAAATCAAGTTTCAAAACTGATTAAATCCTTTTGAAAGCACATCATTGGTAATTTATATAATAAATATGAATTTATAAATCATTAAATCACTTAAAATTGTTAATATAATAATAAATTTCATCATTTTACCAAAAATTATGAAAAGAATAGCATGCAGAAAATTCAATATTTCAGAAAAACCTAAATAAATTATAGTACTAAATGTGCACTCAATGTGATCATGTCATAGGTATACTGATTGTGAGGTTATAGCATGTAGTTATTTGTCTTGGGTTAAGTATACGTGTGGATCCATAAAAATTTACACTAACGAATTTTCATTTTATTTCAGATTTAATTATACAGGCATAAAGTAGCTGAATATAGAAGGTGTGGGTGAACACGATGATGAATCCATTGTCTAATATTTTGTGGATGTTTATCATGATACATGATTATGTCTATATAGTGGGTGAGAATGTATCCATTCTTATCATAAAATATAATTTTAGGATCATGTTTTAATTCCGAAAAATAAATCTATACATATACTATTTAATTATTTTTTCATGATGTGGATGAGATTCTAGTTCCATCTTATATATATTTTAGAAAAACATATACATGAGGTAGTATAGGGAATATCCTACTAGTTTGAAGTGCTGGAGAAGTGGATTAAATTTTTTTCTCTTATTATCAATGAACCGAAGAGTTATCATGAAAAATAACACTTCATAGTAGGTGCAGACAATCACATATTCAGAGAAACACTCAACTCGTGGTTGGTTTCTATGAACATGTGGTAGCATCAAAAATATGTGGAAATTTAAATAGATTCATCCCAAGAGTAGGATTATTCATGAGGTAACTAGGATTCTCCATGTCGTATCTATAAAACCACTTGAAATATCTATAATTGGAATGCATGGTAGTATAAAAATAGAGTTCATGGTAGGTATTTTCTTTATTTCGGTAGGTTTATAAAAGGCATTCAAGGTAGGTTTATAGGAGGTTTCATGGTAGATATCTTGGATATTTTCATGGTCAATAGACAACACAATTTTGATTATTTTTTATACTATTTAAACATCCAACCTAGTAAAAGGTTTAGTTAATTAAAATGTATATAAATTATATATTTTTCTAAAAGATAGTATAACACATAAATTTGACATCTATATCATGATATATCATAAAAAAAGAGGGGAAAATAAAATTTTAAAATTGTATAAAAAATAACAGTAAAATTATACTACTTTGGAAATTTTTTATGTTATCTAAATTGAATTTTCAACAATTCATGTAGTTTAATGAAATGCATAAAAACATCTTAAATTCTAAACATTAAAAATGGAATTTTATTATGAAGTAAATCACAAGAGTTGTCATGGAAAAATAGAAGATACTGAATTCTATAAAATGGAGACCTCCATGAGTGTTGTAGAGACTTTGGGAAAATTTCATAGCATTAAAAAAGATTTCATAAATCCAAAAAAATTAATTAAATGTAAATAAATATATTTACTATACAACAAAATAGATTCCATGAATATCTAATCTATATAACATGTCATATAATTAAAAACATAAAGCTAACTTTGAAACACTATTAACTGAAGATAGAAATAAAACTAAAGATATGCAACATGTTTGTAAAAAAGTAGGAACACCTTTGAGGTTGAATCAGACATTTTCATCATTAAATAAAATGTAAATAACTTATTATATTTCATCTAGTCTAATAATTATAATATTACAAACAATATAGATCAATATATTATATAAATATAGTGACCAAGTAAAAAACTAATTTCTAAAATAAAATTCATTAACATAAAATATTGTTTGAGGGATTGGAATATTAAAAAAAATATAAAAAAAAGAACAACAATCTCCCAACAGTAATACCACATATTTTACCCAGGTAGTTTCTCTCAATATTTTTTTATCCTTTTTAAATTATATTAATAATCTAGTATACCTAGATAATTTTTTGTTTCAAAGGTTCTTGGGGTATAGAGAAGGAAACCATATGAAGGATAGCAGTGGCATGAAAGAATGGATATGTTGTAGTTCCACCGGCTAGCCGATGGAGTGTTTAGAAGCCTGATAATGCTAATATAATCCAACCAACCAGCCAATGGAAACCTAGTAATTTGGTCTTATAATAAGAAACCCACTGGCTAGGCGGTGGGGTTCATAGTGGTGAAGACTCTACCTGGAATCACCTGCTAGCCGGTGGTGCCGAGCTGGGCCATTATAATGTGGGGAAGAATCTTATTTCTTCCCCTCAGAACCTTCATTTAACTCCTTGCCATCCATCATTTGATCCAAACTCATGATATTTTATCTTGAAGAGTTCCCTAAGGCTTTCTCAAATACTTCAATTCCAATCCTTGATCTCTTGATCCATTATTCTACTTGAACATGTAGATTCAAAGAGTTTTTCATGAAATTGGTGAATTCATTTGGTTCTCTATTGGTTCTTCTTCCAGACTTGATGTAGTGGATTCATCATTATCCATAAATGATCATGGGGGTTCAAATGGATCTAAACACTCAATATTTGGGTTCGTCTTTTTTGTCTTAAGGTGGGTGGTCTGAAACTTCTCGGTATGGTATTTTTTGGTTTTCTAGATGGTGAAACATGTGCATTCATGTTTTCTTTCCATGTCTACAACCTCTTAAAAGAAGGATTTCATAAATCCCTAATCATAGAACTCCCATAGAACCCATCAGGTCTATTAGTAAATGAGACTTCCTCTTTCTGCAATGTAAGAGGTGTTCCATCATCAACCTTAGATTGGAATATATAAATTATAAACTAATAATCTTCTAACTGAATTTAAGGACTAGTTATAGGAATGGATTAACACATAAATTTATAATTTACTTGGTCCACAAGGCCTGTAAATTAATAAATTATATTTGTTTAAAATATGGCATAACATTTTAATGAAATAATGATATAATTACATGCGAAATGTTAATTGGGATTATTTCTTAAGTGAATCCAAATTTTCCCAATTGTTAGGTGAAATTGAAATTTTTCATGAAACTGGTATTTAATGTATTGAAAATTGAAAATATAATTGGCACACTTCTATAACACATTGAATAAATAGTGTTACCCATTATTCGTGCTACATAAAACACATTGAAAAAGGGTGGACTTTATCAGCACCAACAAAACATTAAAAAAAGGTATATTTAATGAAAAAATTATATCATTAAAGATAATTTATTAATATTTATTTATATTTATATTTATATTGATAGAAATATAATATATTTCTCTAAATATGATTTATATATGAATAATTATTCATTTACACTTGATATATAATTTATTTAAATAAAAATGGCATATAAAATAAAAATTCTATATTATTAAAAATATTATTTTATATAGAAGTTTATATTGATATATGTATATGTATATTATTTTCTTAAATATTATTTATATAACACTAATAAAATGTGAATCATATGTATATATCATAAATTTTGGGGAAATGGTTTATAATATAATTAAAAATTAATATTAATTAAAAATAATAACTAATTAATATTAATAGACCCTTAATAACACTTTATTCCTTCAATCCCTTTTTTTCATTTTAACATATATATCAAATAATAAATATCTGATTAATAATTTAAAAAATTTAGTAAACATGTTTCACTTTATATTTCATAAAATAACATTATTTTTACATATACGAAGTTAATTCAATTTTATTGAGATAAACATAAAAAAAATAATAAATTATTATTTTTTATTTTTTATTTAATTTTTTAATATATAATATTTACCATATTACGTTTTAAATTGATAAAATTTATCCATTTTTTATTTTGATATTTAATATATACTATTTATTACTTTTTAATAAATATATTACATATATTCATTTTTATTTTTTATTTTTTAATATATTTCTAATTTTATAAAATTTTAATATATATTTATATTTATTGACTAACACTTAATATGTTTTTAGTATAGTTTTGATTTTCATAATTAATATTTGTTTTTATTTTAATTTAATCATAATTGTTTTTTTATTTTTTTAATAAATATATATATAGTTAATTACTGTAGTTGGGGTTTGGGTTAGTGGTAAGCACCCCTTAAATCTACATGAAAAATGGGGGTTCAAAACCCATTGGGCGCAGGTACTGTAGAAGTACTGTAGCGTACTGTAGCAGCGGCGGCACTGTAGCAACGGCGGGCACTGTAGCGGCGGCAGGTCACTGTAGCGGCGGCAGAGCACTGTAGCAGTGGCAGGTACTGTGCAGTACTGTAGCAACGCGGTACTGTAGCAGTACTATTCACAGAATGGGCTTTGGGCCAAAAAAATGGGCCTACGGGTCATGTAATGGGCTAAATGCCCACTGGGCCTTCGGGCTATGTAATGGGTCTCCCTCTACCCAGTTAAAGAGGTCTTTGCTTTGCTTTAATAATAAAATGAGGCTTCGGCCCCAACCTTTTAAAAATATAGTTAATTACTATAATTTATTTTTTTGATATTTTATCAATCTACTCATCTTTTAATTAAATTTCACACATTTTTAAAATTAATTCAGTTAATATTATTTATTCATTAATAATGTTAAGTAATTTTTTTTACTTTTTTGTATAATTTTATTTATTTTAAATATTTAATTTTTTATATATATTTTTAATTTGATCATTTTTAATCATTTTAAACATAATTATTCATAAAAATATTTAGTATTTTTAAAATAGAAATATATTCATATATATTAATATATATAATAATTCAATAAATATGATTTATATAATATGTAATATGTATTTACGTTAAATAATTCATGTAATTATTGAAAAAAAGTTATAATTGAAAACTAATAATAATTAGAAATATTGACAAATTAGTACTGAGTAATGAACATTTAATAAAATATCATTCACTTTTTCAATTTAACATATATCAAACTTCTATTAAATTAATTTCAGATAGATACAAACATAATTAATGAAATTTTATATGGAAACACACAGACATAATATTTTAGTCATTTATTCAATATTTAACGTTCAATTTAGAATTTTAGTTATTAACATAATATAATTAATATATATTATGTTTTTAGTCACAAAAGTTTCATTATTTTCTATTTTATTATTCAATATATTCTATATATTTATTTATAATATTATTCATTAATTAATAATATTAATTAATTTGTAATATTTTTCTAATTTATTAATTTTCAATTTTTCATTATTTATTATTTTTTTAATTTTAGACATTTTTAAAATATATTTATACATGTTTATTCATTAACATTAAATTTTTTTAATATTTTTTTAATTTCAATAACTAATATGTATTTATTTTTATTTTAATAAATATTCATTTTTTATTTTCTTCATAATTTATGAAATTAATAACAATTATTTATTTTTTTATATTTTTGCAATCTATTGATTTTTTAATTACTAAATTTCACCCTTTTTTTACTTTATTTCATTAAATATTATTTTTTATTACTTAATAAAAAATAATTTTAATTATTTTTTCTTTTATTTTTAATTTAGTCATTTGTAATATTTATTTATATAATATTTTTTTAATTTATTCATTTTTAATATTTTTATACATATTTATTCATTATCATTTAATATTTATTATATGGTTATAATGTGCATATTTAATAAAAATTCATTTCATTTTTTAATATATATTCATTTTTAAATATTAATAACTTATATAATTTAAAAACCTTTTCAGTTTCTTCGAATATTTTTAAAGTCAGTTCATGTTTAGATATTAAATTTGACTCATTTATTACATTCATGTATTTGATATTATTCATTCATTAATAATGAAATTATTTTTTTATCTTATTATAATAATTCATTTTTGTTATATTTTCATTTAATATTTTTAAATATATTTTTTATTGTTTTCATCAACACATTCCAAAAAGTTCTGATATTGATAGGTTTTATAATAGCTAAAATAGAAGGCTCTAATACAACCTATCTTTATCATCACATCTTCTTAGTATTGATAAAGATACGTTTTATCACTGCTAAAAAGCATTGATAAAGATGCATCTTTATCAACACTAAGAGGTATCCATGATAAATATATCATTTATTAGTGCTTTCTATTTTAGAGATGATAGAACCAACATTTATCAATGGTTTTTGGAATGCACTGACAAAACCCTTTTGATATTTTAAATAGAACCATAATAGAGAACCACATCTCCCTCTCCACTCACTCTCTTGTGGAACTAGAGCTTCACCGCTGATCCCCCTTGAACTTCTCAGATGAATGCATACTTTCAAAACCCAATGTATGTGATTATTTTTAATCCTTTTTAGTCGATCTTACATTGTGTCATTATTTTTTGAAATGTTTGTGTGTTTTTAATTTTCCCAAATGGTTTAGGTGTGTCATGTGATCCGTGAAACCCAGGGAGTCTCGAGACCTGCTGAGGGAAATCTGGCTATGTTTGACACCATCCTTCAAGGTTTTTGTTTTTATCTTTTAATCAAATGCTGTTGTCTCTATCTTTTAAAAAACTCCATAATAGCTTAATTTATACTAGTTAATATATTTGTTGATTACCAAATAAAACATTATAAAAAATAATTTCAAATTATAATTTTTCCAATTTATATAGAGTGCACCATTAAGTAGGATGAATGATTTTTTTTAAAAATCATGTTGATTAATTTCAAAATAAGAATATATGGTATTATTTTCTAATATAAATAATTTTTTCAAGTATATCCCGTGATTAAAAAAATTTGTAGAAATTATTTTTTTATAATTTATGGGAATTCCATTTGTGAATAATTTACTATGACCTTTTGTATAACTTCATGTAAATTGAAACTATTGTGGCTAGGGATTTGGAACAGTTATTTATTTTGGTCCTAGGCCAGTTTGTTCTAAAAGTATGTTTATATAGAGTTTTTAAGGATTGATAGAGTCTAGTTGTATTCTAGTAATTGAGTGTGCATGGATATCAATTAATTAGAACATGATGGGATTTTCACTCTTATGTGTATTCTTTAAAAAACAATTAATGATCAAAGGACCCATTTATTAAATAAAAAGAATAAGATGTAGAAACATACCAAAAGATAAAAGGTCCATAGAAAAAACAAACATAAAATATTAACAGAAATCAGTTTGTTAGAGATCTGGTACTCATGCTAGGATGAGAGACACGCCCACCCCAACCACGTGGGTTTCATCCCCTTCTCCATGTTTTAACCAGCATCCACTACCCACCTCAACTAAAGGGTTAGAATCAAATTCATGTGAAACCTCCCTTCCTAGTGCAGGAAGTAGAGTCAATATAATCATATGTTGAGTGGTTGGCTCCCTATATATTAGATCAACACACTCCTGTTGTGCTCAACCTGACTTGTTCATTTTCCCTATCCCTAGATCCTTTGTTATAGTAGGAAGATCAGTTTCTATAAGATATTTGACTCCACTGGAAATGGAAGTTTCAGATGGCCTCCTATCCTTAACACTCTTATTTAAACTAATCAAAACTCTATCATAAGGATCATAATCAAGTGTTTCTTCCTTATCACTAGACCATATTGACCCAAGATATATATTAAGATATTGATAAGAAATATCCACTAGTTTCCCATATTTTAAACTATCAACAACATGCCTATAGATTTCAATGTTACCATGCATCAATAAAAGAGGATTCCTTTTCTGAATGCATTTCATTGAAGTATAAACTTCCACTTTTGATTTCAAGTTTTGATTTTTTTTAATAAATCATCCTCCCTTCCTTCCAAAAAATAAAATCCACATCATCTTGAGCTGAAATTTCTTCAGAATATTGGTTGTCATGACATTCTACATCAGCATTTTCATCAAATAATGCATTGTGCAAGGGATATTTACATGAAACCACATGAATATGCACATGATAATCATCAATAGAATCAACACAAATCGTTTTGGGTTTATCAGAATACATAAAATTCAATGAATCCAAAGGGGATAAAACAAACATAGAGGTTTAATGTACTGAACACCCCTCCCTCGTGTGAAGATAGCCAGTTGATTCCAACCAAGGCTCCTCCTACAAAGAAGCCTCAACATGAGGTTATGCTAGCTCTATTGTGGAAAGAGGGGTATTAATAGCATCTCTATTATGTTTAATATATCACTAATTATGGTTATCATTTTTATTTTTGAGATAATGTAAAAGATCTTGAACTCTCACATGAATATTAGAAAATAAGATATCCCTCCTTCAAATGGATTTCCTATAGCCAATTTTTCCACAAGCACTATAGAAAGGTGGAATCCTTTCATATTAAATTTTCAAAAAAAACATAATCATGTGGTGTTGAATGCACCATTGTGTAATTAAGAGTATATCTCAAATAAATATCTTCCGAAACACAAGAAAAATTCCCAAAACAAACCATCCCTATAGAATTAACAATTCGTATTGGAAATCCAATAGAATAAGAAATATCATAAAATATTTCAAGGTTCCATAGAACCCAATTTAGTGAATTAATCCTTACCCAAACTTGAGCATTAGTTTCCCTAAAATCATGAAAATTAAAATTCAAACTACAGTTTTGTATACTCATAATTCCTAGCCTAAGAGGAATTGAACCCAAACAAAATGTTTTTCTTATCAACTCATCAGAGGAAAAAATAACATGGAAGAATCCCTAACTCATAAAACACACTTGAAATTATAAAACCACCAAATCAACATTAATCGAGAAACTAGGCCATAGTCTATCCAAGGTTTCATACCTTTTAAAAAAATGATACACACGATGAAGGAGTGCTTTCATAACTCCATCCTTTTATAGAATGCTCTATATAAGGCCAAGACATGTGAAATGGCACCTTTTCTATACACATATTATTAACATGTGATTTTTTCACATGATTTTTATATATTATTATTATAATTTCTATAGGTTTGGTATAATAATAATATTTTTTAATTAAGAAGGAAATTTAGTTTTATTACATTGAATCTCAAGGATGTGTCTAATTGATGTCCTTTTCCACATAAAATATTAATTAATTTAAAATGAATAGAATAATATTTATTGAAAACTAATTTATAATGTAATTAAAATATTGTTTTTAATAGAAAATGACTGTGGAAACAATTAGTTTTAGAGAATGCAAAAAATAAGAGTAAAATTGGGTTAAAAGGGGAAAATTTTATATTTTGAGGGATAAAAGAACATGATTTAGTGTAGAAACCTTAAACGTGTTCAAGTTATATAAAAAAAATCCTAAAATGGGGCATGCATACACACAAATTCAAGTACATTTTTACATGTCAATGTATATATAAATTATATTCGTACAATGTGTATATTTAATTATTTATTTTTTAAAAATAAATATTATTTAACCTTATAGGATGAATATGAATTGAAAATTGATGGATTCTAATTGTATATAAATGGACTATGAGGATTGAGTTAAAGAGTTCATCATCTTTGTAATATAACATCCATACGACCCTTCCCAAATCCTTTTTCTATGTTTACATTGTTTTTATTGAAGATGGATTCTTCCATGATAGTTAAAACAATATTTTATTTTTCATAGAATATATCATAGGTATAAATGTTATACTAAACATGGGGAAAATAAATTTAAATACTCTCTAAGATGATTCAACCATTAATGGATCATTTTATATGAATAATAGTGTATATAATGATAGATATTGTATAGAAGAAATAGAAATGAAAATTCAAGATGACCTTTGTGATTGTATAATGTTGTTTGAGAAGTAAAATAAATGTGAAAATATACCATTATATACCAGTTGTACTAAATATACAAAATTTTCATCTATATTGAAGTTATATAATTTAAAATCTAGAAGAAGATGGAGCGACATAAGTTTTACATAACTACTTAGTCTCCTGAATGATTTTTTGTCAAACGAAAATGAGAATCCTTTTCAAATATATGTTTTTATGTGAATGGTACATTAAAAGAGTATGATCTTTGAGAAAAATACATGATTTTACAAATTATTGTATATTGTTTTTGAATAACCATGATTTACCCAGAAAATGACCCAAGTGTGGCACAAATAGGCATAAGAAAGATAAATAATGTCCTTAAAATATTTTATGGTATTCTCCTATATTTTTAAGGATTATATGACTATATGGATTTGAATAAAATTCTATATAATTGATATGTAATGATAATACAATAATTAAATATGGGATACTAAATCACCCTATTGACTCTACTCATTGGATTAAAATTGATTATGAGTAACTTGAGTTTTCAAATGATCCCATAAAAATCAATATTTCATTATCTATAAATGGAATAAATAATTTTGGTTTAAAAATTTGTGCTAATGGTACATGGCTAGTAATATTGGTAAATTATAAAATTCTATTGTGGTCATTCATAACGTGAAAATACATTATGCTGTCTCAGCTTATATTTGAAAAAAAAACAACCAATTAATGATATTGTTGTCTATGTATCTCCATTATTTGAAGATCTTAAATTGATGTAGGATACTGGTGTCACATTATATGATGATCATACAAGTGGAGAGTTCAAATTGAGAGTCATATTGTATGGGGACATAAATAAATTTTATGATTATGTAAATTTGTTAAGATATTGCATTAAATGAATTTTTTGGTGTCCCTTTTGTGAAGAATATACACACTAATAAACATAAAAAATCAGAAAATACTATGTTTTTAGTACCTCAAGTATTTTCCCCTAATGAGATAAATATTGATCCTAGATAACCTCATTAGATATAAATAAAAAAGAAGTTACACCACCATATTCACTAAATGGTGATCAACTGTTAAGGAAAGTAAAATATATTGAAATTATTTCAGAAAACCTTTTTTGAAAAACCTTTTGAAATCAGGTTGGAAAACGAGATCAATTTTCTTTTAATTGGCGTACTGGAATTGTTTTTACATCATACATCATCATGATGTAATTAACATAGAAAAAATGTACATTATAATGTTATTTAAATGTTACTAAATATACCACAGAAAACAAAACATTTCATTATTTCTAGGTTAGACATGATTAAAATGAGGATAAGGGAAAATTTGGCTCCAGTGAAGGGTGGAAGAAAAAATTTTATGCCTCAAACAGCTTACTCTCTATCTATATAAGAAAATTTTCAATTTTGTAAGTTTTTTAATATTGTCAAATATTAAGTGGGATATTATAAAATATAAATAATTTTATTTTAATGAATATTTCGAAGTTAAAGGATCTATAATCACATGATTTTCATGATTTGATGGAATATTAAATTCTTCTATCTTTAAATTACATTATACATAAATATATACAGCATATATTAACCATAATTTTCATCTTTTTCAATTCCACATGCAATATATTTATATTCCTTGTGAAGATTATCAAAATTAATATAGATATTGATGCCATATTATGTAAATTTCATAGTTCATCCCACCATAATTCATTGATATAATGTTTCACATGATGGATCACCTAGTTACATAGATTCAAAAATGTGGTCTTATAAGTTAAAAGTCGATGTACCCCATCAAACAACATATAGAGATTCTAAGTGTGTTTCAAGAATCGATGTCAGATATAAGGATATATTTCAGAGTGATATATTATTGAAGAAGCTAGTGAATTCCACATCAATAACCTAATAGATGTTGGAAAAATTGGTCTCATAAAATTTATTCAAATAAGACACCTTATGTGTAAAGGGATTTCCAGAATATATGTCATTATAATTTCCATTATATGGTGTGATGAAGCTGATATTTACATTTTAGATAATAGTGTATAGGTTTCTCCATACATTGAATCCCACAAACAACTTCTTAGAAATTTTAATCCCTCAATCAATGAAGGATTTATATCAAATACCCCAAATAATTATTTTTTAGGATAATTATATGATAATATTTATATGGAGTTATAAGTAAATATTAATTAAATTACTGAATGAATTTTATGGATAGTTGGGAAAACAAATATAAATGATATATCTTACATTGGTTCTATAATTAAATGTTATATGATCTTTGAACAGGAAAAATATGGACATAGTATGATGCAAAATAGTGGAGTCACACATGTAGAGGAAATTATGAATGTATCTAGTTACAAGTATAGAAATCTAATTTATGCGAAAATTTGATATTTCAACATCGTTGATAAGATATACGAGTTCGATTATATAATATTTCGAGTTCCAATTCTCTATTTGAAAATGGGTTCACAGTAGGAGTGTAATGAAATTCGATCAACTGGGAATCATGAATGTGATTTTTTTTGGAAGGGTATAAAGAAAATAGTTGGTAAATTACAATTCATAATGGAATTACGAGTAGTGAACGTATTTTATGTCCCAGATCCCGTAAAAAAGAGTTGGTAAATTTTTCTTTTGGTCACTAAAACCACCACAAGGTCATATGAAAATTAAATTGAGGCTGACCCATTAATTAGACGATCCCAATAATTTCATGGAGGTCACAATATTGAAAATATCATTTATAGTAGGGGGACCACAAGGATTGGATTTCAATACTCGATAGAGGAGCCAAATCCAGTCAACCATTCAATAAGAAAAATGAGAAAACAATATGATGGTTAAAGTGTTATTTAATTCACTATGATTTTCCTCATAATATTCTATGTCATATATTGAATTTAGGTAATATTAATTAAATTTTAACCACTCATGAAGATAATGACTTCTCTACATGTTAATGATCCCAATACTATGGAAGAACATATGATTGAGGCTAAAACTAAAAAATTATTTGGGGTATCAATAACATATTGATTAAAAAAATAATGGTGTAGAAAAACTATGCTTAATAAACATATCATGAAAATAAGTAAAATTATAAAATTTGAGGATGGAAGATATCAAAATAGAAAACTTATAGAACCCAAAAAGTAAATTTTTATTAGTTATATTGAGGTAGCAATGAGAATTAATGGTCTAATTGATATAGTTTTGTGAAAAAATGTCATGCCTTCATTAAAAGAAAGCCTTTTGGGATGATATTTGGGTAATGTTATAATATACTTTATCTATTATTTTGAAAAACTATATAATGAAACATTGATTTAATTTTCATTATCCCTAGTAGATTTTTTTTTATTTTAGATGATTTTCATAAGAAATTTGACTTATTAGTCACAAGAAAATATCATATAGGATTTAGAACACTTCTTACAAAGAATCATATCAGGGAAGGTGAGGGTAAACTAAACCCCACCTACTACTTCTCTGTTCACATGTAATGAACAAGGAAATAAGTAAAGAGTTCATTAGTCATCATGATGATGAATCATTTTAGGTTCACTATAGTCGATAATATTTTATTTTAATTTATTTACTTTACTAACTTTGATTAAAAGTCATTAATTTAGGAAACAAGAAAGGGGTGTTGAAAATAAGTAACATGAAACAAAACCAATGTACCCCTACCATAATTAAAATATGGGTATACTTCACCTAAAAATAAAATGGTATGTATTTTAAATCAATAGAATTTTTTTGGGATATGTAACTAAAAATAATCCTTTGATTGTATGTAGATTGATGAATCATAATCCAAATCCACTTCAATCCTATTTTATGTGATAGGGAAGGAGACTCATGTAAATAAAGAGATAAAACCATTAAATGAAAACACACAAGAAGTATAGGAATCATATATAATTATGACATAATATTAATTTTTTATAATTTATAGTAGTATTATATAAAAATATCTATTTATATTGGTATATTTTTATGTGGTTTAGATATAAGAATCAAAGTATATTGTACCTAACGAAGAACTAAATTCATAATATTTTATGTGGTTAAAATATTATTATCATGTAAGATGTGAGGTTTTGAGAGTTTCAACTACAAAAAAATATGATGAGATAAAGATAAAAGTAGATACATATGTGATGATAAAAGTCATACATTCATAGATTTATTCAACAAAAGATATTGTTCTTTGGTCTAGTTTTGTAGACTAATTTTCCATAACTCATTATTCTAAATGCGAATAAAATAACATATGAAAACATTATATTACTAATGTCATGTTAGGGGAAATTATAAGTTAATTATATAAATCAACACCCAAGAATTAACTTTTTTTAGGGGTATGGTGTTCAATATCCTTGGAGAAATGAGGAAACATAAAAAACTCCAAAAAATATATCACATGAGAGAGAAGATTGAAGTACCTATTGTTCTGACCACTAATTTTTCTATCCCACATGATGATATAAATGTTACCAGGGTTTATAATGTTGTTGTATCTTTAATATCATAATCGTTTAATCTAATAAATATACATGAGGAATGCATTTAACAATTTCTTTTTAAAAATAAATACCTTTAATAGTCAATGAAAAATGTTCTAAATATTGTATGATATTATAGATAGAGAAAATAAAGGAAAAATATAAGGTTTAATCATGAGAGTCTAGTGGATAAAACAAGAAATAAAAAACATCTATCGAATGGTACCTTAACCACACTAGTTAAACATTCATATATATCAACATTAAAATTTTCTGTCATTACAATATTCAAATATAAAAATTTGTTCAACATATAATATGAATAAGAAATACTTGGAGTGGCCATTAATAATTATGTTGGTCTCGATATTGTAAATGATATTATCAAGTCTAAATGGTTATGAGATTAATTTTTGAATAAATACTCAAGGTACATTTTATTAAAAAATATTTCCAAAAAATTATTTTCATTGTTTATTATAGGTAGTAACTATTCATATTATCTATTGCTGTTTATATTAATACTATATAAAGTGAAACCCCAATTAAGTAATATTTGGACTCATTAATCACTCTAAAATTTGAAAAAAAAAATGATTTTTTATAATTTAATGAAATTGAAAATAAAAAAGATGACATGAGTGCGGTGTTTGAAAACAAAATAAAAATCAAAAAACTCTTCTTGATTCCTATAATTTAAAATTTAAAACTCTAAAATCTAATCATATAAAATATATTTTTCTTTTTTGAATTAGTTATTTGTGTTTTCTTACAGAATCGTTTGATATTAATCATAATCAATTTAAATACCCAAAATGATTATTTTTTTATGCAAAGAATGGATTTCCAACAAATAGACCACACAAGATGCCCATTGTGAACATTTAATGCACTCCAATCAACATCTTACAGATAAAGTAAAAAAAAATCATTTTACTTGGTGTTTTTACAAGGTCGTTGATATAGGGAGATATATACATATTGGATAAATTTTTCTATGAGGTCAGGGAATGAACAAAAAAAATTATATGGATTTCATCAAATGGAAACATATTAATGTATATATTGTAATATTTAACTATGAAAACATATTTCAAAACAATTTAATTATTTTGGTAAATGTTTATGTAGTGTCCAAAACAAAATGACAACAATGATTGTGGATATTATGTTTTCAAAACTTTGAAGGGTATTATATACTATCAAAAAACTAGTATCCATGAATAGGTTATTTTTGAAGGTAATTACAATATCATTTAAAATATTTGTTAATTTTATTCGGATATGTTTTCCCAAAACTAGAAGAACTACTAATACTATATATACAAAAAATAAGAAGTAAATTTATTTAAAGATGAGTGGGAATAGTACATGGTGTCAGAATGTTTTTTGACAACAAGTTAGGGTGATTAACTTTTATTTTTATGATGTAGTACTCACTATGACACTAGAGACAAATTTGGGATGTGAATAATTAGTATAATAATATATTAGATAATATTTTTCCTTAAATTGTTCAATAATTTCCACCATTTTGGGGTTAGGATGAGTTTGTAGAAACCTGAAAATGATTTGGTGATGAACCTTTTAAAAAATAAATATTTGAGTTATTTATCAATGAGATTTATCATGTAGAGTTACACTCTACAGATTTAGATAAAGCCAGTAATAAGTTTGAAGCATCTTTTTCTCATGAGATATTGGACTTCAAATCTGTAGTTGAGATAATTATGAGAGGGAAATGGGTTAAGGAAACATATAAACATAAATTTGAAGGAATATTACAAATTGATGTGGAAGGTACTTCCATGCTCCTATCCTCATCATTTTTATTTTTTTATTGATATCTTATAATGAGTTTGTAAAAAAAATTGGGCCCTATTTTAATCACTTGAACCTCCATGATAAATAAACAAGTTGAATTCATCTAATTTCTCACATGATTTAACTAAATACATTAAAAAGAAAGATACTATAAGTACTAATAGATATGCCTCGACAATATCCCAATCCAATTCTCAAAGTAAAAAAATAGAGGAATTAACTATAATGGAAGTTGAACCAGAGTCTGAATTTGAAAATGTTGAGATAACCTTTGATCTCTACAACGTAATTTAGTTTAAAACATGTTTCATATTGTAAAAATAAATAAAAAAATATAATATTGTTTTAAAATTTCAGGAAAATGATCCATAGTTCATTTAGGATGTGTAAGAAATTATAATATTTAAATGCAATATAATATGTGTTTGGTATGACTATAACTGCATATTTTCTTTATAAAAGTGTTATTTTACTTAAAAACTCACACTAGATTTTCAAAACTAAGAAAAATATCTATAATTGTATTGATTATTCTGCATAATAATCTAAAATGTATTTTTGGAATGTAAGAATCAAACTTATATAAAAATAACACTTGATGGGGAATTTATGAGTTAAAGTGTATGTTTTGACATTAAAAGTGAAATTATAATTTAAAACATGTGTTAAATAGTCAAAATAGAGAAAATTAGCACATGTTGTTTTCAAAATTGAGTAATATGATCCATAACCCATTTTTCATGTGTAGGAATTGATTTTATGTTAATATGACAAACGATCTATCTTGTATGACCCAAATTCTGTGTTTTTAATATAAAAGTGTTATTTTATTTAAAAACATGCGTCACATAACCAAAACAGAGGAAACATGCTCATATTTATGTAAACAATTTTGACACTTTTTCATAATTCATGTTTGACATGTAGGAATTTAACTAATGTTAATTTCAAACATGATGTGGTTAGTATGACTCAAAGTGTGTGTTTTTAATATGAAAGTGTCATTTTATTTTGAGACATGAAACACCTATCTAGAACATTGAAAACAAGATATTATTACTTTAAAACCTTATAAAAATGATCCATAATTTATTTTTTAAATATATGAATTTATTTGACAGCAATATGACACATGATGTAACACCCCAAGATTTCATAGTGTGTTATTTCATCAAAATAATACAATAACTTGCACTACACGCAGCACCGAGTTCAAGAACACCATGACTTACCAAACAAGCCGTTAAAAATAGGTTATGAATAGTATTAACTAAATTTTAAACTTTATATAATCCTTATAATTTTAGAATCCATATTATGAGTTTGTTAGACATAATGTAAGAACAAATTCATTTTCAGTATTGCACTTTTACCAACTTTTAATAGTGAACCCTTTTTAAATACAATATTTTAAACTTTTTGACTAAATGGGGACATCAAAAAAATTTAAAATGAAACATCCCAAGCTTCCATGGCACGCTTTCCTTTAATAATACAGTAGCGTGTGTTGTACACAACTTCGAGTTCTAACACACACCACAACCAATCAAACTAGCCGTTATGAATAGTAATACCTACTTTTTGAAATTATATATATTTTATATTTCAAAATGGACTACATTTTTGGATTCGGAGTATTGAATTTAGCCTAAGGTGAAATTTTGGTACTTTTCGGATAACTTTAATATTTTGATGAATAGTGAAAATTACTAAATTTTAATTAAAAACAACTTTTTTAATCAAAATAATTAATGGTGATAAATTATGAATTTGAGTGGTTTTAAAGTATAATTAGAATATATTTTTACCATTTTATCTAATGGTGTTCATTATAATTAATTTCACTTTGAAATTGGACCTAAACAATTGTCAATCTTTTGATATATATTGTTTCTTAAAAACACGCTATTTGTTGTGACAGCGGGAATTAATTATAAAATTAATTAATGAAACTTATATATTTGGAATTTTGTAAAATAGATATCATTTTTGAATTTGGAATATCAATTATAGCTTAGGGTGAAATTTTGGCATTGTTCTAAAAAACTTCAATTTTTGATGAATAGTGAAACTACTAAGTGGTAGTTAAAAAAACTGAATTTTTCATAAAACTTAATTTTACCGCTTCTGTGAATGGAATTTCGAAAATCCAAGAGACACGGTTAATATCAAGAAGTAAAATGTGGTTCAATGAGATGAAAATAATTTTTGGTGAATAGTAACTTTTTACTTTTATTTACCACGGTTAAAAGTAAATAGGGTGATTAAGGGTAAAAATAATATTAATATTACCCTAACACATGTCCTAATTCTATTGGACAAGTGTATCTCGACCAAAACAGCCTTAGGAATAAAATATTATCATTTAGGTCCACTTGGACTAGATTAGGACATTTATTATTATTTAATTCAAAGAAGAGTTAAAAGAGTTAAAATCAAAGTTTATTTACTAAAACATTTTTAATATAGGGTTATACATAAGATACATTCGATTGTAAATATTCATTAGAAATATAAAAATATTTACTACATAAGGATATTTTATTTATATTTTTTAGACTTTAAATAATTTAATTTACTTAGGACACAATGATGATGCAATAATTACAATAATAGTGAAAAATTAAAATAATTGATATTATAAATACACAACTAAATATAATTTGAGACTTTTTAGGAATTACACTAATTTTCTAGGTTAATATGACATGTTAGGATTGATTCTATTAACTTTTTTCGAAGTAATCATTCTGTTATGATTTTTACAAAATTCAATTATTGAATAGTGTCAAAATTGACATAAAAGTGTTTTTAAAACAAATATTATATTATTAATTGATATTAAATTCCTAAAAATCTAAGGTTCGGCCAAGAGACTTATATCATGATAGGTTCATCATTAATGGACCACTTGGGGGTCTCTTGGATGTATATGGTAAGTTTATTAACCATATAATATAAAAATACAAAGAGACATTGTAAAAGTGAAACTAATTAACTTAGAGTTAATACTTAAAGATAAGGTTAATATAATAACCCAAACCGGTCTAAATTATACTGGTTGAATGGTATTCGACTTATCCCCACCTTAAAATTTAAATAATAAACTTTGGAGGCATTATAAACCGAATATGAATTTATTATAAATTAATATTTCTAGCTTTTCCAAAGGTGCCCCTCATCCCTCTTATAAAAGGGCACTCCTCCTTCTCATTTCTTCACACCTTCAAAGCCTTTTGGTTCGGCCAAACTCTACCCAAATACTCTCCCAACTTCCCTCACTACAACCTAGATGCCTTATATTGATCAGAAAGCCAACCTAAGGATCCCTTTTGATCAAATCAAAAGGAAGAACCCGAAGAAGTGGTAATGTTTTCACCACCCCTTTTCAAGTTCCTTTCTTCTTCCACTTCTTCTTTCTTTGTTATTACCATTCTAAAATAATAACTCCAGTATCTTATATATACTGTGATGTTATTATAAATATGGTACAACCATATTGGGTATTCTATCCACCCTTTGAATAACATGTCACCATACGTGCGTACGTACGACTTACCGTCTCCACGTCGTGGTGTAATTGTTATTCAATATATTATTATTTAGATGGGTATAATAATGATGTGTAACTCATGTAAATAATAAATATAACATGTTAATGATTCTGTATATATGATATAACATCCATTTATATATTATTTTATTGTCAAAAGAATGATATTGTCGCTCGTGCGTATGTACGGACTACCGTCTCCACGAACGCGATGAGATTCATTCTCCATCGTATCCATTATAGTATAATTATCATTTGATGATTTAAAAATGATGTTTAAGGAATTGATATCATTCTGGAAATGAATAAGATACAACCTATCCATAACAAACACTGCTTATGTAACAAAACATATAAAAGAAAACGAGTAAGTTAACACCCGAAACGACGATAATTCAAAGATATTATTAACAAATCAATGTTAAAAGATCATATATGATATCATATTAATATATATGATTCTTGTATAATTTAATAAAAATTATTTCACCATTATACAGAAGGTTAATCTACCCCAACCAAGGAAAAGTACAAGGTAAGGGTTATTTCACAATCTCTTCATTATCCGAGGTTGTTTATACGTAATAATCTACTGGGATCTCTTTATCATCCACATCCATGTTTCTTAAAAATGTATTTCAAAACATTTTTACTATTTACAAGAATATGGGTTAAAGTCATTCATACCCTTGTTTGAATTTTTATAAGAGGTTTATAAAGGAATCTTTCCGTCGTTTTCCAAACAAGGTGCTTTTTAACCTTTTCGACAAAATTAAGGTAAGAATGTTTTTTTTAACTTATACGGAGAGTGCGGCTATTTTCCGCCGTTATAAAATCGTCGAAGCCTCCCTTACAAGCTTATAAGAATATTTTCAAATAAAATGTTTTATTTTATAAATATATGACTCTTAAATGATTTCAAAATAGAAAGAGATATTTCTCTAAAAAGAGTTTTGATTTCATCTATGTCAACATCCTTTGATGGATTTTACGTTGATTTATTATGATACAAAACTTCTATATTGTATTGAAGTTTTTGTGATATGTTTGACTGTGGATGTGCTATTTTTATACCATTCATGGTTTATGGTGAAAGTATTGACATTTCGTATGCTAGTTTTAATACGAATGTTTATGTTATGTTTAAACCTTTTCATATGGGAATGCATTGGACTTAATATGTGACGGGTGGAGCCCGCTATAGCTCCTCGATGCATCGGTAGGTCTCATGAGACAAACTAGTGTCTTGGCACAAGGCCTTGACAAAATCTTATTTGTAGTCTTGGCACGAGGCCTTGGCTATGTGGTTATGATAGTCTGGCATTATGCATTCCATCATTATAAAAGTGGTTATTGATATTGCATGTGATTATTCGATTAGTAGAATATCCATGTGAATAAGTAAATGGCATTATTTCATTTTTCTTTTACCATACTATGTTGAAGTTCAAGTTTAAAAGGCTTTTGTTTTAGTTATACATTGCCTTAAAAGTTTATGCTTATTTTTGAAAGTTTTCGCTATATTGTTATCCTTACTGGGCATTTGAGCTCACCCCTTTTCTATGTTTTATTTTTCACAGGATGTGAAGAAGTAAGTTATGAATGACCTGCAGGGATAGTATGTGGGGATATGAGTGTGGAATATGGAGACTATGTTGTTGTAGTAGTTTTTCACTTTGTTATGTAATGTAAAACTATATGAATATATCTAGTGTTTCCAAGGCTACTAAACCAATCGGTCTTTCGAGATTTGATCTTTCTTGTGATCATGCCAATGTTATGTAATAATGCACCGACTCTGGGTAACTGGGGTCAGGGCGTTACAGTTGGTATCAGAGGAAGTTTAGTACAAACCTTGGAAGCTATATTTAGATAAACTCTGATTAGAGCACATAGATTTAAGATGGACTTTGAGGATTAGTATAGAAGAACTTCCTAGAATTTTGGTATTGTAGATATTTTGTGAGTTTTCTGAGCAATACATCCCTGTCTGGATACGAGCAGGTAGAGGCGGCTCTGGCACATATGTACCTAGGGGTAAAACCCGAAAACACCACTTTGATCTAGACTCGAACGGGAACTGGTGCTCGACAATGGGCTTTGCTGCACTCTTGGTTATGACACTCTCGGGGGATATTCTTAGGATAATTCTCATTTTCTTTACAAACCATTATGAAGGGTTTATGTGGATTTACTTCCTCAATGGAGAAATTTTTATGATTATGGATTATATCTATAAACTATTTAATTTATGTTATGTGTCTTACAAGTTTGGGATTAGGTATTGTTATTCATAAACTAATCTAGTGTATTCCATTGTTTAGAAATGGCTCCCAGTAGAAGGAATGAGAACTCCAGCAATGCACATGATCCAAAGAGAAAAAAGGATCATATCTATCATGGTCTTAAGCCAGAATTTATAAGAGAAATAGTCTCCCATGTATTATCATCATATGAAGAAATAATATCATGTGTTGATAAGATAAGTAAAGATTTTACTGAGTCCTATGGCCTTGAAGGGAAGAAAGAGAAGAAAAGGATGGAAGAGAGAACGATGGATAAAGGGAAGAGGGAAAATAAGAATTTTCCCATATGTGATAACTGTGGGAAGAAACACCCTGGAACTTGTCTGAAAGGAATGAGAGTTTGTTATAAGTGTGGAGGAAAAGGGCACAAAGTACGTGACTGCAAGGGTAAGAAAATGGTTTCAAATGTACAATTCTTCATTTTCAAGGAATTTGGACACTACGCA
This sequence comes from Viscum album, assembly GCA_963277665.1. Taxonomy (NCBI): domain Eukaryota; kingdom Viridiplantae; phylum Streptophyta; class Magnoliopsida; order Santalales; family Viscaceae; genus Viscum; species Viscum album. The sequence goes on along the minus strand of OY728145.1, from coordinate 2,003,954,861 downwards.
AACCTATGTCCTAGTCATCAGACTATGCCGCAAATGATGCTATTGGATAATAATCAAGTTATGATACTACCACAGAGGAAGAGGAATGATTAGAGTTCTTATGTTGATTATGTCATTTGAGTGTTGTATCAACAATGTACTTGTTATAATAATTATGGAGTATATAAGGATTGTACTGTAGTACTATTTCATTAAGGACTTGAGATTGTGTGGAACAAAGAAAAGTGACTCAATAGCAGGTTAATTTTTTGGAAAATATATGGTTGAGAGAAAGATAAATCATAATATGGTTCTGATACCGAGGTAGTGATTTTAGAATAATACATGATTGATTTGGATAAATTATATTGGATATTATTGACTACCTTGAAGCTGATTAATGATTTGTATATTCCATCATTATTGGGGTTTAAAACATTTTTGGATTGATGAAGTATATCCAGCATTCTATATGGAATAAGGGAGCATGAATGTAATCAATAAGTATTATGGTAATTCAGGATGTTTTAGTGTTTTAAAAGAATACATGATGAAGGTATTCATATGCTATTACGGGGTAAAAAGGATCTATATTAAGTTTACCTTCCTTATAAATATTGGATTGTGAGTTTGGACAAAAGTATTTTAGATAAATTCTAGTTTGAGATTAATTTTTGATTTCCATAAAAGGACAACCTAGAGGTCGGGTGACAACCTATCGCGACCGGCAAGGCCGCGAGACTTGAACCCGCAATCGAAGGGCGAAAAGGGTGTATCACCTACCACTGGCCCACGAGATGTCCTGGATTAAATAATGTAGTTTTTTAAATGATTTGGTAGATGAATTATAAATTCGTTTATTTTGGAACCCTATATGAATAGTATAAATAGAAGTTTTTTTACGAGTGAAATATGAGTTTGTGGTAGAAATTTATTAATGGATAAAACTCTAATTATAAAGTAAGTATATCCCCTTATGATCTTAGCCAATCTGATAAATAAATTCCTCAACATTAAGAAAGGGAACTTAGAGCAAAAATGTTGTCCTAGATGGTACCTTAAATCATCACTAATTTATGGCTTCGGGATTGTTGGCCTTTGCATAGCCATGTTCTCTACCACTCTCCATCAGATAATTGATGGTTATATTTCTCTTCCATATCCATATTTTCCTACATGGAACCCTAGTATGTGTTATTTTCGGTAATCTTCATACTTTCCACTCTTTATTTTAAATAGAGGCCTCATTAATTCATTTTTCGACGTGGGATTTCAACTAAGATATTTTGAAACGTCAAAAATGTGTCATCCTAATACCTTATATTTTGTTGAATCGATGGTATTTTAAATCATCGTAGATTGATGAATTTAAGGACCTCAATTTTAAACTTGTTTGTGATTGATGACCTCAATCACTACCTATAAATATTTACGTTTTTCCTCCAATTATATGTCTCTAATTTCCACCAATGTTCTCCTAATCGAGATTATAATTTGGTGGTGACCATTTCATTTCTCTTTTCCTCATATTAAGACTAAATTTTACTAACCAAATTTCCGATGTGGGTTTTCCCACAAAGATATTTTTTATTTTCAACCTTTTATTTTCGAAGAAAAATTTCAAATTGCGAGGACGCAATTTATTGAAGGAGGGGAGAATGTAACACCCCAAGATTTCATAGTGTGTTATTTCATCAAAATAATACAATAACTTGCACTACACGCAACAGCGAGTTCAAGCACACCATGACTTACCAAACAAGCCATTCAAAAGAGGTTATGAATAGTATTAACTAAATTTTAAACTTTATATAATCCTTATAATTTTAGAATCCATATTATGAGTTTGTTAGACATAATGTAAGAACAAATTCATTTTCAGTATTGCACTTTTACCAACTTTTAATAGTGAACCCTTTTTAAATACAATATTTTAAACTTTTTGACTAAATGGGGACATCAAAAAAATTTAAAATGAAACATCCCAAGCTTCCACGGTACGCTTTCCTTTGAATAATACAGTAGCGTGTGTTGTACGCAATTTCGAGTTCTAACACACACCACAACCAATCAAACTAGCCGTTATGAATAGTAATACATACTTTTTGAAATTATATATATTTTATATTTCAAAATGGACTTAATTTTTGGATTCGGAGTATTGAATTTATCCTAAGGTGAAATTTTGGTACTTTTCGGATAACTTTAATATTTTGATGAATAGTGAAAATTACTAAATTTTAATTAAAAACAACTTTTTAAATCAAAATAATTAATGGTGATAAATTATGAATTTGAGTGGTTTTAAAGTATAATTAGAATATATTTTTACCATTTTATCCAATGGTGTTAATTATAATTAATTTCACTTCGAAATTGGACCTAAACAATTGTCAATCTTTTGATATATATTGTTTCTTAAAAACACACTATTTGTTGTGACAACAGGAATTAATTATAAAATTAATTAATGCAACTTATATGTTTGGAATTTTGTAAAATAGATATCATTTTTGAATTTGGAATATCAATTATAGCTTAGGGTGAAATTTTGGCATTGTTCTGAAAAACTTCAATTTTTGATGAATAGTGAAACTACTAAGTGGTAGTTAAAAAAACTGAATTTTTAATAAAACTTAATTTTACCGCTTCTGTGAATGGAATTTCGAAAATCCGAGAGACACGGTTAATATCAAGAAGTAAAATGTGGTTCAATGAGATGAAAATAATTTTTGGTGAATAGTAACTTTTTACTTTTATTTACCACGGTTAAAAGTAAATAGGGTAATTAAGGGTAAAAATGATATTAATATTACCCTAACACATGTCCTAATTCTATTGGACAAGTGTATCTCGACCAAAACAGCCTTAGGAATAAAATATTATCATTTAGGTCCACTTGGATTAGATTAGGACATTTATTATTATTTAATTCAAAGAAGAGTTAAAAGAGTTAAAATCAAAGTTTATTTACTAAAAAATTTTTAATATAGGGTTATACATAAGATACATTCGATTGTAAATATTCATTAGAAATATAAAACGATTTCCTACATAAGTATATTTTATTTATAATTTTTAGACTTTAAATATTTTAATTTACTTAGGACACAATGATGATGCAGTAATTACCATAATAGTGAAAAATTAAAATAATTGATATTATAAATACACAAATAAATATAATTTGAGACTTTTTAGGAATTACACTAATTTTCTATGTTAATATTACATTTTAGGAGTGATTCAATTAACTTTTTTCGAAGTAATAATTATGTTATGAATTTTACAAAAATCAATTATTGAATAGTGTCAAAATTGACATAAAAGAGTTTTTAAAACAAATATTATATTATTAATTGATATTAAATTCCTAAAAATCTAAGGTTCGGCCAAAAGAATTATATCATGATAGGTTCATCATTAATGGACCACTTGGGGGTCTCTTGGATGTATATGGTAAGTTTATTAACCATATAATATAAAAATACAAAGAGACATTGTAAAAGTGAAACTAATTAACTTAGAGTTAATACTTAAAGATAAGGTTAATATAATGACCCAAACCTGTCTAAATTCTATTGGTTGAGTGGTATTCGACCTATCCCCACCTTAAAATTTAAATAATCAACTTTGGAGCCATTAGAAACCGAATATGAATTTATTATAAATTAATATTTCCATCTTTTCCAAAGGTGCCCCTCACCCCTCTTATAAAAGGGCACTCCTCCTTCTCATTTCTTCACACCTTCAAAGCCTTTTGGTTCGGACAAACTCTGCAAAAATACTCTCCCAACTTCCCTCACTACAACCTAGAGGCCTTATATTGATCAGAAAGCCAACCTAAGGATCCCTTTTGATCAAATCAAAAGGAAGAACCCGAAGAAGTGGTAATGTTTTCACCACCCCTTTTCAAGTTCCTTTCTTCTTCCACTTCTTCTTTCTTTGTTATTACCATTCTAAAATAATAACTCCAGTATCTTATATATACTGTGATGTTATTATAAATATGGTACAACCATATTGGGTATTCTATCCACCCTTTGAATAACATGTCACCATACGTGCGTACGTACGACTTACCGTCTCCACGTCGTGGTGTAATTGTTATTCAATATATTATTATTTAGATGGGTATAATAATGATGTGTAACTCATGTAAATAATAAATATAACATGTTAATGATTCTGTATATATGATATAACATCCATTTATATATTATTTTAATATCAAAAGAATGATATTGTCGCTCGTGCGTACGTACGGACTACCGTCTCCACGAACGCGATTAGATTCATTCTCCATCGTATCCATTAAAGTATAATTATCATTTGATGATTTAAAAATGATGTTTAAGGACTTGATATCATTATGGATATGAATAAGATACAACCTATCCATAACAAACACGTCTTATGTAACAAAACATATAAAAGAAAACGATTAAGTTAACACCCGAAACAACGATAATTCAAAGATATTATAAACAAACCAATGTTAAAAGATCATATATGATATCATATTAATATATATGATTCTTTTATAATTTAATAAAAATTATTTCACCATTATACAGGAGGTTAATCTACCCCAACCAAGGAAAAGTACAAGGTAATGGTTATTTCACAATCTCTTCATTATCCGAGGTTGTTTATACGTAATAATCTACTGGGATCTCTTTATCATCCACATCCATGTTTCTTAAAAATGTTTTTCAAAACATTTTTACTATTTACAAGAATATGGGTTAAAGTCATTTATACCCTTGTTTGACTTTTTATAAGAGGTTTATAAAGGAATCTTTCCGTCGTTTTCCAAACAAGGTGCTTTTTAACATTTTCGACAAAATTAAGGTAAGAATGTTTTTTTAACTTATACGGCGGGTGCGGCTATTTTTCGCCATTATAAAATCGTCAAAGATTCCCTTACAAGCTTATAAGAATATTTTCAAAGAAAATGTTTTATTTTATAAATATATGACTCTTAAATGATTTCAAAATAGAAAGAGATATTTCTCTAAAAAGAGTTTTGATTTCATCTATGTCAACATACTTTGATGGATTTTATGTTGATTTATTATGATACAAAACTTCTATATTGTATTGAAGTTTTTGTGATATGTTTAACTGTGGATGTGCTATTTGTATACCATTCATGCTTTATGGTGAAAGTATTGACATTTCGTATGCTAGTTTTAATATGAATGTTTGTGTTATGTTTAAACCTTTTCATATGGGAATGCATTGGACTTAATATGTGACGGGTGGAGCCCGCTATAGCTCCTCGATGAATCGGTAGGTCTCATGAGACAAACTAGTGTCTTGGCACAAGGCCTTGACAAAATCTTATTTGTAGTCTTGGCACGAGGCCTTGGCTATGTGGTTATGATAGTCTGGCATTATGCATTCCATCATTATGAAAGTGGTTATTGATATTGCATGTGATTATTCTATTAGTAGAATATCCATGTGAATAAGTAAATGGCATTATTTCATTTTTCTTTTACCATACTATGTTGAAGTTCAAGTTTAAAAGGCTTTTGTTTTAGTTATACATTGCCTTAAAAGTTTATGCTTATTTTTGAAATTTTCCGCTATATTGTTATCCTTACTGGGAATTTGAGCTCACCACTTTTCTATGTTTTATTTTTTCCAGGATGTGAAGAAGTAAGTTATGAATGACCTGCAGGGATAGTATGCGGGGATATGAGTGTGGAATATGGAGACTATGTTGTTGTAGTAGTTTTTCACTTTGTGATGTAATGTAAAACTTTATGAATATATCTAGTGTTTCCAAGGCTACTAAACCAATCGGTCTTTCGAGATTTGATCTTTATTGTGATCATGCCAATGTTATGTAATAATGCACCGACTCTGGGTAACTGGGGTCGGGGCGTTACACATGATATAGCTGGTTTGACTCAAAATGCATTTTTTTCTATAAAAAATTTCCATCTTAGTTTAAAACACATGTTATATTGCTAAAACTGAGAAAACATGACCATATAGTTTTAAAATATTATTTCAATTATCCATAATAAATTTTTTACATTTAGGAATCCACCACATGTCAGTTTGGAAACTGATAAGGCTGGTATGACTCAAAGTGTAATATTTTAATATAGAAGTTTCATTTTAGTTTAAAACATATGTCATGTATCCAAAAATAACTAAATGTGCCTAGATTGTTTTTAATCTTTAGGAAAAATAAATTATTCATTTTAGTTGTCTTGAAAAATACCACACATCAATATGACACATAGTATAGCCTATATGACTCTGAGTTCATGTTATCAATATAAAAGTTCCATTTTAGTGTAAAACTTGTGTCACGTATGCAAAACCTAGTAAATAATATATTATTTACATGAAAATATAGGTTAATTATCCATAATTTAATTTTGGGATTTAGGAATTTAAATTATGCCAATCCAACACATAATGTAGCTTGTGTAAATCAATGTCCATGTTTTCAATATAATTTCCATTTTAGTTAAAAACATGTGTTACATTGTAAAAACTAAAAAAATTAGCTCGTATTATTTTAAAAATTTATAAAAATGATCCATAATAAAATTTTAATATATAGAAATTTACCGCACTTCAATCTGTCACATGATGTGGAAAGAATGAATCAAATTAAATGATTTCAATATAAGTGTCGTTTTAGTTTTAAAAGTATTTCACATATCCAAACCTAATAAAACAAAATCATATCATTTTCAAACATTATGAAAATGGCCCATAATTAATTTTAGACATATAATAATTGAATTAACGTTAATACGGAATAGGAAGTGTCCGACATGAATCCTAGTGTGAATTATAAATATAAAAGTTTCCTTTTAGTGAAAAAACACATCACATATCTACAACCTATAAAATGAGCTTGGATTGTATTGAAACATTAGGGAAACAATCCAAAATTTAATTTTCACATGTTTTAATTGACCACTCATAATTTTTTCACCCTAAGTGACTGGTATGACTACAAGTGTGTTTATCAAATATAAAAGTGTCATTTTAGTGTAAAACACACATCACATAGTCAAAAATAAGTAAATAAGCTCATATTTCCTTGAATCTTTAGGAAAATGATCCGTCATTAATTTTTTGAGTGTATTAATTGACCACATGTTAATCTGACATGTGATGTTTATGATATGACTCAAAGTTTGTGTTTTTAATATAAATGTATCATTTTAGTTTAAAACACACCTCACATATCCAAAATAAGGAAAAAATGTTGGATTGTCTTGATACTGTATAAAAATTATCCATAATTCATTTTTGGCATGTAAGAATTAAACACACATAAATTCAACACCTGATGTCCCTAATATGACTCAAAGTATGTGTTTTAAATATAAAAGTTTTTATTTAGTTTAAAATTAATGTCACATATTCAAAACTAAGTAAAAAATATCATATTATGTCAAAACATTAGGAAAAAAATCCATAAATATTTTCTGATATGTAGTAATTGAACTCATGTCAATCCAACACATGATGTTGATGGTGTGACTAAAGTGCATGTTTTCAATATAAAAGTGTAATTTTAGTTTAAAACATGCATTACTTAGTCAAAAATAATCAAACAATATCATATTATCTTGATACATTCAAAAAAAGATCCATAATTCATTTTTGGTGTGTAGGAATTGACCTAACATCCATCCAACACACGATGTGGCTGATATGACTCAAAGTTCATGTTTTCAATATACAATTTATATTAATTTAAAAAAAATATCACATTTTCAAAACCAATAAGATGTGATCATATTGTTTTCAATATTTATTAAATCAAACCATAATCCATTTGTGATATATATGAATTGAATATATGTCAATCCGACACATGATGTGGTTGGTATGACCCAAAGTTAATATATTCAATATTAGTTTCATTTTATCCTAAAATGCATGCCACATATCCGAAACATAGAAAAAAAAGATCATAATATTTTAAACTCTAGGAAAGTAGTTCATTATTCATTTGAGATGTGTTGGAATTTACTACACATTAATTTGATACACAATGTGGCCAGTATGGTTTCAAGTGCTTGTTTCTTATATAAAAGTATTATTTTAGTGTGAAACAAGAATCACATATCCAAAACTAATAAAATGAGATCATATTTTCTTAAAATTTTACAATAGTGATATATAATTCATTTTACACATATATGAATCAACCACACATCAATTTGATGCAAGAAATTCCCATTATGACTCCAAGTTTGTGTTTTCGATTTAAAAGTGCCATTTTAGTGTTAAATGTGCATCACAAATCAAAAAACTCATAAAGATCCTTGGATTGTCTTGAAACACTAGTACAATGACCAATAATTCATTTGTGGGGTGTAGGAATTTACCTCATTTCAGTCCAACACATGTTGTGTCCGGTATGACTCAAAGTTCATGTTTTTAGTATAAAAGTGTTGTTTTAGTTTAAAAAATGTGTCACATATCCAAAACTAATAAATGATATTTTATTTTCTTTAAAATTTCAGAATGTGGAATAATCCATATTTGATGTGTAGCAATTGACTAAGCCTTTATCTGACACATGATGTGACTGTTATGATTCATTGTGTGTGTTTTCAGTATAAGTGTCATTTTAGTTTAAATTACATCCCACATAGACAAAACAAAAAAATGATCTCGTATTATTTTTAAACATTATAAAAATTATCCATAATTCATTTTAGACATGTAGGAATTGACCAAACATCAATCTGACACACAATGTGGCTGATTTGACTCCATGTATGAGTTTTCAATATAACAGTATCCTTTAAGTGCAAAAACACACATCACATATCCAAATATGACAAAATGAGTTTGAATTGTTGTAAAACCATAAGAAAATGATCCATCGTTCATTTTTTTCATGTGGTAATTGAACACGGATAAATATTAGTCATGATGTGGCTGGTATGACTCAAATTGTGTGTCTTCAATATAAAATCAACATTTTAGTGTAAAACACATGTAACATAAAAAAAATTATTAAAAAATATCATTTTGTCTTAAAACATTAGGAAAAAAAATAAATAATTCATTTTTGATGTGTAGGAATTGAAAACACATGAATGTAACAAAAAATGTGTCTGGTTTGACTCAAAGATTGTGTTTTCAATATAAAAGTGTTGTTTTAGTTTAAAACATGTGTCACGTTCCCAAAACTTATAAAAATATAATGTTTTTTCCTGAAACATTAGAAAAATAATTCATAATTTGTGTTTGATGTGTAGGAATTAACCACACCTCATCCAATACATGATGTGGATGATATGAATCAAAGTGAACATTTCTAATATATGTGTCATTTTACTTTAAAACTCATGTCATATTTCCAAATCCAATAAATTTTCTTGTATTCTTTTCAAACATTATAAAAATTATCCCTAATTAATTTTAGACATGTAGGAATTGAACACACATCAATATGACACACATTATGGTTGGTATGACTCAATGTGCGTGTTTTCATTAAAAAAGTGTCATTGAACTATAAAACACCTGTCACATAGACAAAACTATGAAAATGAGACTCAATTGTTTAAAAACATTATAACAATGATACATAATTAATTATTGGCATGTAGGAATCAATCATACATCTATATGACACACGATGTGGCTGGTATGATTCTAAGTATGTGTTTTAAATATAAAAGTGTCATTTTACTAAAAAAACACATGCCATATATCCAAAATTGAGTAAAAAATATCATATTTTTTGAAACTTTAGAAAAATAATCCATAATGCATTTATGGTGTGTATAAATTGACTACATGCCAATCCAACAGACGATGTGGCCGGTGTTACTCCAAGTTCATGTTTTCAATATAAAATTGTCATTTCAGTTTATAACACATATCACATAGCCAAAACTGAGTAAACAATATTGTATTTCCTTGATACATTAGGAATACAATCCATAATTCATTTTTCGAATTTAGGAATCAACTAAAGATCACTCTAACAATTGGTGTGGTCTATATGACTCCAAATGTGTGTTTTCTATATAAAAATGTCATTTTAGTTTAATGATATATTTATTAACAACATTTTAAAAAATTAATATAATAAATAAATTATAATATCAGTAATATATTCAATAATTAATAGTGTAATGTATATGTATTATTAATTAAAAATGTAATTAAAAATTAAAAATATAATTATTAATTTGTAGTATAATTACTAATTAAAAATATAACCATTAATTATTTGATTAATATTATAACTGATAATATCATTAATATATTCCACAATTAGAAATATAATTTATCATATGTAGATTATATAACATTAAATTTCTATTTTTTTTTATTTTTTATGTTCTGCTGCTATAATAAGCATTGATTTTATTATGGGGAAAAGATTTTTTATAGAGGATGATCGTATGTGAAAGCCTGCTATAAGAGTTATGATTTTTTATATTGGTTGTAATTTATTTGATTAATTATAAATTTCTCATCAATGTAAATATTTTTTATGTAAATTTTGAATTGAAATGATAATACAATGTAATATTTTTATTTCAATATGGGTTTCTATAATATTTTCATTGAAATTTGAGTATATCTTTCTAATCTATTACACTTATAGGGATACTGTCGGGATTCACCTTTTTTAGAAGTTTCAATGATTTTATCAGAACTAAAATAAAGTGATGATAAATTTCCCCTTTATCAGTTCTTTTTTATTACTCATAATGTCTTTCTTTATTTGTGCTAAACAAAAATAACTGATAAAGGCGAAACTAATTTAAGAGAACTCTGATTGTTAATTTTCTTTGCCACTTACAAAACCTATTTTGTAAGATTATATAGGCTAGTTATATTATAGTTTTAATTTACATGAATTAACCAAATTGGAATATATTGACATGTTTGGAATATTTGGTATATTAGTGGGAATTTTTTATTTATTTATTAGGATACATGAATCGTTATATAGGCCATGGCATGGGAATTTTTATAGGGTCTGATGTCCCATGAGCATGCAAGTGGCCCTAGAATGATAATTCTAACTGGTTTCATTAATGAATAATTTTCTCTTCTCATCAGTAATGCTCCAAGAAAACATGTAAGCAGCTCTGACTTGAGAATTCATAGAGTCCATTAACACATGGAATACGATATTCACCCTAGAAATGAATCTTTTCTAAGGATTATCTGTGAAAGTGTGATTGGCCCTTAATGTGAGTATTTTATCACACTCATTGTTGGGTTTGGATATATACATCATTCACCATACCAAAGAAGGTTTGGATGACCTTGGGTGTAAAACTAGAACTTGAGGTTCAGTGGGTTTATTTTGATGTTTTACATTTAATTGTGAATTAATTCATTTGTATATAATACTATAACATGAAGTATTATTTCAGAATGGAATCATTTGGACATCATTGGTGGTGTCCTACTCAGTTTTTCTCACACACTATGTAAGCCATTGTTTGGTACCCGAGTATACTTCATGGATGGAGGTCTAGACAAGAGAAAGGGGCCTTGAACTTGATTGGTTGTTTGCCTACTAGGACTGGATTTGAAGATAGGAACTAGATTGGGGTTTAGTAATGGTGTTGGGAGTATTTATTTTGAATCTATATTTTAGTTATTTTATTTTATTAATTTATATATGTCTCTTAGTTTGGAATACAGTAAGGCATGACATAGTTTATTTTGTTTGGATTGATTTTTTCTTACCTTTACCTCTATTGGATTTGTTTTATATTGAGTTTTTATCATATTTCTACTGATATAGTTATACTATATGCATTAGACCCTTGTTGATAGTCAGTAGCCTCTATCATATGATGAGGGATGCTTGAGGTCATATGGGGACCTATCTAAGTCACACGAGGGATAATTAAGATAGTGATGTTACAAAGTGTTATCAATTGAGTTGTTTTTCTATACTATTTGGGAAAGGTATATAAGAGAATATGAAGTGTTAGTGCTTGGAAATGTGAAAATGTATGAGAGTAGATAACCTATGTGCTGGGAAAAACCCAATTCACTACTACATAAATGACCTTCATCAGTGCTAGAAAAGGGATTTTCCCATGATAAAAAGAACTAAAAATCTAGTTGACTTTCACAATTCAAACACTTTATCATCACTTGAAAAAATGATGATAAATAATGCCTTTATCAATGATGAAATAGAAGTGCTAAAAATTACAGACTTCAACTGTGATTCAGTTTTAGTACTTATAAAGGGGTCCATTATCATCACTTTCTCTAGCACAAATATCGGTGGCATTTATCAATTCTTGGCTAGAACATATAGTGTTCATAGAATCTGCTGGAACATTATAGACCTAAAACAACCATATAAACAACAACCAAATTAGAAAACATATTGATTGGAATATAAATATGCCAGAAACCGTATTGGGTTAAAAATATTACATTTCAACATCATTTGAATACAAAATTTTACATTTATAATATTTACATTGATGTCATATTTACAATTAATCAAATACAATTACAAAGTAATATAAAATAATTGAACTCTTATAGTCTTTTCCAATGGTAAACCTCTATAAATCAGACTATACCTACAATAAAAACAATGTTTTATTAGTAATAGTGCTTAAGAAAACAAGAAAACTATAATATTAATGTTTTATAGTCCACGTTATAGAAATTATATTATTAAATTTATATTAATTATTAGTTGTACTATTAATTTATAATTATATTATGAGTTATTAATTACATTATTAACTTATAATATATATATATATATTATGTTGTTTATAATTGAATATATTAATGAAATTATTAGTTATTAATTATCATAATTACTAAAATAGTTGTTAATAATTATATCATTAAACTAAAATCACAATTCTATATTGAAAACCAGTGGTTAGAGTCATACTGACCACATTATGTATCTGATTGAATTGTGGTGGATTCCTCCATATAGAAAATGAATTATGTATTTTTTCCATAAATTTTGAAAATAATCTGAGCTCATTTTATCAGTTTTAACTGTTTGATGACAATTTTAAATTAAAATGACACTTTCATATTGATAACATTCACTCTGAGTCATATCACTAAAATCATGTGTCATATTTATGTGTAGTCAATTAAAAATAATCAAAAACTAATTATGGAATATTTTCCTAATTTTTAAAAACATATGGTGGTTGTTTTTTCTCTTTTGGATATATGATGTGCATTTTAAACAAAAATGATGGTTTAATTTTGAAAATAAGAACTTTTATTCTTATTGACCATATCTTGTTTCGGATTTACATGTGATTTATTCCTAAACATCAAAAATGAATTATTGATCAGTTTCTAAAGGTTTTGATACAATACAATCTTGTTTTCTTAGTGTTGTCTATGTGAATTTCATTTTAAATTAAAATGAAAATTTTATATAAAAAATTCACACTTTGAGTTATAACCCCCACATCATGTTTTGGATTGACATTCAGTCAATTAATACACATAAAAAATGAATTATTGGTCATTTTTATAAAATTTTAAAATAATATGAGATCGTTTTCTCAGTTTTGGCTAAGTGACCTGCGTTTTAAAGTAAAATGACAGTTATATTGAAAATGAACACTTTGTGTTATACTTCCCACATAATGTATTATATTAATGTGTGGTTAATTTATACACATAAAAAATGATTTATAGACCATTTTCCTATTTTTAAATGTAATATGAGCTCTTTTTATTTGTATTCCTTAGTTGATAAATGTTTGAAACTAAAATTACATGTTTATATAAAAAACTTATTATTTAAGTCATACCAACAACATCATGTGTCCAATTGACATTTGATAGATCTATACATATCCAAAATTAATTATGGATAATTTTTAAATGTTTTTAAAAAAATGATATTTTTTATCAATTTTGGCTAAGTGATGTGCATTTTAAACTAAAATGACACTTTTTTATTGAAAAAACAAACTTCAAGTCAAAAAACCATATCATGTGTCAGATTGAAATTCAACTAATTACTACACATCATAAATGAATTATTTATTATTTTGATAATATGTTAAAACATTATGAACTCATTTTCTTGGTTTAGAATATGTGATACACGTTTAAAAGTGAAATGAAAATTTTATATTAAAAACACACATTTCAAGTCATACCTATCACATTATGTGTTGGATTTATGTGAGATAAATTCCTACACATAAAATATGAATTGTATATAATTTTAATAAAGTATAAAGATTACCTAATCTCATTTTATGGGTTTTTTTCTAGTGACATGTGTTTTTAAGTAATATGAAACCTATATTGAAAACACATACATTGAGTCATACCACCCACATCGCGTGTTGAATTGAAATGTAGTTGATTTATATACATAAAAGAATAATTATATATCATTTTAATAAATATAAAAAAAAATCAAAGATCTTTTTAATGGTTTGGTCTATGTAATAAAACCGACACTTTTATACTAAAATCACGCACATTGGGACATACTAACCTCATTGTGTGTCTGATTGATGTGTAGTCGATTCCTACATTTTAAAAATTTATTATGAATCATTTTCATAATTTTTGAAAACAACATGTGATTTTTTATAAGTTTTCACTATGTGATGAACATTTTAGGCTAAAATGACACTTTTATATTGAAAACACACAATTGGAGTCATAACAACCACATTGTGTTTTGGATTGACGTGTGGTCAACTTATACACATCACAAATGAGTCATGGAAAGTTTTTTTAAATTTTGAAAACATTCTAAACTCATTTTCTCAGTTTCAAAAAATGTGACCTATGTTTTAAACTAAAATGAAAATTTTAAATTGGAAGCACACGCTTTGAGTTATATTGTACACATCATGTGTCATATTGACATATGGTTAATTTCTATAAATCAAAAATTAATTATAGATAGTTTTTTGTAAATATCAAAACAAATATGAGATTGTTTTATAGGTTTTGTTTCTGTGACACTTGTTTTAAAGAAAAATTATGCTTATATTGAAAACATGCACTTAAATTCATACTGGTCACATCGTGTTCGAGATTGATGTTTAGGTAAATCTTACAGGTCAAAAATTAATTATAGATCATTTTAATAAATGTACAAAATAATCTAATTTATATTTCTTGGTTTTTAGAATTTCGAAATCATTTTAAAATCAAATGACAATTTTATTTTGAAAACACCATCATTAAGTCATTCTGAAAAAATCTTGTATTATATTAATGTTTGGTAGATTCCTAAAATTCAAAAATGATTTATGATGTTTTTAAATATTGGTTGAAAGAAATCCAAGAAAATTTTCTCTGTTTTGGCTATGTGACCCACATTTTGAACTAAAATGACACTAATAATTGAAAATAGGTACCTTGAGTCATAATAACCACATCATGTGCAGGATTTATTTTCATTAAATTACTACATGATACTCATAAATTACATATCATTTTCAAATTTTTTATAAAATTTAAACTCATTTACTCAATTTTTACAATGTAACATGGGTTTTAAACTAAAATGACACTTTTATATTTTTAACTTACACTTTGAGTCATAGTTAATTATTTGTTTTTTACTTTGATTATTTGAAAATGTATGATTATAAAAAAAATATTACTAACATATTTCCAATACTGCATAAATTTAATTTTAGGGAAAATAATATCTAAAGAATTATGATACAAATGTTTCACATCCCAAATGTATGTCTAAGGTCATATTTTATAAAATATCACATAAATAATAGGTAATAACCTCAACATGATATTAGATAACATTATAACACCATGTACTCTACCTACTCATTTCTAAAAAAAATTATGTTTTTTTTTGAGTATGAATAATATTTGCAGTTCTGGTAGTATTAACAAAATATAGATAAAAAATTATTAACAAATATTTTTAATTAAATAGTAATTACCTTGGTAAATTACCTATTTAGGGTTTCTAGATTTCATATTGTATATATTATCTTTTATTAATTTTAAAACAATATATCTATAATCACAATCCTTTTTTTTGAAGGACACCATAGAAACATTGACCTAAATAAGTAATTTTTTTGAAATATGTTTTGGTAGTTAAATCTTAC
Source organism: Viscum album (assembly GCA_963277665.1). Classification (NCBI taxonomy): domain Eukaryota; kingdom Viridiplantae; phylum Streptophyta; class Magnoliopsida; order Santalales; family Viscaceae; genus Viscum; species Viscum album. Next base: position 2,003,938,779 of record OY728145.1, on the reverse strand, counting down.
TATATATACAGTAATTTTTTCCCATTTGAATAAATCCATAGGATATTTTGGTTCATTCATTGAAACAATACTTTGAATTAACTGATATTTATAGATCTCCATATCTAAATAAAATTATTGTCAAAAGAGAAACTAAAATATATAATTTGAAGTATATGTATAAATTTTTGATTTTAAGGAATTATAAATTCAAATTGGAAATTATGTGTGGTTTATTAGTTCATAAATTATTTTGATCTAAAAACATTTAGGGTATCTAAATTGACCATGATTAGCTTCTAGTGCCTCCTAAAAAACAAACAGGTAATGAAATGGAGAAGAATATATATTTTTATTATAAGTCCCCAGACATAAACATTACATAATATTGAGATAAGTCAATAATTTGAAATTAATTTACATCGAGGATCTATTCAAGTGTACTGATTTAGAGAATGAGGTCATAACTCATTCATAACAACTTAAATATTATATGTAGGCACTTCCACCCCCTATTCATTTTTTCATAAAATAAAGAAAACTTTTAAAAATAAATATGGTTTCATTTAATGTTTTTATAGCATAACTTTTACATGATCCAATCCATGACTCTATTCATCTTTAAGTCCTATAAAAAACATTTCAAAAACATAGATTGAGCATTAAAATCTCTGTAAGGGATACAAAAAATAAGGAAAACTATTAGTTTTGGGTAAACATGTAAACCATGAAGACATTGTCATAAAGTAATACTTTTCACCTTTAAGAAGTTATAATTACATTTCACTGAATATAAACTCATTGGTTACCCTTTTTGTAATCAAAATATTACCATAAAATCCATAGAAATTAACATATAACATATAAATGTTACTTGGGATATAATCATACTTAAATAGAATAATTAGACAGTTGACTTCCATACATATCACTAAATGGAATAGCCATACAACCGACTTCCATACCCAATGCATTGGATGTTATAACATGACCAACCATCCTTGGTTTATCACAGAACCACCCATATTTGGTTTATCACATAACCACCCATATTTTATTTATCATTTAACCACCCATCAAATTTCCAAGTACCATTATATAATCATAACACATAAAAGATTGCAATTATTAACATTTCACTCATGAAATTCAATTTGCAATCATATGAAATCATTTCAAGATGTTGAAATAGTCAATACACATTCAAAACGACTTTCAATACCAAAAACACCAAAAAAGGGAAGAAATTATTTCTTTTCCTTTTCAAAAATATTAAGGCTTATAGAGGAATAGAAATACCAAATTACAGTTACAGCGATGGAGAAGTCGTTGTCGTCATATACATTTAAAAACATTCCTTTTGTCATTTAGTGAAATAATTCGTATAGAAAAGATTCCATTTTGAAAACCATTGAATTAAATTAAATGTAAAAGGGTTGATTATACACTGTATAAAATAAGGTGGTGTATATTATCAAAATATTCCTCAATGAAAGGACATTGAGACGAAGTCCATTGCATTGAGTCTGACTTGTCTCATATATTCCTTGTTCTTCCTGAAAAATAAAAATAGGATAATTTCTACTTGATTGAGAAAATTTATTAAGTTTAGTATTCCTTTTATATCACTTATTACCATTTTATATAAATTATAGAATAATTTAAGTTCATATCAAATATTCTGTTGATATTTGGTACATGAGTCAAAAATGAACTTGTTTTGATCTAAATTGTCTATGTGGTAAAAATTCTATCATATCAATAATAGTATTCATGATTTAAATATTATATACATATATTATATATGTAGTTTTAATAATCCATAATATTTTAATATAATAAATGAAATACACCATTAATGGAGGCGGCAGGCCGTACGTACTCATGAACACTACTTTCATTTCCTTTCCATATTAAAAGAATAATAATTAAATGATATAAATTTATAAAATAATACTAGTATTATATTAATTTAATATATTTATCATAGGTTTAATAAAACATCGTTTATACATTCCATTAATAGAGGGAATAATTTATATCGCTTTATGAGGCGGTAGTCCACATTTCCTCAAACGAAATTATTGTATTTACACAACATTGAATTCATAAATGTATATTCTAAATAAAATTATCTAAGAATAGATAAAATATACATATAACATATATCATATGGAAAAAATAGTTTCCATTATAATTCTCACCATGAGAGGTGGTAGGGGAAATTTGAACAATCATTGGTTCGTGGGGTAGTAGTTTACCGTACACAGAAACCGTAAGTTTGTTACCCATTAAATGGAGGTGTGTGTAAGTGTAGACTGAAAACATTGAATATAAACATCCTATTGTATTTAGGATACTTTTTTATGTAATCATATAATAACAAGAGTTTAGGTAGTGGAAAATTTAAATTAAACTTAAAAGCATGAGAGAAGGTGTGTCCTCTTAATCGGTTAACTTCTTTTAGTTTATACCTAAAGGCTTCCTTGGGAGGCTTTCTTTCCTAAGGGAGGATTCTAGAATTATGGGAGGGATTCTAGGAAGTGGTTTTGGTATGGAGTTTCCAAACTAAAGGGTTCTTTAAGTGTGAGTATTATAGAAGAGAAGTCACCTTTTTGTAGGATAGGGAAGGGGCACACTTAGAAACTCTTAAAATTTTTAATTAATATAAATTAAATTTTCTAATTAAAATGGATTGAACTTGAGATATATAGAATATAACATGAGTATAGTTTGAAATAATATCATCCAATAATTTATATACATGTATTGATTTTATATTAAACCTTATCTTTTCATTTTACCCTTAATTATTCTCTTTTAATTTTAAACATTGTAACAAAATTTTAATTATTAAGAGGCTATTAATTCTACTTATATAGGGTAAATTTCCTATAATAGAAAACTTAATTAAATTTTGGACCTTATAATTGTCACTTTTATGATTAAAAAAAATAGTATTTTTAAATAATTTAATAAATTACTATTTTATAAAACATTATTTTTTTCAATTTTTACACTAATCATTTCATTGAAGTTAAATAAAATATAAAGATGGATAACTTAAAATAACAGTTTAATAGTAATATAATATGTCATATTCACCTATAAAAATATATTATGACATAAATTATGTTAAATGATATTTATTTTAATATTTATAATATCATTTATTTGATTTTTTCCTTAATAAAGCAGTCATTTCATCATCATTGTGTCATAGTTAAATTTAATTACTTAATATGTAAAAATTATAATTAAAAAACAATGATGAATGAAATATTTTTTTATTTATAATTATTATTTATATTATAATATATCACTTATATAAAACCATGTTAAAAAAATAGTAATAAAATATATGTTTATAACATATTTTCCTTTACATTAGATTAAAAGTTATATGTGTCATAATCACACCAAAGTGGCTTCCAAAGACCAAATTTTCATCCCAAGGGTTTTATTGGTCATCCATTTGTCATAAAATAGAATTAGAACAACTGTTAGGGTAGTTTTATATTATTAAAAAAGTATTTTTACCCTAATTTTCAAAATTTCCCCTTTAACCGTGGTAAATAAAAATAATTACTAAAGTTACTATTCATCATGTCCAAAATTAAAAGGAACCTATTTACATAATTTCGACCATATGATTCAAAATATGGAATCCATCTTTAAAAATTCAAATAACATAATTTTCATTAACTAATTTAAAATTAATTCCCATTGTGAAAATAATAAAACAAGTTTTTTTAAAAGTAAAAACCATCAGAAGATTCACATGTGTTTATATAAAATTTCAAAGTGAAATTTAATCCAATGAGAAAAATCGGAATAAATGATAATTTTTTTTTTCTAAATTTACTTTAGAACCAATTAAAAAAATAATCTATCAATAAAAATAATTTATATTAAATGGCAGTTTTGATTTAAAATGTAGTATTTTTCACTATTCATTAAAATTTGAATTTTATTAGAAAAATACCATAATTTCAAGAAAAGTAAATTTTGATATCCCAATTCAATATAAGAAGTATATTTTTTTCAAATATAATATATAAAAGTTTCAAAAACTATATTTAAAAGGCTTCACCATCAAAAGGTGGTAAAACAACCTTTTAAAAATATTAGAGTATTTTCTACATAAAATTGGATTTATCCTCTTTTTAAGGACTTAAAATTTATTTGATGAATGTAAAAACATTTAATAAACATGTGTAAGAATAATATAGTTAGTTATGTTCATTCGAGCCAATACAATGTCTAGGAATTAACAACAATTTAAAATAATAATATTAATAACGTATTATTTTTGGTATAACTCAGTCTTGTGGGCAATGTATGATTTCAGAGAAACCCGCTGTTGTTTTTAGGTACACTATCAAACAAATTGACCCATTTAACATAAAATTAATCTCTTATTCATAAATATTAATAGATATGAAAATATATTATTCTGTAATTACCTATGATGTTACATCCTTCCCCCCTTTTGGAAATTACGTCCCTGCAATTTCATTCACTTATAAAATAAGTGGGGATATTTCTCTTTCATAGATTTTTCATATTTACATGTTTACTCTTCAACTATATGGTTTTTACACAAAAAAAATTACCTAAAAAAATCTATCTTCCACAATGCTTTCTCTTTGAGTTCAAGAATATAGACTGGATGTTCCTCATAAAAAACTCTTCCAAGTGAACTACTTTTGGACTCAAAATATGAGATAGATCTGGAATATGCTTTATTAACATTGAAACATGAAAAACACTGTGTACCAGGGATTAAATTGGAGTCAAATCTACTCAGTTGGAAATTGAACCAACATTCCCTAAGATTTCATAGGGTCTAATGAATCGTGGACTCAACTTCTCCTTCTTAGAAAAACGGATCACATGTTTCCATGGATAAACTTTGAGGAAGACACAGTCTCCTACCTCAAACAAAGGATCCTTCCTCTGGTTGTCCGCATAACTCTTCAACATGCTTTTTTGTCCCCGTGTACCTCTGTATCAATTGAACATTCTCTAACATTTCCGCTACTATTTCTATTTCTATCAAATCTTTTTCACCTACTCCATCCAAAAAAGATGTAGTTCGACAAAGCTTTCTAAATAGTTGCTCAAATGGTGCCATATTTATACTAGAATGAAAAATTTTATTATAAGAAAACTCAACCAAAGTAAGATATTGACCTAGAATTCCCTGGTAATATATTGATTGAGAACATAGTCAATCTGCAATGTCCCGGAAATTACGTATAATTTTTTTAATTATATGGAATTATTATGAGACTGTGAAATCTGACGGCATGTGATTCTGAGCCCCGGAGTGCTCAGAATGATCCGTCGAAGTTTTGTTAAGCTTTAATTAGCACGTGTAAGCAGTTTTCCTAAAAAAGTGGAATAACTCTTAAACGGTTTTTTGGAGAAGAAATATGAGGGCACCATTGGTTTTAGAATGGCAGTTTTACCCTAGGCATGACATAAGTTTGGTCGGCATGGGCCTCCTGCGGGAAAACCCAAAAATGGAATTATCATAAATAAAATAATTAAATAAATTATTTTATTTTTCAAATGCTTATAACTCACAAATGATAGCTCATATTGAAAATACAAGACCACTTCTAAACTCGTGAGGGAGTGCTTTATTTAAGCAGCTACTAACCTTGGCTGGCACGAGCTACCAGTGAGAGTTAGTTTTTGGTTGTGAATAAAATAATTAAGTGACAATAAATTTATTGTAAAATCCATAACTTTTAAATGGTATCTTGGATTGGAAATCCAAGAGTACCGTTGGGTTTGATGGGATGTGTTTCACTTGGGTAGAGCCTAACATTGACCAGTGTTGGTGGATGGTGACTGTTAATAATTTTCTGAAATTTTTTTCAGGTACGCTTAGTAAACGCACAAGCCGCATTTTGTATCTTTTGACCCGATGCTCAGAATTGAAATTTGAGGACATCGTTGAACTCGCAGGACCGATTTTCGTTTAAAGATACTTTTACCTTGATGGCAGTTAGTCGAGGGTGGAAGTTAGTTTTTGGGTTTTTCATGAATGAACAGAATAAAAATAAAATTGTACAACATTTTATTTTTATTTTATTTATTAAAACATCAATGTGGAAGTTGGGAAGTGGGGACCGCTAGACCTTAACCTCCCATGAGAGGTTACGGTGGTGGGGACCCCTCTAACATAACCTCTCATGAGAGGTTATGGTGGTGGGGACCACCCGAGGCCTAAACATCTTCAACTCCCTCATTAATGTGGAAGAGCCTCTTGAGCTTCCTCCACATTAATTGTGCCAACCCTTCCCCAATTAATTATGCCAACACACCACATTAATTTAGAAAATTTTAATTTTGTGCCAACAAACTAAATAATAGATATCATAATATAATTTTTTGGGGCTACCTATTAATTTTAGTGGAATTGGGAGAGGAGTGATATTTGGGAGAAATAAAGTTCTCCAACAAAGAACTTCACCTCCCAATGAAGAATGCTCTGCCAATGAAGAACTCCAACCTCGACTTTAACATTCCTCCTTAGGACATCCTATAGCATGGGAAGTTTTCAATCTACGATCATCTTTCCCTCCCCAACGATGTCGTCTCCTCCCGCACGATCTCTTTCAATGAACAACATGATGTAGGGGTTTATTTATAAGTTATTTTATATTCCCATGTTCTTCTATTCTAAAACAATGAATGCGGATCAACTCTATATTTTAGATTGATCCATGAATGTTTTTATTTTGTGGGATTGGGAATGATTAAATTGCAGAAGCTTGTAGGGAGGGTGTTTGAATTTTTTTCGCTTACCAATTCTTAGTATTCATGTGATTCAAGTATAATAGCCACTTGCTACCGCTCTAATATAGAGAGCGTGAGCCAAAATAACATGGAATTTCCTCTCCGTAATTCTTGTGTTGAATTGTGTGTTCTTCGCAATGGATGAAGGCGACCAAGGCGACGAAGGCAATGGCGCCGCCACTGTCATCCTCCGAGTCGATCCACCGTCCGCCGGGCTACCGCCGTCCGCTTAGCTGAGCCGCCGTCCACCGAGCTGTCGTCGTCTGAAATGTCGTCGCCGTTTTCCAAGCTGCCCCACGACTATCTGTGTCATCCCCCGGCTATCCGTGATGCCTAGTGGCCATCGCGGATCCCACTTCCCCTCGTTCCGGGCCTCAATGTGAGCCGAGTTAGGCAGGGTCAGTCTGACCGGGTTGAACCGGACCCGGACCAACTACGACCCATTTACTTTCTTTTGGCCATAACTTTGGCATCGAACGTCCGTTTGACGAACCGTCAGTGGCATTGGAAATCTTGTAAAGAGTCAGTCCCTTTGAGTATACCCCAGTGAGTTTTGGTTTGAGATGGGGAATTGTTAGGTTGGATCAAGCACAAATCCAATCGGCCCCTAAGGACTAAAAGGCTAACAACTCACAGACCGTGCATCCGATTGACATGTCGTCTGTTAGTTGAGACTCCTATGACATGGAGTAACTTTGAGATACTTCTTCATTGGACTTATTGGTAGTTGGAGTATTGACATGTGGCTTGGAAATTGGTTTCCCCAAGCGCCATACGTACAAAACCCTACGATTGGCTGAGAATTAACGACTGTTGACCGTTGCGATTCGGAGTGACTCGACTAGCCAAGTGGGGAGAACCTTGTTGACACGGAAGACCCACGGTGAGGAGCACCCTAGTGACGTGGCAGACCCATGGTACTCGAAAGGAGGATTACCTCAGCTGGACACGAGGGGGAGCACCTCTATGTGACACGGTATAACCACAGTGGGGGGCGCCTCTATATGACACGGCGGACCCACGATACTCAACAAGAGAAGTACCTCAGCAGTCCAAGGTTTGTGGGAAGTGCCTATATGTGACGTGGCAGGCCCACTGTACTTGATAGAGGAGGATTTATTTAGTATCCAAGGTTTTCAATGTTGTGACTGGGAATGTTACTTGATACTACCCCTATAATAAATCTTTTTTTGAGCTGAGTTAGAACCTTTGTGTTTCCCTCATGATTGAGATAGATTACATGAAAACTATGGTATATTCATTGGCATATACCTAAGTAAGGTTATCTTTTGATTTTATACTTTTTTTTATCCCTGTTGGATTTTGTGAGACCTAGAGGGTCTCATGGTCCCTACTGAGTATCGTTATACTCATCCCTGTATGGGCTATACCTGCACCTCGTTGTGTTGGGTGTAGATGATGAACAACACTGACTGAGGATGAGAGTACTAAGATTGGACGATACCTAGAGGTGGACTATACTGAGTGTCGGTACGCAGATGAGACAGGTGGACATGGAGTGCTGAGGAGGGGATATGTACCTACCCATCAGGTAGGAACCCTGGATGGTGACCCAGTTTCGGTTTTCCTTTTTCTTCAGTTGTACTTGTACTTTCAGTTTTTTTACTTTACTATTAGGCTTGTTTCTCGGCCCCCATTTACTTTCATCACCCTTTTTTTATATAGTTTTACTTGGTGTTTTGTGTCTAGTTATGTGCTTGGTTGTGCGTGTGCTTACAGGTTATGAAGGCAATGCCTTCCCAATTTTAAGGAATATTCCTTCGGTGCTAGTCACCAGCACATGACCTATGGAAGGCGGGCTTGGGTTAGTCACGACACTGGCCCCAGGGTACAGGTCGTGAAAAATTGGTATCATAGAGAGGTTCTACCATAAAACATAAGAATCTAATCCTTTTAATGGTAATAGTGTTATGTTTAGTGAGTGTGGTTATCAGTTTAAGGAATCCAGTGTTGGTGTGGCAGCCGACATATCCATACACCAGGAACCTGACTTCTAATTTCTGACTCAGTGCTCAAATACGATGATTGTTTGTGTGTTTTGAAATGTTTTCTTATGTTTTTTTTGAGTCAGCTCACTGGGTATAAATTAATGATAGTCACACACCTATTGCTTATCAGGATGCCGCTGCGTAAACAGCCAGCTATGATTCCTGAGAGAGTACATGATGATTGCCCACGGAGTGATGAGGCTCTGGTGAAAGGCCCTCTTACTATTTTGGCACCTTTTTGGTGGTCTACTAGAATCCCCACCACCCATTGGGAAACAATTACCACCAGCCACACTGGCAGATGGTGCACGCTGACTGAGCGCATTGCATGAGTTTCAGCATCAGATACCCCTTAGGTTTCGAGGCAAGCCCGACCCATGGGTGGATGAGGACTAGATTGAGGAGGTCGTTTAGAGTTTCCTAGAGCTTATAAATCTTTAAAATGACGACATATTGGTAGATGAGTGTTCATCGAGGCGTACTGACTATCTAGGTACTTTATGAATATAGTACAGACGGTGCTTCAGAGCTCAGACCTCTGAGCAAGGTGTCATTAGGGACATCCGAGCTAGAAATATTCCTCTATGAATTTCTACTTATGTAAGGGTTCTAGAGACTGTCTTTTGGTTGATTGTTCTTTGGCTAAGCGGATATAGCCATTGAATGTAAGTAGTGGGAAAATAGGAAACGGGTGCTAGTCTTAGAGACTTGGGCATTTAAAAATGTTTCAGGAAGAAGAAGTGATAGAGACAATTGAATCTGTAGGGCTGCATACGTGGAAGCAGTTCTAGGGGAGCAACATGTGGTGGTGTACATTTTGACATGTTACAACCACCCCCTATTGTGGTTCCCACCAGGCTCAGGGAGCTAGAGGACAGGGGAATAGAGTAGGTGCATGCAGTCAAGGAGTGATACCAAAGGGCTCTCGGAATGATTCGTGGTACTGTCTATGTTTACTAATAGCTACAGTATCAATAGACATAGGTACCAATCATTCATTCCTTCCAAGAATCTTGTCCAAGAACTAGAGTTTCCGATTAAACAGTTGACTTGAACCTCATGTCTGGAGATACCATTGGAAGGAGACTCGATAATCACACTTACACTGATGGTGTGATCTGGCCCTTGAGGTGAGAGTTTCAGATGGAACCTTTTGGTGGAAGCGATGAGGCCTTACGACGTTATTTTGGGTATGGTCTGGACATCCACAGTTCATTCATAGATTTAATACATTAGGCAAAAAGGTTGTGGTTTACCTACAATGTTGGAATGAGCTTTTCCTTGGTCAGTAAAAAAGGAAACCCAAGCAGCACAGGACAAACTCATGCATAGGATTTTTGAGTTTTCAGTTCCAAACAAGAGTAGCAGAGCAATGGGAAATATTTTCCAAAGATGTTTCCAAGAGTACCTCCCTAAAGGGAGAGGGACGTTTACTTTGGAAAGGTACTACCAGAGATTTGTGCCCGACTTCTCTAGGGTAGAGACACCTTTATCAGTATTGAAGAAAAAGGGGCAACCCATCATTTGATCAGAGAGATGCCAACAGAGTTTTTAGGAGCTGAGGCAGAGGCTGACTAGTGCACCCATATTGAGGCTACCAGAGGAGGGAGTAGGGTACGTAGTCTAATGAGATGCATCATAGACCAGACTTGGATGTGTCCTGATGTAGGGGTGAGTAGTGATAGGATATGGTTCTCGACAATTGAGACATCACGAGAAGAACTATGCTACCCATGACCTGGAATTAGTAGCAGTTGTTGTCGCCTTGAATATGTGGTGACATTACTTGATGGGAAAGCATTTTACAGTCTACTCAGATCACAAGAGTATTAGGTATATCTTATCTCATAAGGACCTGAACTTGAGACAGCGATGCTGGCTTGATTTCCTCTAGGACTATTACTTCGAGATAGTCTATACTCTTGGGAAGGGGAACGTTATAGCAGATGCACTCAGCAAGAGATCTGGTATGTAGCTTCTAGGTGAGGTGACGGAGTAGATGGCCTCTTCTTTAATATCCTTTATGGATCAAGATGGAGCATATTTTCTTTAGTCTTTTATAGTCACTCCCCCACTTCTTCAGTGACTCAGGGAGGTGCAGCGTGGGGACGCTGACTGCGAGACTCGACATGCTCAGATATCCATAGGACAGGCACCAGATGGATTTTTTGAAGGTGGGGAGAACGTCATTCTCTTCAGAGGACGTACCATGGTACCAGTGTTTCCTGGGGAGAAAGTGTTGTGGGAGTTCCAAACATCCCTTCTAGTGGTACATCCTGATGTGTTGAAGATGTACCAGGACCTTCATCATCAGTACTAGTAGCCAAGGATAAAGAAAGAATTAACAGATTTTGTATCATGATGACTCACTTGTTACCAAGTGAAAACTTCTCAGAGCTGGTAGAGGTATTTTGCTGACAGGATGGATACCATTTCCTCCTCCAGTTCTCACCTCGACGAGGTTTTTAGAGTTTTGGCTGAGGGGGAAAGTTATCACCGAGCTTTATCAGTCCTTTTATGATACTTCAGAGGTAGGCGAGGCAAAATACAACTTGGATCTTCCACCACAGTTGGAGAGGGTGCGCGACATCTTCTACGTATCCCATCTGAGGAGATACGTCCATGACCCACACCACATCATTGACCACGACGAGCTATACTTCAACGATGAGGTGACATTTACAGAGATTCCAGTTGACATTGAGGATCGACAGTATCAGGTCCTTCATGGGCGGTCGATACCTCTGGTGTGATTTTCCTGGCAGCACAGGAACCTTCAAGAGAGCACATGGGAGCGGGAGGCTCAGATTCATGCTCAGTACCCTCTTTTGGTTGTTTTTCCTTTATTTTGGATTCCAAGGATGTAAATACCTAAGGTGGGTAGAATATAATGTACTGGAAATTCTGTATAATTTTTTTAATTATATGGAATTATTATGAGACCACAAAATCTGACGGCGCATGATTCTAAGGTCCGGAGTGCCTGGAATGATCCGTCAACGTTTTTTTACGCTTTAATTAGCATGTGTAAGAAGGTTTCCTAAAAATGTGGAATAACTCTTAAACGGATTCATAAATTAGAAATCCGAGGGCCCAGTTGCATTCAGAATGGCAGGTTTACCCTAGGCGCAACTTAAGTTTGGTCTGTGTGGGCTCCTGCGAGAAAACCCAAAAAATGAAATAATCATAAATAAAATAATTAAATAACTTATTTTATTTTTCAAATGCTTATAAATCACAAATGATATATCAGATTGAAAATCCGAGACCACCAATGAACTCATGAGGGAAAGATTTATTTAAGAAGATACTAACATTGGCCGGCACGAGCTACCAGTGAAACTTAGTTTTTGGCCGTGAATAAAATAATTAAGTGACAATTATTTTATTGTAAAATCCATAACTTTAAACGGTAACTCGGATTATAAATTCGAGAGTACCGTTGGGTTTATTGGGGTGTGTTTCACTTGGATAGAGCCTAACCTTGACTGGCGCGGGTCGATGGTGACTGTTAATAATTTTCCGAACTTTTTTTGGCTACTCTCAGTAAACCCGCAAGCGGCATTTTGTAACTTTTGACCCGGTGCTCAGAATTGAAATATGAGGACATCGTTGAACTCACTGTGCCGATATTCGCTTAAAGAGACTTTCACCTTGACGACAGTTGATTGAGGGTGGAAGTTAGTTTTTTTGTTTTCCATGAAAGAATAGAATAAAAATAAAATTGGGAAACATTTTTTTATTTTATTTGTTAAAACCTCCATGTGGAGGTTGAGAAGTGGGGACCTCCAGACCTTAAGCTCCCATGAGAGGTTAAGGTGGTGGGGACCACCCGATAATAACCTCCCATGAGAGGCTATGTTGGTGGGGACCACCCGAGGCCTAAACCTCTTCAACTCCCTCATTAATGTTGAGGAGCCTCTTGAGCTTCCTCTACATTAATTGTGCCAACCCTTCCCCACTTAATTATGCCAACACACCACATTAATTTATCCAATTTGAATTTTAAGCCAACAATGTAAATAATAGATATCATAATCTATTATTTTGTTTCTACCTATTCATTTTGGTGGAATTGGGAGAGGAGAGAGCTTTGGGAGAAATAAAGTTCTCCAAAGAATAAATTCACCTCCCAACGAAGAACTATCCATCAACCAAGAATGACGACCTCAACTTTGACATTATTCCTTGGTACATCCTCCAGCATGGGACATATTTAATCAACAATCATATTTTTCTCCCCAACGATGTCGTCTCCTCCCTCACGATCTCCGTCAATGAACAACCCGAGGTAGGAGTTTATTTTAATTGATTTTATATTCCCATGTTCTTCTCTTCTAAAACAAAAAATGCGGATCAACTCTCTATTTTAGTTTGATTCGCGAATGTTTTTCATTTGTGGGATTGGAAATGATTAAATTGAATAAGCTTTTAAGGAGGGTGTTTGAATTGTTTTCCCTTACCCGTTCTTAATATTCATGTGATTCATGTATAATATACACTTGCTACCACTCTAATACGGAGAGCGTGGGCCAAAACAACATGGCTCATTCTCTTCATAATTCTTGTGTTGAATTGTGTGTTATTCACAATGGATGAAGACGGCGAAGGCGACGAAGGAAACATCGCCGTCTCCTGTGGACTCCACCGCTCCACGCCGCACCAAGTCGAGCCGCCCATGCCACATCCCTCCGAGCCACCGAGTCGCTGCCAGGTGAGCCACCCCACCATCCGACAAGCTGAGCCTCCATCTGCCGGACTGCCGCCATCCGCCGTGCCTATCCTCCATCTGTCGAGCCTCTGCCGCCACCGTCCGATCCGCCGTCGTTGTTCACTGAGCCGCCCTATGGAGATCTGCGCCGCCCAGTATCCCTCATGGCCTCCGCGCCCCTCACAGACTCCGTGGACCCTCGGTCTGGGTTGCACTGCAGGCCGGGCTAGACCTAGCGGGTCGGGTAGAGTCATTCTGATCGGGTCAGACCGGACCTGGGCCCACTAAGACACATTTACTTTCTTTTGGATATAACTTTGGAACTAGGCATCCATTTAATGAACCACCAATGGCACTGGAAATATTGGAAAGAGTCGGTCCCTTTGAGCATATCCCACTATGTTTTGGTTTGAGATGGGTAATGCTCAGGTTGGATCAAGCATGAATCCAACCAGCACCCTAGGACTAAAAGGCTAATAACTCACATACCGGGCGTCCGATTGACATGTTGTCTGTTATGTTGAGACCCCTATGATGTGGCAGAGCTTTGAAATACTTCTTCATGGGACTTCATGGTAGTTGGAGTGTTAACATGTGGCTTGGGAAATGGTTTCCCCATGCATGATACGTACGAAATGCTGTGACTGGCTGAGACTTGATGACTGCTGACTGTTTCAACTCGGAGTGACTCGACTGGCCTAGTGGTGAGTGCCTTGGTGACGTAGTAGACCAACGGTGGGGAGTTCCTTGGTGATGCGGCAGACCCACAATACTCGACAGGAGGAGTACCTCAGCAGGCCACGAGGGGGAGCTCCTCTGTGTGACACGACAGACCCATATTGGGGGGCGCCTATATGTGATGTGGTAAACCCAAAGTAGTCGATTATTGGAGTACCTCAGCAGTCCAAGGTTAGTGGGAAGTGACTCTGTGTGACACGGTAGGGCCACTGTACTCGATAGAGGAGTATTTCTTCAGTATCCATGGTGTTTGACGTTGCAACTGGGAATGCTACATGATACTACCCCTAGAATAAATACTGGTGTGAGCTGAGTCAGAACCTATTTCTCTTCGTCATGATTGAGATGGATTACTTGATAACTTTTGTATATGTATGGGCATATACCTAATTAAGGTTATTTGTTGATTTCATACTTTTGTTTTATCCTTGTTGGATTTTGTGAGACCTAGAGGGTCTCGGGGTCCCTACTGAGTATCGTTATACTCACCCATGAATGGTTTATGCCTGCACCTCGTTTTGTTGGGTGTAGACAATGGACATCGCTGACTGAGGTTGAGAGTACCAGGATTGGATGATACTTGGAGGTGGGCCATATGGCGTGTCTGTACGCAGAAGAGACAGGTGGACGTGGAGTGCTGAGGAGGCGATCGGTACCTTCCCTTCAGGTAGGAACCTCAGAGGGTGACCCGGTTGCTGTTTTCTTTTTTCTTCAATTGTACATGTACATTCAGTTTCTTCTACTTTACTATTGGGCTTGTATTCCAGCCCCCTTTTACTTTCAGCACTCATTTGTTATACATTTTTACTTGGTGTTTCATATCCAGTTGTGTACTTTCTTGTGCATGTGATTACAGATTATAAAGGAAATACCTTCCCAGTTTTAGGGAATATGCCTTCGGTGCTAATCGCCAGCCTCTGGTCTATGGAACGCGTGCTTGGGGTAGTCACGGCACGGGCCCCAAGGGACGGGTCGTGAAAATATCCTCTAAGGTCTGAATTTTTCATTCTGACTGCCCATCCAATTAAGGATGAAAAGTTATAATGAAATTATATTAATTACCCAATGACTTCTAAAAGACTTTCAAAAAGTTAGAAGTGAACCTAGGATCACAATATGATACAATGAAGAGGGTAACTCCATGTTACCTTACTATCTATTTAAGATACAATTGATAATGTTCATCAAGAGATAGAGTATCTTGAATTGTAATAAAATGAGTAGATTTAGTCAATAGATCAATAATAACCTAGATTGCATTGTTACCTCGATAATTATTTGGTAATCCCACTATGAAATCAATGAATATATTTTCCTTTTTCCACTCTAGCATTTTAAATGGATGAACCACCCCTTTCAATAATTTTCATTATAATTTAACCTATTGGAAAATAAGTCATCTGAAGGTAAAGTCCGCAATATCTATTTTCATTTTGTCCCACCTATAATATTCATAAAGGTCTCTATAAATCTCGGTGCTTCCATAATGAACAAAACATTGATAACTATAAGTTTCACATAACAACTCTTTCTTCAACTGTGAATCACTAGGCACACATAATCTCTTCCCAAACCTCAAAACATAGCCTTTGTCGATGTCAAATTCATGTAACTTACCATTCTTAACCAATTCAATATTTTTCTGAAACACACTTTCTTCCTTCTGCACTTTCTTAATTTTTTCTGATATATATGATTGCACTTACACCAAAAAAATCAGAGTAATTCCCTACACCAAAAACTATTAATCCAAAATTCATCAAATCGATAACTAAAGGATCTCATTCTAAGCATAGAATGGTTAGTCTATCATTACTTCTTCGAATCAAATATTCAGGCACTTTATTTTCCTTTCATGAATGGTAATGATACATATAATCATAATACTTTTTTAATTTCATTTGTCTCCAATTTATCGTGTTCAATTATTTAAGAGTGAATATATACTTCAAAGTTTTTTGATTAGTATATATTTCAAACTTTACGCCACATAAATTATGCCTCTGAATTTTTAATGCAAAAACAAAAACAGTTAATTCCAAATCATTTGTAGGGTAATTTATCAAATGAGATTTCAAATGACGTAAAGAATAAACAATTAAATGATCATTATATATTTGGAAACAAACTATTACTTTTAATGAATCATCACTATAGATAAAAAATTCACCATTCCTAGAAGGTAGGGCCAAAACTGGATCATTTACCAATCTTTTTTTCAGCTCTTAAAAACAATCTTCACATTCATTTATTCAGATAAATTTATATCCATAATGTGTTAACTTATTTAATGGGATAGATAACTGAGAAAAGATTTCAAAAAAAATATTAATAACCCACTAATCTAGGAAAAACACGAATCTCTATTATATTGGTAGGTCTTTTCCACTCTCCCATAACTTTGGTTTTAGAAGGGTCAATAGTTATTCCATTTTTAGAAACAATATAACCAAGGAAAGAAATTTTTTGCAACCAAAATTCACTTTTACTAAACATTCCATTAAATTTATTTTCTTTTAAGGTTTACAAAACAATCCTTAAGTGACTTTCATGTTCATTATGGATTTTATAATATACCAAAACATCATCTATAAACACAACCAAAAACTAATCCAAAATTGATTAAATACTCCATTCATGTGATTCATAAATACAAAAGGTGCATTAGATAACCCAAAGGGAATAACTACAAACTCATAATGCCCATATCTCA
Source organism: Viscum album (assembly GCA_963277665.1). NCBI lineage: Eukaryota > Viridiplantae > Streptophyta > Magnoliopsida > Santalales > Viscaceae > Viscum > Viscum album. The sequence continues at coordinate 2,003,921,816 of OY728145.1, read as the reverse complement.
CTCATAAATCTATCTTTGGAATGTCATCCTTGTTTCGTTCTGGTTTTCGGCCACGAAACGCCCAACGGCTCCATATCCAATGATTGATGGACTTGATTTCCAAAGGTAGGCATTCGCCGGATGGTTTGACCAATGACTCTTAAGAACTCACATTGGTTGAGATGATGGAAAGTCGGGCTCATCACACCCTTATTGGGGTGGAATTGTTGCCTGTTATGGGACTCTCTTATAGATTTAAGACGTATTCATATGTTCGCAAATCTTTGGTTTATACCCAAACATAGTATCCACGGATTTAACCTTTGTGGGAAATGGTCAACTGGATGCAGAGGTTCAGAATCATTTATGCCCGAGGTTTACCATCCCTAGTTGGATTAATGACCCCGAAGGTTTGTAACTCGCTTGAGGCGACACTAGGGGTGGCGCGGTGAACCGATATGGAGATGATCAGATCGACCGGTTGTTGGGCTTGAACCTCAGGGAGGCTTCCTACAGACCCTGCTTAGGAGGTAGGGATCAAATTCCACGTTGTTCGTATATACAGTTTAACATTATGCTGGATGAGGGAGGAACCCGGCGTGAAGAAACGACCGAGTGGTGGGCTTGAACCTCGGGGTGACTTCCTACGTACCATGCTTTGGCATGGATCAAAGTCCCCGGAGTTCGCTTTGGCTTGGGGCTTACACTCTGGGGAGGACCAGAATGATGGATTGGGGCTTAAACTCTGAGGAGGCCCAAAATGATGGATTGGGGCTTACACTCTGAGGAGGACCAAGGTATGATGTCATGGTCGATGCTTACTCTAAGCCCATGTGAGTCATGCTCGGTGTGAGAAAAAAGAGGCAGCTGGGACCAGAGGATCACATCGCGAAAGGTGCGTCCGTGAGAAGCGGAGTGGGGATTACGCATGGAGTGGACTAGGATGATTAATTGGGGATTACACTCTGAGGAGGCCCAGAGGGTCGGGGATTACTCCGAGATGGATGCCCGGGGCGATGAAGCCTAGTAGTAGAGGGAAAGGGTGTCCTCTTGTGCCCATCTCCTCTCTTGTAGTGCATGAGGAATTCCTTCTGATGGTTGTTTTACCATCTCCGAGAAACCCTCATCAAGTGGAGGGGAAAAAAGGGATTCCTGAGCTCAGGATTCACATTACCGTGGGAATGTGAACCCAGGAATGCTTCAGGAATCTGTTCAAGGGTCGGGGCAACCCCTTTACCCCTATTTACCGTGGGTATGTGAACTCAAAATGGCAAGCTGATTCACCTGAAAGTTACACCATGCAGATCTAGTTGATCCGTTGGAGGCCTTGGATCGGGGTCGATGAATAGGCCAATGAGGGAATCATGAGGACTTAGCTGGATCGAAAAGATTTTACCTGCCTATGGAAATGAGAACACCGAAGTATTTGACGAGCCACCGAGAGGTTTGGGTGGTGGTGCCCTTCGCGCAGGGAATTTCCATGCTGCTGGAGAAGCCGTCCACGATCCAAGGTATTCCGCAGACTGATTGGCGTCCCGCGAACCGGAGTTGTTCGCGGCTTTGTGTACAATCTACGATCCAGGGTGGTTCACGGCTTTGGGTTCAATCTGAAAACCAGGGTGGTTCATGGAGGGTTCCAGGTAGGCATCAGCGGCCAAGGGCGGCGCTGATCTGGGGCTCGTCGGTCGGGGCTTCGCCCGTATATGAGAGTGCTACACAGTACGACGGATGGTAAAAGAGTCATAAATTCCCTGGTCCGTAGGGAATTCATCCACGGAGGGGGTATGGTTCGCGGTTCTCTATTTTCATTATTTTTAGGTTCGCGGTTCACCAAATTATTTTGCATTTTCCAATTCCTTGTTAATTCGTATACCTTCTGTGGTTCGAGGATGTGAATTTCACTATTTGTGAAATCTGAAGACTTCAACCAATCTCCTTCCAAATCTCCAATCCCTCCGAATCCAATTCCAGTTCTCCGATCTCCCCCTTCTTTTATTTCCTGATTAGTCCCCTTTTATAGAGTGGGGAAAGGGATGTATCTGTGGCCATACGACACCTTTTGCAGAGTCCCATAACCAAATACCAGGTTCACAGCTGACCTGGTCAATCCGCGATTCGCAGAGGGTATTGAACGCTTCCGCCTCCCCACGCGAGGCGAACTCAGGGAGTGCTCCGCAGCTGCGGAGGGTTCCACCTCCATTCTGCAAACGACAGCAGGTGCGACCTGAACTGGTCGACGCGATCCGTAGATGGGGCAGTTTGTTACGGTGAATCAGACTGGCACCCATCCTGACTCGTGACCGCGGAGGCTCTCTGCCTCCATTTCGCGAATGACAATGGTTCGCGGAGGGGGGTGCCTCGCGGGGCCTGGCCACATTGTGCTTCCATGGGACCGGTTCGTGGACCGGTCCTGTTTGTGTCTCTTATTTGATTATTTTCCCCAATTCTTAGGTGATTTGGGTAGAATCTCCTTTATGGACTTTTCAGGACCCTACAAATGCCCCCATTGGAATGGGGTCCGATCGGAACGAAGAGGAGGCCATTCCGATGCAGAGTGGTCCTGAAACTGGTAGAAAGGTGGACCCGGTAGGGGACCACACCTATAAATATGGGGATCCCTTCATTTGTCATTTACCAAATTCCTCAAGAAACCAGAGCTCCTTCGGCTCCACGTGTTTTCTCCTTCACGAAGTGCCTTGTCTGCGAACCGGCAGTGACCTCCACGAACCATTCCTTCTTCGCAGTCGCCTTCATCCGCTGACCAACTTCCCAATCGCGAACCATTACTATTAACTAATTAAAAAGTAAGTGATGATGGGCTGCGAAGGAACTTGCTTCACGGTTTCAATGCTCCTCGGACTAAAAATCTCTCGAAATATAAAAAGTGCCTGAGTCTGAATAAACCCGGGATTGAAATTCCACAGAGCAACTTGGTTCGCGGTTTCCTGGCCAATGCTTCATGGTCCAAGGCTTCGCTGACTGATTTCGCGAAGGGCTGGTTTGTGGGATGATGTCATCACGAACCATCCTCCATGGCCTCCTTGTGGATATTGATTGTGAAGGACCTTTAACCATTCATTTGATTGTTTTTGTCCAGACCTTTATTCTGTACTAACCAATTGTTGCCTCCTACTGTGCAGGGAGAAAATATGGATCCCTCTCAGTCTGCGCCGAGGCCTATTGCAGAGCTGCTCCCAATTTCTGATCAATGCTTGAAGTACATGGCTAACTCTGTTCAAGATGGAGTCTTTCATTCCCTACCGTCTTCCTTCCTTGCTGACCGGCTCTCCAAATCACAGCAAGAGTAGCCTTTCTCGAATGGCCGTTCCGCCTATGTGTTCGGTTTTTTGTCCGATACACTGATTTCGGAACCGTCCCGTGATAACAATCCTAAATCATGGATATTTACTGCCACTATCCCTTAGTTTGTGATACCTGCCGGCGGGCGGCCTGCCTCAAGGGGTACAGCTGTCGGATCTGTGTTGAATCACTTTCTAGTATCTCTGACAGGAGAACCACTTCAATAGGAAGGAACAATCCACTACTATCAGACTATTTCTCGCAATGCCATGGTAAGCGACCAGTATGACTGGCCGGCGAATCGGGACCTCCGACCGGGAGGAGCATTTAAGTCACTGGATTGGGGGTGGGCCGTCTGGGTTCGCCAGAGCTGCACAGAATTTGGGGTAGAGTTGTGAGCCTTAGGATTGTATGAAGCTGCCTGGGTGTCCCAAACCTACACACACCGGCCTCAAGCCCTTGCTAAGCAACTTATGATTCGATGGAGCCCAGACACCAACACCTTCCATCTGGTCCATGGGGAAGTGGGCATTAGTCTATGTGACGTCTTTCAGATTTCGGGGGTCCCTATCATTGGGAGTATGTATGACGAGTTCCTGCCTCCTTCGTCTGTGTGGGATAATGAAGAGAGGACTCCCCTCCTAGTGAATCATCTTATTAAACAGGCTCGGAAGCACTCAAAGGATACGTCTCCAAAACAACTCGTCCCATACCGTGAATGGGTCAAGGATTTTGTGAGAGAGAATAAATCTAACGAATCAGCGGCTGTCCCTCGCAGGCCCACGACTTGCCCTATGATGGAGTCCTGTAAACATAGGGGAAGCTATTGGCTTATTTTTGAGCAAGGCGACTTTCGCGGCTAGGGCTGGGAGCTTATTCCGGATGTCGATTGATTGCTCCGCCTGGAAGCTTTTCTGGCCATGTTCTTAAGTGGCTGGTTATTACCCATATGTGAGGCTAGTGGTGTGCGGGTCACCACTTTTGTCATGGCGGCACAATTGGCTACTGGTAACATTATCAACCTAGCCATCCCAATACTGGCCAGGATTTACCAGATGTTTGGTAACATTACTGATGGGAGCCGACCAAATCGAGTGGCCAGCCCTTTCCAAATTCTATGTGGATGGTTGAGCGTACACATCAAGAACTGCTATACTTTCATCAACCCTCTTCAAATTCCGGGCACCACATTCTGACCATACTTGCAACTGACGAGTGGGGTTATGCCCGAAGAGTGGGTATCCCAAGAGAAGGATAGTCAACAGACTGCTTCGAACAAGCATCTGCTATCATGTCGAATCTCGAATTATGACCATTTCAATTTTCATCTGTTCTCTTCCCCGACTGGTGCAATTTTGAACACCAGAACATAAGATTTTAGCAAGCGGGGCTACCTCCTCTCCCTCTGAGAGGGTATTCTGGTGGCTCGCATCGGTGGAGAACTGATCTGCGAGAGGTACGTACCATGCTGATTTGGGCGTCAATTTGATTGTTTCCAAGAACAGTGTCCCCCCCCCCCCCGCACTCAATGGTTCTCGCAAGAACCTTCATTTAATGGCGTCCAGACAATTGTGGTTAATGTTTACCTGGGAGGATACCAGCTGTGAGGTTATGACCCCCATGCTTGCGGACTCCTTGCCTTTCTTATCTAAGCATTATACTGACTCCTGGGTATAATCCTACCCAAATGGCCAGCTAGGGACATTGGTGCCCACCATCTCAAGTCTCAATCCATCAAAGGGAAAAAGGAAGCGAAAGGAGGATGGCGCTCCAACTAGGCCGGGAAAAATCCTTCGTCACCCTGCTGGTCCTGTGCATCCAAGGAAGATCTTGACAGACATAGGTCTATCTTCTCATTCCCTTGAGGCTTCCCAGAGGGGGGTAGTTATTCCCACTGATGCTGCCTTTCCGACGGCTTGGGGCCAATGGGATGAATTCAAGGCCCGATCAGCCTTTTGCAGCCAGTACCCTTGTCCTCTATGGAAATATCTTTAGGAATCAAAGGTATCTTTTGACGGGCTGGGCTATATATCGGCTCCCGCTGACATTCTTTATGAGGTGGACCCCGAGAGGGTCATTCGATATCTCCGCGACCTTGAGGTCTATATTTACACGCGCCAAGGTCACGCAGTATTAACCCACTGATTCCAGGCCATGCTGCATCCGGTGACTGATGAAGAGGGGGAAGGAAGTGACAATTCTTCAAGGGGAAATGATTTTGATGATCTCCCCGTCATGGATGAAGCCAGGGAATTCCCCTCCCTACCCGTGAGGTCCCGTCCGCAGGTATCCCCAGAGAGTTCTAGGGTAGCGGCGAGATTCACAACACAAATACGGCCATTGGCACCCTTATGAGCCTCTATCTCCGCTCGACCATCTCAGGTTGATCCTCCCCGATCAGCGATTCACGCCCTGGCCACATTCCTGGAGGCTTGGAGGATTTGGGAAGACCTGAGGGTCAGTTGTTCGGACGAAGATGTTTGGGCGTTTCTTCAAACCAGCCTTCTTAAACTTCCGGGCATTGGGATGGTCCTCGCTCCACCCCACATGCTGTTGGAGGAGGATTTGGATGAAATAGTCGCCTCATTAAAAGAGATGGATGCGTACATTCATTCACTCCAGAATCGTCTCTATGGGATCATCTGGGTGTCTATGATGATTAGACGTTACGAATCATCCGACCCTGAAGAAGAGGTTTCTCTGCTTGCCCATTCTGACTTTTTCCATCATTTATAGTGGAGGTTCTATGGTTCCTTCCCTTTCATGTAGGGTGCTGAAGAATTTCAGGGAGTAATTCATTCTCCGGAGTATACCCCTTGTGGTATTGCGGTAGGGGAGCATGAGATTTCACCTACATGGGTCGGTGAGGAAGGGTCCCCTGGCATAGATGAGCTCATGGAAGCGGTCATCGCAGACTCAGGTAGGGTTTTTCCTCCTCCCGCTCCTTCCAGAATTCTAGGCGAACTGTCCCCTGGGAAAATCCAGAGACAGCGACATGCATTCCATTTATCGGAACGACTCAAATAGGGAACATCGGGTAATCATGACTTCCTGTTTGCTCAATCACTAACTTGCATTCTTAGACTCCACCGGTCGTTAACTGTTTGACGTGTGGTGTAGGGACAATTGGGGGTCTGGCTGTGGCTGACCAAGCGGTTCTGCCTTTTGCCTCCTTGTCGTATGAGGAATCACTCATAACCACACCCGGGCGTGACGAGATGGTGAGCCTTGCCATAGGGGCCAGCAATATGGATGCTCTAATCCGACCTTCACTAGTCAGAGATATGCCAGAGGAGGAACTGCTAGTATCTAAAACCACTGCTGATCAGATAACCTTTTCAATTGCGGAGGATGACGGGGCGCCCGTGATCACTGTGGGGCCTCCTGATCTGACGGAGCCAACCGCCCCAGGCCCAACGGATCCCATGATGATGGAGGAAGAGCCTTACATTAATCCAGTTGCTAGAAACCTGGAGCGGGCCATTATCTTGTTCACCGGGGGAGTGATTCCTTAGAGCTTGGTTTCCGTAGGCGACCATTTGGGGACGACTTTGGAGACTGCTGGCCTTAGGCACGGCCTTAGGTCCTGGACCCCTCTGGGGGCTCCCCGGATTCCCTTGCCTATCAAAGATGTGGCATCCTCTTCGAGTGGATATCGTGGCAGTACAGAGCTTGTGGATGTTGATGCCTCTTTGATTAGGAATAAGTTCCTTATTCTCCTACAACTAACTCCTTTTTCTTCCCTTTTATAATTAGGGGTACTCATCTGTCTTATTGACTTTCGGGATTCAGGACCATAACCTCTGGTGCTGACAATTGTGTCGCCAATTAGGGGCGAAGCTATCGCAGTGCCAGGGTTTGCGGGTGAGGCCGCCTTAGGTCCCTTCATGGGGATGTTTATCCTTGAATATGTTTCTTCATCAGGGAGTGACTTTGAGCTCGATCAACAAGTCCTCTCCAGCCTTCGTCTAACTCGCTAAAGGGCTTAGGAGAAAATTTGGAGAATAATCTCTCAAATTCCATTGGTCGAGATGCCGACCAAATTACCGAGCCTGCGTATTTTTTTATGTTGCTGGGATTTGATAGCTTTGACTATCATTGGGTTTATGACATAGTCAAGAAGGTAGTCGCTGATCGGGAGAGGCTAGGTGATTTCGAATCTCTCCATTCCGCTACCCAATATGAAGCCTACCTTTCCGCAACTCGACAGCTCTGCCTAACATAGGCTCATGACCATGTCGGGGTCGTCACGAGGCTTCTGAGAGAAGTTATTAAGCAGTTTTCTCACCTAGAGGTGCTGAGGACTGAGATACGGCGGATGCAGTAGGAAGAGGCCAACGTCACCGCCATGATCAGAGAAGGGGAGCAGCAGATGGAGGAGGAAATGAGGGCAAGCACAAAGGCGGCCTAGGAGGCAGAAGAATTGTGGGCTGGTGCAGAAGCTGAGACAGCTTTAATGCATAATCTCTCTCAGACAATCGAGAATTCTCACTAGCACATGATGAAGCTTTGTGAATCCGCCAAAAAACTCCTGTAATCACTTTTCGCACTAGGGGAGGCTTCGGATCGTGGATTCCCTTCTTACCCACTTTGTTATGGAACAAAGAAACATTTCCCCTTAGTGCTCTTGTCACCTTTTCCTATGATAGAAAATATTTGGTGTGATTGCTTCATTTGTTAACTCCCTAAACATAGAATAATCTGAATCCATGACTAAAAATAAATCAAGCTCTAACTTTTTCCTGGACCATGGGGCCCAGTGAGCATAGTCTGACTATTGCTAGATTTTTATAGGAAAACCCCAAAATTGTTTTGTCTTTTTCTTTTAATGCCCTGATTTTGCCTGGGCCCATTTAATGTGGACCCAGCGGGTATAACCCGACTTTTTCTTAGGTCTCCCTTTTCGGGTTTTTGGCCTAACAGGCTTTGTGCCTCTTTCTTTTGTGAGCAGTTTAAAGTCCCGCCATCAAGACTATCACTACTGATGTTTTAGGTCGAATAGATTTGAACAAATATGGTGGGGCGAGGGCCCCAATGGGGTCAACTGATTAAAAGGTATCTCAATACTCTTCCGACACACGTGGGGGAAAACATGTTTGGACGACATGCCGGGCATGTATCAAGGAACGGGAGACACATCACCATACAGAGGTAGGAAGATCATTGCCTAAGGAAGTCTTGTCTTTGTTAGATGGGCCAGGGGCGATCAATATACAGAGCCGTTGAGGGAATGGTATGCATAGTCATGAAAAGGTGTCCTTAAGTCAAAGACTTTCCCATTTTTGATGGCCAGGGGACTTCATGGAAGTCCGGATTATGGGAACCACAATGGGTGGCATGGAAAATTATGAAAACCACCAGGGGTTCCTCAAAAGGGAAGTGTGACATCTGAAAGGGTTTTGGGAACATCCGTACTAATCAGGAGTGTGGTCCGGAGACCACCTCCCTACGCATTTAGTTAGCATAAGGGATGGTTGAGGCTTGACGTAGTTTAAAGTCATGTAGTTGGGACATCATTTAAAATGGAATGACTTCTCCTAGTTCTCAGTTATCTTGTCAAAAATGTTCCACCATATTGAGGAAGGGTTGTGGAAGAAGTTGGTAAACTACGACTCATAGGGTTTCCGGATCCTAAGATAGAAATGGGGGCTCAGAGGCCAAGATGCGTACAGACAGAAGCATTGCCTAAGGAAATCTTTCCATTGGTAGATGGGTCAGGGGAGATCAATATGCAGAGCCGCTGAGGGCATGGTATGCATAGTCGCACAAAGGTGTCCTTAAGTAAAAGACTATCCACTTCTGATAGCTGAGCAACTTCGGGGAAGATGCGATTTGGGACCACCAGGGGTGGCTTATGAGAGTTAAGATTTTTCTGAGTACAGAGTATGGATTTTGATGAGAGGGTGCCTAAATACGGGGGAAATATCTTAACTGAACTTCCCGAGAATGGGTGAAGTAATTCTTTCTCACACTGGTGCGAGGTGGTGGTTCGTGCAGGTCTGACCAGTGCACTGAAGGATAGAGAAAAGGCTTATGTTTCTCATTGAACCCATGATGAATATGACCGTGTAGTTTATCGTCATGCGGTTGAGACATAATCCGTGCAGTTTAGCATCATGCGGTGGGGACGAGAGGCATTTTTGAAGGTTGATGTGCAGTTTATCGCCGTGCAGTGAGGACGAGGGGTATTTTTGAAAAGGATTCCCTTCATCAGAATGCAACTAGTTTTGAATACCTCAACATGCTCCAGACGTTGGGGTGGGTTTGATTGGTGTAAATCATGGTTCCGAGGCTTATTGGATCAGGCGTGATGATATGGGGGCTCTGAGGCCAGTAAGCGTACGGAGCTAGGAAGAGTGTCGCCTGTGGAAATCTTACCTTTGGTAGATGGGCCAGGGGATATCAATATGCAGAGCCGCTGAGGGCATGGTATGCATAGTCGTACAAAGGTGTCCATGGGTCGATGACTTTCCACTTTCAATGGACATGAATGGTTATGAGGATCCGCAATTATCAGGGCCACGAAGTCTGTCATTTGGCAGGAGAATGCCTTGACATGTCGGGGATATCTATCCTTGGTTGCTTGTTGAGTTTCAAAGAGCCCACTGCGCTGATATTTTATTTTTATTTCGTGCGTGTGGGTGTGCCTTCATTCCACACATTTTAACATCATATGGTAAGGAAGAGGTACTCCTAGTTTATCGGCCATAGAGCTCGGACCATTGGGTGACTATTACTGCAGTCACTTGGAGGATAACTGAGTCAGCATGTTCTGATATACTTGGAACAAGGTGGGGGATGAAGGTCATAAACTGCAACTTTGAACATTCCCAGATGAGGAGGTATGGCATGGGGGATCTGAGGCCGGTTGGCGTACGGAGCTAGGAAGGGCACCACCTGAGGAAATAATTCCTTTGATGGATGAGCCAGGGGCTATCATTATGTAGAGCCGCTGAGGGCATGGTATGCATAGTCGTACAAAGGTGTCCCCGGGTCGATCACTTTCTACTTCCGATGGCCATGAATGGTTATGAAAATCCGTGATTGCTCACAGTGAAGAGTTCGGCACATGGGGATAATGGTGTCCGAGTATACAAGAAACATCTTCATCGCAATTTTCTGTTGAGTCAAGGAAGCCTAGTCCTAGCTTTATGTTTGTTAATGCAGGTCGCTATGTGAACCACTGACAGACACATAGGCTAGCCAGATAGGGATACCCTGGAAATGCCTGGATGTGAAAAGGGGAATAAACTTGTCATCCACTTCCCCATAAACTTCTGGATCAGGAGGTATGGTATGGGGGCTCTGAGGCTGGTAAGCATACAGAGCTAGGAAGAGTGTCTCCTGTGGAAATCATGCCTTTGGTAGATGAGCCAGGGGCTATCATTATGCAGAGCTGCTGAGGGCATGGTATGCGTAGTCATGCAAAGGTGTCCACAGGTCGATGACTTTCCACTTATGATGTCCATGAGTGGTTATGAAGATCGATAATTATCCGGGTCGTGGAGTCTGATGTATGGAAAGGATGCATCCCAAATGTGCAAGAAGTATCTCCATCTCGTATCACCATGTGTCTTGGGGGGGTCACGATGAAGTCCGTGCGGTTTAGCATCATGCGGTGAGGATGAAGTCCGTGCAGTTTAACGTCATGCGGTGAGGATGAAGTCTGTGCAGCTTAATGTCATGCGGTGAGGACGAAGTCCGTGCAGTTTAACGTTGTATGGTGAGGAAAAAGTATACACCCCGTGTAGGTTTGGTCCATATACAGAGGAAGGGGAATTTCTAACATAATCATCTGTGCAGTTTAACGTCGTGCGTCAAGGATGAAAAAAATACTCCTCTTGTAGTTCTAGTACATACACGAGGAAAATGGAGCATTTTTAAATCTTGTTATCCATGCAGTTTTACGTCATGCGGTAAGGACGAGAAGTACACCCCATGCCGGTTTGGTTCGTACAAGGGGGGGAAGGGAATTTTTTTTATTCAGGGGGCTGGGCTAGGATGGGGAACCTTGGCGTCACTACGTATCTTGCGAGGGCAGGAATCAATCCGCACATAGTTCTCTGAAATCTGTACAGTGTGGTGAGGATGAGGTCCATACAGTTTAACATCATGTGGTTAGGGTAGTGGGTATTATTGGATTCCATGTAGTTTAACGTCATGCGGTGAGGACGTGAATACACCCCGTTCAAGTCTGGTCTGTACACGGGGGAATGAAGGCATTTATTAGGGAGTGGTTGGGCCAGGATAGAGGATCCCGGTGTCACTGCGTATCCTTCGAGGGTAGGAATCAAGCGTACATTGTTTTTTGAAATCCGTGCAGTTTAACGTCATGTGGTGAGGATGAGGTCCATACAGTTTAACGTCATGTGGTTAGGACATGGGGTATTGTTGGATTCCATGCAGTTTAATCATCATGCAGTGAGGACTTGAATAGACCCCATGCAAGTCTGGTCCGTACACAGGGGAATGGAGGCATTTATTAGGGAGTGGCTAGACCAGGATAGGGGATCCTGGTGTCACTACGTATCCTGCGAGGGCAGGAATCAAGCTGTACGTAGTTATCTGAAATCCGTACAGTTTAACATCGTGTGGTGAGGAAGAGGTCCATACAGTTTAACATCATGTGGTTAGTATGGGGGGTATTATTGGATTCCATACAGTTTAATCGTTATGCGGTGAGGACGTGAATACACCCCGTGCAAGTCTGGTCCATACACGGGGGAATGAAGGCATTTATTAGGGAGTGGTTGGGCCAGGATAGGGGATCCCGGTGTCACTACGTATCCTGTGAGGGCAGGAATCAATCCGTACATAGTTATCTGAAATCCGTACAGTTTAACATCGTGTGGTGAGGATGAGGTCCATATAGTTTAACGTCATGTGGTTAGGACAGGGGGTATTATTGGATTCCATGCAGTTTAACGTTATATGGTGAGGACGTGAATACACCTCATGAAAGTCTAGTCCGTACAGAGGGGAATGGGCATTTTTGTTTTTCCTTTTGAGGTGGCTGGGCCAAGATGTGGAATTATTGTGTCAGTACGTATCCTGTGAGGGTAGGAATCAAGCCTCATGTAGTTCTCTGAAATCCGTACAGTTTAATGTCGTGTGGTGAGGATGAGGTCCATACAGTTTAATGTAATGTGGTTAGGATGAGGGGTATTATTGGATTCCATGCAGTTTAATCGTCATGTGGTGAGGACGTGAATACACCCCATGCAAGTCTGGTCCGTACACGGGGGAATTGGCATTTTGGTTTTTCCTTTTGAGGTGGTTGGGCGAGGGTGTGGAATTCCAGCGTCACTACGTATCCTGCGAGTAGAGGAATCAATCCTCACGTAGTTATCTAAAAGATGATACACCCTGTGCAGGTTTGGTCCGTATGCAGGGGAAGATGGAGTTTTAAAATCACGATGTCCGTGCCATTTAACATCATGCAGTGAGGATGAAATACTCTTAGTTTAAGGTCATAGAGTTTGGACTGTTGAGTGCTTGGCAGTTTAACGTCATGCCGCTCGGATTAACTCCGTGCATTTTAACGTCATGTGGTAAGGACGTAGGTGACCCATCGTGAAAAGGGAAAAGAAAAAAAGAAGGGAAGTTCTGTGCAATTTAACGTCGTGCGGTGAGGATGAGGAATACACCCCATGCAGGTATGGTCCGTACACGGGGGTGAGGGAGCATTCTTGACTCTTATTATCCATGTAGTTTAATGTCGTACTGTAATGAAGAAGTCTCCTTTGGTTCTATGTGAAATACTTCTTGAGGAATATCGCATTTGTAGGAGCGGTTGTAAATTGTCCGTCCATAGAGATCAGGGTATATGCTCCATTGGAGTAGACCTGGTGTACAACGTATGGTCCCTCCAATTTGGGCTCCAACTTTGGAGGCTTCCTTCCAGGTATCATTGGGGTCCAGAGGAACAACAATAATTCTCCTTCCAAGAAAGACTAGAGGCGGACCTTTTTGTTGAAGGCTCCTGCGATCTGATTCTGGTACACTTCCAAGTGGTGCAGAGTGTGATGCCGCTTCTCTTCTAGATGTTACAATTCACCTAGCCGCTTTTCTGACTGCTCATCATCAGATAATTGATCACAGATGGCAACACGGAGTGAGGGAAGTCGGAGTTCAATGGGCAGAACCGCCTCTGTGCCATACACCAATGAGTATGGGGTAGACTGAGTAGCGGTGCAGATTGTGGTTCGATAAGCCCAAAATTCATGGAGGAGTTTATCCATCCATTACTTCTTGTCATTTTCCACCATTTTCTAGAGGATGTTGGACTAGGTCTTGTTGAAATCTTCTATCTGTCCATTGGCCACTGCATGGTAGCGGGATGAGTGGCTAGCCTTGATACCATACTAGTGGTATAGCTTTTCCAACTCATTAGAGTAGAAATTGGTGCCTTTGTCCATCAGTATAGTATGAGGGACACCAAATCTGGTGATGATAATGGCCTTCATGAAGCTAACAATATTTCTTGCCCTGACTACCTAGAGGGGTACGACTTCTACCCATTTAGAAAAGAAGTCGATTGCCGTGAGGACATACTTTAGCTATTTGGCTATGGCGGGAGGATATGGTCCCACGACGTCCATCCCCCAGACGACAAACATCCAGGAGTACTTAGCTTAATGAAGTAACTCCGGGGGCTGGTGTATGAAGATGGCATGAATCTGACATGAGTGGCATTTTTCGGTAAAACGCTCGCAGTCTCGTGCCATTGTAGGCTAGTAGTACCCAAGCCTTCGAACCTGATGGGAATGCTTGGTTCCCAGTTGATGTGCTCCACAGGCTCCTGCATGTACTTTAGTCATGACGAAGATGGTTTCTTCTCCGTCAATGCATCTGAGGATCACTCCATCGAGGCCTCATTTGTAGAGGACCTATTGCTGACCCGTGCCACCATATAGGAAAAAATTGATTGCCCTTCTCCGTATTTTCTCTTGTTCATCCCTGTCTGATGGAAGCTCTCCCCGTTGAAGGTAGTTCGTGATGGGGATCATCCAGCTGGTGGTAGGAGCATATGGCTTGGGGACATGAATGAATTCATGGATTTCTTCCGTCTTAGCTTGAACAAATGGAAATACCATTCGATGGTGAGCAATATTGATGATCGTTTCATCTCGGTTAGGGTCGGCTAGGGCTATGGCCGCATTGGATAATGCATCAGCCCGAGCGTTCTGGGACCGGGGAATATAAGTCAATGTTGGTCCTATGGAGAACTCGATCATTAGCCCTCGGACATGGTCAAACAAGGGGATCCGCTCCTTTTTGATAGCATAGTCACCGTTGATATGCTTGATGACCAGCTTTGAGTCACCTTTTACGTTAAGGTCTTGTACTTGTGCCTGGAGTGCGAGCTCCAACCCTACAATGAGGGCTTGATATTCCGCTTCATTTTTTGTACATCCCTCTGACAGGAGGAAGGAATACGGAAAAACTTCCTTCTATGGGGACACAAGTATTACCCCCATGCCCACTTTGTTGAATCTGGGTTCTTCCATCCTCTTCCCGGTGGGGCTTCGAGATAAGCCGTCAAAGTACATTTCCTATGCTGGGAACTCCTCTTGGACCAAGAAGATATCTTCATCAGGTAGTTCAGCATCCGATGTAGTGGTCTGTCACGAACCAAATCTGGTCGCCGCCCAAACCGGCACCAAACCCAGCCCGTGACATGACCCGAAGGGCGTTCCCTATCCCCACGGGCTGGAACAAGTGCCCGGGTATCATTTATCTAGGTTTGGGAACGATTTACCCGAATATGAAGTCATAAACCATTAAAAACAATCAATAAACTGAATCTGAAAATTTACACCAAATGATGTTTAAACAAAAACCAGAACTGAATACATAGGTTTAGAGTCAATACAAAAGGTCCAAAGACACAATGGAACAGAAACAAAACAGCCCCATGGACTCCACATGACATGGGGTCATCACCCCCAAGTCGTCTCCACTACTCCGCCCCAAGGATGAGGACTAACACCCTGAACCGCCATCACCCTTAGCCTTTCCTTTGCCTGGGTCAAAAAAAAGGTCTACTTACACCCAAGGGGTGTAAGTAGGGTGTGAGCCTAAGCCCAATAGGATACTACCCTATGATTCCAAGGTGCATGCAATACAAGGTGAAAAAGAAAACAGTTTTAATATGCAATTAAAAGCGGTGAAAAATTCCACAAAATGAAACTTTTAATTGAAAACATTTTTCAAGATAAAACTTTCAGAATGTTAACACATTTAAATAGGAATATTAGATACTGCATTATAATTCCAAAGACACCCAAAAACAAGGGAAAATACCACAAATCCACTGAGCAACAAAGCCGGGAACACCCCTAGGCACTAGATAGTCTCAGGCCCCATGTACCTCGTACCTCAGTGTAATGTAACTATAGTAAAATCCTTTCTCGTGCACGAGCCACTAGTAGGGAACATACCCATAACCTAGTGGTCCCCAATCATCATCCACATAGTTTAGTTAGAGTTGTCGTTATCCAAATTCTAAGTGAAACAGGGACAAAACCCATCCGGTCCACTAGCCGTACTAGTACAAATCCGCCCCACCTAGGTACCCGGGCTTCCCCCTTTGTGCTCAAACAATTTCAGGATTTAACACACATCCATTTCAATGTAAAACACCACTAATGGTCACATACACCAAATACAGTAGCTATCTCATTTTCTACCACTTAAAACACACAACAAACTCTTTGAATTTGAATAAATCAATTTCACAAAATCTCGTGTAGTTTTGCACACAAAACCCCTTAAGAAACCCACTTGTACACGATGTTTACAATTTTAAGTTACCAAAATAGTAAAGGCAGCCCAATAAATATCAATTAAAACAACAAATCAATTTTTTGGGCACCCTCATGTTAAACAAGAAGTGTTCTCTTTGTAAAACCTTCATTTTCACACAAAAGTGGAACCAAAACTTCACTTTCTTTACAAGAACAATTAAAACTCATTATTTGCAGCAATTACCAGAGAGGATAAACATTATAAACAGTATTTTATGCCTTATTACAGATCAATAAAAACAACTAAGTATTTATAGGGCATCCCCAAATAAACAAACAAAACACTTCTTTGGAAAACCCCCAATTTCACACCAAATTGGCATTTTAAATTCAATTGCAATGGAAACATCATTAGAACCAATTTTTGTAGCAATAATAAAATTATATAAATCTAAAAATATGATAAATACAGCATGCTAATACAAAAATATTGCATCAACATTGGAATCACCTACCAAATCAAATGAAACCATTGAATCCTTTGTGCGAAAACACAAACACACCACCGCCGCACCTCAAGAAGGGTAGATCAAACCTAAAAATAGAAAATTGGACCAATAAAACCCAAGGTTAAACCTTAGGTTCGAACCCCTACCCACTGGTCATTGTTCACTTCAATAAAAAGGGAGGAAACCCTAATCAATTTGAAAGGGGAAAAGAAATGGACAAACTTACTTGAGAAATCTAGAATGAATCTCCCCAAAACACTAGTATCTGAAATTTACAATGGCCAAAACTCAGGGGATGGTCTCACAAGAATTATTAGGTCATTTAGGAATTGGAATGGAGGGAAAATATTAAGAATAGAAGGAGTTATGAAAGGATCAATTTACCTCTCCAAAATCTGGACGATTTCTGAAATCCAGAAAGTTTCGACTATTTTCGCGACTCTATCGAGCTCCAAATTGTGGTAGGAGGGAATGGGGTCGCGCCTGGGCTTCTTAGGGTCGATTGGGAGGTGGAATCACCGAAAATTCCATTTTAATTAATAAGATATTAATATATTAATGAAACAATTTAAAACAGGAAAATGGGCCTTCGGGTTGGCCCAATTCTCAAATAAAAACAACAATCCCCCATGCTTATGGATTTATAAAGGCACCAAATTTAAATTTGGGATTAATATATCAGGGGAGAAAAATTAGGAGTTGGAATGAGTCAAAAATATTAAAAATTGAAAAAGTTATAAATGAAACAAAATTTATTTTTAAATCTGGAATTGGGCTCACAGTTTGGCCCAATTCATGAAAACTCACCTATTCTCAATAAAACCTTTGGAAACCACCAAAACAAATCATGAGTGGAAAATAAATTTAAAATAACCCTAAAATAGGTTACGTACGTGACAATTCTCCCCACCTTGAAAACTTTCCGCCCCGTAAAGTTACAGCAAGGTCAAAGCAACAATCAAACCCAACTGAGAAACCAATAGGTACACCCTTGCCAGGTTTCACCCCCAAAGGTCAAAACACCTCTAGTGATCAATGATGGAAGGAATACTGTCACAAACCAATCTTAAACCACTTTCCTGAAACAATAAAGTACATTCAGGATTTATCCCAAATGAAAACTCCTCAAATACAATCTGAACAATACTCAATCAATTTACCCAAAAAAACAACAACATTGAACAAGGTTACACTTCCCTACTATAACTAAATCATTGGAAAATCTCCAATATCAATGTTTACCCAATGAATGTGTAGGTAGTTAGATATCTTCGAATGATAATACCTACTTCCCAGACAAGTCCAAAGAAAAAAAATTATGAGTTACTCGTATGAAGAGACACAAATGGGCTTCCCACCATAAGAGACAACTTAAATTGTTTTCCCGAGACAGAATCAAGACACTAATAGTGGGAGGCCCAAACATACTCTCTAGTAAAAGGGATATACTTCCATTAAATGTTTATGAAGGAATATTCATGAGAATCATAGTGGGTCTCCCCACCATAAGAACTGACCATCTTAACCGACCAGCATGGGCCGACACAGAAAGACCCAAAAAGAAATCAAAGATTTAGGAAGGGCGCAGGATTAGTCTGCATGGTTTGGGAAACTGTGCACTAACTATGAATATAATTCTTTCTACATGGATTCCTAGCACACGACCACTACTAAACGTGCACAAACTTTGTGGTCAACCATGACGAAACCATAGGTTTGAACTATTCCCATCTTTCATACTAAGGATAGGACTTTGTACAAGGGTTTAATTGGCCCTGGGATTTTCCCTGACTACGAGCCAGCTTCTCTCTGAGACCTATGGCTGGAGATCAAATGATTGAAGCATCTTCGGCCTCGTAGTTAATATTTGGAAACCCACTGAATGAGAATTCTTCTTTTCGGTGCCACCAAAAACTACACCGCAGTCCCAAATAAGTTTTCTAGACATAACACATTCCAAACTCACTTTACCTTATCCCGATATTTCACTGAAACAAGGGCTGAGAAGATACACACACATCACAACTTGTTTCTTCAGGTGAGAAACAATAGAAGTAAAGAACACCTACACTCACATTCCTCTAAAATAGATGATTTTGAAGTTTTTCCAAGGGAGACATTTGCCCAACATAACCGGGACTCTCAGAGGATTTCACTACTTTCACCTATATAGTCAATCAAGTACATGACATCATAAGGCATCACCAAACATGACCATTTCAACTGATATAAACAATTCATGGAGAGGGACCTTATACAACATCCCCAAACAACACACAATTCTAGAAAGTGGCCACAATATCCTATCGTGAACATATTTCCCACACCGGTGGTTTAACATGAATTAATGCATCAAAGAAACTTTGTAGAACCCAAGGGTCCTCTTAGACACCATCGAGACACTCATCCACACTTACAACCAAAGAACACTTCCACCTTCGACGAATCATGAAACTTTAGAAACTAAGGTTTCTTTCAACCTTCTACAATAACTTTACCACTACAAGAGGATCCAAAAATCAACTAAATGAATGGGTGTAGACTCAATCAACAATGATCGATAAAATATTCCTTATATTGATCAACTGGAGGATTTTCAAAAGGCGAAACAATATGGATTGCACTTCAGCTGTGCATTAACCCTTAATGGGGGCATACCTTATCCAATTAGAGAACCCAAGGACCCAACCAATCTGGTCCATTAGTCAAAACATGCCTCAAACCAGATCCAAACACATGAAGGGAACCACCGTAGAGGCATCCCAAAACATTTTTCAAAAGAGACCACTAATTGTCCCTACAACACAGCTCACCGACCAAACACAAACCCAAAACACAGTTCAAACAGGAGGGGTTCTTGGACTCAAAACATCCCACAACATCAACATTATCAAAAACCCATAATAAAAACTATAACAAACTACTCATCAATACATCATGTTTTTCTTTAAAACTATTTCTTTGAAAACAAACGGTTTTGCAGTAAGCGTATCCACCAATGGTACCCCATGGGCCTCACACATGCATGTTTTTGTGTCACACCGGGCACCCTCCTCATAACCATCCCAGCACTCATCCAGTCATGCCATAAACCATCCATCATCCCATATAACCCCATGCATGTGGTCACTCATGGAAATACCAAAGGGTAAAACAAAAATTCCTTCCACATTTCAAAAACAAAATGCTCAACCAACCCAACCTTTTTCTCAAAACTGCTAACAATGAGATCAAAATCCCAATTCACATCTTACAAAACATTTCATAAAGACACAAAAATTTGGAAAAGAACCCACATTCAAGATATTCATATCAATATCAAAACAACTCATCTCATTAAAACACCGTTTTATTATTTAGAAAACTCTATTGGAAACACTTTTCAAAAACAACTTTAATATAGATCCTTCTTTCAAAAGAGGTGTAAGCACACCATTTTACATTTCAAAACAATTATGAAAATTGAATTCCTCAATTTCATAAGCCAAAACATTCCCTCTTTATTTGAAAATCATTTCATAAAAACTTTACACTTATTAAAACCAAGTCACCAGAAAACCAAAGTGCCAGGATTTCAAAACTAAAGCACAAAACAATCCGAGAGGAAACTAGTTTCAATGGGTGACTTGGAAATATGGTTGGCAGCCATATTCCAATCACTTCACTGTCACAGAGAGTGTTTTAGGGAATATCCCCAGCTTCACATGGCTTGCCAGGCCCTGCGAGCTCACTGAGACCATTATCCCAACTCTCTTTTCATTTCCCCTAATCATCATCAAACCAAGAAAACCAAAGGAATTAGATAAATCCCGACTTCCCATGGTGACTCGAATCCTGTCATGAGGTGTGGTGATCAGGCACACTACCCATAACCGAACTACCAAGTCCCAACAATCGTAACTTTATACTATCCCGACTGTTCCCCAAATAACGTGACCCAAAGAGTTAACCAGAGCCACCTCTGATACCATTTTGTCACGAACCAAATCTGGTCGCCGCCCAAACCGGCACCAAACCCAGCCCGTGACATGACCCGAAGGGCGTTCCCTATCCCCACGGGCTGGCATAAGTGCCCGGGTATCATTTATCTAGGTTTGGGAACGATTTACCCGAATATGAAGTCATAAACCATTAAAAACAATCAATAAACTGAATCTGAAAATTTACACCAAATGATGTTTAAACAAAAACCAGAACTGAATACATAGGTTTAGATTCAATACAAAAGGTCCAAAGACACAATGGAACAGAAACAAAACAGCCCCATGGACTCCACATGACAAGGGGTCATCACCCCCAAGTCGTCTCCACTACTCCGCCCCAAGGATGAGGACTAACACCCTGAACCGCCATCACCCTTAGCCTTTCCTTTACCTGGGTCAAAAAAAAGGTCTAATTACACCCAAGGGGTGTAAGTAGGGTGTGAGCCTAAGCCCAATAGGATACCACCCTATGATTCCAAGGTGCATGCAATACAAGGTGAAAAAGAAAGCAGTTTTAATATGCAATTAAAAGCGGTGAAAAATTCCACAAAATGAAACTTTTAATTGAAAACATTTTTCAAGATAAAACTTTCAGAATGTTAACACATTTAAATAGGAATATTAGATACTGAATTATAATTCCAAAGACACCCAAAAACAAGGGCAAATACCACAAATCCACTGAGCAACAAAGCCTGGAACACCCCTAGGCACTAGATAGTCTCAGGCCCCATGTACCTTGTACCTCAGTGTAATGTAACCATAGTAAAATCCTTTCTCGTGCACGAGCCACCAGTAGGGAACATACCCATAACCTAGTGGTCCCCAATCATCATCCACATAGTTTAGTTAGAGTTGTCGTTATCCAAATGCTAAGTGAAACAGGGACAAAACCCATCCGGTCCACTAGCCGTACTAGTACAAATCCGCCCCACCTAGGTACCCGGGCTTCCCCCTTTGTGCTCAAACAATTTCAGGATTTAACACACATACATTTTAATGTAAAACACCACTAATGGTCACATACACCAAATACAGTAGCTATCTCATTTTCTACCACTTAAAACACACAACAAACTCTTTGAATTTGAATAAATCAATTTCACAAAATCTCGTGTAGTTTTGCACACAAAACCCCTTAAGAAACCCACTTGTACACGATGTTCACAATTTTAAGTTACCAAAATAGTAAAGTCAGCCCAATAAATATCAATTAAAACAAAAAATCAATTTTTTGGGCATCCTCATGTTAAACAAGAAGTGTTATCTTTGTAAAACCTTCATTTTCACACAAAAGTGGAACCAAAACTTCACTTTCTTTACAAGCACAATTAAAACTCATTATTTGCAGCAATTACCAGAGGGGATAAACATTATAAACAGTATTTTATGCCTTATTACAGATCAATAAAAACAACTAAGTATTTATAGGGCATCCCCAAATAAACAAACAAAACACTTCTTTGGAAAACCCCCAATTTCACACCAAATTGGCATTTTAAATTCAATTGCAATGGAAACATCATTAGAACCAATTTTTGTAGAAATAATAAAATTATATAAATCTGAAAATATGATAAGTACATCATGCTAATACACAAAGATTGCATCAACATTGGAATCACCTACCAAATCAAATGAAACCATTGAATCCTTTGTGCGAAAACACAAACGCACCACCGCCGCACCTCAAGAAGGGTAGATCAAACCTAAAAATAGAAAATTGGACCAATAAAACCCAAGGTTAAACCTTAGGTTCGAACCCCTACCCACTGGTCATTGTTCACTTCAATAAAAAGGGAGGAAACCCTAAAAAAATAGAATTAAACCCTAATCAATTTGAAAGGGGAAAAGAAATGGACAAACTTACTTGAGAAATCTAGAATGAATCCCCTCAAAACACTAGTATCTGAAATTTAAAACGGCCAAAACTCAAGGGATGGTCTCACAAGAATTATTAGGTCATTTAGGAATTGGAATTGAGGTAAAATATTAAGAATAGAAGGAGTTATGAAAGGATCAATTTACCTCTCCAAAATCTGGACGATTTCTGAAATCCAGAAAGTTTCGACTATTTTCGCGACTCTATCGAGCTCCAAATTGTGGGAGGAGGGAATGGGGTCGCGCCTGGGCTTCTTAGGGTCGATAGGGAGGTGGAAGCACCGAAAAATCCATTTTAATTAATAATATATTAATATATTAATGAAACAATTTAAAACTGGAAAATGGGCCTTCGGGTTGGCCCAATTCTCAAATAAAAACAACAATCACCCATGCTTATGGATTTATAAAGGCCCCAAATTTAAATTTGGGGTTAATATATCAGGGGAGAACAATTAGGAGTTGTAATGAGTCAAAAATATTAAAAATTGAAAAAGTTATAAATGAAACAAAATTTATTTTTAAATCTGGAATTGGGCTCACAGTTTGGCCCAATTCATGAAAACTCACCTATTCTCAATAAAACCTTTGGAAACCACCAAAACAAATCATGAGTGGAAAATAAATTTAAAATAACCCTAAAATAGTTTACGTACGTGACATGGTCCCTGTTGAAGGGTGCTCTGCCAGAAAGTCTTATAATGTCTAGCCCTTAATGGCTTTTTGAGGCACAAACCGGATGTCGAACGATGCAGGATGACATCCCATCGGGATAAACGTCCGGTTAGCATCGGGCGACTGAGGATGCACTTGAGCGGGTTACTCCGTGAGATCAAATGGACTTCATGATGCTGCAGATAATGTCGCAGCTTTTGAACTGCGAAGACCAAGGCCAGACAGCTTTTCTCGATATTTGAGTATCAAGTCTCAGCATCAATCATGGTTCGACTGAGGTAATATAGACTATTTTCACTGTCGATATCATTCTTTTGTGCAAGGAAGGCTCCCAGTGATTTCTCTAGGGTCATCACATATAGAATTATAGGTCTTCCTTCAACCAGGGGCATGAGCACTGGTGGGCTTAAGAGGTACTTCTTCAAGTTGTCGAACGCCTCTTGCCAGTCGTCCGTCCATTGGTACGTGACCCCCCTTTTCATCAACCTGGTGAAGGGAAAACATTTTCCTGCTAGGTTGGCTATGAACCACCTAATATAGGATAGGTCTCCCTGGAATCCCCTCAGCTCAGTGAGATTTCAAGGAGGTGGCAGGCTTAGGATAGCCTTCGTCTTCTTAGGGTCGACTTCAATGCCACGATGGCGTACGATGAAGCCAAGGAATTTCCCTGAGGTAACCCCAAAGGAGCATTTCATGGCGTTCATATTAAATATATACTGTCAGAGCTTGTTGAAGACAGTCTCAAGGTCCGATAGGTGATCTGAGCGCAGTCTGGACTTGACCACTAGGTCATCCACATAACATTCAACGAATTTCACCAAGAACGACTTAAAGATCCGATGCATGGTATGCTGATACATGGCGCCAAAATTCTTGAGACCAAAGGGAATGACCCTGTAACAAAATACCCCTTGAGGGGCCCTGAAGGTTTTGGATTCTTCATCTTATTGGGCCATCCTGATTTGATTATATTCGGAATAGCCTTCCATGAAGGATAAAGCCTCATACCCAGCCGTTGCATCAATTAACAACTTGGTGATTGGAACCGGGATGTCATCTTTCAGAAAATGCCGATTAAGGTCTCTGAAGTCAATGGAAACATGGATTT
Organism: Viscum album; assembly: GCA_963277665.1. NCBI lineage: Eukaryota > Viridiplantae > Streptophyta > Magnoliopsida > Santalales > Viscaceae > Viscum > Viscum album. Next base: position 2,003,897,632 of record OY728145.1, on the reverse strand, counting down.
GCCCATTATTTTTCATAACAGGGATGATGTTGGCCAACCAATGGGGTATTGGACCTCCCTAATGAAGCCTGCTTTAATGAGCCTATCGACTTCAGCCTCTATCTTGGTAGCATGTGAGGGGTGTCCTTCTAGAGGCCTGTTTTTAGCCCCGGTGGTCTTCTGGAATACCCAGGTTATGCGTCGCTACCTTGGGATTGAGTCCTATAATTTCCATGTAATTCCAGGTGAAGACATCCCAGTGTTCCTTCAGGAAAGAGGTATATACCTCATTTTCTTTAGGGGACATGGACGCACTAATGAAAGTGGGCCTCGGGTCCTCTTCGATACCCAGGTTTATTTTCCTGAGTTCGTCCAAAGTGGTGGAGATAACCTCCTCAAATGCGGGCGGTGCATCTCTGAGATCTTCCCCCTCTTCTTCTCCCAAGTCTTTATCTTCTTGATCTGATGAGAAGAGAGTTTCTAGTCTGTGCCTTCGAGGGTTTGAGGGAGAGGCATCATGGGCATCCCAGCTTGAGTATTTGTCCCCAAATCGAGGGTTGGTAGAAGTTCCCGCATTGTCGTGCTCGGCCATCATGGATGAAGTCACGAGGACATCCAAATGCATGTCTGGACTTGAACTCCTACCTTCCACATGGTTGATGGGCAGGACATAATCTCTGCCAAGATGCTTGAGTGGGTCATCGGGGACCATTTCTAGGCCATTTGGAGCGGGGATCCAGTCGACGCCGTCGACCAAAGGCTTATTCTTCTTTTGCTCATAGAACTCGACGTCGATGTAATGTGACTCGGAGAGCTCGAAAGGGGCCTTGTCGGCGTGCAACGTCCCGCTTTTTCCATTGATGCAGTAATTGATACACTGGTGGTATGATGAAGTAACGACCATGTGCTTATGGAGCCAAGGCCTTCCAGCAGGGCATTAAATGTTGTGCTCTGCTGAACCACCAGGAATTCCGTGTAGGCTACCAGGTCACCAAAATGGGTCTTCATCTTAATCTGTCCCATTGGTTTCTGCTCACTCTTGTCGTAACCCAACAGAGTTGTGGCCGAGGCAATTAGATTTTCCTCATTGTGGCCCAACTTACGAAGTGTCCATAGGGGAAGGAGGTTAAATCCAAAGCCATTGTCTATAAAGACTTTCCGGATTTCAATACCATTCAGCGTGCCAGACACATATAGTGGTCTGATGTGTCCTTGTATGATCCCATCGTCATCCCGATTGGTGAAGGAAATCACCTCACTGCATTCAGCCGGGCCATTCTCTATCCGGTAAATTTCAGCGGCAGGTACCTTGGCTTGAAACTCATGGGGGCTGATCAAAGCTTCGATAAGCGCCTCTCTAAGGTCGGCTGACAAACTCAGGGCATCCAGGATTGACAGCATAGCCAGTACCGACGCCAACTGCTTAAGGATATCATATTTCTACTCTAGCGTCCGACGCTTCTCCATTTGCGGGAGAGTCTTGGCGGGTGCTTTGGGAGCTGGGGAATTTGATGAGGAAGGACCAGCCGCAGGGACATATGTCGATGGTGTTCCCGCATTTTGAGGACTTGGCCCGACTGGTCTATTTGTGCGCACTAGGCGATCAGACACTTGCTCCTCCTCTGGCGGGTATCGCAGAACAACAGGGCCAGAGTGGCCACTTGTGGAAGTGGAGGGGCATTCCCACTCCTGATGAGTCCGTTGAAAGTCTCTTCCACGGGTTTCCGAAATATTGATGGTCTGGGCCGGGGTCCAACCATAGGGTTGGTTTCGGTCGCGGCTGCGCCTCCCCTGGTATCCTCTACCTCTACGATTCCTCCTCCCGACTCCTCGTGTAGGTAACTCGAGTTCGTAGTCATACCCTTCTTTAGGGAATGATTCCATGAGATGCATGACGTTGATAGAACCAAAAATTGGCTCTTCATCCTATGACAAGTCAACCTGGTCGGTTGTCTCTGATGGCACCGTATAGTGGGTCGGTGCCCGTGGTGCCAAATTCGGGGGCATGAAATCTGCTAGGGTCGGGACTAAACATGGCCCCACCACGGACTGCTCCTCTTGTGATTCTTTCCTACTTCAACTCTGCTTGGATGACTGTCTCGTAGAGGATTGTGAGGCTGATGTTGTCGTCTTTTCAGCATCAGGGGCTATTGGTGGCAACACCGGCTGCTTTAGTTGATCTCAAAGTATGCCCTGGGCTCGGTTGATAGTCTTCTGAGTCATCCAGTTGTCCAATTTCTGGCCCTACTTGCTGGAGACTTTCTACCACCCCTCCTCTTTGCTGGAGTTGGTGGTAGAGATACATGCCATATGTGATGGGGGTGGTCCCAGCTCGACTTGTCCAGAATGTAACATCCTTTGTAGGAGGTCATTGAAGACAAAGCATTCTCGGATACTGTGCCCCAACATCCGATGGTAGGGGCAGTAATCTATCCTGTCATCGCGGCCGACTTCTTTAGGTTTCCTTGGCTCCGGGTGGTGGAGAAAGTTGTATTTCATGGCGGCAATGAAGGAGCCACGAACTTGATCGTCTCGGAACATGTATACTTTTTGTCTTCGTTCCTTTAAATAATTCTGCTTCGGTTCTCTCTGATCATCCCATTTAGGTGGGGGCGACCGCTGATATGCCGTGGACCCTGATGATTTGGTGGAGGCCTGAGCGGCAGAGTGGGCATATGGGCCAGCTTGAATGTGACAGCGGGCGCTTCAGCTCTAGGGGATCTTTTCGCGGGAGCCTGCGAGGCTATTCAGGACTTTGAATTTTTCCGCTGTCGGGAGTCCTCAATTCTCTGGGCAATGGCCGAGAGATGGCGGAAGACAGTGCTACACTCCACTAGTATAAGCGTTGTTCGCAGCTCCTCTCTAAGATTATTGATTCATATGGCTAGCATCTCATCTTGAGGCATTGGTCTGTTCAGGGAATAGGTCAGGCCTTTCCATATGGTGATGAAATCTGAGACCCTCTCATTCTCCCTCTGCTTGTAGTTCATCAGATCACTGACCGTTTTTTAGGCAACGTTGAGATGAAGTGGAATAGGAACTACTATTGGAGGTCCTCCCAACTCTTTATCGATTGGGCCGACAGACTCGTATTCCAAACGAAGGTGGATCCTTGCAAGGTCCTTACAAAGCATCTGAGTTTCACTGCTACTTGTTGTTCTATAGTTCCCATCATAGGGTCACAATAGGACGTGTAGTGCATTAAATGCTGCTCTGGATCACCTGAACCATTGAATATGGGGAATACGGGGCTCCCAAAATTGGGTGGAGGTGGTGTGTTGGTCACCCAATCTGGGTAGGGTTTCCTCTCTGGCTGTATCAGAGTGCTTCGACCTTCCATCACTTCCAATCGATTTGTTAGTGCCTCGATGGTTTTGGTGAGTCCCTGGTTTACATCCTGTTGGGCCCAGTCCTGGGCAGGCGTAGCCCGAGGCATTGCCTGAGGGTCCGGGTTGGCTAACACCAAGGGTGCGCGTGCCGTTTGTGGCACCTTCAGAGGGTTCAGGAGTACTCGCTCCGGTTGCTACTTGAGTGGAGGGAAATATTGGTATTCGTCCGAATCCACATCTAGGTAGTTGGACGGGCCAGACACCTCATTAGACAGGATCCCTGGCCATATTTCATTTGTCGGGGCAAACCTTAGCCTTTGAGGTGAACTTTATGGGAGTGGACGATGTGGCTCTTCTTGGGATGCAATTTCAATAAAGTGGTTCCCCGGGAGTAGCTCAGTGTTAAGTCGCCTCAATTCTTTCATCTCTTCTTCCTGTCAAGCGAACCTCTCTTCGAGTGTGAGTGGCTCGTTTTTATCAAGAGAAGGGGACGAGTTACGGGTAACCTTCCCTTTATTCTTATTCTTGTTGGAAGCTCGCAGGGTAGGCGGAGGGAGGTTAGCTAAAGGGGCGGCCATATTTAAAGTGGCCCTCTGGTTCTGGGTGCGCACACCTGGGGGTTCGTTGTGAGTCACAACCTGACCGGAACCGTCGTCTCCCGATCCGTCCAGATTTTCATTTTCCCCGGTGTCACCCGTAAGGTTAGCCTCTATGGCGTCGATGAATACATATTGCGGGGTGGAGGGGACGTCATCTCCCAAATAGGAAGAGGATCTCTCACGTCTTCGGTTGGCCTTCCCTTTAATGACCTGGGATTGCTTTCAGACTTCTTGGCAAAGGGTGACGCAGAGAGTTCTTTGATGTGACCTCACGGTGCACCTTCCTCTTAGAGGGGATGATGATTCAAATGACTGGATGGGATGGGAGCCTCCTCTTCTGACTTTCCTCCCTAGACAAGAGAATACCGACTCTCATGGGGGAGGTTGTTATTGAGGGGGTAATAATGCCCCTATCCCTGAGGGATGGGGTTGGCTTTATTCCCTGGACGTTGAGTCTCTTCCCTGTTTTATTGGTCTTATGGGGGTATTTGTTGTTAAAAATTCACCCAGCCCTGCAGGCTGGGGTTGACCCTGGATTGCGGCAGTGGCTGCGGCTATCACGACCTTCCTGATCTCGCATGCTCCCATCCAGGGTTGAACCAGATTTGGTGCTGAATTAACCTGTGAATCAGCCCCTTCTAGAGAGGTGGGCCAAGATCGCTGATTGGTCTCTCTTAAGCGAGAGGCCTGCTGGATGCTCTCGGTGTCCTGATTTCAGAGATCATGAATGGCTGGTTCCCACCGGGCCTGATGCTTCTGGGACTTACTCAAGTCCCGAATTTGTCGAGTGTGTTTCCTTTCCTGAGCAGGGGGTCCAATCGATTGTCATCTTTCCATGATGAAGTTGCAAGACACCATACCGAACAGGTTCTTCTGGGCGGGGAGCAGAGTGAAATGAAGAGCTCTGTGTTCCCCCCATCCCCTGATATGGACTCCCGTCGGAGAGTCACCAATGAGGCGGCGTAGTTCGTGCAGTGCACGGAGGCAAGCTGCCTCCATATTCCCTTTGCACCTCTCGGGGCGCTGTTGTCGCATCGAGGAAAGGGTCTCCAGGTCGATGTGATGTAGGAGCTCCCCTATCATCTTTACGTGGTCTACATACCCTTCATAGGGCAGGAAGCTTGATTTTATCCGGCGGAGGGTCATCCATAGATTATGGTGGATGTCGTTCATGCATTCTTCCGACAACTCCCTAGGTATGTCATATTGAGAGGTGGCCGTGGGCCAAAACATAACTGGTATATCATTCCTGGACAGTCGTCTCCTGAGGTGCAGTATATCGGCATACTCCTCCGCCAGTGATTCCTCTACCAGATCAGCCCAACTAAGGAACTCATAGTAGTCAGAGGTAGTGGGACCGGTAGGTATCGAATTATCTTGTCGGTGATTCTGAGGTGGTTCAGAAGATGAACGCGGTCCTGGAACGTCTCCTGATCGAAGAAGGGTGTCGCTAGCGACAAGCTGGGAATCTGACATGTTCGATCCCGTCCTTCTGAGTGCCTTGGCATACGAGGACCTTTCGGTGCTTGCTTCAGCAGGGGGAGGGACTTACTATCAAAATAGTATGCCATCGTAGGGAGGACCTTCACAATGAAAGCCGTAATGGAGATGACTATAATTATTTCATGATGCTTCACTACATAGAGGACTTTTGCAGTGCACACCCAGGGGAGGACCTCCAAGGCATGTTGCAGCAAGGGGGGGAACTTCTGGCTGTGTAGCGTTGTTATGGGGAGGACCTTCGCAACAATTTCCATCATGGTGAGGATGACCATCATGGCTTGACATTCGACACGCATCCTGTGGAGGACCTTCAGGACGTGCCACGACATGGGGAGGACCTTCTTGTTTCTTGGGGACATTGTGGGGAGGACGTTCGCAATGGTGGCTGTAATGGCGAGGACTACCATCACAGCTGCGGCAATGGAGAGGACTACCATTACTGCAGCCGCAGGGAGAATATCTGCGGGATACATCCTGGGGAGGGCCTCCAGATTGTACTGCAATGAGGGGAGGGCCTTCTCATTGCACGACGTCTCTACGGGGAGGACCTCCATTATCAGGGTGGCGAGGACTACCATCGTGACCTGATGCCTGTCTACGTGGAGTTTCGTTGTAGCGTGACCCTTGGGGGGGACCTTCAGGGCATGCCACGACAAGAGGAGGGCCTTCTTGTTGTGATGAGACGTCACTATGGGGAGGACCTATGTAGTTGCGACTATGATAGCGAGGACTACCATCACAATCTGTGGTCCCACTGCATGGAGAGTGATTGAAGTGTATACCCTGGGGAGGACCTTCAGGGTGGACTACAGCAAGTGGAGGACCTTCTTACTACTCGATCTTCTAGTCATTTGGAGGGTTTCTATAACTCGCATCAAGAGAGAATCTCTCGTGACCGATCGTTATATGCCCACAGGGGAAGCCCCCACGAGTGCTCCGAGGAGTACCTTCAGAGTTGCTGGTAGCGACATTGCGGGGAGGACCTTCGCAACTGCTACTACCGCTCCCATAATTTGGTAATGGGTGGGTAGGGTTTCGAGCCTTTGATGCCTTCTTAGCGGCATTGGGAACCCCAGCTTCCAGCAGAGTGGAGTCATGAACTCCCTCTTTATTTTCCGACTGCCTCTGGCGCGTTCGGGGTGCTTTCTTGTGGGTAGCCGGGACCATCTACTGTTGACAACGGCCTTCACCTTTGGCTCCCTGTCTAATTGGTTCCCATGATGCTGATGGGATATGCCGTCGAACATCTTTACTTTTAGAAGGGATATATGCTTGCTTTGGAGCATCCACCGTGATAGACGGGTGTCCCCTAGTTGGAACGAGTGAAGTTGCTCGATTCGGTTTCCCTTGTATCACAGAATATGGCCGGTGAACCTCCTGGGCTGAAGCAGGGATGCATATCTGCTCCGAGGCGGCTATCTCATCTCTTAGATGAGTCACCTCAATTGGGGAGATGGGCTCACGGGCCCGAGTCCTTGCTGTTTCTGCTGATGCAATTACATGCTAGGAAGTCTGCAAGTTATGATCTAGGATTGATACCTGCTCCTCCCTCATTTCCAGGATATGAAAAGATAAATCTTTGGCTGGAATGGATATGAAGGCCCATTCCGGTATCAAAGTAGGAATATCATGCTCCGGTCCTCCAGTGGTCAGTGGGTACTGACAATTCTCTTTTGACGGGCTGGTGAACGAATCTGCCCCTGTACTGGGATACACCAGTTTCTCTCTTCGTTTGCCGCCACATCGGGGTGACAAGCTTTACTTGTATCCGCAGGGAGTTGGCCCTGCATATATTGGTTACCCACCGTATCGAGTCGGTGGCCTTTGTTGGCGGGGAGACGTGCCCGCCTATGATTTTCCGCCACATCTGGGTGGTGGGATTTGTTGATAGCCACCATATCAGGATGGTGGGCGTCTGAAGCAACTGCCAGGAGCTGGTCCTGCAGGTGCCAGTTCGCCACCATGTCTGGATGGTGGGCTTCACAACCCTGGGCAGGGAGAGGGGACTACCTAGTATGTGCCGTCCTGCGTGAGAGACGGGCTTGATGGAGCTTGGCAGGGATGTGCGCCGGCTTGTATGATGTCGCTATGTCTGGATGGTGGGCTTGGGAGGAGCGAACATGTGAGGTGACTATTCGTGGTACGTCTCTGTGGCTGGGCAGCAGAGCTCCTCTTTAGGGACCAAGGTGATGACTGGTCCCCAACTGTACGTCTGCCAACCTCGTCGGCCGGTCCGAGGGGCAGAAGCTCGGGGAGCGTGGGCTTGAATCCTTGGGGAGACATCCTCCTCAGCACGAGGATATCGGGTCGCGGCGTGACCGCGAGGACACCTTCCCGCGGGGGCCTTGGAGCAGAACCCCCGTTCGGTGGGGATGAAGTCCTCAATGTCGATCTCATCTACCTCCCTAAGATAAGGGAGGTACGCATTGTCCTGTTCCAGGGATAGACTCCCGAAACAGGTGGAGACAACAAGAGGGGCTATCTGGATCCACTTTTGCGGTCGCTGCTGGGCAGGCGACCGACTTATATTAACGGATTGGAGGGAGTGCATGGCCACCTCCATCGTTGGGAGAGTACCATTCACGTGGTACTCTCGGATCAGCGCGTCCAAAACCCACCGTTGAAGACGCTGGGTGGGGGACGGGGTCCTCCGTTGTTGAGGAAATCTCTTCCTTGCATTGTTGGAAACGCGCACTTGTGAGTTCCTTTGCGATGCCATTGGATCGAAGGGAGTTCTGAAAGTGGTATTTGCAATTTTTTTTAGCAAATTCAAGAAGAAAACCTGTCAAATCAGCATCTCATAATCCCATGCATAATTATTGACCTCGCTTGGCCCTCCTTTAGAGAATAGGGGGCACAGGGTGGGATTAAGTTGAATCCACCATGTTTGGTTAAAGATTCACGTTGGGTTCACCATTTTTTATTTCGTTCTGGTTTTCGGCCACGAAACGCCCAATGGATCCATATCCAATGATTGATGGACCTGCATTCAAAGGCAGGCGTTTGCCAGATGTTTTGACCAGCGACTCTTAAGAACTCACATTGGTCAAGAGGCTGGTAAGTCGGGATCATCACACCCTTTGGGGGGGGGGTATAATTTCCTGTTCCGGGACTCTATTATTGATTTAAGATGTATTCATATGTTTTCGAATCTTTGGTTTATACCCAAACATAGTATCCATGGATTTAACTTTGGCGGGAAACGGTCAACTGGACGTAGGGGTTCAGAATCATTTATGCCCAAGGTTTACCATCCCTCATTGGATTAATGACCCCGAAGGGTTGGAACTCGCTTGAGGCGGCACTAGGGGTGGCGCGGTGAACCGATATGGAGATGATCAGATCGACTGGTTTTTGGGCTTGAACCTCAGGGAGGCTTCCTATGTACCCTGCATAGGAGGCATGGATCAAAGTCTACGTAGTTCGTATATACAGTTTAACGTCATGCTCGACGAGGTTGGAACTCGGCGTGAAGAAACGACCGAGTGGTGGGCTTGAACCTTGTGGAGGTTTTCTATGTACCATGCTTTGGCATGGATCAAAGTCCCTGTAGTTTGCTTTGGCTTGGGGCATACACTATAAGGAGGCCCAGAATGATGGATTGGGGATTACACTCTGAGGAGGCCCAGAATTTTGGATTGGGGCTTGCACTCTGAGGAGGCCCAGGGTAGGATGTCATGGTCGATGCTTACTCTAAGCCCATGGGAGTCATGCTCAGTGTGAGAAACAAGAGGCAGTAGGGACCAGAGGATCACATCGTGAAAGGTGCGTCTGTGAGAAGCAGAGTGGGGCTTACGCATGGAGCGGCCCAAGATTATGAATTGGGGCTTACACTCTGAGGAGGCCCAGAGGGTCGGGGCTTACTCCAAGGTGGATGCTCAGGGTGACGAATCCCAGCGGGAGAGGGAAAGGGGGTGCTCATGTGCCCATATCCTCTCTTGTAGTGCATGAGGGATTATTTCTGATGGCTATTTTACTATCTCTAAGGAACCCTAATCATGTGTAGGGGAAAAAAAGGGATTCCTGAGCTTAGGCTTCACATTACCATTGCAATGTGAACCTAGGAATGCTTCGGGAATCTGCTCAAGGGTCGGGGAAACCCCTTTACCCCTGTTTACCGTGGGTATGTGAACTCAAAATGGCGTGCTGATGCACCTGAATGTTACACCATGCGGATCTGGTGGCTTCGGTGGAGGCCTTCGCTCGGGGCCGATGAACAGGCCAATGAGGGAATCGCGGAGGACTTCGCTAGATCAGAAGGATTTTACCTGACTCTGGAAATGAGAGCACTAAAGTATTTGGAGAGCCACCGAGAGGAATGGGTGGTGGCGCCCATCGCGTGGGGAAGTGCCACGCAGCTGGAGAAGCCACCTACGAACCAAGGTGGTCCACAGAATGATTGGAGTCCCGCGAACTAGAGTGGTTTGCGACTTTGGGTTCAATCCGCGAACCAGGGTGGTTCATGGCTTCGGGTTCAATCTGCGAACCAGGGTGGTTTGCGGAGGGTTCAAGGAAGGTAGTGGCGGCCAAGGGCAGCGCCGATCAGAGGCTCGTCGGTCGGGGCTTCGCCCGTGTAGGAGAGTGCTACGCAGTACGACGGATGTAAAAAGAGGCATAAATTCCCTGGTCCGTGGGGAAGTCATCCACGGAGGGGGTATGGTTTGCGGTTCTCATTTTTCATTATTTTTAGGTTCACGGTTCACCAAATTATTATGCCTTTTCCAATTCCTTGTTAATTCGTATACCTGTTTTGGTTCGCGGATGGGAATTTCGTTGTTTGCGAAATCTGAAGCCTTCCTTCAACTGATCTCCTTCCAAATCTCCAAGCCCTCCGAATCTGATTCTAGTTCTCCGATCTCCCCCTCCTTTTCATTCCCCCTTGGTCGCCTTTTATATAGTGGGGAAAGGGATGTATCTATGGCCATACGACACCTTTTGTGGAGGCCCATAACCAAATACCCGGTTCACAACTGACCCGGTCAATCCGTGATTCGCGAAGGGTATTGAACGCTCCCCCTACCCTCTGCAAGGAGCACTCAGGGAGTGCTCCGCGGCTACCGAGGGTTCCGCCTCCATTCCACGAATGACAGTGGGTGCGGCATGAACTGGTCGACGCGGTCCGTGGTTGGGGTGGTTCGTTACGGTGAACCAGACTGGCACCCATCCTGCCTCACGACCGCGAAGGCTCTCCGCCTCCATTTCACGAATGACAATGGTTCACAGAGGGGGGTGTCTCACGGGGCCTGGCCACGTTGTGCTTCCATGGGACCCGTTCGTGGACCAGTCCTATTTGTGTCTCTTCTTTGATTATTTTCCCCAATTCGTAGGGGATTTGGGTAGAATCTCCTTTACGGATTTTTCAGGACCCTACAATCCTCCTTCACCTTTTGTTGATGGTACGCAAACATCAAATCAATCATCAAAAAATACTGATATCCCTAGAGTTAATAAAAAAATGATAGATATGAGGAAACATATACTTTTTATTAATAGTGATATTATTCGTAGATCTATAATCAATACAAAGTCTCATAGAACCATCATTACTTTTTCACAAATAAAATTGGATCACCCCATGGTGAAGTGCTAGGTTGAATGAAACCATTATCAAAAAATTATTGCAACTTTTTTTTTTCAATTCCACCAATTATACATAAGTCATTAGATAAGGGGTTTTAAAAATAGGATTATTATCAAAAACTTAATCAATAGTGAATTCAATCCCCCAATCAGGAAAAATACCATGGAATTCATTATAAAAAACATCTGTGAATTCATTCACTACAGAAATATCACTAATCAAAACTATTTTTCTATTTTCAACAACATGAGCTAGATAACTTTCCCTGCTATATTTAATCAATATCACAACTTCTTTTAATGTTATCAAAGGTGTGAAATCATTAAATAAAATATTATTGGATTTACAATCTATTTTATCATGATAAACTGAAAGGCAATCCATACCCAAAATGATATCAAATTCCACTATGGGAAGTTCATCAAGATTTGAAGGAAATAATATCCCACTAATGATATTTTTAAGATTCCTTTAAATATATATTTATTTAATACTTCCATCCAGTGTTTTTACCCAAGGTTCTATATCACATTCATGAGGTTCTATTTCTAATTTACTTTCAAAGCTCTAAAAAATGAAAGAATGTGAAGATCTGGAGTCAAATAGAGTGTTGTTATACATTGAAAAAACCTATAACATACCTATCACCACTTTATTTGATGGTCCCACATCAATTTTATTTTTATAGAAATATTTTTACAAACCCTTATTCTTTAGATTATGCTGGTTCCACCCAAGGTAATCAAATTTGGACACACATTGGCATAATTTCCTAACTCATTGCAACTGAAACATCTTACCGCTAGTTTTTAATTTCCTACTTGATCATTTTCCTTACAGTTATGAGTAATATAACCAATATTACCACATCATAAGAACTTCTCAGACTTTAAGAGACATTATCTTGGATTATTTTTACCACACTTCTCATAAGATGAAAATTTAGTTTTCTTACCTCTAAACTTCTTTGATGAATGCTTTCACATTGCCTATAAATAAGATTGCTTCTTTTACATGATCTCATGGAACACACGATCATCCAAAAACTCGATTTCAACCTTCTCATAACATCAAACAAGTTTACCATATATTTTTAACTCACAAGAAGCTAATTCCCTTCAATATTTCAGCTTCAATCCTGAGTAAACATGATTTATATTACTATTAATATCCTAGATAAAATTTGGGACGTACCTTGACAAAAGAGTGAAATTTTCTTCATATGTACCCACATAGTGCCCTGATTTTTATCTCAATTCCAAGAATTCATTTTCCATCCTAATTCAAACAACCTTAAAATAATATTTCTCAATGAAGATTTTCTAAAATTCATCTCATTCCATGGCGTCAATCGTTTCACTTCCTATTTTATTTTTAATCATTGACTACCACTGATCATCTTCACCTTCAAAATGATAAAAAACTAAACTTATGACTAGCTAAACTCCTCATTACATTAAAAAACTTTTCTAGTGTTTTAATATAACCTTTAGCTGACACAGGGTTAGATGATCTTCTGAATGATGGGGGTGTTGCCTCAATAAATTCTTTACTACCGACATATTTTGTTGTAGTTGATTTGGTTGATCTTGTGCATGGACACCACCACCATTTATCACCTAAGTCAAATTAGCCATCACTACAAAAAATTGTTTAGTTCTAATTTTGACCATCTCAAAAAGATGATTTTGAGGGTTGTTTACCTCTGTATGTCATCCCAACATAGCTACCATGTTTCCTCTATGGAAAAATATTCCTGAACATACATATCTTAGATGAAGATACATGCTAATATTCAAATTATATATCATTTAAATTAGATAATACAATAAAAATTATTTATTTATATTCTAATAACATTATCCTAACCCATAAAGTTATATAAATCTTCCTCTAATACCAAATATAAGGTCTCAACCGTTGACATTACATAATCTTGAGATAAGTCAATAATTTGACATTAATTCCAATTGATGATATTATCAGGTTTATATATTTGGAGAATTATTTCATAACTCATACGTAAAAACTTAAATATTTCAAGTATACACTTCCACTTACTATCCATTTTTTCATTAAAAACATTTAAAAAGAAACATGCTTTCGTTTCATATTTAAATGGTATAAAATTTCATTGATCCTAACAATGACTCTATTATTCTTTAAGTCCTATGAAAAAATTTCAAAACTTGGGATGAGTATAAAAAGATCAGTAATGGATACACAAATAATTAAAAATGTTAGTATTGAAAAAACATGTAAACCATGAATACTTTATTATAATGTAATAATTTTCACCTTTAAGAAGTAGTAATTACACTTAACTGAATAGAATCTCATTTCTTACCCTTTATGTAATTAAATTATTACCATAAATCCCATAAAAAGTAATGTATAACATATAAATGTTACTTGGGACATTATCATACTTAAATGGAATAACCATATGGTCGACTTCCACACATATCACCAAACAGAATATCCATATGGACGACTTCCATACCCAATGCATTAGAGGTTAAAATGTAACCACCCATCCTTAGTTTATCCTGGAATAACCCATATTTGGTTTATCAAGTAACCACCCATCTATGGTTTATCACGTAACCACCCATCAAATTTATAAGTACAGTTATATAATCATAACACATAAAAGATTATAATTCTCTACATTCCACTCATTAAATTTCTTTTACAATCACAAGAAATCATTTCAAGATATTAAAATAGTCAATAAACTTCCAAACAAAATTCAATACCAAAAAAAACAAAATCGGAATAAGATATTTATTTTCTTATTAATAAATATTAAGACTTATATAGAAATCAAAATACCAAATAATGGTTATGGCGGTGGAGAAGTCGTTGTCGCCACATATTTTAAAAAATATTCATTTTCTAGTTTAGTGAAATTATTTGTATAAAAAATATTCCCTTTTGAAAAATATTAAATTAAATTAAAAGTACAAGGGTTGATTATACTTCGTATAAAATAATGAGGTGTATATTTTCAAAATATTCCTTAATGAAAGGATATTGAGATGAAGTCTGTTACCATGAGTCTAAATTGTCCTGTATGTTCCTTGTTCTTCCTGAATAATATACTTAAGTTAATTTATAACTGCTTGAGAAACTTTTTTAAGTTTATTATTCCTTTTATATCACTTATTAACATGTTATAAAAATTACAGAATTATTTATGTTCATATCGGACATTTTGTCGATATTTCGTAGTGGAGTCAAAAATGAACTTGTTTTGTTGTAAATTGTCTATGTGGCCAAAATTACATCATATCCAGAATAGTATTAATGACATTAATATAATATATATCTATTATATATTTATTTAGAAAAATACATTATATTTGTAGATAGAAAATGAAATGTACCGTTCATGGAGATGGTAAGTCGTACATATGCATGAAAGCTACTTTCATTTCTTTGTCATATTAAAAGAATAATAATTAAATGTATATAATTTTATATTATATTAATAGTATTATATTAATTTCATACATGTCTCATAGGTTTATTAAAACTATCCTTTATACATTCCATTTATAATGGTAACAAGTCATATTGCTTTGAGGTGGCGGTAGTCCACACTTCCTCGAACGAAATTATCATATATACACAACATGGAGAGCCCAAAATAAAGTTCTAATTAAAAATTACAGAATATTTAAAAAAATATAAATATAATATATATCATATTTAAAAAAATTCCTATATAATGGTCCCCATGAAAGGTGGTATGGGAAATTTGAACAATCATTGTTTCGTGAGGCAGTAGTTCACCATACAGAGAAACAATATATTAATTACCCATTAAATAGAGGTGTGTATCAGTGTAGATTGAAACCATAGAATAAAATATACTAGATTTTTTAAGATACTATTTTTTATGTAATGATATAATAATAAGAGTTTAGGGAGTGGATAATGTAAATGAAACTAAAAATAATGAGACAAGGTGTTACCTCTTAATCAGGTAACTTCTTTTAGTTTATACAATATGCTTCCTTTGGAGGAATTATTCCCTTAGGTAGGATTCTGGGATGAGGGGAGGGATTCTAGGAAGAGTTTTGGGTAGATATTTTTAAAAAAAAGTGTTCTTGAAGTGTGATTTTTAAAGAAGAAAGGGTAAATTTTTATAAGAGAGGGAAGTGGCAACCTTGGAAACTCATAAATTATTAAATTAATATAAATTATTTTTTAATTCAAATGGATCTAAAATGAGATATGTAAAAGATAAGATTTTTATAGTTCTAAATCCTCTCAATAAATAATTTTTAGACATTTGTAGATTTTATTTTAAACCATATCTTTTTTATTTACCCTTAATTATTCTCTTTTATTTTTAATTGTGGTAACAACATTTTAATTATTAAAAAGCCATTAATTTTACTAATATGGGGTCAATTTACCATAATTGAGAGCTTAATTAACTTATAGAAATTATAATAGTCACTTTGTGATTTTAAAAATTTTTATGGATTTTAAAATTAATTAATAATATACTATTTTTATAAAACATCAATTACATCAATTTTTACACTATTAATTTCATTGAATTTAAATAAAATCTAAAAAAAGATATAACTACAAAAAAAATTTTATTATAAAATTTTATATCAAAATATAAAAATATTTGATTTAATTAATTATATCAAATAAAATTTATTTTAAAATTTATAATATCATTTATTTGATTCTTTAATTAATAAAGAAATCGCCACATCATCATTGTGTCATAATTCAATTTAATTATTTAATGTCTAAAAATTATAAATAAAATACCATGATATAAGAAATATTTTTATATTTCTAAATAATATTTATAGTCGAAGATATCACTTTTATTAACCCATATTAAAATTGTTTTACTAAGACGATATATGTTTATAACATATTTTCCTATAATTTAAATTAAAATTCATAAGTGTCATAATCATACCCAAGTGGATTACAAAGACCAAATTTCCATCCCATGGGTTTTCTTGGTTTCCCATATCTCATAAAATTTGATTAAGAAAAGTTTTAGGGTGGTTTTATGTTATTATAATATTATTTTTACCCGTATTTACTAGATTTACTCTTTAACCGTGGTAAATAAAAATAATTACCTAAGTTACTATTTATCATGTATAAAAATAAAAGGGAACTATTTACATAATTTGGACCTTATGATTCCAAATAGGGAATATATTTCTCCAAATTCAAAACACAGAAGTTTTAGGAATAGATTTAAAATTAAATTTTGTCTTTGAAAATTGAAAATAGTTTTTTTAAAGTAAAAACCATCAAAAGATTGAAAAGTGTTTATATAAAATTTCAATGTGAAATTAATTCCAATTACCAAAATTATATTAATTGATAAAAACATAATCTAAATATATTTTAAAACCAATTAAAAAGAAAATCTATCAATACAAATAAATTAGACGAAAAGGCAGTTTTGAATTAAAATATAGTATTTTTCACCATACATTAAAATATGAATTTTATCAAAGAAATACCAATATTTCATCCTAAGTAAATTTTGATTTACCTCTTCTAAATAAGAAGTTTATATTGTAAAATATAACATATAAAATATTAAAAACTATATTTCAAACGGGTTCTCCATCCAAAGGTGGTAAAATGACCTTTTAAAAACATTATAGTGTTTTATGCATAAAATTGAATTTATTCTCATTTTAATAATCTAAAATTTATTCGAAGAATGTAAAAACAATTAACAAACATGTGTACACATAATATAGTTAGTTTTATTCATTCCCTTCAATAAAAAGTCTAGGTATTAACTACCATTTAAAATAATAATATTAATAATGTATTATTTTTCGGTATACCTCAGTCTTATGTGAAATGTAAGATTTCAAGGAAACTTGTTGTTTCATTTCAGGTAATCTATCAGATAAAGAGTCCCCTTTAATATTAAATTAATATATTATTCATAAATATTAATATATATGAAAATTTAAAATTCTATAATTACCTAGGATGTTGCATCTATAATTACATTGTAGATTTTTATCCCTACATTGTAGGAATCAAGAGGGCTCTATCAACTATTATTTTCTTTTTAAATATCAAACATAGGTTATATTTTTTCTATTCAATTTATTTTGATTGTAGAGAAACATTTCCCTAGAAATGAAATAATTATTAATTATTCTAAATCATTCTTCGCATGTTTTTTCCTCTATATAGAAGTGATATATATTACATTATAAAATATGAATATTTATTAATGGAAATGAAAATATTAGTTCAATTTTTGGGATAATAGATTATCATAATGTACCTTGTGTATGTATTCAAAACGGAAACTCCCATTCATTAAAATTTAATAATCTCAATTATATTATCATGGTCAACTACATTTATAATTGAATCAACAAATATATCTTTTTCATATCCAATATGGGATATATTTACATATGTGAATTTTTTATCTACATAAACTTGTAATTATAATATATGTGCAATTGAAACTAATATGGTAAAGGTGCTCTATGAAGGTCCTTTTGATTTATTGTTTGATCCACTATATTTTTTATTATTACCTTTTGTTTCTCCATAGATTAGTCTATCTATAATACCATACCTCATTTCATAAAAATTTTCATTAACCATTAAAGTTTTAATTTTAAAAATATATATTAAAGACATACCACATGCGTATTTATAAGATTATATATTCATGTTGTAGGTTCTTAGTGAAACAGTAGCATCAAATAGGGAATTCCCAAATTTTCTTTTTGCCCAGATCAATGATTAATTCGAGATTTATATGATGATAATTGACGTGATCACTAGAATTGAATCAAATAATATAAATAAATGGATAAATGATGGAGCCAAAGTGCATAATCACCCCATATTATTTATAATTAATTTAATCAATTGAAGAATTACCTTCTGACAAATAATTTCTTCATTGAAATATATGACAATGTCTCTACATTGTACCATCATTTTGTTTTACAAATAAAAAATATATTCTTTCTAGTGGTGATCCACAAGTTTTCCATGAACCTATAAACATTTTCATTGGAATCTACGGGTTTTAGAATGACAGATCCTAGTGATTTCATCATTCGCCTTTGATCGCCATGTGAAGCGCTTCAAGGAAGGCTTCTCTTAGATCTCTCTAGACTTGAGAGTGGTGGTGGAGGAGGATCACTCTCTATTATTCGGAGCATTAGAGTAAAGGGATATCTGAAGGTATTTAAGAGGATTCTCTCCAAATATCATTATGCACAACAAAACAATAATTGGATCTTTTAAAAAATATAATATAATCCGGTTTATATACCACTATAGTTAAAAAATAATAATTTCACATGTTCCCTTTATTATTTAATAATCCATACAGAACCTCATTTATATAATAATAATAATAATCTTATTTGTTAACATATTCCAAACTCAAATGAAATTAAATGTTATATATTAAAATAATATTCAATATATATTATTTCTTATCGGACCATTAAACTCGATCTTCCATTCCTCAATAATATTTATCAGGCCTATTATAATGAATATTTATTTAATAAATAAATATCACTACATTATTCCATTATAAACAAAAAAATTATATTCACTATATAACAAATAAATATTTATAAAATATTCTACAAACATAATATTCTCTAAAATAATTGAGGACAGAATATATGAAATCATGTAAACATGAACAGTTATTAAACCACATGTAGGGATAATATTTATTCAACCTATTAAATAAAATAAATAGAAATATATTACTAAATTAAATTCTATATACCTTTAGTGTGTGACCCCCTAGTCCTCTTTCTCAGTAGAATCAGATGAAACATCCTAAAATACATAGATAGAATCTAACAATCTTCTAAGGAACCCATAGAGAAAAAATATAATGTTTTAATGACATAATACCTCATACAGATGCTTAATATGTAATAAAATCCTTTTTTCCTGATATCTATAATCAAGAAAGTTGCATGTTGATTTCTTTTAACCTATGGGCTCGATGTGTCTTTCTTTGACTTCATAGAAATAAAACATTCCTATAGAACACCATGATCATATATTTATTTAGGCTATATCATTTTAATTAAATGGATTGATATATCAACTTATGTAAAAGAACATAAGGGAAAAAAACTTTCTCACATTATTCGTGAATGAAATATTTCTCCTGACACACCTAGAATATCCTATATTTCCACAAACATATATCGTCATGGTTTTTATCAATATATCAAAGAACACAAATTATAACAATATTTAATAATAATCTTCAATCGTAAGGATCAATACACCTGTCCTCATATAGGAGCCTCCAAGGACACATATAAATGATGATTTCTTACTCATGCATCTCTTTCATATAACATCCTACAATAGATATTATTAATGATTGTTGGAGCCAAAAATTGGAATGGGGAAGGATAATAATAAAGTCTCTGAAGCTACCTCACAAAGACCTTTAGTAGAGCGCCTTGGCCATGCGCCCGCCGCAAAGCAAAGAGGTGGGATGCTCTGCGAGTCAATTTGACGTTCGCAAGCCCGTCGCGAAGTGAAGGGGAAGGATGCTCCACAAGACCATTTGACGTTCGCGAGCCTGCTGCGCAGCGAGGAGGCCAGATGCTCCACGAGCCGATTTGGCGTTCGTGAGCCTGCTGTGAAGCGAGGAGGCGGGATGCTCGATGATCCCCTTTGATGTTCATGAGCCCCTCGTGAATCGAGGAGGGGGGATGCTCTGTGAGGTGATTTGACATTAAAGAGCCCGCTGCGGAGGTGAATCCATCTTCACACTGAGCGAGCTCTGCTTCACGGTGCCTCTTGACTATAAATAATGGTCTCCCCCGGTCCCAAAGGATGGATCACCCGATCTTTCACCTTCTTAGATCTCAAATCGCAAGCACTTTCTACTATGCGAACCATGAGCTGCTCAAGGTACTTTTTCTCTATGAAGTGCCTCCCCTTTGCCTTTATTTCACCCCCTCTTTTGAGATGGATACCATTAATGAAGCCCATGGGCCTTCACGAAGGAAGGAGATCCTCACGGGAACTCAGTTCATCGCAAAGCATTTATGCTTTGCGAAGCAGCCCCCATGAACACATGACTCAAATGTTAAGGTAGAGGCAATGTGCCTCCCGAAGCAAATTTCTTCACAGGACCTTGCTTTGTGTGGCACCCATGCTTCGTAGGGATTTGTTTCGTGAAATCCCTTCAAATTCATGATGCACCTCTTGTATGCACCTATTCCCTATGCCTAGGATAGGCCACTTCACTTCTCAAAGCCTACACTTTCACGAAGCCCTTCCATTGCATGGAGCACCAGAGATTTATGAGGCATCTACTCATAAACCCCTTTTCTCTACAACTCCCTCTCCCCTGCAACCTCCTAGGTTTTCAAGAAGTAACTTCAAAGTCCCTTGGGAGACATTTCACAATGTTTTTCCTCTCTTAATGCTTCTTCGTGTAGGCATGCTAACGGTTATTTCTTCTTTGTATAGCCAAGCTAACATAGACCCCCAATGGGATCACCTAACGACACTCCCAAACCATGGCATTGCCGGTGCATTCCCTTCACCAATGTTTAGAGGGTACCGGTTATGTAAGTCCTAGGGGTGTAGAGTAAACCCACATCATCCAAGCTACACGACGTTAAACTGCCCAGAACTATCATCCTCAGCACATGACATTAAACTGTGACTTCCCCCCATGCATCCTACGTGGGGAAAGAGAAACTACCCTGGTGTAAGCCCCTAGCTTTTCTTATAGGAGGCATCATCCCTACCCCTCCTTTCTTCAGTGCCAAATCCCTCTCTCGCTGGGCTTTTTCGTCACCGGGACTCCATAATGGAGTAAGTACCAAACTCTTCAGGCTGCTAACTATGCATAAGCCCCTGTTTCCTCTTTGGTCTGCGATCACGTGTAATCCCCACTCCATTTCCCACGGATGCACCTTTCACAACGTGATCATTAGGTCTTTATTTTCTCTTGTTTCTCACACCGAGCATGACTCACGTGGGCTTAGAGAAAGCACCAACCATGACATCTTCTCTGGGCAGCCTATAGTGTAATCCCCACACCACCTAAACTATGATGTCTTTGATCCTTTCCAAGGCAAGGTATGCATGAAGCCTCCACGAGGTTCAGTCCCACCATCCATTGGTTGCTCCGACCCCCTTCACATCGGTTCACCAACACCTTGGGAAGCCTAGAGTGTAAGCCCCACACCCCTACCTGAACAAGGAGGTCTTTGATCCTTTCTAAGGCAAGGTACGCAGGATGCCTCCATGAGGTTCAATCCCATCACTCATTGGTCCCGAGCACCTTCACGTCGGTGCACCAAACACCACCTTAACTACGAGGTCTTTGACCTTTTCTAAGGCAAGGTACGTAGGATGCCTCCACAAGGATCAAGACCACCATCCATTGGTCACTCTGACCCCCTTCACGTCGGTTCACCAACACCTTCGGCAACCTAGAGTGTATGCCCCACACCCCTACCCGATGTACGAGGCCTTTGATCCTTGCCAAGGAAAGGTATGTAGGAAGCCTCCACGAGGTTCAAGCCCACCACCCATTGGTCCCGACTACCTTCACATCGGTGCACCAAACAACACCTGAACTATGAGTTCTTTTATCCTTGCTAAGTAATTTTTTGTAGGAAGCCTCCATGAGTTTCAAGCCCACCATCCATTGGTTTCTCCAACCCCCTATACATCGGTTCACCATTACCTTGGGCCGCCTCAGAGCATAAAACCAAATGCCCATGTAACCTGAACTATGAGGTCTTCGATCCTTGCCACGGAAAGGTACATAGGAAGCCTCCACGAAGTTCAAGCCCACTACTTGTTGGTCCCAATGTCCATCACTTCGATGCACCAAACACCACCTGAACTATGAGGTGTTTGATCCTTGCCAAGGCGAGGTATGTAGAAATTCTCCAAGGGGTTCAAGCCCAACAGTCGGTCACTCCGACTACCTTTACATCGTTTCTCCCCCGTCCTGCATGACATTACATTGTGCACCTAAATCAGCGGTAAGCCATTATGACCCCATTCAGCGATAATTCTTGGACATCTCAATCTAGTGGTAAGACGTTGTGACCTCAATCAGTGGTAATCCATTATGACCCCATTTAGTGATAAGTAGTTGACATCCATATCCAGTGGTAAGCTGTTGGGACTTCAATTTATAGTAAGGCATTGTGACCCCATTCAGCGATAAGTCTTTGAAATCCCTATCTCGCAGTAAGTCATTGTGACCCCATTCAGCGGTAAGCCATTATGACCCAACTCAGCGGTAAGCTGTCAACATACCTATTCAGTGGTAAGTCATTGTGTCTCCATTTAGAGGTAAGCTGTTGTAACCCCAATCAGAGGTAATCCATCGTCAGATGAACTAAGTGGACTTTGGTTACCTGCCACGGGGATACATTGGAATCCTCTTTGAGACTAAAGCCCAACATCACCGTCGTCCTCACGATAACCCCATATCATTCTCTGTCTATTTCATGGAACCTTCCACCATCCATCCTGATTCTTACCTGGGCTGATACATCCCTGTGGGATCATGCCACCCCACTCCCCATTCTATTTAACAATAATCAGGAAGCCAATGACACGTTTTCCCTAGCATCGGTGTTCCCTTTGGGGGTTGCACCCATCTAATCCACTTAAGTCAGTGTTTTGATCAGTCTGATCCATCTCTGTTGGATGTTAAACTTGCGACATACCCTATGTTAAACATGGGAAGCTGAGTAAAACCTCAGATACATGCCTATGGAATATGGTTCCCCCATCACGATGTGGGATGCCTCAGGCTTCTACGCCATCTAAAATCCCTCTTATAAGGGACAAAACCATGATGCGCCAATGTACCAGCCTCCAAGACACACCAGTGATGCCCCACGTGGCTACTCCCCTGACTGAAGGATGTTGCCTTGACCGGACCCCATGGAATGTGCTGACAGAGGAAGTGTAATTAACTGGTGTCCATGAAGATATGGCACTAGGAAGAGTTTCACGAACAACATCTTAAATCTATAAGGGAGACCCAGACAAGATGACGAGTTTGGAGGAGGAATCCAAAAAACGAAGAGCCAACATCCCATTAACCCATTTTTATCAAGGAGCAAAGGTTCCTAAAAAAGTGATAGATGGCGCTCGCCTTTGGAAAGTGGAAATGTGGGGCCACAGCTACACATCCTCCACAGGCGGATGCGTGTGCCCTAAAGAAAGCATTGGAAACAGAAATGGTGAACCTGACGTGAAATTATTCTCCCCAATATGGAGATTAGTAGTGCCCGAGGAATCAATGGATTAGCATGTCACAGGATCCAGTTATCTGGTGCCGAGTCCCACTAGGAAAATAGCAGGCCTTGCATGAAGCTCACCAGAAGTTGTGGTAGTAGAATGTTGGACATCCCGTTCTGCGGTGTTGTCTGCGTGGATCCCTCTTACTAGTCATGGAAGATGGAATGGCGTTGGGGATTTGGTAATCGATTCCTTTTTCTTTCAGCACTGATGAGTTAATCTCCCTGCTTCTAGGAATCAGGTTGCTACACCAGGGACGCGATCAACACCTACCCACCGATGCAGGGGCAGGGGAAGTGCCAACACTATAGCCCCGTGTAGCTCCACCGCTTCCATGACGATCTCTACACCCATGGTTGTGGGGTTTCCACACCCAATCTCCCCATCCGATGTTATTCAGCGGAGGGTAATCAACAACCTCATGTGTCGTTACGAGGAGGATAGAATAATCCCGACTTGGGATATGGCCCGCCTGGATCCGGAGGTGTATGCGCCTCATCGTCAACACTAACCCTGAGGACCGCGCAGGGAGCTGCTTCTCCCCACACCGACATATAACTGTTTCGGGAGCCTCTCCTCGGAATTATTTCACGACTCCCTGCCTTACGCTGACGAGGTAGGTGACGTCCGGCCCAGCCCGGTCAGAGTCCCATTCCAGGGGCTCCCACCTGGCTGCGTTAGCTCCCCCACCCAGTCTTTCTAGATGAGGATTAGGTAAGCCACGTACCTGCACCACCGGCTCCGGTTCGTCCGACCCGACGCCAGCGTCAGAATCAAGCTGAAGAGGACACCCTCCAAGGATCATTAACATCGACGACCACTGTGGCCTAAGCCACCATCGAAGCATATCATCAGTTCCCTGTATTCCCTGAGAAGGGGAACTTATACGCCCGACCAGGATAGAGGCCCCAACCACCCCATGGGCAGGCTGGGTGTACTCTCTTGGTCACCGGCAGTAGTAGTGGTTGTTGCGAGCTAACTCACAGTGATGCCACCCAGTACGGAGGTCCTCCCCGTACCACTACCACGAATAGCACGGGCCATCCATATTTTGAGTCTTGACATAAAGGTCCACCTCTTTCCACCCTCAATATAAATTAGGGTCTTCCCCGCGGTGGTGACACTCAGTATGAAAGTCTCTCCCGTTCCCATTACACTGGGCATGGATTCATTCCTCCTACCACAACCATCGGTGTTGGGACATTGCACATCCAGTCTCTCTTCAATTTGGAGATCCTCCCCGAATCCTCTTAGTTGTTAGAAAAGGTCCTCCTCACCTCATCAACCAGAGGGGTGAAGGCTAGCCTCACCTCACTAGCACCTAGCACATAGGTCCTACCTGTGTTCAGCTAGAACGGTACAAGGACCCTCCTCATACCAAGGTCACCAGAAGAAACAAGCATGGATGTCCCCCCATGATCCTGCCAGTTCTAGAGGAGGTCTTTCTCAATCCAGATCTATCCATGGAGGTCCTCCCCATGTACCCTTTGACATTTTTCCTTGTGCTCCTTGCACCCGAGCTTACTCAAGTGGGAACCATCTCTGCCACAACACCAGTGTAGCTGAAAGACCTCATGTTAGAAATCAGCCATGTCCCAAGGAGCCACCCATGGGCAGGAAGGTGGGTCATAAACACCATAATAAGAATTTTGGGAAGGTCTGGATATATATCAAACTAGTCCGCATCTCAGACTCTAAAGTGGAGTACGACTCAGCATGGGAACCCTCCTCTCCCTCATCCGAGTCAAGGGTTGGGGCATGAACAAGGAGCATCATCCTAGTACTCTCAGAATGCGAGGTCCATTGGATACCTGTCTCCCTCTGTTGGTATATCTAAGAGGATGAAAACCCAGCGACCCCGTAGGTTATGGTCATGCAATCACCACCATCATCACCGGAAGTGCTCTCTACCTTGACAATAGATCACAAAGAACTATTTTGGGGACACACAGAAGGCGCGCAGCAACGCGACCTATCGCCAGTAGCCCTAGCCCCTGTGCCGGGAACTGCAGCCATCAGCCCATCTTACCACGATGTAGTGTCCAAGTCATGACACTATTTAGAGGACAAACCGAGATTCGGTGGACAGTCATGCCACTCGCTATACTCTCCACCAGCCAGCCAGCCACCCCAGCGGTCTGCCTCAGTTCCGCTACCAGTTCCTCAGCCACCCCCAGTTAAAGAATGGGGAAATCAAGGGCCAAACCCTAAATCTAAGCCAAGGAGATTATAGAACATCCTCAAAACACAACACTTTTCTGAGATTTTATGGTCCCTGGCACCGCCAGATTTTCGCGCACCAGAATCCCTCACCCCAAAAGAGGTTGAATGTTTCCGCCA
The DNA here is from genome assembly GCA_963277665.1 of Viscum album. Lineage (NCBI taxonomy): Eukaryota > Viridiplantae > Streptophyta > Magnoliopsida > Santalales > Viscaceae > Viscum > Viscum album. Next base: position 2,003,871,974 of record OY728145.1, on the reverse strand, counting down.
AACCCTCTAGACAATGCACTTTCACCTTCGTCATCAACGAGTGGTCTATCCCAGGAGCCAGGTGCATCTTGAAGAAATTGTCAAGCAATGCCATCTTGTTGATCTGGCTGCGCTCTCTCTAGCCCAGCGCCCCGAGTCACCAGGTCAACGTAAGGTCCTCCAAGAGTAATGCGTTTAGAGTTTTAAGATACTCTGCAAGACCATCAAGGAGGCTTCCCCCCACATGAAAATCCATGAATGGGGGTAGTATGCTGCCCTCCTCTTCAGTCCTATCCAGCAACAACCCGACTTACTAGGTGATATCAAGGAAATGCCCTCAGGAAGGGTCACTGTCAACATGGTCGACATATTTAATGAGGAGGATGAGTTGGAGATTTTTGATGGGGACTTACCCCCCGGGTGTGTGTCACAACTATTGGACACAACAGGGAGGGTAACTTGCAAGAAGAGTATCCTAATAGGTCTCACAGTGCCCACCGAGGCATTAGTACTCAACCGTAATTCCAGTAAGGGTAAAGAGCACTTCAGAGTTGCCAAGAACATGGACCCATCTGCCTCAGTGTGGAAGACAAAGGAAGAACCTGAGAAGGCCACATTGTGCCAGAAACTTTCCGAGAAGAAAAAGTTTATTGATAACCTCTTGGCTGAATGGGTTGCAAAGCGATGGCCGAACTATGGTAATCCTAGGCCAGGGTAGCAGGGGTAAGAAGAACTTCCCCTCTTTGAGTTGACTCTAGGCGACCCTGACTTTCCTGCCCCTACAGACAGGGTTGAGGCCGAAACTTATGGAAATAGGGCATAGTATGTCTCTCCAAACCCTCCCGAATGGCGCAAAAATCTAAGGGACCCAGGTCGGGCTCCTCCAACCGCCTTGAGGATCATGCCTCCAGTCGCTCCACAAGCCGTTGGGCCTACATACCGTGTTGAAGAACCCACCAACAAGCTCGTTGTTAGGGATCCCTATCATGATAGGGACCCCCACCCTGATGATCCAATGGTGGCACTCATTGCCCTCCTTGAGGCATTGGAAACATGATAGGTGGTAATCCCACCTGATGGAAAGCCATATCTAGCATGGGTGGATGATGAAACACCCCGACCCTAGTTACCCAGTGTTGGTGCATTATTACATAACATTGGCATGATACAAGGAGATCATGTCCTAAAAGACCGATTAGTTTATTAGCCTTAAAATCACTAGATACATTCATAAGGATTACAATACATCATTAAATGAAAACCTACAACAACATATTCTCTCCATAGACCACACTCATATCCCCTCATACTATCCCTCTAGGTCATTCATAAAATACTTCTTCACATCCTGGGAAAAATAAAACATATAAAGGGGTGAGCTCAGATGCTCAGTAAGGATAAAAATATAGCAGAAACTTTCATAAATAAGCATAAACATTTATATCAAAGTATAACTAAAACAAAAGCCTTTTAAACTTGAACTTTAGCATAATATGACCGAAATAAAATTAAATAATTCAATTTACTTATTCAGATGGATATTCTACTAATCGAATAATCACATGAAATATCAATAACCACTTTCATAATGATGGAATGCATAATTCCAGACTATCATAACAACATAGTCAAGGCCTTGTGCCAAGACTACAAATAAGATTTTGTCAAGACCTTGTGTCAACACACTAGTTTGTCTCATGAGACCTACGGATGCATCGAGGAGCTATAGTGGGCTCCACCTATCACTTACTAAGTTCAATGCATTCCTCATATAAAAATTTTGAAACATAACATAAACATTTGTATTAAAACTATCATACGAAATGTCAATACTTTATCCACAAACCATGAATGGTATAAAAATAGCACATCCACAGTCAAACATAACTCATTCAATATAATATGGAAGATTGTATTGTAATAGATTAATCTCAATCGAGAATAATGAAGGATATTGACATAGATGAAAATAATATTCAAAACTATTGGAGAGAAGTAACCCCCTTTTTTTGAAAACATTCAAAAGAATCAATATTTATCAAAAATCTATTCAAAATAGATTTTTTAAATCAAAGTGTCCCATACCACTTTGAAACATTGAAAATTAATTTTAATTTTAAAACATTAATGTCCATATAAATAATTCCTTAAAACCATTTTTAAAAACATGGACATTAATGAGAATGATTTAGAAGAATAAATATTTAAAACATTTAAATGATATATTAGTTAGAGTTCCTAACCAAAAGGGAGACACTTGAACAAAAATAATTTAGGTAATCCAAACTTTTTAATATCATGATAATAAAAGGATTCATTATATACTATGTTAAAGTACATTATATACACCATATAAAAGTGATTTGGTGTATAACAACAGAGAAGTCTCAACGAAATGTAATTTGAGATGAAATCTCTTATAAAGACCATATCCTTAGGTTAAGGATAAATTAACGACATAATTATGTGTGAAAAATAAAAATAAACTCAATATTATTGCATATTCAGTGTATATCAATTATAGCACATTCCCACATATTCTTGTAAAGACAACACCAATGAATTTGATATTTAACTCAACAAATAGAGATTGAGTTAAAATTACTCTAATGATGTTCATATCGATGACTTGAGAAATTATCAATGAAATGATTATGTGTATCAAAAGTATATCCACAGAAAGGGGAGTGGAAATTATGACATAAGAAAATGAATAGTGATTCCACACATAATCTTGGAGTAAAATAATCAATAAAGTATGCGTAAAGCCGAATGAGTGGAAATTGAAATTTCAAATTCCATTATCGATTGGGTAACTTATGAAACATACACCCATGAAATGAAAATCAAACAATGATGATGTAAATATCCATAAATTAAATTATATTAAACAATTAATACAATCATGGGTAGTACACACACCACATGAAATAAATAAGTGGTGAAAATGGAAATCTCACGGAATTAAAGGTGAGATAAGAAAACCCTTACTTTATACTGTTTCCTTGGTATATGGTAGGTTAACCTCCTTTATAATGGTGAAATAATTTTTATTGAATTATACAAGAATTATATACATTAATATGATATAATATATGATCTTTTGACATTTATAATATCTTAGTATTATCATCATTTTGGGTGTTAACAGATTCATTTTTCTTTATGTTATTTAATTTTAGAGTCATATTTGTTAGGTATGGGATATATATTATTCATATACATAATGATATAATTCCTTTAAATATTAAATTTATTCATCAAATAAAAATTATTCTTGAATGGATATGATGGGGAATGAATCTCATCAAATTCATGGAGACAGTAAGCCGTACGTATGCACGAGAGACAATATCACTCTTTTGATATTAAAATAATATATAATTGGATGTTGTATCATATATACAGAATCATTATCATATTATATTTATTATTTACATGAATTAAACATCATTATTATACCCATCCAAATAATAAAGTATTGAACAACAATTACACCACGACTTGGAGATGGTAAGCCGTACGTACGCACGTATGGTAACATGTCATTCAAAGGATGGATAGAATACTGAATATGTTTGTACCATATTTATAATAATATCACAGTATATATAAGATACTATAGTTATTATTTTAGAATGGAAATAACAAAGAAAGAATAAGTGGAAGAATAAAGGAACTTGAAAGAGGGAGGTGAAAACATTACCTCTTCTTCGGGTTCTTCCTTTTGATTTGATCAAAAGGGATCCTTAGGTTGGCTTTCTGACTAAAGTAGGTCCTCTAGGATAAATTGAGGGAAATTTATAGGATATTTGGTCAGAGTTTTTCCAAAACAAAAGGATTTTATAGTATGAAGAATTGGTTATAAGTGGTTTCCTTTTATAAGGGCGAGGAGGGGCTCTTTAGGAAAAAGTTAAAGTATTATTTTATAATATGTTCATATTCGTTATCTAATGGCTCCAAAGTGAATTATTCAAAGTTTAAGGTGGGTATGGGTCTAAATAATTTCATCCAATAGATTTTAGACAGGTTTGGGTCACTATATTAACCTTATCCTTTTTATTTAACTCTTAGTTAAATAGTTGGATATTTACCATGTCTCTTTGTATTTTTATATTATATAGTTCGTAAACATACTATATTCTTCCAAGAAACCCCAAAGTGGTCCATTAAGGATAAAAGTATCATTATATAAGTCCTTTGGCATAACCTTAGATTTTTAATAATATAATATGAATTAATAATTTAAAATTTGTTTTAAAAACTCTTTTATGTCAATTTTGACACTATTTAATAATTGATTTTTGATAAAGTATTAAAAACATTATTAATTCAAAAAAAATTCATTTAAGTAATAAAAAAATGTCATAGTAATCAAGAAAATTCTTTTATGTCATCCAAACTATCAAATTATATTTATTTTAATATTTATAATACCAATTATTTGATTCTTTTGTTAATAAGGAAAATACTGCATCATTATTATGTCATAAATAAATGTAATTATTCAATGTCTAAAAATTATAAATAAAATAAAATTATGTAGGAAATATTTTTATATTTCTAATTAAAATTTATAGTTGAAAATATAATATATATAACCCTATGTAAAAATTGTTTTTCTAAAAGATATATGCTTATGTCATTCTTGTTTTTACTTTAACTTAATTAATATAAAGTGTCATTATCACTTAAAAGTGGATCCAAGGGGTCCCAAAATCTACCCAAAGATGCCCATTGTCCGCTATGACTCATCCAATAGTTTTAGGACACGTTTTAGGGAAATTTAGTTTTATTATAATATTATTTTTTTACCCTTATTTATCAGATTTACCTTTTAACCATGGTAAATAAAATATTTACTGAAGTAATTATTCAAAATTTCTTAAAATAAAAGTTACCTATTTACACAATTTGGAAAATCATGATTATAAATATGGAATCCATTTTTCTAAATTCAAAACACAGAAGTGGAAGAAAATAATTTAAAATTAATTGCTCTTGTCAAAACAAAAAGTGTGTTTTTAAGAAATAATAACTATCAAGAGATTGACACTTGTTTATGTCCGGTTTAAAAGTGAAAATACGTCCAATGACAAAAAATTTATAAAATGGTAAAAATATATTCTAAATATACTTTAAAACCACTAAAATTCACAATTTATCACTATTAGTTATTTTGATTAAAAAATTGTTTTTAATTAAAATTTAGTAATTTTCACTATTTATCAAAATATGAAAGTTATCAGAAAAGTACCAAAATTTAACCCTTAGCTAATTTATAAATTCCAAATCCAAAAATGAAGTCCATTTTGAATGATAAAATGTATAAAATTTCAAAAAGTGTGTATTATTATTCATAATGGCTTATTTTATTGGTTGTGGTGTGTGTTAGAACTCGAAGTTTCTTACAACACACGCTACTGTATTATTCAAAGAGAAGGGTACCGTGGAAGCTTGGGGTATTACATTCTCCCCTCCTTCAATAAATTTCGTCCTCTAAAATTTTCAAATTAGTCTTCAGAATATAATGTAAATTCCCACTTTGAGAAAAGAGTCAATAAAACTATCACTTTAAAAGAAAGAAAGAGAAGTACAATGGTCACCCGAGATAACCTATACTAGGATTCCATGTAGAAAAACATGGATATGGATGATAAAATAAGTTTCATGTTCTGATGGAGAGGGATAGAAAACATGACCATGATAAATTTAACAACAAGAAAAGAAAAAACTTGTGATGGGACAAACAGTCATTAGTCTCACTGTAGGAAAATTAAACAAACAACATTTTTTTTGTTTTAAGTTACATTACATTAAGCCAAGGAATTCATTTATGAGATTGACTAAAAACATAAAGAGATATACATACTTTTTAAGTAGAGTTTCATTCTTTAATAAATTTCTACAACTAAATCATTTTTTTAAATGATGAGTATTCAAGAAGACATGGTCACACTAGAAGAGCTTGAATAAACATCTATAGAATCAAGTGACCCAAAAAGGATAAACTATATATTTACCTTGTCTTTAGAGATTAATCAAAACCAAAAAGGTTAGTACAAGATCTAATGGTCCCCCAAAAGTATATTCTTTTATAGAAAGAATCACTAATCTTAATTTCTAAAATTAAACAAACAATACCCAAAGTTAAATAAATACCATTCAATAAACAATTGTCCTTAAAGTCCTTCAATATAATCCAAACAAATATTGAAACTCAAAACTTAGAAGAATTTGGTAATGTAGTCTTCCACGTTAAATTGTATCTCTAAATGACATCAACTACTCTTAATGTCACATAATTATAAGTAATTAACCTAATCACATATTCTATATTATAGGTTAATAATGTCCATAAATAACCCAAATCAATAGAAATACACAATAAAAACATAGATAAAAATCCACCATTACTCCTAAAATGAAATCTGATAGCATTCTATTTTCCTTGGGCATATAGTGTTCCTAAAAAAGCGAACATCTTCCAAAATAAAATTTATCACTTAATCACCGAATCAATTTCCTATACTAAGGGTATTCATTTGATAAGACATAAGATCCCAAATCAACTTATTATTGATCAATAAAATCATTTAACTAAAAATAATTAGTCACACTAACTGGTGACTTCACGTAGTCCAGTGGAAGACGATAAATCCAAATTGCTCTTTGGTTGTGGGTTCAATTCCCACAGCTTTGTGCGACGCGATGGGTTGTCACACGGTCTGCGTGTTGTCCTTTTGCAAAAACTATATTTTATAAAAAAAATGAGATAAATTCCTCCAAATGACCATAACCTAATTTAACCACAAATGTTATCTCATACCTTTCATTTTCATCCCAAAATATAATAACTTGTAATTTCCTCAAACATAATGATCATATAAAACCAAATGGTTATTTAAAACTATATCAACAAGAGAAAAGATAAGTCTTCCTCAAATATCATTTTCATGTGACAAAATGAAGGGTAACAAATACAAGAGAAAATTATTCCAATGTAATCCCATCCACAAGGAGCACTAGAACTTTTAAAAATTTCTCCAACCATTTATTTCCACATAGCTTCTTCTTTGACCAAAAAAATATCCTATAGAATAGGGCACTCACTCGAGTAATGTCCAGGTCCCCTACATTTATAGAAAATGACTGTAAATGGATTCCTGGGATCATTTTTATTTTCTTCCGTAGTACTCTTCATTTTTTCATAGCAATTATTCACTTTATGCCTTTCTTTACCACATGTAAAGCATTTCTTTATTCCATTGAGTCACTTTCCTTGGTGTCTCATTCCATATTTCTAGCATGATAGAAATTTATCTTTCTTCTCTCCATGGTCTCCATAGCTAGAGATCTTATCATTCATTGCCTTTCTCTTCTTTGTTGAGTCTGGGAGTTGGTTAATATATATGTTGTTGATCATATTTTTGGAAAACTAATTTGGCATGAACATGATATCTTTTACGCCTATAAACATTCCATTTTGTTGCTCATTTCCACCACCATTCCCACCTTGTACATCATTCTCATAGTAACTTTGACTTCCTTGGAATCCATCCATTGACTAAAACCAGAAAGCATTTTCTGAGTAATAGTATTCATAAAATCATTTAGAGAATATCATGACACTATATTTTAAATTTTGAAACACCTTATGATTAACCAAGGACATTTATTCTCATCTTATATTAAAATCCTTCAAATCAATTTGTAAAGAAAATTTAAATTATCCTAAGCATATCCCCCATGAGTGTCATAACCAAGAGTGTCGCAAGGCCCGTTGTTGTGCACCATTTCCGGTTCGAGTCTAGCTCAAAGCGGTGTTTTCGGGTTTTACCCCTAGGTACATCTGTGCCAGAGCTTCCACTACCTACTCGTATCCAGACAGGGATGTATTGCTCGAAAAACTCACAAAATATATACAATACCAAAATTCTAGGAAGTTCTTCTATACTAATACTCAAAGTCCATCTTAGGTCTATGTGCTCTAATAAGAGTTTATCTAAATCTAGCTTCCAAGGTTTGTACTAAATTTCCTCTGATACTTACTGTAACACCCCGACCCCAGTTACCCAGAGTCGGTGCATTATTACATAACATTGGCATGATACGAGGAGATCATGTCCCGAAAGACCGATTAGTTTAGTATCCTTGGAATCACTAGATACATTCATAAAGTTTACAATACATCATTAAATGAAAAACTACAACAACATCTTGTCTCCATATACCATAATCATATCCTCTCATACTATCCCTCCAGTACATTCATAGAATAATTCTTAAGATCCTGGGAAAACATAGAAAGGGGTGAGCTCAGATGCTCAGTAAGGATAACAATATAGCAGAAACTTTCATAAATAAGCATAAACATTTAAGACAATGTATAAAAAAAACAAAAGCCTTTTAAACTTGAACTTCAACATAATATGTCAGAAATAAAATGTAATAATTCCATTTAATTATTCACATGGATATTCTACTAATCAAATAATCACATGAAATATCAATAACCACTTTCATAATGATGGAATGCATAATGCCAGACTATCGTAACCACATAGTCAAGGCCTTGTGCCAGACTACAAATAAGATTTTGTCAAGGGCTTGTGCCAAGACACTAGTTTGTCTCATGAGACCTACTGATGCATCAAGGAGATATAGAAGGCTCCACCCATCACTTACTAAGTCCAATGAATTCCTTAAACAAAAAGTTTGAACCATAACATAAACATTCGTATTAAAACTAGCATATGAAATGTCAATACTTTATCTAAAAAACATGAATGGAATAAAAATAGCACATCCACAGTCAAAAATAACTCATTCAAAACAATATGGAAGATTTTATTGTAATATATTAACCTCAATAAAGAATAATGAAGGATATTGACATAGATGAAAATAATCTTCAAAACTATTGGAGAGAAGTATCCCCCTTTTTTTTGAAAACATTCAAAAGTATCACTATTTATCAAAAAGCTGTTCAAAATAGATTTTTGAATCAAAGTGTCCCATACCACTTTGAAACATTGAAAATGAATTTTAATTTTAAAAAATTAATTTCCATATAAATAAATCCTTAAAACCATTTTTAAAAACATAGACAGTAATGAGAATGATTTAGAAGAATAAATATTAAAAACATTTAAATGATATTTTAGTTAGAGTTCCTATCCAAAAGAGAGACACTTGAATACAAATAATTGAGGTAATCCAAACATTTTAATATCATGAGAATAAAAGGATTCAGGATATACTATGTCAAAGTACATTATATACACCATATAAAAGTGATTTGGTGTATAACAACAAAGAAGTCTCAACGGAATGTAATTTGAGATGAAATCTCTTATAAAGACTGTATCCTTAGTTTAAGGATAAATCAATGACATAATTATGTGTGAAAAATATAAATACACTCAATATTATTTCATATTCAGTGTATATCAATTAGAGTACATTCACACATATTCTTGTAAAGACAACACCAATGAATTGGATATTTAACTCAACAAAAAGGGATTAAGTTAAAATTACTATTATCATGTTCATATCGATGACTTGAGAAATTATCAATGGAGTGATTATGTGGATAAAAAGTATATCCACATAAAGGGGAGTGGAAATTATGACATAAGCAAATGAATAGTGATTCCACACATAATCTTGGAGTAAAATAATCAATAAAGTATGCGTAAAGTCGAATGAGTGGAAATTGAAATTTCAGATTCCCTTATCGATTGGGTAACTTTTGAAACATACACCCATGAAAGAAATATCCTACAATTATGATTTAAATATCCATATATTAAATTATATTACACAATTAATACAATCATGGCAGTACACACACCACATGCAATAAATAAGTGGTGAAAATGGAAATCTCACGGAATTAAAGGTGGATAAGAAACCTGTTACATTGTTATTTTTCCTTGTTTGAGGGTAGGTTAACCTCTTGTATAATGTTGAAATAATTTTTATTTAATTATACATGAATTATATACATTAATATGACATCATATATGATCTTTTGACATTGATAATATCTTAGTATTATCATCGTTTCCGGGGTTAACTGATTCATTTCTCTTTATATTCTTTGTTTTGTGAGTCATATTTGTTATGTATGGGATGTATATTATTCATATCCAGAATTATATCATGTATTTAAATATTACATTTAATCATCAAATAAAAATTAGTCTTGAATGGATATGATGGGGAATGAATCTCATCACGTTCGTGGAGACGGTAAGCTGTACGTACGCACGAGCGACAATATCACTCTTTTGATATTAAAATAATATATAATTTGATGTTATATCATATATACAAAATAATTATCATATTATATTTATTATTTATGTGAATTACACATCATTATTATACCCATCAAAATAATAAAGTATTTAACAACAATTACAACACGACGTGGAGATGGTAAGCCGTACGTACGCATGTATGGTGACATGTCATTCAAAGAATTGATGGAATACTGAATATGGTTGTACCATTTTTATAATAATATCACAGTATATAGAAGATATTAAATTTATTATTTTATAAGGGAAATACAAATAAAGAAGAGGTGGAAGAAGAAAGGAACTTGGAAGAGGGTGGTGAAAACATTACCTCTTCTTCGGGTTATTCCTTTTGATTTGATCAAAAGGGATCCTTAGGTTGGATTTATGACCAAATTAGGTTCTCTAGGATGAAGTGAGGGATATTGATAGGATAGTTGTGAAGGGGTTGGCCGATACAAAAGGATTTTAAGGTATGAAGAATTGGTTAGAAGTGGTTTCCTTTTATAAGCGGGAGGAGGGGCTCTCTAGGAAAAACATAAAGTAATATTTTATAACAAATTCATATTCAGTTTTTAATGTCTCAAAATTGGATTATTAAAATTAAAATGTGGGGATGGGTCTAAATCCTTTCATCCAATATATTTTACACATGTTTGGGTCACTATAGTAACCTTATCTTTTTTATTTAACTCTTAGTTAAATAGTTTGACATTTACCATGTCTCTTTGTATTTTTATATTATATAGTTATTAAACCTACAATATACTTCCAAGAGACTCCCAAGTGGTCCATTAATGATTAAAATATCATTATATAAGTCCTTTTGCGTAACCTTATATTTTTAGAAATAGAATATGAATTAATAATATAATATTTTTTTTAAAAACTCTTTTATGTCAATTTCGACACTATTTAATAATTGATTTTTGTTAAAGTCATAAAAACATTATTAATTCAAAAAAAAAATTTAAGTAATCATATCATGTCATATTAATCAATAAAATTAGTTTATGGAATCAAAACTTTCAAATAATATTTATTATAATATTTATAATTCCAATTATTTGATTCTTTCTTTAATAAGGGAAATAATGCATCATTATTGTGTCATAAATAAATTTAATTATTCAATGTCTAAATATTATAAATAAAATACCATTATGTAGTAAATCGTTTTATATTTCTAATGAATATTTATAGTAAGAAATATAACATATATAACCATATGTAAAAATTGTTTTTCTAAAATATATATGCTTATGTCATTTTTGTTTTTACTTTAACTTAATTAATATAATGTGTCATTATAAATTACAACTGAATCCATGGGGTCCCAAAATTGACCCAAATATTCCCATGGTCGGCCCTCACTCATCCAATAGGATTAGGACATGTTTTAGGATAATTTAGTATTATTATAATATTATTTTTTTACCCTTATTTACCGGATTTACCTTTTGACCATGGTAAATAAAATATTTACCGAAGTAATTATTTAAAAATGTCTAAATATAAATGTTACCTATTTAAAAAATTTGGACCTCCTGATTATAAATTTGGAATCCATTTTTCTAAATTCAAAATACATAAGTGGAAGATATTAATTTAAAATTAATTCCCGCTGTCAAAACAAAAATCTTGTTTTTAAGAAATAATAAATATCAAAAGATTGACACTTGTTTATGTCTGGTTTAAATGTGAAATTACGTCCAATGAAAAAAATTGTATTAAATGGTAAAAATATTTTCTAAATATACTTTAAAACCCCGCAAATTCATAATTTATTACTTTTAATTATTTCAATTAAAAAAGTTGTTTTTAATTAAAATTTAGTATTTTTCACTATTCATCAAAATATGAAAGTTATCAAAAAAGTACCAAAATTTCACCCTGGTCTAATTTTGATATTCTGATTCCAAAAATTAATTCAATTTTGAATGGTAAAATGTATAAAATTTCAAAATGTTGGTATTATTATTCATAATGGATAGTTTGATTGGTTGTGGTGTGTTAGAACTCGAAGTTGCGTACAACAAATGCTACTATTTTATTCAAAGAGAAGGGTACTGTGGAATCTTGGGTTGTTACAGATGATATGCTAACACCTATAGGTTTCGATAATCCCACTTTCTCCCCCTTTAATGGGATGGGGGACCCATCACCCAACTGGCCCACTTCAACTCAAGGTGTGGGCCCTTGTTAGGGACTCCAGCGCAGCAGGAGGCTGCCAAGCTCCGATGTTTTGTTCAGACATTGGAGGGGCCTGCATTTGTCCAGTACATCTTGCTTCCCATTAGATCCGTAACAATATGGGAGGACCTTCGCAGGAAATTCCTCTACCATTTCAACTCCACCATGTGGAAAACAAGCATCGCAAAACTCTTCATGTACAAAAAAAGGCATGATGAGCGTGTCACAGACTTTATCGCCCGGTGGAAAGGGCATACATATTCTATTGACATGCCACTGACTCAGGACAAATTACTAACGATGTGTGTAGGAAATGTCAAGATGAAACTGGTTCCCTCTATGATAACCCATAACTAACTTGGGGATTTCGAGACTTCTCCGATAAGGCCCAGTCCCTGAAGAAGCCCTGCAACAGGCCAGCCAGACATGTCTGTTGCCTCCCATAATTCCCGCAAGATGGTCTGTCAAAGATGAGCTTACAGCGGTGGCCCAAATAGAGGCCCCTAGACAGTTGTAATTATTATCGGTGGAGCCACTTCCCCAGCCTCGCAAAGGCCCGCTATCACAGGCGCAACCTCCATCCCAGCAGCGGCTTCCCCACAATCGGCAGGTGCACCCATGAAATGTGTCTCCACCGCCTAGGTGAGACAACCAAGACCTGCCTCCTCGACAAGATCCTCTAGCTCCTCGTCCGGGCCTGGCTCCAAGGCCCCCCTTTCCGGACAGAAGAAACCAGACCTACTCTTTCAACGATAATCAAGTCTCTGGCTATTTCTAATGTGCCATGGAACAAGGGATTGTCTGTTTTCATGAGTGCAGAAGGCCAAAAGCGGCATACCTCACTGATCACCCCAAATACTTCCACTATCATCAGATCCTAGGGCATAACCTCAAGAAATGATACGTGATCAAATACTGGCTTCAAGACGTGGTTCACAACAACATAGTCAGGCTGGGCCCGGATCCGGCAGAAGTGGGATGCGTTATCGTAAGTCCAGACAACAGCAACGACGACAATGGTGAGTGGAAGCTGGTTTCTAACTATGAGTCCCGGAAGTATGATGACTAGATGGCTTGAAAAATGGTTTCTTGTGCCTATGGTATCATTTTTGTACACTTGAATCTTCCAGATCCTTCAGAAGATGCAGCTGCTACTTCTGCATCATCATCTTAGCCGACCTCTTCCCATAAGAGCAAGCATCGACGACGCAAGGGAAAGCAATGTGCCCCCCCAATACCATCATCATGCCACACTCTCTTCAACTTCGTGCCTCCGGAAATTGGGATTACTCCTAGAATCCTTCCAGTAATGGATGACTCTTTAAGTGATAGCCAAGGGTACACTTCGGTTAATAACGTGGAGTTGGTAAATCCCTATATGACTCCCGACGATGGGGAGCACCGGGTGAACCTCCCCAATGCCCCCAGTGGACACCAACGTTGGCAGAGCCGCAGCCATATGGGTCCTCAAGGCACATAAGTTGGCACCTTCAAGAAGGTCGTGCATGCCACTGAGACCAGACAGCAGGCCCAACGCAGAACTCAACACACACAGCCTCTTCATCCGGTGTCGTCGGGCCCGCCTCCACCGTCGTTTGTGCTACTGAATTAGGAAGAACCACTTCCACCATGCCTCAAACAGCCTCGCCCTGCTAGAGGCCAGTCTCAATCATCCAAAACTCATAGAGTAGCTACTCTTAGGGCTTCGACTAGTGAGCAATAGTATATTCCCAGCACCAGTCAGCCGCCGTCCTAGCCGGTAAGGCCCGCCATGCCTCCTGTCACAGAGCTGCCTCCTGCAAGCAGAAGTTCATGCCTGGCATGAAAGTATAATGTTCTCAAGCACTATTCCAACATCCTAGTGAGGATTTCTATCCTCAAGGCCCTTATCCTATCTTCATATATGTGTGAGGACCTCACTGAGGCTTTAAGAAGCCCCCTCTAGTTTGAGATGGAGGTAGTATCTACAGAAGCCTTTCATACTAGAGTGGTCGAGAACGCTGAATTTCAGGCCATCATTTCATTATCTGGAGAAGATGAAGGCTATCCCATACAGGGGAACATCTAACCACTATACATCACAGGCCAATTTAATGGCATGGAGGTCTGTCGTTGTCCTGTTGACACTAGCTCAGGGATTAACCTTATCCCGACATGGACACTGCCGAACTTGGGGTTATCTGATGATGACTTGACACCCTCTGATTTAAGAATCTAGGGATACGACAGGACAGAGCAGACCCCAGTCAGTATGATCTATTTGAAGACCCAGTTTTGTGGCCTAGTTTATAGCATTGAGTTTATGGTTGTCTCCCAGGACACCGCGTACAATGCATTGATGGGAATACCATGGATCCACCTGTATGCGGCAGTTCCCTCATCATATCACCATTGCCTCAAGTACTCCCTCAATGGTCGAGTGATCGTGCTACAAGGTGACACATCACCTTTTGCCTCTTGTGAAGCCTGCTACCTAGATTCTGACTATTACAAGAGTAAGGAAAAAGGATTCTGGCCAAACCCGTCGCGTTTACAACAGACCCCTGGGCAGGTATGGAAGATGCCTACATCTTCCTAAACCATATATTTGAGGCCACAACCCCTGACACGGGGCAATGTTTTGTTGTCTTTGGTAAAATGGAGAAGCATATTCCCAAGTCCAAGCGACGGTGGAAAATCAACTCGTACTCCTACAGAAATCTGGTTCAGGTGATCCTGGAACCTCATACCCCCAAAAGGTATCAGGATGTTCGCCCCATGGAAACAACAGTACGTCATACATTCCTGTTTCACCGAGCTGGAATCAACCGGCTCAAGCCAACATGCATCTATTGATTTGTATCATCAATCATGGCCCCTTGGGCCAAAGACTAGATGCACTTAGGTTGACAACCTTCATTGCTATGGTCTCGGTAGCACAAAATCTTCTGATGCAATGGAAACTATCGCTCACGCTGGTACTAGCCTCTCTTCAAGATCTGCCGACCCAGAGGAGGCTCCTCCCACTGGGGATCCCTCTGCAAGCAAAGAAAATATTTGGAGGATTCTCCCCTTGCCTTTAAATAGGGAATCTCCACCATAGTCAATGAACTAGTAAAGGTGAAACTTGGTAGTGAGGCAAATCCGAGACCCACATTGATCAGTGCCACCATGTCCCTCGAGGAGCGGCAGCGGTATATAGACTTCCCAAAACAGCATTGTGACGTGTTATTTCGGAGTTTTGATGAGATGCCAGGACTAGATCCTTAGGTAGTCGTCCACTGCCGTGGTCTTCTGGAAAATCATCACAAGTTCAAGCATCCTCCCAGAAAGATGCACCATTCCAACAGTTCCATGGTCGAGGCCGAAGTGGACAAGCTCATCAGAGCCAACTTCATCAAGGAGGTAAAATACCTTAAGTGGTTGGGAAACATTATACCAGTCACGAAGAAGAATGGACATATCAAAGTCTTCATCAACTTCTGCGATATCAATTTTCACTGTCTGAAGGATGATTTTCTTCTTCCTGTGATAGAATTATTGATCGATGGTATGGCTGGGTTCTAAGCCCTTTCCTTCATGGACGGGTACTCCAGATATAATCAGATCTGGATGGCCCCTGAGGATGAAGAGTCCACAACTTTCAGGGTGCCACAAGGTGAATTTTGTTACCAAGTCATGACCTTAGTCTTAAAGAATGAAGGTTCCACCTATCATCGGGCCATGCACCACATATTTAAGATAATCCTTGGGAAATTTGTGGAATGTTATGTGGATGATCTGGTGGTCAAATCCCACCAGCGCTGAGACCATCTCAAGGACCTCGAGAAAGTGTTCAGATTCTTCAGTTCCTGCCACCTAAAGATGAACCCATTGAAATGTTCTTTCGGGGTCACCTATGGGAAGTTCCTTGGATTTTTTTTCAGGTATTAAGGCATCGAGATCGACCTAGAGAAGATCAAGGCCATCAGTCAGATGCCTCCCCCGAGTAATATTCTGGAGCTTTGAGGATTCCAAGTCCAGTTAGACTACATAGGCTGATTCATTGTGAATCTGGATGACAATTGTAAGCCCTTTTCTTGGCTCATGAAGAAAGGTTCTGCCTTCGAATGGGACAAAGAGTGCCAGACCATGTTCAAGTAAATAAAGAAGTATCTGCTCCAGCCTCCAGTCCTGATGCCACTTATCTCTGAAAAACCACTTTTCCTTTATGTGAATATCTTGGAATGATATCTTGGCACCCTTCTACCCCAAAAGAACAATGAGAGGAGGGAGAACAGTCTTTACTACCTCAGCTGCATACTCCTCGATACAGAGACCAGATACTCCCCCATCGAGAAAAGTTGCCTTGCACTCATATTTTTCGTGCATAAGTAGTGACATTACCTACAAAACCACAATGTACAACTTGTGTACTGAGTATAATAGATAAAGTATATGTTGAGTTTTCCCATGCTGACAAACCTATTATCATGGTGGGTGGTAATCCTCTAGCAGTTTGACATCAAGTTTGTGCCTCAGAAGGCTATCAAGGGATGAGCATTGGAATATATTCTTGTTGCGCATCCAACCCCTGCGGACCAGTCCCTGGACCTGGATTTTCTCGATGGCGTAATCCTCTTGGTAAATCATGCCATCCCATGTTAGAAAATGCACTTTGATGGAGCCTCCTAGAGCCCCACTAGAACAAGGCTCAATGATCCCAAACTCAACAGAGTAGGCTTGGGTATTGTCTTTATTAACCCGGCACAAGCCATTCTACCATACTCATTCCTATTGTCAGAAGGCTACACCAACAATGAGGCAGAGGATCAGGCTCTTATCACTAGCCTCGAGCTGGCCCTTGAGATCGATGTGCCCCATTTTCATGTGAATGGGGATTCCAAACTAGTCATCAAGCAAATAAATGGTGACTACATCGTCAAAAATCCAAATCTCGTACAATTATTTGAGTGAAATCTCCAGCTAATGGACCAGTTCCCATCTCTGCCGAAATTTACTCATGTCTCTAGATCTCAGAACGATTAGGCTAATGCCGTGTTCGGCCAGGCTGCATCACTTGCAAAACCCGGGCAGGATGAACTGATTATACACGTGGCACATTGGAGAGTCATTGCTTCTATCACCCCAGGTGATGGCGACGACCTGCAGATAATCCATATTACCACTAGAGCCTCCACGTCAGGACCGCCAGGTTCCTCAAATGCAGTGGTTGAAGGACTCCTCACTATAGATACCCCTTTATCGAGTATCTTCAAAAATATTACCTCCCGGCTGATCGGGTCAAGCGCGAGTGAATCTGAAGTTGTGCGCTATAGTTTACCCTCCATAGTGGTCCTAGTCTTCAGAAGATCCTCTTAAAGCACGGGTTTGATGGTGTTATCCTCTGTTGCATACAAAGACACAAGATTTCTTAGGTCATGCAGAAGGTTCATGTTGATTCCAGTCGCGCCCACCTGACTGGACCAAAGTTATCTCACCAGATCCAAAGACTATGATAGTTTTGGCCCTCCATGATCCATGATTGCATCGAGATCACCAAGAAATGTCATGAATTCCAAATTCATGCTAACTTCATGCATCGGCCACCAGAACCTGTCCACTCCACCATGTACTCTTAGCCATTTGCAGTGTGGGGACTCGATGTCGTGGGACCATATCCACCGGCGACAGCTCACTAGTGCAGGTTCATTATGACCGCTACAGATTTATTTTCCAAGTGGGAAGAGGCAGTTCTACTCAAGGAGGTCAAGTCCCATTCTATCATTAACTTCGTTATCTCCAATACCATCTATCAGTTTGGAGTCCCTCACGCCGTCCTCACTGATAACGACACCAACTTCTGAGCAGCTGAGTTAAAGAAGTTGTACACCAAGTACAACATCCGTTCGAACTATACCTCCCGCTATCACATGCAGGAAAATAGAAAAATAGAGGTTTTCAACAAAACCCTCTATAACATTTTGCAGAAAATGGTTAGTCAGAATAAGATGAGTTGGTTGGACAAGCTCCCCAACACCCTCTTGGCTTATCGGGTGACGACTCATAATTCCGCCCAGGTGACCCCATATTCCCTGGTGTACGGAGCTGAGGTCTTCCTGCCCATCGAGATCCAACTTCATTCATTACACACAGTAGTCTATGACTAGAAGGTGCCAGATAAGGTAGCCAAAATTCGTTTGGATGAATTGGAAGCACATGACAAGAATAGGATTCGTGCCCTGCACAATCTGGAATGTCATTAGAATAAGATAGCTAGAGACTTCAACAAGAAGGTTCACCTCCGCTCTTTCCTGCAAGGCGACCTGGTATTGGAACTTTGGACACCAATGATCCCTAGTAAGAAACCACCCTAGTTAGAGAACAAATGGGAAGGACCTTAAATAATTCACAGGGTTTACCCCAGTGGAGCATACTCCCTAGTGACCATGGATGTTGAGTGTATAACTCCTCCCACTGATGCCACGTTTCTCAAGCAATAATTTTCCTGAGCCTACTAGTACTGCACGACCTTAAACTGGATGGTCCCACATGACCCTAAACTGAATGATAATCCAGCATGACCCTAAACTATTCGGTCCAACATGACCTTAAACTGTTTGGTCCTACATGACTATAAACTGTAAAATGTAACACATGATGTTAAAATGTATGTCATCCTTCAAGACGTTAAACAACACCCTTAGAACTATGTGTGCCTTGATTTCCATATGCATGGGATATGTAGGAATGCTCAAGCATTTTTTCTTGATCCCAGCCCCCAAACTCTTCTCTTTGACTATCCCCCTAGGTATAATTCTCTCAGAGGGTCCTTGCATGATATGGTATAGGATTCCATAGCCCCACTAATGTCAAGATTACAATGATTGTACCATCTTCCCACTCCTCGTTCTTCTATCCTCTCATGTCCTCATCGTACAACGCTAAAATTAAAGACCTTTAAGAACTACGTATGGCTTGATTCCCTTCCTCATGGGATACATAAGAACGCCCAGAAATTTCGTCTGTTGGCCCAGCCCAAACGCTAGAATCTTCCCTCGGGTCAAGAGATATGATGTGGTGCAGAATTTTCCCCCAATTCACATCAAACACATCTTGATCCCGCCATACGTCCCACTCCCCAGAGGTGTTTGCCTCTTTCAAATATGGGTACAACTATGCCTCACCCACTTCTTTGATTGGGACTCCATCATCTTTCCCATTAAGAAGGGCCTTAGAACGATAGAGATGCTAAGCCCAAGGGTTCTCCTACCGCTTCAGGCCAACACCCTCGAGGATGTTTAGCAAAAAACTGATACAAGCCCCATGTTGCGAATATGGTCAGTGGTCGATGCTCATTTGTTGTTCCTAGTCCATGTCACTATAGGGACTTTATGTTTTGAACATGGTCAAAAATTATCCATTGTTGTTAGATCCACCCCAATATGTCCCAAACATTGAGTGCAATGGTTAATTCTTCTCTGTTGTATCTCCAAGCGATGAACTCCCTTCGGGTGATGCTAGCTATTAGACCCATATATTACAGGGAGATCTGATTCTGGCTCCTTGTTTCCCACACCGAACAATGCTCACGTGGGCTTAGGAGCTTTGATGTGGCGGTAACCGCACAAGAGGTCGTATGGCTACCATTGGCCAGGACGCCCAGCCTTAGGCCCCTTGGCCTTTTCCGGCCCCTGACCCATGTTCTCATTTAGGGTTGTGTGGTGTGGAGAAGAATTATGTCCTCATTCACATTGGGCTATTTTTCCATGCCACACATATACCCTTGAAATATCCCTCCCATCATTTATCACCCATACCGCAAGCACAGGCCCTGCCGCGCTTCGCATGACCAATCTCAGGCCCCCAGCCCAAGTCTTAACTCTTACGGGATTGTAAGGTGTGGTATGGGATTAGGTCCTCATTCTGGTCAGGCTACTCGCCACGCTGTGCACCTCCCTTGTTAGGGGTATCTTACCCCTTTCTTCGCCCTCACTGCAAGATGTTAAATTGAAAACTGGCTAGGCCTTTCTGTCTGAGGCCCAGCCTTAGGCCCCTTGGACGTTTCGGGCCCCCTGCCCAGGTTCTCACTTAGGGTTATACGGTGCGGTATGGGATTATGTCCCCATTCTTGTCGGGTTACTCACCGCACCGTACGCCTCCTATATGTGGGGTATCTTACCCATTTGCGTCTTTACTGCATGACGTTAAACTGCAAATTACTCCCTTCAAGAACTACATGTGGATTGATTCCCATCCTCATGGGATATGTAGAACCGCCCGAACGTCTAGACTTCGTGTCCAGTCCCATATTTGGGAAATTTCCCTTTCACCTTGACCCCTTGGCCTACCCTTTCCCAGAGAGGGGAGTATATGGTGTGGCATGTGACTATGTCCTCATTCACGTCGGGTTTGTGACGACCACACCAAGTACTTCTCCTCCATAAGAGTTCTTTATCCCCTTTGTTCCATAATCATCATTTTCAAATCGGCCACCCTCTAGTTGGCCCCCCTGACCCTCTTCAGTGATTCACTAATGTGCCCAAGGGTACTCTGGTTTAGCACCTGGAATGTCGGATTCTACCCGGACATGCTTTCACCCATTTCTTAGGCTTCTTGTTTTTCTTCATTAGGGATTCCATCACCTTTCACATCCAAAGGGACCCCCCAAATGACATATATACTCAGACCAAGGGCCCTCCTACCATTTCCAGCCAACATCCTCAAGGGTTTCGAGCAACAAACTAATACATGTCCCGCGTTGCGAATTTTGTCAGCGGTTGATGCCCGTTTGTTGTTCCCACCTCATGTCACACGATATGGATGTTGTATTTCGAACATGGTCAACATTTATCCTCCATATCTACACCAACCCCATTAAGCCCGAAATGTTGGTTACATGATTCACACCCTTTTCCACTTCATCATGTCCATGTAAAATTTCAAAACCTTTGGTACTATTCCTCAGTGCACATTCGCACGTTAGGAGGAGAAAGCCGTGATAATGAAATCATTTAGTGCTCCATGCCGATTTCCCCTTTTCATGTATTTCACATATTGAACATACCTTATCCGCCCTAGTTTCCTAAACTGAGTTCGACTCACGTAGGCTTAGGGATAATATTAAGGTCCTCACTTCCATGGAATAGTCCCACTTTTCCATGTTCCAAGTTCTAAGACCTTAAACTAAGATCATTTTATATTTCCCCTTTGTCAAACTATGTACAACTTGATTCCCATTCCATGGGATATGTAGGAACACCCGGACACCTCATATATAGGTCCATCTTAATTGAGAGCCAATCTATCCTACTTCCTACCCTCTTACCTCTTTTTGGCCCCTTGGACCGAGGTTTATTTCTCAAGAATCATGCACAGTGTGGTGTGGACCTCATCCTCATTAACATCAGGTATACTTTATGGAACTGTGCACATTCCCCCATCAGCCTCGTCTCTACTACGTCTATGCCACACGATGTTAAAATGCATGGCTAGTCCCATCACATGACCCTAAATTGAGACAATATCCACCCATCCGAACGAAAAAAATGGAACTGCATTGTGATGTCCCCGCTCAAGGGAAATCATGTTTATTATCAGTCAAAAACCATACCATTTTTCAATGCCTTCCATAGGCTTGATTCTTGTTGCGATGCCTCGATTAGCTATTCTAGGCTCATTTCTTCATAAAAGAAACACCTCCATTCACCCTAAAGGAAAAAACAATACCTATCAAATGCCACTTCTTTTGATGCGTAGGCTAGACCTGCAAGCCCCTTCTATCCCCGACACTGGTACCTTACTGTGCCACCTCTTAGAACTACATTTGGCTTGATTCCCATCCTCATGGGGTACGTAGGAATTCCTGAGCACTTTTCTTTAGGGCCCAACCAAATTCTCACTCTTGGTCCCTTGACCCGAAGAGTTTCTTCCAGGGATACGTGGTGCGATCTGGACTCCAAGTCCTCATTCATGTCAGGTTGATAGCTACAGCACCACATACTCCCTTCCAGGGATATTCCCCTTCACTCCACGTCCTATCGTATGATGTTAAACTGCACGAGTCTATATGTCCTCATTTCATGACACTAAACTGTGGTTCTACCCTAAACAAATACGAGATTCCCTATATTAATCATGGGATGCGTCAGTTTTCTCTCTTGAGAGAATATTCCTTACCAGTGATGGTCTCTGACTACACAGTGCCCCATGAACTACGTGTGACTTGATTACCATTCTCATGGGATACGTAGGAACCCCCGGGCATCCTGTCTCCGGGTCCATCCCTAGGAATTATAATTCTTGTTTTCCTTTTTTTTCAGTCCCTTGACCTGAGATCTTTTGAAGAACCATGAAATTGCATCTTTACCCTAAACAAGTTCAGGATGCCCCACGATAAACATTGGGAGGCGACAGTTTCCTCGTCAGAGAGGTCCTGTTCAGAAGTATGTTTGATCTTTGATCAGGCTGGTGTGTCCACCTAATTTGTTTCCACCATGGTGGCATAATTTCAAGAGTGTCAGATTCTGTTCAAACAAACCACCACTCCATATTCCAAACCTTGTGTACCCTTTATTCGGACTATCTTCCTCTCTCACGTCTAAAGAAACCCCCTAACAGTATGGATGCTGGGCCTATGGCTCACCTATTAACCTAAGCCAACATTCCAGATGGCTAATCGATGACATTCTGAGTTAGGCCCCATGTTTCAAACATGGTTACCAGTCGGCCCCCATTTGTTATTCCCATTTTAGGCTAACACAATTAGGATACTGTGTTTCGAACATGGTCAACATTTATCTTTTATTATCGCTCCATTCCCACAGTGTTCTGAATTTGGGGTATTTTAATTCACACCTTCCATTCCATTATATTCGGATTGGCTTCCAACACCCCTGGTGTTACCCCACTTGTGCACCCGAGCACATTGGGAACACGACACGTCTATTTTTCTGAGGTCCTCATCCTCTGATAGGGTCTCTCCCTTCTCTTCTCAGAAATCCAGAATGGTTGTTCGAGCCCTTGGAAGCCTAAACCTTGGTCTGCACTCCCACATTTGAATGGAATAATAAGGTTGTCGTCCCTTGTTTCTCACATCGGGACCAACCCACGTGACCTATAGGATTGAACAATGGATGCTCCATGAATGTCACAGGAACACAATTAACCAAAACAAATAACGGAACTCATGCATGCAGTTGGCATAAAATAATCAAAGCACGAAACTGCGTTCAAAGGATACATGCATCACAACATCCTAGGATTGACCCCTCCCATGGACGGGTTGACCTCATCAAAATAGCGTAGAAGCTCCACCACCCTTTTTATGGTAGCGTCCAGGATTTGCTGCTGCCTGTTCAGTTCCTAATCCTCCTTGGCAGCGATGACGTGCAATTCATCAGCCAAAATCCAGGCCTGCTCCATGCTGGTCCGGATGACGATCATTTCTTTGGAGGCTCGCTTCATGCCCTCTTCGTCCTCTTCCAACTGGGACTTCAATCACAACATTAGCTCATATTGCACATTGAGGGAAGCCAAGTGCTCGTCTGCCCGACTCTACAGCTGCTGGACCTCATCTTCAGCCTCCTAGAGCCTCTTGATGTTCACCACTTTCCTCCACTGCCAACCCACCCCAAGGCCACAATCATGCTCTCGATTCTTCTCTTCCATAAGATCTCAGACAAGCATGTGAGGACGTTGGACATCCAATCCCCCAACACACAGTTCGCGTAGTCGCGAGCAAAGTCTGTCTATATCTTCCAGCCATAGTTCTTGGGGGTGTCATCAATGAAGCGCTTGATCCACTTCCATGATAAGTGATAGACAATTCTGTTGTCCTCTTCATTAGAGGTTGTCTTGTCCTAATCAGTGCGATTGGTAGACTCATATTCAGGGAATGACTCTAGAAACTCATCAGCCCGGTCTGCATCCAGTGTTTGATCAGGCATGGCAGGACTTGGGCTATCTGACCGATCCTCATAGTCTAATCCCACCTCAATTATTTCAGAATCAGCCTCTCTGACAGTCCTACTGGTGATCGGGAGTGCCATTGTTCGATAAATCTAGACCTCCACCTCCACATTCACTAGAATTCCCCAGGGAAAGGTGCTTCCAGGGGTACCGAAGGACCTCACCAAGGCAACCCACACCATTTTGAGGACTGTGCGTACCAAAAAGAGATCATGCACATCAGTTAACATGGTCGATGGATGGCAGTCATTAATTTGGTAGAGGATACTTACAGAGATCAAATTCTCAGTCTCATTCTTGGGTTGATGTCATCGGGACCCCGAAGCATGGCCCTCCATATATTGTTGTAAGGTCTGAATATTAGGGAGCCACTTCGAGTATTCCGGATCTACTAGACATGATAATCTCCCTGGCAGCAGGCATGGTCCCCAAAGGTGAAGCATCTCCATCTCTTGAAGGGAGAGAACGATCTCTGTACACAAGGCCCTCCTACAAAATATAGTTGTTAGAAAAAAGTCCAGAATGACCTGAAAGTGGGCCCTGATGATGGGGTTTGGAATATTTACCTCAAGGGCCTCAGTGAACTCTTCAAGATCCGAGTCTTTATCCTTGACTTCACCCTCCTCCAACGGGCTCCCTCTACCAGCCTCGTCTCCCCCGGAGGATTCATCTAATTATTCCGATAGAGGGAACCATTCCCTTAAGTCAGCAGCTGAAAACTATAAAGGAGTGGTGCGATAGAGAAACACCTTGACTCAATCTGTCATCGGACGCGGGGTACCTCGAGAGTGCACAAAGTCCTCCAGCTCTATCAGGTATTGCTCTGCCTCTGCCTGGGATATCGCAAAGCTGGCCCTGATAGGGCCTATCCCCATAAAATACATCTCAAAATGGTTCAAATGTTTCCACATCTCTGGCGGGTCGAGGAATTTCCGGTTAACTTCCCATATGTACCAGGCCTCCGGGAAGACAACATTCTATGGAATATCAATGTTGTGAAGCCACATCCTTGGAGCCTAAGTGGATAATCTATGGAACCCTCTAGGTGGCCACCCCTCGTGATATATTTTCTCTTTAGGACCACCAGTTCCGTTGCCATTGCTGCCTCTCTCTCAACTAGTGCGGACCTCGCCGCTACAGCAGCCCCGCCACTGCAAGATGCCCATGCCGCCTTCTGAACTTGGCCCCATTGTTTGGGAGGCACACCATCATCAACTCAAATGGTTGCTTTCTTCATCATTTCCCCCAGGTAGGACACCTCCCAACTTTAGGCATATTCCTTCACTAACCCGAAGACAGCGGTCAGTGGAGGCAGATAGTTATTCATCTTCCCATATTCTCGTGGGAACATGAGCCACATCTTACTCATCACACACAGGTTTTCCTCATAGTGCACCCCCAGATAGACCTTCAAGGTCAGTCGCTGCATGAAACAGAATTATCGAGAAAATTGGTGTGGGGTGTACGGCTCGCAGAGAGGCTCACAATCCACCCATTCCACCAAAACTCCACCTTGAAAGGCCTAGAATTAAAAACAGTGCTCCTCAATTCCCCAAAAATCATCAGTGAATACCCCCGTCGGCAATGGAAATGTGTGGAAATTTAAATCCTCCGCCTTCCATACTCAGTTTAGAACTAACGGTGCGGTCAGCTTGGCTGGAAATCTCCCGGCAGCATTCAGTATGGATGGGAAAAAGATCAATTCTGAAGGGGAAATGTGGTTCGTGTATTCTTAAACTCCCCTGATGTGTGCCTATATCCACCCATATAGGAGGTGGAATGAACCGCATATTCCATGTATCCTCTTCCCCTCACTGATATGTCGCAACAACTTATACAGTTTGGCAAGCATCAGGATCCCGAGGATGACCCATCCTCCTGTCGCCAACACGGACACCATAATAAATGTGCTTGGTCTCACTCCCATTTTGGTGTCCCTAACTGGTAGGATCCAACCATAGATGAGATCCGTGATAAACTTTGCCAGCCTGATTATCGGTTATTGTTCAATGATGACACTAAATACCCACTTCTTTTAATGGTTTTCATCCAAAAGTTTCAAGTATGAGTGATCCTTACTACGGGCCACCTTCGGGAAAGTCTAAGGCCTCACTAGAAACTGTCTGTCCTCCAGGAAGTTCAGGAAATATTTGAACCACCGCTTGAAATGGACATCCCTCACCACCTCCTTGTCCTCTCCTGACACAAGCTCCATCAAAACCATATCAAGTGGCGACATTTTCTCCGGGTACTCCCATACACTCATGACGGGGAGGAATTTGTCATACATATTCCCCAGTATTGGGACCCCTGAGATCTGGTGGATGTCCCAAAAGCTAATGCTAACTTCTCCATGGTGAAAATGGAATGTGTTGGTCCTCGATGACCTTCTGATCAACAACTCCAAAATCTGAATCTTTGGCTAGTAAATGCGAAACTAGGAGGCCCAAGATACCTCATATAGGTCTACTCTTCTCAGCTCCACCCCAAACTCCTCACATGAGACTCCTACCCAGTATTCCCAAGCCCAATCATCTGTGAAGTTTATACCCTGGAGTAGGTCCCACTCCTCAGACCACCCCTTCTCCGAGTTCCCCAGAGCTACCTTCAATATCATCCAATGCCTGAGGGGAGACATCTCTGGATGTAACTCCTTCCTATCAATATTATTCAGGTGGTTGTATAAGTATTTATTAATTATGGGTGTGAATTCCTCCCAGGCATGGACGTCAACCGCCCTGATACATCAGCTCTGGCATGACGTGCTCCTGAACCAGTATGTTGGTTCATCCCGACTTCCTTCTGGGATGAAGACATCATCCCTCGGCCCGAATCCATACAAAGGCAACCTCTTACATAACATTTAGTTCCTCTAGCTCTCCTATAGGAGCTCCACCAAAGAACCATGGTCATAGTATCTCTAAATTAGCTCTCCTAAACCCAGAATGTTCACCATCTCATCCCTTCGGGTAGTATCCACAAGGACCCCCTGGGTAGCTTCTTGACGAGCCATTCTGTATTTTATGTTGGGGTGATTTTTGGGTTCATTCGCAAAGATCATTCACGGAGCACATTCACGAAGTCTGTTCACGGATCCCTGCCTCATCCTACGAATGCAGAGTCGTGAAGTGCATAGAGGCGAAGTTAAAGACTCGCTATGCACTGTGAAGCTGAATTCCCAATTCATAGAGAGCAATCACAGAGCACGTAGAGCTTCATGAATCGAGAGCACTAAAAGACAAAATCTATAATGAGGGAAAGGAAAAAAGAGAAGTCAACCACTCTATTTATAAGTGATGACCCTCACAACTTGATGGAGCGTCTCGACTGTGGCAAACTTTGTTGTGCGACCAGTTGAGCTATCGCTTTCCCACTCGATGATCCTCCTTCGCAATCTAGCTTCGCGAATGACTGAGGAATTTTGGTGATTGACCCTCAGACTTTGACCCTTGATTTCTCCTTGGCTCCAAGTCTAAGGGGGGGCATTTGTTGGCACCGAAAATTAGAAGGGAGAAGGATAATAAGAAAGTCTCTGAAGCTGCCTCGCGAAGACCTTTCGTAGAGCACCATAACCCCACATCAGCCATGAATCAAGTAGGTGGGATGCTCCATGAGCCGATTTGACATTCACGAGCCCACCGCAAAGAGAGGAGGCAGGATGCTCTGCGATCCCCTTTGACGTTCACTAGACTGCAGTGAAGTGAGGAGGCGGGATGCTCCGTGAGCTGATTTGACGTCCGCGTGCCCTCCAGGAAGTGAGGAGGCGAAATACTCCATGATCCCCTTTAACGTTTGCAAGCCTGATGCGAAGCGAGGAGACGGGATGCTCCGTGAGCCGATTTGATGTTCGCGAGCCTGCCGCAGAGTGGAATCCATCTTCATGTCGAGTGACCTCGGCTTCACGGAGCCTCTTGCCTATAAATACTAGCCTCCCCATAGGACCAAAGGACGAATCAATCAAACTTTCACCTTCTGAGCTCTCAAATCGCAAATCACTTTATGCTCTACAATCCATGAGCTACTCAAGGTAGCTTTTCTCTATGAAGTGGCTCCCCTTTGCCTTGTTTTCACCCCCTCTTTTGAGAGGGATCCCTTTCATGAAGCCCATGGTCCTTCGCGAAGGAAGGAGATCCTCATGGGGACTCGGGTCATTGCAGATCGTTTATACTTTGCGAAGCACCCCCCATGCACATGTGACTCAAATGCTAAGGCAGAGTCAGTGTGCCTCGGGAATCACATTGCTTCACAGGTCCTTGCTTCACGAGGCACCCATGCTTCATAGGGATTTTCTTCATGAATTCCCCTCCACATCGCAAAACATATCTTGTATGCACCTATGCCCTTTTCTTAGGCTAGGCCACTTCATTTCGCGAAGCCCATACCTTCATGAAGCCCTTCCATTGCATGGAGCACCAGAGCTCTATGAGGCCTCTACTCATAAACATCTTTGCTTTGCAACTCCCTCTCCCATGAAACCTCTTAGGTTCGCAAGAAGTAACTTCAAAGTCCCTTGGGTGACATTTCACATCGTGTTACCTATCCTCTTGCTTCTTCATATAGGCATGCTAACAGTTATTTTTTCTTTGCACATGCATGATAACATAGACCCCTAATGAGATAACTTCACGAAACCCCCCAACCACGACATTTCCGGTGCATTCCCTTCACCAAGGCACAAAGGGTACTGGTTATGTAAGTACTAGGGGTGCGGAGTAAACCCACCTTGTCCGATATGAAGAACTTTAAACTACCAAGCACAATAACCCTCAACACATGAAGTTAAACTATGACTTCCCCCCATTCATCCTACACAAGGAAAGGGAAACCACCATGGTGTAAGACCATATATTTTGTTGTAGGAGGAAGCATCCTTGTACCTCCTTTATTCAGTGCCAAATCCCTCTCCCGCTGGGATTTTTCGTCACCGGGCCTCCATCATGGAGTAAGTACCAACCTCTTTGGGTTGCTAACCATGCATAAGCCCCTGTTTCCTCTTTGGGCTGCGATCATGTGTAAGCCTCACTCCGTTTCTGATGGATGCACCTTTCACGATGTGATCTCAGGTCTTTGTTGTCTTTTGTTTCTCACACCGATCAGGACTCACGTGATCTTAGATAAATAACCAACCATGACATCCTCTCTGTGTAGCCTAGAGTGTAATCCCCACACCACCAAAACTATGAGGTATTTTAACCCTTCTAAGGCAAGGTACATAGTAAGCCTCCACAAGGTTCAATCCCCCCATCCATTGGTCGCTCCGACCCCCTTCACGTCGGTTCACCAACACCTTGGGCAGCCTAGAGTGTAATCCCCACACCCCTACCTGAACTATGAGGTCTTTGATCCTTGCCAAGGCAAGGTACATAAGAAGCCTCCATGAGGTTCAATCCCACCACCCATTGGTCCTGACCGCCTTCGCGTTAGTGCACCAAACACCACCTAAACTACGGGGTCTTTGATCCATGCTAAGGCAAGGTATGTAGGAAGCTTGCACGAGGTTCAAGCCCACAATCTATTGGTTGCTCTGACCCCCTTCACGTCGGTTCACCAATACCTTGGGCAGCCTAGAGTTTAATCCCCACACCCATACCTAAACTACGAGGTCTTTGATCCTTTCCAAGGCAAGGTATGTATGAACCCTCCACGAGCTTCATGCCCACCACCCATTGGTCCCGAAAACCTTCACGTCGGTGCACCAAACACCACCTGAACTACAAGTTCTTTTATCCTTTCTAAGTAAAGGTTTGTAGGAAGCCTCCACAAGGTTCAAGCCAACCATCCATTGGTCGCTCCGACCCCCTTCATGTCGGTTCACCATTACCTTGGGCCGCCTCAGAGCATAACACCAAATGCCCCTGTAACCTGAACTATGAGGTCTTTGATCCTTACCAAGGCAAGGTATGTAGGAATCCTCCACAAGGTTCAAGACCACTACCCGTTTTTCCCAACGACCTTCACTTCGGTGCACCAAACACCACCTGAAATATGAGGTCTTTCATCCTTGCCAAGGCGAGGTACGTAGGAAGCCTACAAGAGGTTCAAGCCCAACACTTGGTCACTCCGACTACCTTCACGTCGGTTCTTCCCACTCCTCCATGACATTAAACTGTGGACCTAAATCAGCGGTAAGCCATTATTACCCCATTCACCGGTAATTCATTGACATCTCTATCCAGCGGTATGCCATTAAGACCTCAATCAGCGGTAAGCCATTGTGACCCCATTTAGTGATAAGTAGTTGAAATCCATATCTAGTGGTAAGTTGTTGGGACTTCAATCAATAGTAATCCATTATGACCCCATTCATCGTTAAGTATTTGAAATCCCCATCTAGCAGTAAGTCATTGTGACCCCATTCAGCAGTAAGCCATTATGACCAAATTCAGCGATAAGCTGTCGACATACCAATTTAGTGGTAAGTCATTGTGTCTCCATTCAAAGGTAAGATGTTGAAACCCCAATCGGCAGTAAGCCGTCGTCAGATGAACTACGTCGAATTTGGTTCCCTGCCACAGGGAAACATAGGAAGCCTCTTTAAGACTGAATCCCAACATCACCATCATCCTCGCGACAAACCCATCTCATTCTCCATCCATTTCATGGAACCTTCTACCATCCATCCTAATTCTTACTCGGGCCGACACATCTCGGTGTGATCCTGCCACCCCAATCCCCATTACATTTAACAACAATAAGGAAGCCAACCACACATTTTCTCTAGCATCGGTGTTCCCTTCGGGGGTTGCACCCATCTAATCCACTTAAGTCAGTGTTCTGATTAGTCTGATCCATCTCTGTTTGATGTTAAACTTGCGGAATACCCTATGTTAAACATGGGAAGCTGAAGAAAACCTCAGATACATGCCTATGGAATATGGTTCCCCAAATTCGATGTGGGATGCCTCAGGATTCCGCGCCATCGAGAAGCCCTCAAATAATGGAAAAAACCTAGATGCGCCAATGTCCCAGTGCCCAAGACACACCAGTGATGCCCAATGTGACTACTCCCCAGACTGAAGGTTGATGCCTTGACCAGACCCCTTGGAATGTCCCAACAGAAGCAATGTAATTCACTGGTTTCCATGAAGATATGGCACTAGGAAGAGTTTAACGAACAACATCTTAAATCTATAAGGGAGACCTAGACTAGATGACGAGTTTGGAGGAGGAACCCACACAAGGAAGAGCATACATCACATCATCCCATTTTGATCAAGGAGCAATGGTTCCTAAAAAAGCAATAGATGTTGCTATCATTTGGAAAGCGGGAATGTGGGGCCACAGCTACACATCCTCCAATGATGGATGTGTGTGCCCCGCTTCCACGATGACCTCTAAACCCATGGATGTGGGGTTTCCACACCCCATCTCCCCATCCGAAGTTATTCAGTGGAGGGTAATCAATGACCTCATGTGCCGTTACCAGGAGGATGGAATAATCCCGACTCGGGATATGGCCCGCCTAGATCTGGAGGTGTCTGCGCCTCATCGTCAACACTGCCCCCGAGTGCCACACATGGAGCTTCTTCTCCCCACTGTGACATATAACCGTTTCAGAGGCCTCTCCCCGGAATGCTTTGAGGACTCCCTGCCTTATGATGATGAGGTAGGTGACGTCCGACCTAGCCCAGTCAGATTCCCTTTCTAGGGGCTCCCAACGAGGGCTCCCACCTAGCCGCGTCAGCACCACCACCCACTCTTGTTGGACGAGGAGTAGGTAAGCCACATACCTACACCACCGGCTCCAGTTCGTCCGACCCGACGCTAGCGTCAGACTCAATCTGAAGAGGACACCCGCCAAGGAGCATTAACATCGACGACTACTATGGCCTAATCCAACGCCGATGCATTTCATCAGTTCCCTGTATACACTGAGCAGGGGAACTTATACACCCGACCAGGATCGAGGCCCCAACCACCCCACGGGTAGGATGGGTGGACTCTCTAGGTCGCTGGCAGAAGCAGTGGCTGTTGCGAGCTAACCCGCAGTGATGCCACCCAGTACGAAGGTCCTCCCCGTACCACTACCACGAAGAGCACGAGACTTCCCTATTATGAGGCTTGTCATAAAGGTCCACCTCGTTCCACCCTCAATATAAATTAGGGTCTTCCCCGCAGTGGTGACACTCAGTACGAATGTCTCTCCTGTGCCCATTAACTGGGCATGGATTCATTCCTCCTACCCCGACTGTCGGTGTAGGGACATTGCACATCCGGTCTCTCTTCAATTTGGGGATCCTCCCCGCATCCTCTTAGTTGATAGAAAAGGTCCTACTCACCTGATCAACCATAGGAGTGAAGGCCATCCTCACCTCACTAGCACCAAGCACAGAGGTCCTACCCATGTTCATCTAGACCGGTACAAGGACCCTCCTCATACCAAGGTCCCCAGGAGAAACAAGCATGGATGTCCCCCATGCTCCTTCCAGTTCTAGCGGAGGTCTTTCTCACTCCAGCGCTATCCATGGAGGTCCTACCCATGTCCCCTTTGACATTTTTCCTGGTGCTCCTTGCACCCCGGCTTACTCAGGTGGGAACAATCTCCGCCACAGCACCCGTGCATCTGAAAGACCCCATGTTAGAAATCAGACATGTTCATAGGAGACACCCATGGGCAGGAAGGCAGGTCATAAACACCATAAGAAGTATTTTGGGAAGGTATGGATATATATCAAACTAGTCCACTTCTCAGACTCTGAAGTGGAGTATGACTCAGCACGAGAACCCTCCTCTCCCTCATCCAAGTCAAGGGCTGGGGAATGAACATGGCGCATCATCCTAGTACACTCAAAATGCGAGGTCCATCAGATTCCTGTCTCCCCCGTCATGCATGACGTTAAACTGTGGACCTCAATTAGCAGTAAGCCGTTGTGACCCCATTCAGCGATAAGTCATTGACATCCCTATCCAGCGGTAAGCCATTGGGACCTCAATCAGTAGTAAGTCTTTGTGACCCCATTCAGTGATAAGTTGTTTACATCCCTATCCATTGGTAAGCCATTGTGACCTTAATCAGTGGTAAGATGTTGTGACCCTATTCTGTGATAATTCATTGACATCCCTATCCAGCGGTAAGCTATTGTGACCCCATTTAGCAGTAAGCCATTATGACCCCATTCAGTGGTAAATCATCGAAATCCCTATTCAGCGGTAAGTCATTGTGTCTCCATTCAGTGGTAAGTCATTAAAACCCCAATCAGTGGTAAGCTGTCATCAGATAAACTACGTGGACTTTGATTCCCTGCCATGAGGATACGTAGGAAGCCTCTTTGAGAATCAAGCCCAACATCACCATTGTCCTCGCGACGACCCCATATAATTCTCCATCCATTTCATGGAACCTTCCACCATTCATCCTAATTCTTACCCAGGCTACCAAATCCCACTGGGATCATGCCACCCCACTCCCCATTCCATTTAACAAAAATCAAGAATCCAACCACACGTTGGCCCCAACATCGGTGTTCCCTCCGAGGGTTGCACCCATCTAATCCACTGCAGTCAGTGTTCTGATCAGTCTGATCAGTCTCCTTTGGATGTTAAACTTGCGGCATACCCTATGTTAAACATGGAAAGATGAGGAAAACCTCATATACATTCCCATGGAATATGATTCCCCGCATTCTATGTGGGATGCATCGGGCTTCCGCACCCTCGAGAAACCCTATAATAAGGGACAGAACCCAGACGCGCCGATGTCCCAGCACCCAAGACATGCTAGTGATCTCCAATGTGACTACTCCCCTGACTGAAGGTTGCTGCCCTGACTGGACCCCTTGGAATTTCCCAAAAGAAGTAGTATAATTAACTAGTTTCCATGAAGATATGGCACTAGGAAAATTTTCACGAACAACGTCTTAAATCTATTTGGGAGACACTGACTGGGTGACGAGTTCCAAGGAGGAATCCACAGAAAGAAGAGCTGACATCCAATCATCCCATTTCGATCAAGGAGAAAACATATTTGAAAAAGAGACAGAAGTCACCCGCCTTTAGAAAGCGGGAATGCGGGTCAACGGCTGCGCGTCCTGCACAGATGGATGCACGCACCCCAGTGAAAGTGTCGAAAACAATGATATACACCATGAAATGTGTCTCAAAGTCCTATAAGTCTCCACCCCTAATATCTTGTATCATTTTTGTCGTTAAAATTAATTCATCCTACTATAGAACATATATTTAAGAGTACAATCATGGAACTTTTGGGTTCTCATTGTAGTTGGGAACTACTACTCTTAAGACATTATCACATACTATGTTATAAAGAATAATAATTATAATGTAATTAAAAGTTTATAAATTTTCAAAAAATGAATAAAGGTTATTATAAAGTAAACAGAAGTTGGTTTTTGAGAACCAACTCCAATATAATCCCACTTGAACTATATCCAACTGATAACAACCTCAGTCTACTAGCTCTCATGCGATACTCGGGATTCGTATTAGATTGACCTTTAGTCAAGGTTTCCTCCATGTTTTCTTTTGTAGGCACTTTGGTAACTGTAACGTCACCCCTCTAATAAAAATAGCTCAATAGTTGATACTTATAAAGTATTTGATTTTCCAATTTATGTGACCTTGGAACTTTTTTAAGATCCAACAATGTAGTATTATCACAATACACTATGATAGGGTCTTTACTTCTAGGTACCACATCAATAATATTTACAAATTTTTGTATACAAATGGATTTTTTTACTGAATCATAAGCCCCTATATACTGAAACACTATTGTAGAATCAGTAAAAAATGGATTATTTAAACTC
This sequence comes from Viscum album, assembly GCA_963277665.1. Lineage (NCBI taxonomy): Eukaryota > Viridiplantae > Streptophyta > Magnoliopsida > Santalales > Viscaceae > Viscum > Viscum album. The sequence goes on along the minus strand of OY728145.1, from coordinate 2,003,836,798 downwards.
TTCTAGGTCATAGATCCTTTTTTGAGACAAAAAATATATCCTCACTATTATGTTAGAACATTGTGATCTATTTGAAATCTATCCTCAATATATCCCCTGATGAATATATTCTCATCTCTACCATACACCAAGAATATACCCTTAGTTAATCTCAAATAAGTAACGAAGGCCTTAATATTAGACCAATTCCATTCTCCTAGACCAACTTAATATCTACCTACCATGTTAAATGCATATCATATATCTAGTCTTATACATAACATGTGGTACATGATTCATCCTTCCACTGTATCATATGGAATATTACTCATTCTCTCTTTCTCCTGTTATGTCTGAGGAAACATTTTCTTCTAAAGATGTATACAATGTGACACTAGATCTAATACCCAATTGTATTGTTATATACTAAATATATTTTATATATTTTCAATGTATGTACTTCGACTTAGTCCAATATGCATCCTGGATATATAACAAATTATCATGATCCCTAGAATATATGTTTCTTCATCTCAATCCTTGATATAGAAACACTTATTTAATCAGTCATTAATAGAATGTAAAAATAGTATGTTATTTCCAATAATTTATATGCCATAAACATATAATACAAGAATAACTACCACATTCCCACAAAAACTATTGTAAACACATGGATCAGATTAATTCTTAATCAAACCAAATTTATTTATAGCATTACAAAATAAAATTTTCTATGAGATAGATGCTTTCTTCAATCCATTAATGGATATCTATAACATGAAATTATTTTTTTCATCACTCGGAGTCACAAACCCTTTTGGTTCTATCATATAGACATCAAACTGATGGTTCCCATTAAGGAAATAAGTTTTATTTCCATATTATAAATATAATATTCATGGTAAGACACTATAGAAAGAATAATTTTGGTGTATATAAACTTTTAAAATGGTGAAAATGTTCTATTTTACTCCACTCCTTGACATTGTTTAGATTCTTTATCCACTAACCTTTCTTTATAGGTATTTACCTTACCTTATATGTCCATTTTTCTCTTGAATACACATTTTCATCCTACGATATTTACATCAACTAGAACACTAACTATAACCCAAACTCAGTTTTGATACATAGAATTCATTTTAGAATTTTTTAAATCTTTCCGTCTTGTAGCTTCTAATCTCTATACTGCTTTTTTTTTTCAGAAAGAGGTTCATCATTGTCAACCAATAATGGGTCACAGTATCTAATGACTAGAAAAACTTATCTTTTTGGTTTTATTTTCTATATAGTGCTCCTATATAGTACTTGTGTTTCATGAACCACTTCTTCCAAGGGGACCTATTCAATATGTTCCTCTACCAAATATTGGGTATCTTGATCATCATCCTCATCCAAGTCAATCATTCTCCCACTATCATTTTTGAGTATTTTATCTATCTCATGAAATTTTTCTTGTCTATGGATTATCACTTTATTATCTGAGGGGTTGTATAGGCAGTGTCCCATTTTTTCATCGGATGCCCTATATTGATACACTTTATGCCTTAGGATGATAGTTTGTTATCTGAGAAGACATTAAATAACTACTCACAACCCCATACAAATGTTTGTGAAAAAATGGGTTTCTTTCCACATCATAACTCAGTGATAATTATGTTTTCTTCTTTATTTAGTACTCAGTTTTCTATTTATGTCATAGTTTATAATGAATATCCCCAAAATGATAATGGAAGATTTGTATGGATCATCGTCGACCTTACCATGTCTAATAAGGTACGTTTCCTTCTTTCACTAACATCATTCTACTATGCTCTGAAAGATGGTGTGATTTGAGATTAAATCCCAAAATCCAATAAATAGTCAATAAAGTATTGGGTAAGATATTTACTACCTCAATCAGATCAAAGTTTTTTTATCTTATTTAAAATTTTATTCTCTACTTCATTATTGAATTATTTTAATTTATAAAATGACTTGGACTTATACCACACCAAGTAGACATAAACATATCTACTCAAGTCCTCAGTAAAAGTTATGACATAATAATACCCACCATCAGGTTATATTAGAAATGTTCCACACACATTAGTGAGTATCAATCCAATAATCTTGGTTCTCCTTCCACCCTACCCAAATAATGGTTGTTGGTCATTTCACCATTTAAATAAGCATGACATCTTTTAAGTGTTTTTATCTAAAGAGAGACTAAATAACCATCTATACAAATATCTTTCAAATGTTTCTAATTTAAATGACCAATATGGTGATTCTATATCTAGGTGTCATATAAGTCATTGGAACATGATTCATTTTGTATTTCTAATAATGGGTTTTTATAATTTAATACATAAAGACCATTATTTAAATATTACATACCATAACATTTTTAGTATTTATAAAATAAATATATTTTATTTGGAAATATGTAAATAAAACCATATTCATCTAGGAATGATACATAAATTATTTTCATTGTAATAAATGGTACATAATAACAATCCATTAAAACCAATATCATTCTTATTAGAAATTAAAGGTTGTAGTCACCAAAGGAAAGAGAATCCAACCTCTCACCATTAGAGACTCGCAAATCCACCTCTCCTTTGGAAGTCTTATTGAATCTACTTGGTTCCTATATTTGGATAAATATGTGAGAACCAAAATAAATATATATGATACCCAATGTGTCTATATTGAATGATTATACTCAATAATGACACACATTTTCCTTCCCCTTTCTTTTGGGTGTAGTTCCACTTCTAGTGGATTTACATTCCACATGAAAAACATACTACCATATTTTCCTTACCCTACCTCTGGGACTTCCTCTTCATAGAAGGATGATGCTTGGGATCATTAGGTATGTTATGAGTATTTTCCCCCTTGAACTTTTTCTCCATTCTCTTATTCATCATATGGACCACAAGTTTGTCAGGCACCATGTCCATATCCACTTGGAGAATCATAGTAAGAAGTTACAAATGAATTATAATTATTTATCATATTATAATTAACAATAAAACTATAGATAGAATTGGTTATTGAGGAATGTATGAGATTTTTGTGCCACTCATCTTAGAATTTAATCCATAAAATTTCTAAGTATTCAATGTAACCAATAAACATGACTATATGATCCCCAGTTGGCACCAACTCTCAAATATTAGTTGTAAATGGAGAATTTTATATCACATATATCTCTTATCTAACCATTTATTGATAAAGATATTGAAGCTGAGACATCATGCGATTCATATCCATGTCCTCATATTTCCTTAAAAGCTCATTGGTTATTGATGAAATCATGAGATATTGAATATATGTCAAATCATTCAAATTTTCATCATAGGAAGATAACTTGTCCTCACTAGCTTCACTACGAGGTGTATTAGGAAAAGGCTCTTCTAGAATATAAAATTTCATTTCATGGCCTAAGATAAAGCTTAATGGCCTTTTCCATTATTTTAAATTTATTCCAGTGAGAAGGTTATCCTCCTAATGTATAGATCACAGTGACATGTTTAAATTCATTTTTATTGTTATTTCTACAAATAATATGGGTAGATTTTTGATACTTTATCTAATAAAAATTTATTCAAATAAATAAATATTATATTTATTAATCTTCAACTATTTTATCAAAAACCAATATCCCTTTCCATTAGATTCAGAATATTTATTTTATGGACATTCTAGTGGCATGAATTCATATTCCACTTTTCATTACCCCAAATTTGGCTAGTTATGAAATTTAAAGGGTTTTAGGTAGGCATTCCAAATGATAACTAAATTAACTTACAGTTACATGATTTGTTGAGTGGACTCCCCAATAATAAATTTTTTAAATTGGACTTCCTCACACATTTCCTCTCATTTACACCAAGTCCTTTGGAATTAAAACCTTGATTTGAACTAATTTTTGTCAACCTAAAACTTCAAGTTATAATTCATTGATAATTTAAAGAATCCTAACACTACTAAAAATTAAGGATTTAGCCACACTTAGATATCCATGGTCTAAAAAACTATGTCTACCGACTAAGATATCCCCACAGGTGTTATGTTACCCATGGAGCTATGCCCCAGACCCTCGTGATTCTACCCGATATCGATTTCTGCCCCGTAATTCGGTGGACCTCCTTGCCCTATGATGCCACCCACCTCCCAATATCCTCCAACGACGACGTAGCCACCCAAGATCAATCCTCATCCAATGATTTGGCCACCCAACCTTTAGACTATCCTACTCTAATGATGTGGACACCCATCCTCAATCCTCCTCTGATGACACTGCCACCCAACCTCAGGACGATCCTCCTCTGACGACACGACCACCCAACATCCCTGGGATCATAATATCTCGATATGGATCCACATATGCTACAGCCTTCAGGCCCCCTCTTCCTCTACTCACATGTTTTTTCAATATTCACATATTCCAGGTGCCCCTCCACATCTCACCGTTGGGAGATCCATGACTCAGAGCTTGTGAGTGGTCTGCGATAGGGTGTGTTAGGGTTTGTTTCCTATTTTCTAAAATCTATATTCTATTTATTCTATTGGGGATTCAATTATCTCTGATATTCTCGAATACATAGCTACATACATATGAACCAAGAAGATCCAAATTCCTCACATGCCCTCTGATTTCTACCACAGAGACGTGTTTCTTTGATTTCAGATCCACAACCTCTTCAATTTTCATTGGGTAAGATTTATTTGTTTCGATTTATTATCTTATTAATTATCAAATTTTTATTTGATAGGGTTTATTTTTTTTCACTTATTTCATTGGTAATGATTTATTAGATTTTTTGTTTGATTTTCATTGGGTTTGATTGTCTTATAGATTTTAAATATGCAAATGTTGGAAATCAGAAGTTATGATGATATGATTTTAAGATGGATGGATGTTCTATGGTGAGTTCTAAAAGAAAATCTCATAAATATATAGCATTAATGTATTATTATTTCATTGGTTAATGTTTCATAGTGATGGATATATGAAATATCTCGATATTGATGCAGTTGTTGATTAGATTTAGTGTTTGAAGGATTTACTAAATATCATGTTGACTTATTAAAAAAAATTATATAACATCATTTTACCATATAAATAAAATCCAATATGATTGTGATGAGTCACATAGAACATGTATGTTCCAAAACCACGATGTGATAGATGTATATGAGATTGTTTCCCAATAGGGTCTTATTCATTTCCCATTGGATTTTTAGTCTTAGGTTTTGACTCTAGAGGTTAATCCACACTACCTTATACCTCCCTACAATTATTATATAAATAACACTTTGTGTTAAGAATCTCTTAAGATAAGTGTTTACATGAACCTTGATTTATTAATGTATTTAAAATAATAATGATTTTTGCATATTGTAATTTTAACTCCTTAAGATTAGAACCATGGGTTGTAAAATTATATTTTCGATTACCAATATAATCCATCTATCTCTATAAGTCCTTCATGGATGGATCTTGAATTTTACATTCTGTTTGGTAACCTGTTGAAGGTTAAGAGTTTTTATTAAGCTAATGGAAGTATGGGGGATGATAAATCTATTATAAAATCTATTAGAAAGGTGATTTGGTTTGATATTTCTTTCCATATCCATATGACTAATGAATAATCCTCGAAACCTTGGTTGTTCAACCAAAATTTATGGACCCCCACCTCATCAAGTGTCTTCACTGATCTAGTGGGATCTATAATTGGTATAATAAAAAAATTTCCTCTGGTTGGATCTATATTTTTTCAAGTCCTACTGGTCTTTTGTTTTGAAATATATGAACTAAAAATAAGTAGTTTTATTAATAGTCCATGGATAGAAAACTAAATTTCTATTCCTATTTAATTTGAATTGAATGTCTTAGCTAAGACTTTGGGAAACATATAAAAATAAGAGTCTACAATTCAAATAAATAATTCTTAGGAGAAGGTGATTACAACACAATTTGATGGTAATCAAAGTGTTTTTCCTTTTATTAAGTATACTAAGAAATATTCTTGCAATGAATTAAGTTCATGTTATGATGAAGTTATTTACATTGAATCATTTAGTGATATCAATTATGAAATCAAGGATTGCCATAAAATGGACCCTATTGAAGTTATTATATACTTATGTGAATACATAAAGGGTATAAAATATTAGAAAAAATAGTTATATTTAGATTCTAAGTCAATGAAATATAAAGTCACTAAAAATGTAATTAAATGTATCACTGTCATAGTGTTTGTTGAAGCTAGGGAGACATTTCTATCACTTTCAAATGGAAAATTGTTTATAAATGTATAATAATTAAAAAGGAGAGTTTTTTAAGATGTTGTTATTATATAATTTGTATTTTCACAAGAAAAACTATTATGGACATACATGGATGTCAAAGATTTATTGCTAGATGTTAAGGTTAATAGTATTAAGGAACTAGATAGTTCTTTTATATAGGCTAATATAGTGTATGGAGATCTGATTCTGAAGTTACAAAACAAAATCTCTTGAATATGATACGTATTATCTAAATCTATAATGATTGGATTAAGAGGTAAAATTAATAAATCAAGAAGTCACCCAAGTTGAATCATTAGTTGTTTTTAGAAAAATAAGAGTATATACCACACAAACTAATTATGATAATATTACTAACAAAAATACTCATAATTGTGTCAAAATAACTTCTATTGGTCCACTAATTTTTTCACTGTAAGCTCATGGAGGAATGTGACAGACTATCTTGATTATTCATATTGGTACTCAAGAATATTTGTCTATAACCCATGGTTTAAAAACCAATTCTGTACAAATATGGGTTTGATTAAATAATTAGAATCCATCAATATCATCCAATTTGTCTATGATAATGAATAAAATACTTGGATCTCTAAATAATGCTCATGATCATATTGTTTTTTCCAAAAATAAAATTCCAGAAAAACTAGATATACTATATACAATAGAAAGAGAAGGTGATTTTCTGGTCAATAATAGTTATACTTGACATTTCCATATAAGGAAAGTGAATGTTTTTATAATATTTCTACCTATGTAGGATATATAAGGTCTATATTCCGGGGGATCAGACCATATTTTGATAGAAGTCCTATGGGAAAAATGAAGAATTCACAAAATATGAGTAATATATCTATAAGAAACAAATTTTAACATTTTGAATATATTTATTAAATATGGAAAAAGTGATCAGAGTTAAGATGCTTCTTTTTATATACAAAGTCAACATAAATTACATACTAATTTCAGAATAAAAACACAATAAATATTGAAGTAGGTAAGAAAGGTAAATGAATCTACCTTAGAGATAAAATAAAATAAGTATATTATATCAGGTAATTTCAATAATTAAATGAAGGTTGTTGAAGAGGATGTTGAAATAGATATGAACTGCCTATAATATGGAAGGATAATCCAGATTATGGGCCATTAAAAATTGGCCATTAATGTCAAGACTGACGGAAGTGAGCTAAAGTAACAAATGGAATCAATTCAAGAAAGAAATCATAGAATTCATTTAATTAAAGATATCCTAGAAGAATAAGAGTAATATTGACTTTTAAATAATTATGTTCTAAATAATAACAAAGAGACACATGGAAGATAAACAATTTTGGGTCATACAACAATCAAATTATTAACTTCACTTCTATAAAAAGATGAACTATTGATGTGAAAATAGAAAACAGTAGTGGCTCTAAATATCAAGAAATTTGTTGAAGAAAATGTTTCCACACACATTAATTAGGTATATTTTGTTCCTCAAGGATGTGTGATCACATGGACTATGTAATTGGTATATCCTAAGAAGATGGATCTAGAAAAGAAATTATAGAAGTGATCTATTTTCTAAAATAAGGTTGCATATTCCATCTTTAATGAATGAAAAAAAAGCAAAAAATATATTTTCCAATGATTTATATATTTTGAAAATCAAGGGTTAATCTATCATAAATAAATATCAATATTTAATATAGGGAAAAAATATTTTCTCAGTTGGGATATAAGTTATGACCTTATTACCTTGATTATTTGTTCCACTTTTTTTTGGGAATTAAAGGTGCTAATGAAAAAGGTTTGAACTACTTGGAAGTTATTATCATTACATAATTGTGGGTTTTAACCATCATGATTCATTTAAACTTGTATAACTATCTCATAAAAATACCAAAAAAATGCAATGGTTAATAATTGAATTTATCTTTGAAAAAAACTATCGTTGATGAAGATTGTCGGGAATCATTCCTCGAGGCTGGGGGTGGGGTCTGAAGGGGGAAGTGGGGGGGAAGTGGGGGTGCAGGTGGGGGTGGAGAGTTGGGGGTGGGTTAAAGGGGGCTGGTTTATTAGGGGGTGTTGGGGGGTTGGGGGGGAGTGGTATAGGGGGGCTGGGGTAGGGGGGGACTAGTTTTGAGGGACTGGGGGCAGTGGGGGTGGAGGTGGGGGAAAAACGTTGGGAAAGGGGTTGGGGTGGGGTGATGGGGGGTTGGTGCAAGAAGGGGGTACTGGGGACTGGGGGAGTGGTGTGGGTGGGGGATGGGGGCTGGGGGGGGAGGGGCTGGGGTAGGGTACAGGGGGCCGGTGTAGGAGGGGGTTAGGGTGGGGCTGGGGGCTGGGGGTAGTGGTGCAAGTGGGGGTGGTGTAGGGGGGGGGACTGGTGCAGGGGGTAGTGGGGGTGCAGGTGGGGGGGGGGTGGGGGCTAGTGCAGGGGGGCTATTTCTGGGAGGTGGGGGCAGTGGGGTGTAGGTGGGGGTGGGGGGGCTAGGGGGAGTGGTGCAGGGGGGTTGGAAATCAAATTTGAGAAGTGTTTTGGAAATGAATAGAATAGGGAAAATAGAAGGGAATGAGAAATAGAAGATGAATATAAGTTCCTTTATATTCAATTTGTTGGTTATATGATCACCATGCACAACTTTTTTAAATGATTTAAATGGTAATTGAGATATATATTGGAAAGAAACACTAAGATGAGAATATGGAATTGAAATTATAATATGGAATAATGGGGTATGCTTCATGGATGTGTTATTTCTATTATTTATGCATGTACTAATGCAATGATTATTGATATTCTGATGAAAAATGTGTGTGTTTGTGGCTGTTTTTTGTTGACATGACCTCCATAAATTATCTGTCTAATGGGAGTGACTAAATGATGATATTTTCTTAATAATAGAAATGAATTATAGAATCTATAATGGTAATGGTTTCATGAATTATTTATCATCACTGACCACATATATATAAGAAGTCGTTATATCTCATTTCTTTTCAAACTATTTCCTTATAGGTGGTTTCTTATGATGAGGTCAGTTCTATCCACCACCAACAATGACAATGAGTTCAAAATCAGATTTGGGTAAGATTTATTCTATTTTTATTCTTTGTCCAAATTTTAATTTGGGATTTTTTGATTTTTGGGTTCTTTATATTTTTGTAGTGCATTCTGGATGTCGTTGAGGTGGATTCATGTTTCCATTGACAAAGGCTTACATGTGTATGCATAAGTAGAAATATACATATATAAGTTCCTCCTTTATATATATTCACTCATGGTAGTATGAATATATATATTGAGGCTAGGTGTGCTTATATATTGATATCAAAAATGCATACATGAGTAAATGTAAAGTGGTACATGCATGTATAAAAATATATCTAAGGACCCCATTGTGCATATTTGGCCATGAAAATATGTACATAGGGGCTAGGTTTCCTTATATATATATGTGAAGTTGCAAATGCGTGCAAGCGCAAAAAAAGTAAGATTCAATTTGTCACCGTCAAAAGCAGAACGCCTTGAGGTTGCGGTAAGTTCCCTCTGCCTAACCCTTTAATTTGAATTATATAATTTCTTGAGTATTTTAAAAACTTGTTTTCAATATTATATAATGTTTATATTCTATGAATTTTTTTTGGTTCTTCGAAATGACATTTTCACCTGTTTTACATGATTTCCCAAAGCCTTCAACATGGATGAATAGAAAGTTTCAGCCAACTCAATAGTAGAAAATGAAATTTCCTTCAATTTAGAGATGACAGTGCCATCATTTTGAAAAAACATGAACTAAGTATTCTCAATAAAATATAAAACATAAAGAAAATATTTGTCTTTATTTCATCAAACACAAACAACCGACCATGAAAACATGAAACATTCTTCCGTAACATCACTGTGAAACACTTGACCCAGAAAAAGACAGAATATAACATATTAAAATAAATCCACCTAGGCTTCATTCACGGTGTGGCCATAGGTTTCACAATATGAATCCATTCCCCTGGGAATTTCATGTCTTGAACTGAGGTTGATAGTAGGAAATGTTTGAGATAGGGGGTTCACCCCTCAACCAACCCCATTCAAGGCATAAACCTGATGGGTCACATCAAGAAAGGATAAGGTAGCTTAAATTTTAGTTATTTTTCACCCTTAACCTCCTCCAACTTCAACCCAAACCCCATAGGTTCCAATAGGAGACTAAAACCAAATAAAAAAAAATACCGTTTAATAACAAATAAAATTTATATTTTTTTATCCAAATTCCTATTTAACCAAAAACTCTGGATATTGGTGGGGAGGGTGCTTGGTTTTGTTGAAAGGGGAAGGGGGTGCATGAGGTGGGTAGTGGGTGTGTTGGGGGAATGTGGAGGGGGGGGGGGGATCCTAGGGGTGTTATGGGTTTTTTGCAAGGGGTAGGGTTGGGTGTAGGGGTGGGCATGGGGGGTGTGCTTGGGGGGTGCAATGTGCAGGGGTGTGTTTGCAGGGGGTGGGGGTTGGCAGGGGGTTGCTGGGGTGGGGGTGTGCAGGGTGATGTGGCAGGCAGTAGGGGGGAAATGGGGGTACAAGGGGTAGTGTTGGGGTGCAGGGGGGGTCCATGGGTTGTGTAGGAGAGGGGTGTTCTAGGTTCTTTTGCAAGGGGAAGGGGTAGTGTGAAAGGGTGTGTGTTGGGGGGGGGGGGTAGGGGTGCTTCATGGGATAGTGGAGGGGTGCAGGGGGGGAATGGGGTGTCCAGGAGTGGGTGCAAGGGGGCATGGGTGTGCATGGGGTGTTCAAGGGGGCTGTTCAGGGTGAGGGGCATGGGGGCAGGGGGCATGGGGTGAAAGGGGTAGGAGGGTTGCATGGGGTTCTAAGGGGTGTGCAGTGGAGGGTTGTGATGGGTTATTTTTCAAGGGGTAGGGGTAGGGTGCATGGGGGTGTGTTGGGGGGAGGGGAAGGGGGTGGTGAAAGGGGTAGGGGGAGGGGTTTAGGAGGAGGGGCAGGTGGTATCCAGAATGGGGTGGAAGGGGGAATGTATGTGTAGGGGGTTGTTCAATAAGGTTATCCAGGGGTGCAAGGTTAAATTAATGAATTTAATGATCTAATAGATCCGAACATGGTTAACCTGGAACATGAGAGGTAATGCCTCAAGTAGTGAATTATGTTATGGTTATGCTTCCTTTCAAAAGTTTAATTTGATGGAATGACATTAGATACCATCCCAGGATCCACACAAATGAGAAAACGGTTTGGTAACTCTTTCATTATATTGAATTCACAAATAGGTATGAAGTGAGATGACTTTGAGATCCAATCCATAACACCTCATAAAGAATACTATTTTCAAACCATTCTTAGTAAACCAGTGAAAATATAGATAGTTATTTTCTCCAATTTCCACTTAGATATAGGTTAAGTTTGCAACATGAAGGGGGTGTTTAAGGGGGTTGTCCATAGGGTGCTAGGGGGTGTTCAAGGGGGCTATATAGGGGGTGTCTGAGGGGGTTGTTCAGGTGGGGGGCTCTAGGGGGAGGGGGTGTCTAGGAGGGGGGGATTTTTAGTGGGGGGGGGGGGGCTTTGCAGGGGGCTACTGCAGGGGGCTACTGCAGGGGTGGGGGTGTGCAAGGGGGTTTTATAGGGTGGGTGTTCAAGGGGGTGCAAGGGGGTGGTCCAGGGGTGGGCTACTATAGGGGGTGTTCAAGGAGGTGTAGGGGGACTGTCTAGGGCGTTCTCGGGGGTGTGCAGGAGGGGGGAATGGGTGTTCAAGGGGGTCTATGGAGGGTGGGGGTTGGGGGTGTTCAAGGTGAATTTCTAGGAGGAGGGGGGGGGTGTTCACGGGGGCTATCCAGGGGTTGTCCAGAAGGGGGTCCAGGAGGGGGGAAGGGGTGTCCAGGAGGGAGGGGTGTTCAGGTGAGGGGTGGGGGCTGTCTAGGGGTGGGATACTATAGGGGGGGGGGGGTGTTCCAGGGGGTGAAAGGGGGGTGTACAAGAGGGGGGGGGGATGCAAAGGGGGAATGGGGATGAAGGGGTGTTCAAGGGGGCTGTGCGGGGGGGGGGGGGTGTCAGGGATGTTCAGGGGGGTTGTATAGGGGGTTTCTAGGAGGGGTGTCAATGGGGGTTGTCCAAGGGGGTGTACAGGAGGGGGGGGTCCAGGATGGAGGGGGCTATCCAGTGGGGGGGGGGGGGCTGTCCAAGGGGTGTCTAGAAGAGGGAGGTGGTGTCCAAAAGGCGGGGTCGAGGGTAGTACAGGGGGGAATTGTAGGTGGTGGGCTACTTCAGAGGTGGGGGTGCAAGGGGGCTATCAAGGGGGGTAGACTACTGTAGGTGGTGTTTAAGGGGGTGCAGGGGGGCTCTCTAAGGGTTGGGCTACTGTGGGGGGATTATAGGGATGTTCAAGGGGGAAAGGGGTTGTCCAGGGGGTGCAAGGGATGTTCAAGGGGGTTGTCCAGGGGGTGCAAGGGATGTTCAAGGGGGTTGTCCAGGGGGTGTTCAGGAAGGGGGTGTTCATAGGGGCTATCCAGGGGTGTCTCGGAGGGGGGGTGTCCAGGAGGGGGAGGGGGCATGGGGTGTCCTAGATGGAGGGGTGTCCAGGAGGGGGGGGGGGGGGCGGTCGAGGGGGTGTCTAGGAGGGAGGGGTGTCTACGAGGGGGGTTGGGGGTAGTCCGGGGGGGCTTTGCATTGGGGTACTGCATGGGTGGGGGTGCAAGGGGGCTATCCAGGGGGTGGTCTACTGTAGGGGGGGGGGGGGTTGTTCAAGCGGGAGCAAGGGGGATGTCCACGGGGTGCGGGATATATAGGGGGTGTTTAATGGGGCGGGAAAGGGGGTTGTCTAGGGGTGAAAGTGGGGTGTCCATTAGGGGTGCAAGGGGGAATTGGTGTGCTGGGGGGGTTCTAGGTGGGAGGGTTGTCCGGGGGGTATGGGGGTGTAGGGGGTGTTCAAGGGCGGGCATGGGGAATTTCTAGGGTGTACAAGTGGATTTTCCTGGGGGAGAATGGGGTAGGGGTGTTCAAGGGGGTTGTCTAGGGGGCATGGGGGTGCAGGGGGTGTTCAAGGGGGTGCAAGGGGTCTGTCTAGGGGGTTCAAGGGGGTTTTCCAGCAGGGGGATGAGGGTGCGGGGGGTATTCAAGGGGTGCAAGGGGGTTGTCTTGGGGGGGCATGGGGGTGCAGTGGGGGTTGTATATGGGGGTTCAGGGGGGTGTTAAAGGGGGGTTGTCTTGCTGAATTAATTTTTTAAACCATATAAATGCTATAGCCACAGTTTTAACTATTGAAATAGGGGCCTACTTCCATGGAGATAGCAGCCATAGTTTTCTAAAACTGTGGCCATATTCTATTACCACAATTTCCAGGCCTACGACCACTGTTTCAAACAGTGGTCATAGGTGGATTTTCTCATTGGGTAACTTTTGTTGCTATGCACTTTGAACTATGGTTTGATTTTAAATAAACATGTGGAAGAAAATAAAATCTTGAAATATATAATTGATGTATTTTATATTTGATGGATAAATTTACAATTATTATCAATATTACATGCCAATTAATATTGAGTATATTTAATTAAATGATTAACCATGTCATAGATAATATTTATGAATTAGAAAATTTATTTTACTTATATCTTGAATTATTGATAATTCATTAATTCATCAGATTGTGAAAAAACATTCACCATGAAATAAGCATGAAAAATTATATAAATAAAATAATAAATTGGTATGATCATGTGATCTTACTATTAGTTAGTTCATCTTGCGGATGATAAACTAACCATCATCTTAGGGAAAAAAAATCCTTGAACCATTTATGGTTATTGTTGTAGATTTCCACCTATACACCTATTTATCTCTATGGGACTGGTTTCTCCTTGGATCTAAATGTTAACTACATCTACTATCTTGGGATCTTTATCCATTACATTTTCTTTTACTCACATGAAAGTGACGAAACCAAAGTATTTGTTAAAGGGTTTACATAAAAGAAATCATGGGCACACAAGCCCTTACATAATAAGTGGATAGTTGAAATGCATGCCAAATGTTTAATTTAATAATAAATTAAAAGAAAATATTCACATAAAAATGTATGTTTTAATATCATGATCATCCAAATGCATTCAATGAATTATGAATTTAATTAGAGTTCAATTCTAATCATTCTTATTTAAGATAAATCTTGCTCAAATAAATTTTTTTAATTAATCAATTATTTTATCTAAATTATCATTCATATTTTCTTAATATTTTCATCCATCATAATTTCTAAAAAAATTAATAAATTTATTTAAAATTAACTATTTACAAAAAATGTACCTTGGAGGAAACATGGTTTGTACCCATCTAAAGTACCCAATGCGTATTATACATGTATACTATTTACTCTTGTGACATGTTGCATACAAAAATAATCACAAGGTTTCATGGTTTTTACTATAAAAATAATCACCACATGGAACACATGGTATTTATGTAGGGTTTTATGCTTCAATGCGTGTAGCATAATAACTATAATATGACTTATACACAATATGAAGATCTAAACATTACACAGAAATTAATTAGAAATATATATATATATATATATATATAACTCTTCACATGGAATGTACTGTCAACATAATGACCACATAGAACACATGTTGACATGGTTTTAACAATATAATATATTTATTTTTTAATTTTATGTAATTTTTTAAAACTACACGACGTGTATATTTCTCTTTACACAACAATTATTATTCTCACCATATATCCACATCACATGAATGGGGACTCGACATGTAACTATTCCATAGAAAATTTTGGATTACCCAAGACATACATGGGATACATGTCTTATGGTCTCCTTGTTATATGGTCACCTGTCATGCATGTTGTTTAATAGTATACATGTCCCGTTTATGACTAAAGTACTATATGTCATGTATGGAAGTCATATGATGTGTACTCTGGTTGAGCATGCTCCATGAAGGACCATTAAAAAAGTGGTGTATAATTAAATTCACCACATTTAATAAATTCATATGGTGTGAATGAATTATATATTAATTCATGGTGTATTAAACACAAGTACACAATGTGTGCCTATGGGTCACATAGTGTGTACTCTTGTGTTATTCGAACTGTCTCTTCGGAACCTCTACATAAGATCTTTGAATTTTTTTTTTCATAATATCAATTGATTTGACCATATTTTTATGAAATGAAAAAGGAATAAATGAGACATCACAATTCAGATTAAATGATGATTAAACTAGAATTGTAAACTAACGATGAATGTGTAAATCAATCAATGGTCTTTAAAAAATTATAAATAATTATGTGACCCATATGATACAAATTAAAGGTTCCATGGGAAGTGAAATCATTGAATGGGTAAATATTTTATTTTTTATCATAATTGATGATTAATCTTGGATAAACATGATGATAAATGTCGTCATAAAAGGAAATGAATCAAATAATATATACAATTGGATAAACTCTATAACAAAGTTTGGGGTCATCGCATATTATTTATAACTATTTTAAGAAATTAAAGAATTACCTTTAAATAAATTATTTATTTGATGATGGAAATGAAAATGTATCTATGTCGTATCATCATTTTTCTATAATAATTAAGAATATATTCCCTCCAGTGATGATCCACACATGTTCCACAGACCTCTAAACATCGTCATTGGAATATTTAGGTGATAACATGAAAGATCCTAAGGATTGTGTCATTTTCCTTTGATATCCCTAAGAACCACTTCAAAGAAGGGTTATCTTGAATCTATCTAGACTTGAGAGTGGTGGTGGATGAGGATCACTCTCCATTCTTGAGAGAGTTCACGGAGAGGGAGTTGTCTAGACATTCAGAGGATTCTCTCTAGATTACATTGTGCACAAAAAAATCAATTGTATTTTTCAAGAAAATTATATAATTGAGTTTATATACCACTGGGGTAAGAAAATAATAATTGCACATGTACCCTTTATTATTTATGTATTCCTTATGGAATCCTATTTCTATTATAAAAACAATATTATTATTATTATTATTATTATTTGACATTTGTTAAACTCATAAATCAAATTATATATTATGTATTCAAATGAGATTCAATATATATTATTTCTCATTGAGCCACTATACTCAATTATCCATTCATCCATAAAATTTTTAAGTCCGGAAATAATTAATATTTATTTAATAAATAAATATCTCTGCAATATTCTATAATAAATTAATAAATATAACATACACTAAATAGAAATTAGATATTTATTAAATATTCTAGTCACATAATATTTTATAAAATCACCGGTGATGTAATATATGTAATCAAATAAACATGAATAATTATTCAACCATGTTTAAGAATAATATTTATTAAAATTTATAAAACATAAATAATAATATATTAATTTAGTTAGATTCTGGACACAATAGTTTGTGACTCTCTAGCCCCCTTTCTTAGTGACATAATGAAAAGTATCTTAAAGTTAAATGTTATCATCTAGAAACACACCAAATCACCCATAGGAAAATAATTTAATGCTAAAATAATAGAATACCTCATACCAATAATTACCGTGTAATATAATCCCTTTACCATGATATCTCTAATCAAGCAGGTTCCATGCTGGTGCAATCAACTTATGTGCTCTATGTATCTTTCTTGGACATTAATAAAATAAAACATGCCTATATAAAACCATGTAAATGAATTTATTTAGTCTATATCATTTTCATACAAGGTAATTAGATATCAACTTCAATTAATTAATATAAGGAAAAAAATCCTTTCTAACATTATTCATTAATGAAATATTACACGGGGTGCACCCAATGTATCCTACCTCACAAAAAACATATGTAATCCTGATTTTTATCATTACATCAAAGTAAATGACTTATAATACTCAATAATAATAATATTGAATTCTAAGGATAAATACACATGTCCACATATAGAAACATTCAGTGATACATATAAATATGGATTTCCTACTGGTGGGTCTTGTTCTCATAATATCATATACAAAAAAATACCTCCAGTGTACACCCTGAGAACGATCTTCAAAGTCCAATAAGTCTACACCCCTGATAGAATATACCATTTATGTTCTTAAAATGATTCCATCCAAATATATAACATATATTTAATTATACTTTCAGGTAACTTATGGGTTCTCATCATTACAGGGATCTTCAATGACCTTTTAGTGTGATAATAACTCTTAGGATGTTATCAAAAACAAATTTATGTAGAAGAAAAATCATGATGTGAAAAATAGTTTATTCATATTCAAAATAATGGAAAACATTTATCATAATGTACATAGAAGATGGTTCAAGGGGACCAACTCCAACACCTGGTAGGAAATTTACAATACCATTATCATCCTTTTTAATATCAAAATCATCATGTAGAATAAGAAACTTATTGATTGGATCATGAGCTACTTCAATGCCCGCCCACAAATAACCTTTTTGGACTTTATTATTGTGTATCATGTCTCCTGATATATTGTACATCATAGCCCTCGTAACAAGGAAATTCATGGGTGTTGATAGATATAAATCATATGCAACATCACAATATATGATTTTAGTAATATAAAGTTATATAAATATATTTTATTCCCCACCAACATTACGATTTTTATTTCATAAAACACCCCACTACAAAATAGCCACAAACGTGGTCCCGCCTACAATGGATGAAAATAATGCAACCCAAGTGCGTCTCCCCTAATCAGATTGACTCCCTCAGGTCTAATGGGAAACACATTATCCACCCAAACCATAGTGTCCCCAGGAACCGCAATCGATGCTAAGTAGTCCGGAACTTTATTTCCTTCCCGCCAAGTATGAGTTACCCTTATGTTGTTCCCCATGATCACCTTGCACTGCCTAATAGTGTAAGAGATCCTCCACGGCGTCGTGCCCTATTCATGCAATGCATCATGTATAATTTTTGAGTCTGTTTCTATCTGCTCCACCACCAGGCCTTTGTCCAAGCACAACGACATCCCTGAGAGTACTGCCAAGGCCTCTGCTTGCACCGAGCTCCCCCTCCTATAGTGTGAAGCGAAAGCCAGCAACACACTACCGCTGCCATCATGAAGCACCCCACCACCACGCATGTTCTCTCTAGTGCACGCACCTTCAACATTCAACTTCAAACCTCCCACCAGAGGGATCCATCGAACCCAAGACCCCCACCCCCTGGAAATCCTCTGTCCAACCCTCCTCCCCGGGGATATCAACACCCGTAAAGAGGGAACATTCTCCCCAAAACCTGCAGTTTCCACTAGTTCAATCAGTAGACAGCTAACTCTTTCCACAACTGCCCTCCCTATGGATGCGAGTCCCTCATACCTGGCGCGATTCCTCGCCTCCCACAGTACCCAGCATCCCGCATTATAAAACACTTCCCGAGCCTCTTTCTCCACCACGTTGCCAGCACATCCCTGAAGCCACAAGCCCGAAAACCGATCCCAGGTGTCAGCACTAACAGAATACCCTATGTGTGTTCCCAAAAATCTCCAAACCACTCTAGCCCATTCTCCTTCAAGGAAGATGTGCTCTATGCTCTCTTCCCTCCTCTGTTTGAAACACTGACATCCGGATGCCAGGCTAATACCCAATCTTTTGATATTCTCATCCGAGGGGATGGCCTTTTGCGTGATCTGCCATGTTAAAAAGTTCATTTTAGAGGGAACCCTCCTGCTCCACTCCACCCTGTTCCGCGACTCCTGCGGCTGCTGATCGTTGGAACTCCTAAGAAAATCTTTCAGGTTGAACTTACCCAACACCGAGGGCGTGAAAACGCATTTATCCCTTTCCTGGTTAATCACCACCGAGTCAAAGATCCTTCGAGAATCCACATCCAGCACATCTCTGAAGAATAAAGGGTGACTCTTGGCCTCCCTAAAGGAGATCAGTGGGGCCGAACACCCCAGAAAAGCATGCACTCTCCCTGACCAGTTGTAATCCTAGAAGCGGATCCTCCCCTCCCCAATGATCCACTAAGCCTGGTGCTGCAACTCCGGGACGATATTACGCACCTCGGCCCACATGGAAAACCCTCTCGCCAGAAGGTCAGAGATGCCATCCTCGTACCTTCCCCACATACACTTGCCCCACAACGTCTCTCCCTCAGTAATTTCCCATGCAAGCTTCGCACGTACTCCATGCACCGTATCCGCCATGCTCCTGATGTTGATCCCTCCTTCGTTGACCGGCCTCGTCATTTTCCTCCACGAGACCCACTGTCTCTTCCCCTCCATCGAAGCATCCCAGATGAACCATGCGAGCACCCTGTCGATGGAGTTAATGACCCCCTTCGATACGTTAGAATCCACGATCGCAAGCACCGGTATAGCCGCAAGCACACTGTTAACTAAGGCAATCTGACCTCCAAAGATAGGAAATGATTTTTCCAATCCATTATCTGAGCCAGCATCTTATCAACAACCTTGACAAAATCCCTGTTCCGCAGCCGACCGGTAGACACCGGAGCCCCCAGGTACTCCATCAGTAAGGACCCATTCCTCATGCCCAATGTCCCTCCCACCACATCCACCCTATCCTATCCACACGAGGTCGCCATATAGAAATAGCTCTTCTCCCGGTTCACCAGCTGGCCATTCCATTTACAGTACTCCTTCAAAATGTCATTGATCTCCCTCACAGACCTCACCCCATCATTCAAAAACATGATTGTATCATCCGCATACATGAGGTGAGATACCGAGAGGCCCCCATGTTTCCTTCGGAATGACAAGATCTCCCCTGCCTATTCCCCTATTAATTAGTCTGCTAAGAGAATCTTGCATCAGTATGAACATGCTAGGGGATAAAGGGTCCCCTTGCCGCAGGCCACGAATGGATTTGAAGAATCTGTGCGTTCTCCCCAAGAATGACACTACCATCCACGGCGAGCTAACACACCTGAAGAATATATCACATGCCCAGGCTGAGAACCCCATCCTTTGTAGAACTCTGTTCATGAAGCCCCATTCCATTCTATCATAAGCTTTACTCATATCAAGCTTTACCACCATATTAGCTCCTCGAGCCTTCATGTTCATATCCCTCAACAGCTCCTACGCCAGCGCCACAGCTCCCTGTATCGATCTCCCCTTTACAAAACCATGCTGCTCCATCAATACCCACCTCGGTAGAAAATTGGACAGCTGACTATTGATCACAACCGCCAAAACATTGTATTGAAAATTACACATGCTAACCGTCCGGTAGTGATTAAGTGAAGTAGGGTCTTTTCACTTTGGTAAAAGGACCAAGGTTGTCGCCGCCGCTACCCGAGGAAGGACACCCCCTCGGAAGAAATCCTGAATGGCCAACACCAAATCATTCTTCACACACTCCCGACACCCTCTGTAGAAACACCCCAAGAAACCATTCGGCCCCGCAGCACTATCCGGGTTCAACTGCCACATTGCCACCTGCACCTCCCTTTCGTCGGGGATGGATTCAAACTGTTTATTCTCCTGAATTGAAACTACCTCCAAAATCTCCTCCCATAACCGAGAATTACCGGTAGGATACCCCTCATGTCCATCACCTCTCGGGCCATCCAGGAGATCCTTGAACTACTCTAAAGCTAGACCCCCAACCACCTCCCTATAATCCGAAAAAGATCCATCATCCAAAGCCAAGTTAGGCTTCACCACCCGCCGTCTCTCCCTTATGCACGCATGGAAGTAGGCCGAGTTCCTATCTCCCTCTCTAAGCCATCTCACCCTCGACCGATCCCTTGCCTTGCGTTCCTGAGAAAGTAGCCTCACAACCAAGGTCTCCTTCTTCTCTGCGAGTTCCTCAAACACAGCATCATCCCACCTGCCTTCCAGACTAACCTCCAGCATATCAATGTCTGCTTTGAAGGATTCCATCTCCCTATCCCACGCCAGTATAGAACTCACCCACCGTATGAGCTCCTGTTTCAACCGAAGCAACTTCCTGTGTAACGCCACCCATGTATGCCCCCTGGACGGCTCTCCCCAAACCCGCGTAACCAATCTAAGGAAACCCATGTCGTCGCTCCACAACTTGGACAAACGAAAGCCTTCCTGTGGCCTCTCAAACCTCCCAAAGGACAGTAGCAGCGGAGAGTGATCAGAGACCCCCCTATCCAAATGGAGGACCTTCACATCCCCCAGCACCATAAACGCCCGAAGGTTCGCAAAACACCTGTCCAGTCTGGCCCAACTACGACTCTCCCCTCTATGGTTGTTACACCAAGTGAAAGGGTCGCCCAAAAATCCAACATCCATGAGACCTTTCCCCACCATGCATTGCACAAACATCGTGCTCTCCTGGCTCTAGAACACACCCCTCCCCTTCTTCTCATCTGGTCTCACAATAATGTTGAAGTCCCCTCCCACCATCCATGGTATATCCCTCAGGTCGAAATCCCCTAGCTCTGCCCAAAGCCCCTCCCTCCGACGCGCATCACAGCTCCCGTAAACAAATGACATGAACCAATACAACCCATTCCAAGTCACCTGCGACGTGATAAATTTATCCCCTACCTTCCACTGATTCACTGTAACCCCCACTCTTCCAAAACAACCAAATATGGTTACTCGACGGGGCCCCATGCATGGCTGCATGCATCTTCAACCTTCGAGAAAACTCCTGGATCTTATCACTCCTCTGTTTGTGCTCGATAACAGCAACCAAGATGGCTTTATTCTTCCTAACCTCCGAAACAATGTAGTCAGTTTTAACCCTATCCCCTATACCACATGCATTCCAAATAAGAATAGAAGACATTAATCCTTATTCATCCTGGTGCTGGCCCCAGGCAATGTAGCCCTCCGAAAAGGGGAGATGGACCTCCCCCCATCAAGTAGCGTCTTCCTCATCATCCTTGTGATCACCCCGGGACTCCCTCCTTGCAACCCAACCCGACAGCAAGACCGCCCGCGGGGTGTGGAAGTATCGCCATCCAGGACAACGACATCCCTGGACGACCCACCATCCACCACTAAGACAGGCACCGAGACCCGAACCTCTTTTGGACGAGACAAAGCCTGGGAAGATACTAGCGTCTCACTGCTAGGTCCCTCACACCACCGCCTTCCATCCCCAAGCATCCCCTTCAAGGAACCACCATCCTGAGAAAACCGCCCTGCACCAAGACCACCCCTGGGAAACACCACTACAATCTCGCCAGCAACACTACCCGGCCGAGGATTACCAAATCCAGCCCCGGGATACATAGGGTTAGGGACCGACGTTAGAACAAAAAGCAACCAGAGGCCCCTCAAAAACGTCCCTAACACACCCCCGGAGGCTGGCGCAGAGTCCAGGGAAGCAAGCACCGGCTGGCGACACCCAACAATAATAGAGGAGCAGCCAGACACATCATGACCACCACCCTGAACTAGCTCCCTCCCGCGGGAAAGAGGTCTGCGAGCTGGCACCAAAGCAGATGGAACAAAGTTTCCAGGATGAGCCCTCGCAGACCGAGTAGGACGACTGACCCCTGAAACTGGCCGCGAGGTCCCATGATATTTGCGGCATGACTGCACCGAGTGTCCCTGCAACAGAAAATCCGAGCAATACCACGGAAACACCGGAAAAACTACATCTTTCACCCACTCCACAACACCCAGCACCAATAGAGTGATCTTCTCCGGCACCGGCAGCGAGAGGTCCAGCTCCACGCAAAGACTAGCCACCAGAGTCTCCGCTCAGTCACCGAGGACTCTACTGAGCACAAGAACACCCCAGGGCATTCCCAATCACCTTTAAGAAGGCGCCATTATGAAAGGGTAGAGGTAAACCAGGTAAACTGAGCCAAACCGCCGCCCTCGGTCCCTCCCTGCCCTGATGCACCTCCATCGACCACCGTGACAGACTAAACCACCAGCGCCCAAAAACCCGGGGGGCCCTGCACCACGCCTGCAAAAAATCCACCTCCGAGGCCAACACCACATAGAAGGAGCCCTCATGCAGCACCGACACCCGGGCACCCCCTTGCAAACCCCAGGAGTCCAAGAACCGACGGAAAACAGGAAGAGAATGCTTGAGGAACCCAAACCTTACCACCAGGGTCCATTTTAAGCCCGCAACCGCCTCATTAAAAGATGCCTCCGGCGCCACCAGCGAAACCGAAGAGCCCTCCCTCGCCACCGAGTGATAAAACGGCGCAACGTTCGGGAAACAGGGGCTAGAAACCCCTACCCCCAAGCCTCTGACCGCATCCCAAAACGACCAGCCAGGCCGAACATGTGCCGAAACCGGCATCTCTGAAGAAAACCCTGCCGCAGGAGGAACCGAAGAAGCCAGCGAAGACGGTGCCGTAGGAGACGGAGGAGCCAGGGCGGGAGCGCACTGAGGAACCGGCAGAACCAACGCATCTGAAGCCAAAGATGCCACCCCCACTGGCGCAGACAGAGCCGAAGAGAGCACCGAGGGCCGGTAACAGTCGAAAAAATTTGAAAACCTCCAGGCGCGTGAGGTTATATAGTTCTTCATGTAGTGATTATTGTTCCACTACTATTTTTCATTGATCCTTTATCATATACTGGTCATCCAAACAAGATAGATAAATAATATATTTAAAAGAATCTAAATATTCCTACATTATTTTCATTATCTCAAATATATCTCCTTCTGAAATTTCCTTCTAGAAATATGTTAAAGCTGATACACCAAAACCAGCATCTCTAACATGGTCACTCTATTTTGGGTTCTTAAAACATGTTGAAAGTTGTTTTTTGAAGCACAATTGATGTCAATTATTGTGTCTAAACTGTATAAAAATAATATGATGAAAAATATATATTTTTATTTACTACTATTATAAATAATAAAAAATGTACAATTATGTCACACTTACACATGATTCTCAAACTATTGTGAGAGTTCTTATACTAGTTGAAACACTTTATTTATGTGAGCCTCCTTTCATAGAACATTATGTGGGATGTAATTGGTTTTAGATTCTGATTCATCAATCTGAATACAAACAATGTAAAATATGTTTTTTTTATTTTCCATAAAACTTTTACTATAAATTTAAAATTCATACCATTTCATTCTTAAGTTATTCACACCACATCCATTCTTTATGGTAGGGGTACATGGGTTATGTATCATATTGGTTATTTTAATCACTCCTTTATTTTTTCATAAAATGAAAATTATGAATCAATGTGGATAAAAAAATATTTTCAAATAAAATATTATTGATTATAATGCACCTGAAATGATTTATCATCACAGTGAATAATGAAATATTTCATTATTTATAATTTTATAATTTGCGAATACATAGTTGGTGTGTGTGTCTTTAATTTCCACTCAATATCCCTGACATGATGCTTTGTAATAAGTTTCAATAATCCTCTATCATCTTTTCCAGTGAAAATTAAGTCTTATTTATCATGAAAATAATTTAAAATAAATAAAATCTACAAGGAATAATGGAAAATAAATCAATGTTTCATTATATAAATTTTACTCGATAGAGAGATAGTATATCCTAACATTACCATAATATCTTCCAAAAAAAATCCTTCAACGTAATAATGACATTAGGCTATGTATCTATATCAATTGGAACATGCATTCTCATTGTGACCCTAATGGAGCTAATGAACATTGACCTATTGGGATCAATAGGTGGACCATGTTGATTCTATTCAACCTAAAATTTTATACATTTTCTTCTTTTCTGGATGATTTTAGCTAACATAATGATGATTCATTATTCTTGTTTTTTCATCTACATGTTATTGATCACCCAAAAATTCTACGGTTTCATCATCAATAGTCTTTTCTTCCCTGGTATTGGTAAAATCATCATGCATTGAAGTCATTATATGCATATGCAGTTAACATATAATTATGATTAAAAAATTGTTGTAGAGATTTCATAATATTATGACAAAAATATTATTTTATTAAAAAATATTTTAACATATTCATTGATCTCTATTTTTTTAAAGTTTTAAGGGATTTGGATCATCTATATAGTATCAAAATCCCCTCCTTATGTTCCCATTTAACATAAAATACACTCTCTAGATTGGGATTGTCGTGAAATGATTATGATCTCCCAAATAAAGGGTCATCCTAAATTGAATTTTCATTTGACCCTAAAGTAATTTTAGTCCCCAACAAAATAATTCAAAAATTATTGTTTAATAGATCTGGGACATAAAATAAATACATTTCTTGTGATTCTATTATGAATGGCTCATCCATATATGATTCCACATCGAAGATCACCTTCACGAAGCCCAATTAATCAACTTTAACTACACTTCTATTGTTGACCCACTTTCAATAAAAAATAATCACCTAAATTATAGTATAATAAAACTTATATATTTATTTTTTAATGATAAAATGTGAAATATTAACATAAATTGGATTTCTATCCTTAGAACATGATATGTTCATCGCTTCTTTTATAAGTGCGACTCCACTATTTTTTATCATATTGAATTTATATTGTTCCTTTTCATATAATTTTTATCGATTAATTACAAAAATATTGTATGATATAACATTTACATTTGGTCCCTTGGCTATCCATTGAAGTAATTTGGTAATTGGATTCAGATTTTTATAAAACTACTTATAGATATGATCTAAGTACTATCATATAAACTATTTGTAATGGTTATTTTCTATCAATACGGTATTCCTTGATGGATCCAAATGTCTAATAATTACCTTATCAACATCAATATGTGGATAAACCTCTGCACTATTATGTAAAATGTAAATGTAGTCTTTCTCTCGATCTATTATGGTAATTGTAACAACCTCTCTTCCTAAAATCCATTCATCCATTAGAAATATGCTACGATTATAAAAATCTAATAAGTAATTGGTATAGAATTAAATTTATTCTTAAAAAATATATATCTATTCAATAAAAACTTCTGGAAAACATTTAATCTTGAAATTCCATTTCAATATATCAATATACTGTTCAATAGGGTACATCTATATATAATGGATAGAACCACAAATTGGATTCTCTCTAACTAAGTGAATCATTAGGTAGAATATTATATCAAAGAATCATGGTGGGAAGAACATATATAATTTCAATAATATAACTACAATCTCATTATTCGTAATTGGTAACTTCACCAGGTCTATTTATTTATAGCATATATCTTAGAAAAAGAAACAAATTCCGGTTAATGTATATTATACATTTTTAAGAAGAATGAAACATGAATATAAATGTACCAAATCTTACATCAATGCATGATCTTAATGTTATTTTAGAGCATGTAACTTCAAATTAGTCATTGATATAATAATCTTGATATTTTATGAATTACCCTTTAGAACTTTTACACCATTATGGAAGTTGAAAATTTTAAATTTTTCTTGTTTGGATGGCGTGCAAGCTATTGGAGGAAGAACATTTCATCCTTCAACCTTCACTAGTTCCAAATCTTCCCTTATCCCCATATCAATCAAGTCCAACCTATCCCTAATTACATCTTTTTTTCATGTACATTTAGTAATGTTATAATAAAACTATTAGACACATATTTTTATACATGTATGACATCAATAAAATTTATGATGTATAAAAAATTTCAGTATTGATATTCATAAAAAATTATCCCTTTTTAAAAAATTATTTTGTAATATTTCTCAAAAAATGGTTTACCAAAAGCCATGTTAATATATTTTCTTCTCTTAAATAGTTGATCACCCATAGTTGATATAATTATTCACCCCATTATATATTTTTATTCAATTATGACATCCATAATCCATATTTATATCTTCAGGGAAAAATTTTGTGATTCTAAAAAACATAGTATTTAAGGATTGATTTATCCTTACTGAGTGTGTGCACTCTTCATAAATGGGACACCCCAATATTCCATTAATGGTATGTCCTGGGATATTTATTTATTTAGGAAAGTCATTTATCATCCCATAAAACATAGTGCTAAGTGTTAATTCTTATCTTCTATGAGCATCTTACAATGAAAAAATATTTCTCAAATCAATTTCAGCTCTTTAATCAATGGATTCAAATAAAAATCAATATCATTATCATGTTTATTTGGTCTAGATATAAGCAAATACAACATAATATATTTTTGAATCATTCATAACCCTAGTGTTAAGTTATAATTTACAAACATAATTTGCCATGTAATGTGAGTATTAATATATACACCAATTCCATTATTAGATAACACAAGGTATAGGTTTCTTGAATCATTTCCAAATTCCTGATACTCATAATAAATTTTCTTTTAATAAAGAGAGTCTATTGGTTAATGTGGTTTCTCATATTTTATTTTGTATCTAAATGCTCGTTCAATTGTTTAGTGGTTTCCTAACATCCATATAGTAATTTAAAAATTGAGATAATAGTAAAATACCATAAAAATTTTTATGTACTTGATTAATCTTTTTGTGTTGATCAACAACACACTTAAGGATTTATTCTATGATTATTGTTCCTTATTAAACAATATTCAATCATTACTATATGTTGGTATTTCTTTCATAGATCACACCCATTGATTGTATGATTCGTTTATAAACATATTTTCTAAAAGGAAGCTCATTTTATTCAGGTGTGATATCATTTAGTAGTCTAAGTACTTATGTAAAGCGGATGTCACTCCATATACTACCAACATTCAAATTATATAACCTTAGTACTACTAAAAATGATTTATATTTTTTTGCAACTACTGTATAAGGGTCTTTTTGAAAAGTTATCTAACTTCTCAAACAACATTTTACAATCATAAAACTTATCTTCAATTTTCGTTTTCATCTCTTCCATAAGATCTCCATCATCATATACACAAGTATTCATATCAAATGATAAATAAATCATAGTATCATCCCAATCAGTAAGTAAATTCAGTCTCTTCCTATATTTATTCCAAAATTTATTAAATTGATCTATTCTATAAAAAATCAAATGTTCTTATAAATCTTCTAGATGAATGTTTCTTGAGTAACAATAATGTAAAAATGGAAAATGATTTTGAGAAGGGAATTATGCATTCTCTATTGTATACTTCATGAAACCTTTAACTCCATGATTATACTCTTTTGTAATATGATTAGAATCTATTTATTTTAAATTTATATCCATCATTTTAGGTTAAAAATATTCATTTTGTAGAAAAAATAAATAAATAAAATATAGTATTTATAATCAAATTAAAAGTTTATAGATTCATCTAAAAAGAGGAACCCAATATTTGATTTTTTTGTGATGATTATAAATAAGTTTTCATTTTACACAATGGTAACATGGAAAGAAACAACCTATGATTTTTGAAGGGTTATATGCTTCCTAAAATAATGAATAAGTATAGGAACATTCTTGATGAATCATGTAAGATAATTGAAGCTATTGTTAAAAGAGAATAAGATCTAAATGATGTATATTGAGATATAATTTTAGTGGTGGAAATTATTTAACGAAGAGAATGTGTGATATCTACAACATTACATAAAATCCAATTAAATTTTCATATATTGCAATACACATTGATAAACAGTGTTTATAGAACAAATTATTAATTGTTATCAGTTAGTAAAAAATTGTGAAAAGATAATAATATTTGTGGTGAGAAACCATAAAACCATATATGTAATAAAAATTAATTTAACTTATAGATAATCAATTTAGAATGACTATAACCATAAAAATAAATTTTTGAGGATTATAATGAATCAAGATTGCCATTGGACACTATTGGATGTTATCTTAGTTGAGTTTACAAAACCTATTGGATCTAAGAAACATTATGTACATTATTAGAGATACATTATAAATTGACCATTTATTGGTTTCAACATTGGTGGAGGAAATACTAATTTTTTGAAGCATCATTGTATTATATGTAATGTAAAGAAATGATAATTATTTGGAGCTATTGAAAACTGAATAACATGTTCCTATGGTAATCATGTGGTTGTTTGTATAAGTTCTCAATTTGTTGTTTTGTGGTAATAATCGAGAATTCAAGGATAGGTTCTATAACTTTTCTAAGAGGGGAGTCCAACAACTGGGAGTATTTTTTTATTCATTTATTAACTTTGTAAATGGTGGTCCATATAGTGTTTCCATGATAGGGTGCTTAGGAGATAAAGTTTATTATCTTTTTTTGGGTGATAAAAATGTTGATTAGGACCAATCACCTCATCTTGAGAACATAATATCTAAATAAACTTGTGTATTTATATCTAATAATCTAGAACTATCAAGATGGGGTTCTCAATAAACTAAAAAATTAAAAACTTTAATTTGTGTTTGATGAATGATTCAAATTTAAACAACTGACATGGTTAGGAAGAAGATCAAAGAAAAAAGACGAAAATGGGGTCAGGAGGGTTCCAAGAGAAAGTAATATATGAAAAGGAAGAAATAGAATTACTAATTTGGATTGAGGCTGCAATGAAGGTGGAAGGAATCCTCAATGTGTTCTACAGGGGGAAGAAACTACTTTGAATAAATGTTTTAAAAACTAAGGCACTGTGAATGAAAAAAAAGGTGAATTGAATCAACTTGAACAATTTCAAGCTACAAGTTATCCAAATGATGATGAAAGAAATAAAATCCATCCAACATCTAAATGGAGACACCACTCTATATTAGCTTTCAAAAAGGGTCATGTGAATGACTCATGTGGTTGCGGTATTTCATCTAATGGTGGAGATAGGAAAAACTCTATTGAGAGAAACCCACAACGATATGGGAATATAATATTTAAAAAAATAAGTGAGGAATAATTTAATTGAAACTCACCTATTGTAACACCCTGAGCTTCCACGGTACCCTTCTCTTTGAATAATACAATAGCGTTTGTTGTACGCAACTTCGACTTCTAACACACACCACGACCAATCAAACTAGACATTATAAATAATAATACCCACTTTTGGAAATTTTATACATTTTATCATTCAAAATAGACTTCATTTTTGGATTATGAATATCGAAATTAGCTCAGGGTGAAATTTTGGTACTTTTCTGATAACTTTTTTATTTTGATAAATAATGAAAATTACTAAATTTTAATTATAAACAACTTTTTTAATCAAAATAATTAATAGTGATAAATTATGAATTTGAGTGGTTTTAAAGTATATTTAGAATATATTATTTTACCATTTAATACAATGTTGGTCATTGGACGTAATTTCAAATTTAAACTAGACATAAAAAAGTGTCACTCTTTTGATATTTATTATTTCTTAAAAACACGCTTTTTGTTTTGACTACGGGAATTAATTTTAAATTAATTTATGCCACTTCTGTGTTTTGAATTTAGAGAAATGGATTCTATATTTATAATTAGGAGGTATAAATTTTTTTAATAGGTAACTTTTATTGTTAGACAT
Organism: Viscum album; assembly: GCA_963277665.1. NCBI lineage: Eukaryota > Viridiplantae > Streptophyta > Magnoliopsida > Santalales > Viscaceae > Viscum > Viscum album. Next base: position 2,003,806,142 of record OY728145.1, on the reverse strand, counting down.
TTTGAATAATTACTTCGGTAAATATTTTATTTACTATGATTAAAAGGTAAATCCAGTAAATAAGGGTAAAAACATAATATTATAATAATACTAAATTTCCCTAAAACATGTCCTAACCCTATTGGATGAGTGATGGCCAACCATGGGCATCTTATGGCCGATTTTGGGACCCCATGTATCCACTTGTAAGTGATAATGACATTTTATATTAATTAAGTTAAAGTAAAAACAAAAATGACATAAGCATATACCTTTTAGAAACTTTTTTTTACATAAAGTTATATATGTTATATTTTAGACTATAAATATTCATTAGAAAGATAAAAATATTTACTATGTAATGGTATTTTATTTATAATTTTTAGACATTGAATAATTAAATGTATTTATGACACAATAATGATGCAATATTTTCCTTATTAATGAAAGAGTCAAATAATTGGTATTATAAATAGTAAAATAAATATAATTTGAATGTTTTGATACCATAAACTAATTTTATTGATTAAAATTAAATTTTATTATTACTTGAATGAAGTTTTTTTGAATTAATAAAGTTTTTAAGACTATAACAAAAATCAATTATTAAATAGTGTCAAAATTGACATAAAATAGTTTTCAAAACAAATATTATATTATTAATTCATATTCTATTCCTAAATAATCTAAGGCTCAGAAAAAGAACTTATATAATGATATGTGTATCATTAATGTACAACTTTGGGGTCTCTTGGAAGTATATAGTATGTTTACTAACTAGATAATATAAAAATACAAAGTGACATGGTAAATGTCAAACTATTTAACTAAGTGTAAAATAAAAAAGATAAGGTTAATATAGTGACCCAAACCTGTCTAAAATCTATTGGATAAAAGTATTTAGACCCATACCCGCCTTATACTTTGAATAATATACTTTTGAGCCATTAGAATCCGAATATGAATTTATTATAAAGTAATACATTATGTTTTTCTTAAAGAGCCCCCTCCCCCTTATAGAAGGACACCAATTCTAACCAATTATTAATACCTTCAAAGAATTTTTTGTTTCGGCAAAACCCTACCTAAATAACTTCTAAACATCCCTCAATATATCCTAGAGGACCTCCATTGGTCAGAAATCCATCCTAAGGAGCCCTTTTGATCAAATCAAAAGGAAGAACCCGAAGAAGAGGTAATGTTTTCACCACCCTCTTTCAAGTTCATTTCTTCTTCCACTTATTCTTTCTTTTTTATTTCCATTATAAAATAATAACTCCAAAATATTATATATAATTTGATATTATTATAAATATGTTACAACCATATTCAGTATTCTATCCATCCTTTGAATGACATGTCACCATACGTGCGTACGTACAGCTTACCGTCTCCACGTCGTGGTGTAGTTGTTGTTAAATACATTATTATTTGGATTGGTATAATAATAATGTGTAATTAATATAAATAATAAATATAATATGATAATTATTCTTTATATATGATATAACATCCAATTATATATTTTTTTAATATCAAAATAGTGATATCGTCGCTCGTGCGTACGTATGGCTTACCGTCTCCACGAACGTGATGAGATTCATTCCCCATCATATCCATTCATGAATAATTTTTATTTGATGATTAAATTTAATATTTAAAGACACGATATCATTCTGGATATGAATAATATACATCCCATACATAACAAATATGACTCACAAAACAAATAATATAAAGAAAAATGAATCCATTAACACCCGAAACGACGATAATACTAAGATATTATCAATGTCAAAATATCATATATGATATCATATTAATGTATATAATTCTTGTATAATTCAATAGAAATTATTTCACCATTATACAGGAGGTTAACCTACCCTTGACCAAGGAAAAAGTATAAAGTAAGGGGTTTCTTATCTCACCTTTAATTCCGTGAGATTTCTATTTTTCACCACTTATTTATTGCATGTGGTTTGTGTACTGCCCATTATTGTATTAATTGTGTAATAAACTTTATTTTATAGATATTTACATCATCATTGTATGATCTTTATTTCATGGGTGTATATTTCATAAGTTACCCAATCGATAAGGGAATTTGAAATTTCAATTTCCACTCATTCGACTTTACGCTTACTTTTTTGATTTTTTTACTCCAACATTATGTGTGGAATCACTATTCATTTGATTATGTAATAATTTCCACTCCCCTTTCTGTGGATATACTTTTGATACACATAATCACTCCATTGATAATTTCTCAAGTCATCGATATGAAGTTGATAAGAGTAATTTTAACTCAATCTCTATTTGTTGAGTTAAATATCAAATTCATTGGTGTTGTCTTTACAAGAATATGTGTGAATGTCCTCTAACTGATATAAACTGAATATTCAATAATATTGAGTGTATTTATATTTTTCACACATAATTATGTCATTGATTTATCTCTAACCTAAGTATACAGTCTTTATAATAGATTTTATCTCAAATTACATTCCAGTGAGACTTCCTTGTTGTTATACACCAAATCACGTTGTTATGGTGTATATAATGTACTTTGACATAGTATATCATGAATCCTTTTATTCTCATGATATAAAAATGTTTTTATTACCTTGATTATTTTTATTCAAGTGTCTCTCTTTTGGTTAGGAACTCTAACTAAAATATCATTTAAATGTTTCAAATATTTATTCTTCTAAATCATTATCTTTAATGTCCATGTTTTTAAAAATGGTTTTAAGGAATTATTTATATGGACATTAATGTTTTAAAATTAAAATTCATTTTTAAAGTTTCAAAGTGGTATGGGACACTTTGATTCAAAAATCTATTTTGAACATATTTTTGATAAATAGTGATACTTTTGAATGTTTTCAAAAAAAGGGGGATACTTCTCTCCAATAGTTTTCATGATTATTTTCATCTATGTCAATATCCTTCATTATTCTATATTGAGGTTAATATATTACAATAAAATCTTCCTTATTGTATTGAATGAGTTATGTTTGACTGTGGATGTGCTATTTTTATACCATTCATGGTTTGTGGATAAAGTATTGACATTTCGTATTCTAGTTTTAGTACGAATGTTTATGTTAGGTTTAAAACCTTTCATATGAGGAATGCATTGGAATTAGTAAGTGATGGGTGGAGCCCGCTATAGCTCCTTGATGCATCAGTAGGTCTCATGAGACAAACCAGTGTCTTGGCACAAGGCCTTGACAAAATCTTATTTGTAGTCTTGGCACAAGGCCTTGACTATGTGGTTATGATAGTCTGGAATTATGCATTTCATCATTATTAAAGTGGTTATTGATATTCCATGTGATTATTCGATTAGTAGAATATCCATGTGAATAAGTAAATTGAATTATTTCATTTTATTTCTGCCATATTATGCTGAATTTCAAGTTTAAAAGGATTTTTTAGTGATACATTTCCTTAAATATTTATTCTTATTTATGAAAGTCTCCTCTATATTGTTATCCTTACTAAGAATCTGAGCTCACCCCTTTCTATGTTTTATTTTTCCCAGGATGTGAAGATGTATTTTATGAATGACATAGAGTGATAGTATGAGGGGATATGAGTGTGGTCTATAAAGAAAAGATGTTGTTGAAGTTTTTCATTTAATGGTGTATTGTAAACATTATGATTGTATCTAGTGATTCCAAGGATACTAAACCAATCGGTCTTTCGGGACATGATCTCCTTGTATCATGACAATGTTATGTAATAATGCACTGACTCTAGGTAACTAGGCTCGGGGTGTTACAGTTGGTATCAGAGAAAGTTTAGTACAAACCTTGGAAGATAGATTTAGATAAACTCTGATTAGAGCACATAGACCTAAGATGGACTTTGAGGATTAGTATAGAAGAACTTCCTAGAATTTTGGTATTGGATAGATTTTGTGAGCTTTCCGAGCAATACATCCCTATCTTGATACGAGCAGGTAGAGGCGGCTCTGGCACAAATGTATCTAGGGGTAAAACCCAAAACACTGATTTGAGCTAGACTCGAACGAGAACTGGTGCACGACAACGGGCCATGCTTCATTCTTGGTTATGACACTCCCGGGGGATATGCTTAGGATAATTTACATTTTCTTTACAAACTGATTTGAAGGATTTTAATATAAGATGAGAATAAATGGCCTTGGTTAATCCTAAGGTGTTTCAAAATTGAAAATATAGTGTCATGATAATCTATAAATGATTTTATGACTACTGTTACTCACACAATGCTTTCTGGTTTTAGTCAATGGCTAGATTCCAAGGAAGTCATAGTAACATTGAGAATGATGTACAAGGTGGGAATGGTTGTGGAAATGAGAAAAAAAATGGAATGTTGATAGGCGTAAAATATATTGTGTTCATTCCAAATCAGTTTTCCAAAAATATGATCAACAACATATATATTAACCAACTCCCAGACTCAACAAAGAAGAGAAAGGCAGTGAATGATAAGAACTCCAGCTGTGGAGGCCATGGAGAGAAGGAAGATAAATTTACATCATGCCAGAAATGTGGAAGGAGACACCCAGGAAAGTATCTCAATGGAAAAAATAAATGCTTTACGTGTTGGAAAGAAGGACATAAAGTAAAGGGATGCCATGGAAAAATGAAGAGTACCATGGAAGAAAATAAAAATGGCCCCAAGAATCCATTTACAGTCATTTGCCGTAAATGTAGGGGACCTATCCATTATCCGAGTGAGTGCCCTATTCTATAAGATATTTTTTTAGTCAAAGAAGAAGCTATGTGGAAATAAATTGTTGGAGAAATTTTTAAATGTACTAGTGCTCCTTGTTGATGGGATTACTTTGGAATAATTTTCTCTTGTATTTGTAACCCTGCAGTTTTTCATGTGAAAATGATATTTTAGGAAGACTTATCTTTTCTCTTGTGGATATAGTTATAAATAACCATTTGGTATTATATGATCATTGGGTTTAAGGAAATTACAAGTTATTATATTTTGGGATGAAAATGCAAGGTATGAGAGAAAATTTGTGGTTAAATTATATTGTGGTTATTTTGAGGAATTTACCTCATTTTGGAAATTTTATAAATTATAGTTTTTTAAAAAGGACAACATGCAGACCGTGTGACAACCCGTCGCGTCAGACAATGTTGTAGGAATTGAACCCACAACCAAACTGCGATTGAGATTTATCGCCTACCACTGGACTACGTGAAGTCCCTAGTTAGTGTGAATAATTATTTTTAGTTGAATGATTTTATTGATCAATAATAATTTGATTTGGGATCTTATGTCTTATCAAATTAATACCCTTAGTATAGGAAAATGATTCAGTGATTAAGTGATAAATTTTATTTTGGAAGATGTTCGCTTTTTTAGGAACACTATATGCCCAAGGAAAATACAATACTATGGGATTTCATTTGAGGAGTAATGGTAGATTTTTATCTATGTTTTTATTGTGGATTTCTAGTGATTTGGGTTATTTATGGAAATTATTAACCTATAATAGAGAATATGTGATTAGGTTAATTACTTTTATGTATGTGACTTTAAGAGTAGTTGAAGTCATTTAGAGATACAATTTAACGTGGAAGACTACATAACCAAATTCTTATAAGTTTTGGGTTTCAATATTATTTTGGATTATATTGAAGGACTTTAAGGACAATTGTTTATTGAATGGTATTTATTTAAATTTGGGGTATTGTTTGTTTTATTTTATAAATTAAGATTAGTGTTTCTTTCTCTAAAGGAATATCCTTTTGGGGGACAATTAGATCTTGTACTAACCTTTTTGGTTTTGATTAATCTCTAAAGACAAGGTAAATATATAGTTTATCCTTTGTGGATCATTTGATTCTATAGAAATTTATTCATGCTCTTCTATTGTGACCATGTCTTCTTGAATACTCATCGTTTAAAAAAATGATTTAGTTGTAGAAATTTATTAAATAATGAAACTCTACTTAAAAGTAAGTATATCTCTTTATGTTTTTAGTCAATCTCATAAATTAATTCCTCGTCTTTATGTAATGTAACTTAAAACAAAAAAATGTTTTCTGTTTACTTATCCTACCATGAGACTAATGATCATTTGTCCCATCACAAGTTTTTTCTTTTCTTATTATTAACTTTAATCATGTTTTCTATCCCTCTCCATCAGAACTTGACACTTATTTTATCATCCATATCTATTTTTTCTTACATGGAATCCAAGTATAGGTTATCTCGAGTGACCTTTGTACTTCTCTTTCTTTCTTTTAAAGTGATAGTTTTATTGACTCTTTTTCTGATGTGGGACATTCCATTATATTCCCAAGACCAATTTTAAAAATTGATAGGATGCAATTTATTGAAGGAGGGGAGAATGTAACACCCCAAACTTCCACGGTACCCTTCTATTTTAATAATACAGTAGCGTGTGTTGTACACAACTTTGAGTTCTAATACACACTACAACAAATCAAACTAGCCATTATGAATAATAATACCCACTTATTTAAATTTTATACATTTTATCATTCAAAATGTACTTCATTTTTGGATTGGGAATATCTAAATTAGCTTAGGGTGAAATTTTGGTACTTTTTTGATAACTTTCATATTTTGATTAATAGTGAAAATTACAAAATTTTAATTAAAAACTACTTTTTAAATCGAAATAATTAACAGTGATAAATTATGAATTTTAGTGGTTTTAAAGTATATTTAGAATATATTTTTTCCATTTAATACAATTTTTTTCATTGGATGTAATTTCACATTTAAACTGAACATAAACAAGTGTTATTCTTTTGATAGTTATTATTTCTTAAAAACACACTTTTTGTTTTGACAACGAGAATTAATTTTAAATTAATCTTTGCCACTTATATGTTTTGAATTTAGAAAAATGGATTCCATATTTATAATTAGGATTTCCAAATTCTGTAAATAGGTAACATTTATTTTTAGACATTTTGAATAATTACTTCGGTAAATATTTTATTTACCATGGTTAAAAGGTAAATCCGTTAAATAAGGGTAAAAAAATAATATTATAATAATACTAAATTACCCTAAAGCATTTCCTAACCCTATTTCATGAGTCATGGACGACCATGAGATTATTTGGGTAGATTTTTGGACCCCATGGATCCACTTTTAAGTGATAATGACACATTATATTAATTAAGTTAATGTAAAAAAATGAAATAAGCATATATCTTTTAGAAAAACAATTCTTACATAGGGTTATATATGTTATATTTTCAACTATAAATATTAATTAGAAATATACAAAGATTTCATACATAATTCTATTTTATTTATAATTTTTAGAAATTTAATAATTAAATTTATTTATGACACAATAATGATGCAGTATTTTTCTTATTTATGAAAGAATCAAATAATTGGAATTATAAATATTAAAATAAATATAATTTGAACGTTTTGATGCCATAAACGAATTTTATTGATTAATATGAAATGTTAGTATTTCTTAAATGATTTTGGTTCGAATTAATAAAGATTTTTAGACTTTAACAAAAATCAATTATTAAATAGGGTCAAAATTGACAGAAAAGAGATTTTAAAACAAATATTATATTATTAATTCATATTCTATTCCTAAAAAATCTAAGGTTAGGACAAAGGACTTATATAATGATAGTTTAATCATTAATGGACCACTTGGGGGTCTCTTGGAAGTATATAGTAAGTGTAATAACTATATAATATAAAAATAAAAAGAGACATGGTAAATGTCAAACTATTTAACTAAGAGTTAAATAATAAAACATAAGGTTAATATAGTGGCCCAAACCTATATAAAATATATTTGATGAAAGTATTTAGACCCATACCCACCTTATACTTTGAATAATCCACTTTTGAGCCATTATAAACCGAATATGAATTTATTATAAAACAATACTTTATGTTTTTTCTAAAGAGCCCCTCCTCCCCCTTATAAAAGGACACCACTTCTAACCAATTCTTAATACCTTAAAAGACTTTTGGTTCGCCCAAAACCTGACCGAATATCCTCTCAACTTCCCTCAATTCATCCTAGAAGAACTCATTTGGTCAGAAAGTCAACCTAAAGATCCCTTTTGATCAAATCAAAAGGAAGAACCCGAAGAAGAGGTAATGTTTTCACCACCCTCTTTCAAGTTCCTTTCTTCTTCCACTTCTTCTTTCTTTGTTATTTACATTCTAAAATAATAAATCCAGAGTCTTCTATATACTGTGATATTATTATAAATATGGTACAACCATATTCAGTATTCTATCTATTCTTTGAATGACATGTCACCATACGTGCGTACGTACGGCTTACCGTCTCCACGTCGTGGTGTAATTGTAGTTCAATACTTTATTATTTTTATGGGTATAATAATGATGTGTAATTAATGTAAATAATAAATATAATATGATAATTATTCTGTATAAATGATATAAAATCCAATTATATATTATTTTAACATCAAAAGAGTGATATTGTCGCTCGTGCGTACGTACGACTTACCATCTCTATGAACGTGATGAGATTCATTCCCCATACTATCCATTAAAGACTAATTTTTATTTTATGATTAAATGTAATATTTTAATACATTATATAATTTTGGATATGAATAATATATATCCCATACATAACAAATATGACTCACAAAACAAATAATATAAAGAAAAATGAATCTGTTAACACCTGAAACAACGATAATACTAAGATATTATCAATGTATAAAGATCATATATGATATCATATTAATGTATATAATTATTATATAATTCAATAACAATTATTTCACCATTATACATGAGGTTGACCTACCCTGGACCAAGGAAAAAGTACAAAGTAAGTGGTTTCTTATCTCACCTTTAATTCCGTGAGACTTCAATTTTTCACTACTTATTTATTGCTTGTGGTGTGTGTACTACCCATGATTGTATTCATTGTGTAATATACATTAATTTATGGATATTTACATAATCATTGTATGATCTTTCTTTCATGGGTGTATGTTTCATAAGTTACCCAATCGATAAGGGAATTTGAAATTTCAATTTCCACTCATTCGACTTTACACATACTTTATTGATTATTTTACTCCAAGATTATGTGTGGAATCACTATTCATTTGCTTATGTCATAATTTCTACTCCCATTTTTGTGGATATACTTTTTATACCCATAATAACTCCATTGATAATTTCTCAAGTCATCGATATGAACTTGATAAGAGTAATTTTAACTCAATCTCTATTTGTTGAGTTAAATATCCAATTCATTAGTGTTGTCTTTACAAGAATATGTGTGAACGTCCTATAATTGATATACACTGAATATGAAATCATATTGAGTGTATTTATATTTGTCACACATAATTATGTCATTGATTTATCCTTAACCTAAGGATACGGTCTTTATAAGAGATTTCATCTCAAATTACATTCCGTTGAGACTTCTTTGTTGTTATACACCAAATCACGTCTATATGGTGTATATAATGTAATTTGACATAGTATATCATGAATCCTGTTATTCTCATGATATTACAAATTTTGGATTACCTCAATTATTTGTATTCAAGTGTCTCTCTTTTGGTTAGGAACTCTAACTAAAATACCATTTAAATGTTTTAAATATTTATTCTTCTAAATCATTCTCATTAATGTACATGTTTTTAAAAATTGTTTTAAAGATTTATTTAGATGGAAATTAATGTTTTAAAATTTAAATTCATTTTAAATGTTTCAAGGAGGTGTTGGACACTTTTATTCAGAAATCTATTTTGAACAGCTTTTTGGTAAATAGTGATATTTTTGAATGTTTTCAAAAAAGGAGGGATACTTCTCTCTAATAGTTTTGAATATTATTTTCATCTATGTCAATATCTTTTATTTTTGTCGATTGAGGTTAATATATTACAATACAATATTCCATATTGTATTGAATGAGTTATGTTTGAATATGGATGTGCTATTTTTATACCATTCATGGTTTGGGGATAAAGTATTGACATTTTGTATGCTAGTTTTAATAAGAATGATTATGTTATGTTTCAAACTTTTCATATGAGGAAATAATTGGACTTAGTAAGTGACGGGTGGAGCCCTCTATATCTCCTCGATGCATCGGTAGGTCTCATGAGAAAAATTAGTGTCTTGGCACAAGGCCTTGACAAAATCTTCTTTGTAGTCTTTTCACAAGGCCTTGACTATGTGGTTATGATAGTCTCGCGTTATGCATTCCATCATTATGAAAGTGGTTATTGACATTTCATGTGATTATTTTATTAGTAGAATATCCATGTGAATAAGTAAATGGAATTATTTCATTTTATTTCTGCCATATTATGCTGAATTTCAAGTTTAAAAGGCTTTAGTTTTAGTTATACATTGCCTTAAATTTTTATGCTTATTTATGAAATTTTCCTCTATAGTGATATCCTTACTGAGCATCTGAGCTCACCCCTTTCTATGTTTTATTTTTCCCAGGATGTGAAGAAGTATTTTTTGAATGACCTAGAGGGATAGTATGAGGGGATATGAGTGTGGTCTACGGAGACAAGATGTTGTTACAGTTTTTCATTTAATGATGTATTGTAAACTTTATAAATGTATCTAGTGATTCCAAGGCTACTAAACTAATTGGTCTTTCTGGACATGATCTCCTTGTATCATGCCAATGTTATGTAATAATTCACCGACTCTGGGTAACTGGGGTCGGGGTGTTACACCTATTGGATAGTCGAGATTGAATTGAAACTCTATAATCACATATATCTAAAGAAACCCAACCCGTTAAATTAAAAAAAAATTATGTAAAACTTTTCCTTAATAATTAGTGATGTTGATTCATCAGTAATATACTAACTCTTCTAGTTTTGGATTAATGTTATCCAATGGGGTTGAATGGTTAGTTTATCTGCACTAACCATGAGTGCTAGTGAAGGAAGAGATGGATAGGTGTTTCAATGGTGGTGACGACATTGCAGATGAAAGATGGAAGTGGTGCTAGTTAGGATAGGCTGGAATTATTGGGCCACACAACTATAGAAGAATGGGGGTAGTATAACAAATGATGAATGAACTAAAAATGATGAAACAATGCACGATCGATTAAAGAGAAGTACGAATAATCACATGTTATAGGTTTTGAGATTGTCGATTCAGTTTAGAAGTATGAGGCGGAGCAGAGGTAGAGATCACCTTCCATGAAAGCTTGAATGGCGTGGTTAAATGGGTTTTGTTGGGGTTGAATTTTTAAGACTAGTAAGGGTTTAACACCTATTTTTAGAAATCACCGATAAAAATTATTTAAAATAAAATACAGAAATATTAATAGAATATATATTAAAAATGAATATATTTTAAAAAAAAGTAAAAAATATTTAACATTATTAATGAAAACGTAATATTAAATTCATGAATATTAAAAATGAGTGAAATTGAATAATTAAAAATTAATAGACTTCAGAAATATAAAAACATGGATTTTTATTATTAATTATATAAATTATTAAAAAATAGGAAAATATATATATTAAAATAAAAATGAAAACATATTAAAAAAAATAAATTTTATTGAATAAATAATTACAAATAAATATTTAAAATCAATAAATTACAAAAAAGTAAAAATTAATTAATACTATAAGAGAATAAATAATATTAAAAACAATAATTTGAAATGATTAAAAATGTATAAATAAGAAAATAAATAATTAGAATAAATATTTTAAAAAATATTATTAATGAAAATATAATATTAAAAATCAAAAAATTATCAAAAAAATATAGTAATAAATTTTATATATTAAATTAAAATATAAAATATTAATAAAAAACATAATTTATAAAATATAATTTATTACTAAAAGAAATTATAAAATAAATATTAAAAATTAAATAAATTACATAGCTATTATGTGTGTGTCTGTGTGTTTCTAAAAAAATTACATTAATTACGTAAATGTGTGTGTGAAACTAATGCATAAATATAACATAGTTTTAATGTATGTTAAATTAAAAAAACAAATAATAAAATAATATAAATTTAAATGTAAAGGAAAAACAATAGAATTGATATATTATACAACTGGAAAGATAAATAGAGGAACCAATATACCAATAAATTAGAATCATTTAATGAAATACTTATATGTATCTAAATTTAAAATATAAAAAAGACAAATAAAGAATAAGCTGACACCATATAAACTCAAAAGACCCTAGTCCCGAACCCAATGTCAATCCTGTCTCCAAACTCCATCCATAAAATAAGAAATAAATCATCAGTACAGAACCTTTCCTTAGTCCAAAATTGTATCCATGTTATCTAATCAAGTACCAAATGGGGGCCCAAATAGGGTTTGAGTAAAACTAAGCAGGTCGACACCACCATGTCTAAACAAAACTAGTTTGAAAATAAGTGTGTGTAATAAAGAAATAAATAGGTATATTAATTAATATGCTAATATAATATATTAATAATCCAGCTTCAAAACCATGTCAGAATGTCTCTGAGCATATAGAACAAACATTCCCACCATAACTATAAATCCACGGAAACCTCACACAAATCTAGGTTCATCCTGCCATATAAGCCTTTGAGCATATCCCTAGACAGGGCTCGATCAATATAAGAATTGAAATATGGGATTGGGAAGATCCCGCTCAATATAAGAATTATAGCTTGGGATCAGAAATATCCCATTCAATATAATAATTACAATAAGGAAATAGAACGAGTCTGTTAAATAAAAGCATTAGAAAATTCCACTGGGAAGAGATCCCACAATATAAGAATCCCAAAATGGGACTGGTGATTAACTCATTTTCGGTGAATATTTTTAACAATATTTATGTATTTTTAATGGATTCATGATCTAAATACCCTTGTTTCACATTTTTTATTAAATAAATAAGGGAAAATGATAATATAATTTAAATGGTTCAAATTTATTGAAAAGTTTTAGTAACTTGAAATTACCATTCATTTGATTATTTTGATTCATAGTTTTAGTATTTTTAATTACATATAGTTAGAATCTTGCACGTATATACCAAAAAAATTACCCAAGATGTTGGATAGACATCAAAAACCAATACCAAGTCACATAGCTAGGCCCTCAGATGGACAACAGACCGAGGGCATAGTGGGAAGGCCAACTCGAACCGTAGGGGTACGCGGGGTCATCAGGCCTATGTATAGGGGCTCGTAGGGATCAAAGTTTTGGGGTCTATAGGTGGTTTGAAGCCTGAATCCATGGGAGTGTGGTGGTCAAACCCGTACGACTGTTGGATAATATCATTTCAAGGATGGGGTGGTCCATGGTGGTGAAGGGCATCCTTCGACACCCAGTTGATGTAATTTTTTCAAGACAGATACGACTTCTATTTTATGTTCATTCCTCCCACCTTTCCATTTTGATGTGGGGTAGTGATATATGGGTTACTAGTCACCCTCACTTAAATCGTCCACTCTCCATCGTGGCTCAACTTTTATCCTCACCTTCCACCTCTACACCCACTGGAATATTCCATTATTACACCTCCCGAAGCTCGGAATCAGGCATAACTTCCACCACCAAGGCCTCTGATTAAATGGGATCATTATTGAATACATGACCAACCACCATAGAGTAAATTCGAGTTACCTATATCTATTATGAAGGTCTTACTATTGGAGGACCCGATGTCATCTCTCACCACTGCTACATACCACCCATGTTTTCGATGCATTTCTGTGTCATCACGTGCGCCATGAATGACATGCATAGAGGTGATTTACCCATCTTCCAAACTTTTTGCACTTATTTTGGTCACCTAATATCATTAGGTGTTAAAATTTGGACACCCACAGTTCTTAGGGGAATTATTATCCCCATGAATTTCATTCACTAATTCACCAAGGAGAAGACCCCCCTCTCACTACCTATAAAAAGAGGTAGACATTTCCTCTTTAAAGGGATCCATGTAATAAGGGGGAGATTCCCACAAAATCTGTTGTTTTCTCCCCCTTCTTCTACTTCATTTTTATTTTATTTATTTATTTTTAGTTTTATTTTAATTTTAATTTTATTTTATTAAATAAAATTCAGGAATTTTTATTTTCATAAAGTGTCATTCCCCCTATCTTCTTGTTCTTATTATTCTTTTAATTATTATTATTTTAATTAATATTAATATTATTGTTGTTGTTGTTGTTATTGTTATTATCATTTTAACATTATTAATTTCATTTTATTTACTTTATTTTTTTCTTATATTATTTTATTCTTCCCAATCCTTCTTCTTCATCTATTTTAGTTAAAAAAATCTTCTTCTCTTCTTTCTATCATCCATCATTATTCTTTTAATTTTTTTATCCTTCCTTATTTTATTTTATTTTATTCTTTTTATTTTATTTTAGTCTTTTTCTTTCTTATCATATCTTCCCTATTTCAACCAAAGTGATATATTACTCTCGATAATGGGAGGCTGACCCAAGGTTTATACCGGGGCAGGATAAGGTGTTTGTGAATTTTTATTAATGTTTATTTTATTTTGTGGAAGATATGAGTAGCACACATTGGTGAGCCAAATTTCTTTAGTATGGTTAATTTCCCCCATGACATGCAATTCAATCTATTTTTATTCTTTTGTTTATAATATTTTTTCTATCTAAATTGTATAACTCTTTACACTACAGAGTTGAGCATGTCAATAAATGAAACAACACCAATAGAGTTGGGTCTTGGAATATGGAACACCCTCGACCAAAGTTTATCATCAACCATGATTATGGGAGGAGTTAGAATTGAGATTTCATAAAAATTCAAAGATTCCACATTTTCTAAGTAAAAATAATATTAATTTATCATGATATTTCATGTTTTGATTATAAAACTAAAATAAAAAAATAGAGAATAATGATTGAACACAAAACTGAACCAAAATCAATGTTCATTATTCCATAACTCAATCTGTTTATTATTGAATAATATTTTAAGTTTATAATTCCCATATAGCTTTTCATTTTAATATCTTATAAAATAAGTAATAAAAACCCAAAAATAGTATAATTATTTTCATAAAACAATCAATAAAACAAAAAAAAATTATTTTAGATGATTTTTATTAAGTGAGTGAACAAAACGGAGAATCTCATAAAGTGAGATGACCCAGGTCATCCTCTGGACTGCACTCAAAAAATAATTTTCTTCTTCCATGAACCACAAAAAATATCTATCAAAACTGGCTCCTTTGTTGGGGATCCAATATTTTCTTTATTACTTTTTATATTTTCAGATTGTATATTAAATTTATATTTGTTTAAAAAAACATAAAAATATTTTTTCCATGATGTTTTAAAAATATTATTATCGTCTATGGACTGAATACTCATAGGTGCAAGAACTAGTAGTTGAATAACCCTAGTCTACATAAGAAAGTGTTTTCATGTGGGCTAGACATATCAGGGGATCCCATAGCTAAATTAGTTGAGGAGGAATTCAAGGACATCATCTAGAATCTCTAAGATACCCTTGAACAACCAGTGGTTGAATTATTGGATAGAGAGATAACTAAATTCTTGGATTACTTCTCTTAATTTTAT
Organism: Viscum album; assembly: GCA_963277665.1. Classification (NCBI taxonomy): domain Eukaryota; kingdom Viridiplantae; phylum Streptophyta; class Magnoliopsida; order Santalales; family Viscaceae; genus Viscum; species Viscum album. The sequence continues at coordinate 2,003,790,568 of OY728145.1, read as the reverse complement.
CAATAAGTGTACAAGACACATGAAGAGTGTTGCTTGCTTTATCCCAACAATTTTGAAGAAGTTACACCTGAATGATTATAGGGGAAAGTGGTTAAATTCAAAAATAAATATTATAATCAAGATTGAATATATTTTTAAAGATCTATATGGTAAAATAGATTTGATAACATCAAATTTCCAAGAATCATTAGAGAAACCTGAACTTGAACTAGAAGAATATACACTGTCATTCTCTAATTTACCTAAGGAGGACAAGGAGGAAGACGTTCCTGCTAAGCTATATATGGGAGCTCAAAAAGATCTAGATTAATTTTTCAATGAATATGAGTTACTATTCGATCTCCCCATACCTTACAAAGAAAAGGATTCATCACCAATATTGGAAGACACCACCCAAATTGTGGAATTTGAAGTAAATATGGAAGAGCCTAACTACCTGCCTCCATCCATTGATATATAACATTAAGAGGAACTCACTATCGAAGTAGTGATTGAATCAGAAACAACACAGGGAGAACATATTTTTTTGAACTCTTTATTTTCTGATTTTATTGAATCTAATTTGAGTATCACTCTTTATTGTTTTTTGTATTTTTAGATTTGGTTAATTCATTCCATTCCTGAAAGTTAGATGAAGAACAGTGCATGAAACTATTGGGTAACACAAGGAGCTCCCTAAAATTATTTAACATACATTTGAGGAATTTAATGAGAAAATACAAGTAGTTTTTCCTGAGGAAATCTAGATAGAGTTTTCTCACATTTAATAGGAAAAAGTATTTATTAAAAATTCAAATTAAAATTCTGTTCATGTATAAAACATTCTTATTATCCATGTGATCATTCAATTCATGTAGCCTATGTAAAACCAACACTAGAAGAGAAGAAAGAGGTGGAAATATTATCAATAAGTAAGGAGGATGATTCATACTTCATCATATCCTGTCAGGAATCCATTACTTAATTGTGAATTGGTAGGATTGGGTATACATTTTACATGTATCATTCCTTATAAATAATGAAGAATCACAATCTAGGGATGACCACATGTGGTTGTTCAAATCAAAGAAGCTTCATCCCCCAACAAACTTTAGATAACAGCTAATACTACCCACTTTAGGCAGTAAAAATTTATGGCTCACTTGGGGGATAATACCAAGACTTATCCCTTTCATTTTTATCTAGGTAATTTATATTTCAATTTTAGTTTTAAGAAGTAGTCCATCATGAACCCCACTCCCTCTTATATTTTTTAGATTAAATGACATGGTCCTTGAGTTTCAATGATTAGTTTTATTCTATATAACCATAATAGAATAAGGATTCCCTCAAACAATCAAGGAAAAAAATAAGACTAAGATTCAAGGGAAAAGGGAGTTAAAATTTGTATATTTATCTTTTAAACTCCCAATTTTTTTTTCCAATAACATGTTTTGAGCATTAAACTAGAAAATTTCATGCCCACATTTTGATTTATTTGTAACTAAAATAATCTAGAAGACATGAGTTTCCTAATTTTTCTATGATCCTATGTTTTAGATTTCAATTTTAATGATATTGAATGAGAAAAATACAAAATTGGATGATGAAATTGAATCCTGGATATTAAAACGAAGACTCGTGATTTGAGAGAATTATTTGATTCAAGTAAATGAAATATCCCAATCATTTTTCATGCTTTGAATTTATAAAATTCATGTGAACATGTTTGTTTTTATTAACCATTCCTTGAGTAATTTTCCAAAATCATATGTTCCATTCCGTAGAGGATTTATAGGAAACATACTTCCTATTTGTTCTTTATCATATTTTTTGAGTGATATTGGGACATAAAATCTACTAGAAATTTCATTTGAACTTTTCAAAGATATGACTATGAAAAAACTCATTTAAAATGATTGAGGAATATTATGAAAAATACTTATACTTAAAATACCACCTTTACATCAATCATTTTTTATCCCTTAAAAAACATAAATTACATTGTTAGGGACATTCCATTTTTCAAGACATTTGTTTAATCCATCCATACCCTCCTCTTAGTACATGAATGATATTTTAAAGTCGAAGTGTAGGGTAAAGTGTGTTATGGTAAATAGGATGAAATTATTTGTATGGAAAATGTGTTGGTGTGATATTTATTTTTTGTACCGAGAAAGGTTGCTGATTCATTCATTGTAATTCATTGTTATCCCCTACTGAACAAAAAATTATAAATGACAATAAAAGTATCCAAAATAATATATGAAAATAGTGGTTTTTGATTTGGGAAAACCAAAAATCACCTTTACTAAACATTTTGTTTTTATCATATGTGGTTATGTGGTGGATTTGAGGTTCATTCGAAGCATAAATTTCATAAAAATAAAAAAATTATTTTCTTTAAAAAATGTATAAAAGTAGAAAACATTTCAGTAGGGTGTACAAATAATTTATTATTCTAAATTTAATAATGATCATTACTTTGAGTTTTTTGAAAATGGGACTTGTTATAACTTGAAGGGGGATTTTTATGAAACTTTTAATTTTTGATATCACAATTTATGGTTTAAGAGATAAACCTCCTCCTTGAGCCTAAAATTTTAAAACAGAAAATCCTACTAACATTAATACTTAGAGAAATTTTAATCTTAAATTAAATCCCTCGTGATTTTATGTGCCTTTGGTCTTTATAAATTAGATAAAGTACTTCATTTACAAGATTATGGATAAGGATAATGTTCTCATGATATGGGAAGAACTCCACTTGAATTGTGTCATGGGGGATGACTAGAAATATTTTGGAGAGGTAAATCATGATTTGAAATGAAAAATAATAATGAATTGAGGAACTTTAATGAATGAGAAGAAAATTTTCCATCAATTTCAAAAGGGAAAAATTAAAATGCATGATTTTATTATTATTTAAAAAAATTGGGAAATTTAATTGATATTTAATTTGGATTTATAAATCATTGATTTAATATTTTTTTATTTTATTTCTTTGACATTTGGATATTGATAGAATTGGTGACCTCTGATCTTCTATGTTTAGAATTTATGCTGGAGAAAAACCATGATTTAAGTGTGGGGGTATTTGAGATACTCATTTTTTTGAGAATATGTTTTACAATATTTTGTTTTTTTAATGGAATTTAGATCTTAATACCCCTATATTACATTTTGTTTAGTAATGACATAGAATATAATAAAAATTTAATATAAATTGTTCAAATTGATTGAAAATGTTAAGAAGATGAAACTAGTATTCATTTTATAATTTTAGTAATTGGAATTACATTTAGTTTGAAAATTATAGGGTTTTTACCAACAAAAATAACCGAAGAGTTTGGTAATCCCTCAAAAACCATGCCCAATTCACCTAGCTAGTCCCACATAGGGCTGGATGACCAAGGGATGAGTGAGAAGGCCATATTGAACCACAAGGGTGCACTGGGGAATCATGAACATTCATAAGGTCCAGTGGGGGTCAAATCTATGGGGTCCATAGATTGGACAAAGACCAAGCACGTGATCATGTGGTGGTTAAGCCCGCATGGATGTGGGAGGAGAGCCTCACCAGGACAAGATGGTTTATAGTGGCGATGGGTGTCATTCAACTACCGGTAGATGTCATTATACCAAGATAGCCACAAATTTTCTTTTAAGACCACACCTCCCGCCTCGCTTTTTCGATTTGGGATATTGATATATGGGTTACTGTTCAGCCCCTCTCAAATCTACCGCACTCCACTACATCTCCAACCTCATCATCACCTACTCCCTCTTTACTAATCAGATTGATCCATTGATTCAATTCCTAAAGCTAAGGCTCGAGCTGAACTTCCACCACCAGGGCCTATGATCAACATGGATCATCTATGAAGACATTTCCAACAAAAATTGAGACTAATCAAGTTCCCTCCTGCCACTATAATGGCTAGAATATGGGAGGACCCATTGCCATTTCTCGCCACCATATTTCACTGCCTCTCACCACCACTGCCTGCCATGCATGATTTGATCCATTTCCATGTCATCAGGTATGCCATGAATAGAGGAGGATTCCACATCTACTATATTGTATACACCTATTTCGATCATCTAATATCTTTGGGTGTTTATTGTTTACACCCATAGGTATTTCGGTGGTTAAGATCTCCAAGGATCTCGTTTATCAATTTGGTGTGGATGAGACCCCCTATCCTTTCCTATAAAAAGATGTATCTATTTTCCCTTGAATGGGATATGTGCGCCAAGGGTTAGATACCCACCAAATATACTATTTTATTCCCCCTTTTTCTTAATTGGTTTTATTTTATTTATTTTGTTTTACTTTTATTATAATTTAAATTTTCTTTTATTAAATAAAATTCATGCATTATTATTTTCGAATGTTTCATCCACACTCTATTCTTCTTCTTCTTAGTCTTTTAATTCTTTTTATTTTTATAATAATAATAATAATAATTATTATTATTACTTTAACATTCTTATTTTTATTTTATTTAATTTACTTATTTTCATATTTTATTTAATTATTCCCTCCCCTTATTCTTCTTATAGTTTATTTAATTTCTTTTCTTTTTTTGTTCCCTTATTTCTCTCATCCACCATTCTTCTTTTTATTTTTATTTTCATTCATTCTCTTATTTTATTTAATTATTTATATTATAATTTTTTATTTATCTTTCTTATCTTATCTTACTTTTTTCCACCAATGTGATCCCTTTCTCCTGATAATGGGAAGCTATCCCAATGATTTTCTTGGGGGGGGTAAAGGAGTTCTATAATTCTTCTTAATGTTTATTTAATGTTTGAGGTAGATATGGGTAACATGAATGAGTGAGATGAATTCCCCTGATGTGGTGATTTACCCTTATGACATGAAACTCAATCTATTTCTATTCTTTTGTTTAAACACTTTTCCCTCTCTTAATTTGATAAATCTTCTCATGATGGAGTTGAGAGATTAAGTGGATGAAATGACATCAATAGAGATGAGTCTTGGAAGATGAACACCCTCTATAAAAGTCTATGATCAACCTTGATTGCAGGAGGAGGTGGAATTAATATTTCTTAATAATTAAAAGATTTCACAATTTCTATATAAAAAATAATAGTAATTAAACATGGTATTTTCATGTCTAAATTATGAAACCAAAATAAAAAATAAAGGAGAATAATGATTAAACCCGAAACTGAACCCAAAACCAAGTTATTTCTTCCTTAACTCATTGTGTTTATAATTTCTTGTTAGTTTATGTTTTAAATTTCCATATTGAATTTCATTTAAATATCAAATAAAATAACCAAAAAACACCTAAAATATTTATCATTATTTTCATAAAATAATTTAAATAATAAAAATAATTTGTTTAGTTGAATTTGATTAAGTATGTGAATAAAACTGAGAAGTTCAAAAAGTGAGATGACCCTAGTTAGCCACTATGTTTCACTTGGAAATTATTTTTCTTTTTCCATATCTTATGAAAGGAATGCGTCAACTGGATGGATCCTGCTCAAAATAATCATTAAATCAGGCTAACAGAACAAGTCCTAACAACATGAATATCACTATATCACAACATACATATCAATAGTTAATTATTGAAATCACTATTTTTATTTCAATTACTCTTTAATTTATATCTAAAATGTTCAAAATTCATATCAATATTCAACAATTTATTAATTTATAATTATATATCTGGAAATAACCTAAGGTATCATTTCATGTTAAACAAACATCAATCAATTTGAAAATTCAATTTTAATCAAGGGTTTACACACCCAATGGGTAGCCCAAATCTAGGTCACAATCAATTAGATCCAAAAGTGATCCAAAGAGGAATTAAATAAATTATTTAATCAATTAATGTGCACGTTATTTTGGAACAATCACAATAGTTCAGATACTTATAAATTATTTAACCATGGGGTTAAGGTTTAGACCTCAAATCTTTAATCGGTGATTAATGCATCATTTCCAATGAAAAAATAATATAAGGATGAAGGAATGAATGATTTAAATAAGAACCTAGACCAACCAAGGTCTATATAAAAACCCCAATAGAAACCCTACGTTCAAAAGTTTACACTACCACATATAAGGGATGATAGGAGATAAAGGAAACCTAATTATAAATACTCACGAGGGATCAAATATAGAAACTGAACGTCTAGAATTGAATAGAAGACTCCAAAATCACAGAGAAATCATCACAAGGACAATATTATATGGATTAATTCCTTGTAATGAAAAGTAATCACACATGATTTCTACTTAAAACCACTAGGTTCAATGAATACACTACATGTAACACTTTCACATTCTGTATTTCTCAATTTAAAATATACACCAAAAAACCATAGACTTTGGTAAATATTTATCCTAATCGACATTTTCATGGTGTGAATTGGGTTCATTAAGTGTAACCACTTCACATCATGAACTTGTTCATCACATGTATCGTGTGGCAGTTACATGTTGTGTAACATGTAGACAACGTGTAATTTTACAGCAAACTATTTTCAGCCTAGATTCTATAAAAGTACCAGTACCACCTTTGAATCCTTCCAAACTAATGAGAATACCTCTTAATCCCATTGAACTTTCATATAACCAGAATCTATTAATTTAATTAAATATACATCATAAAAATTCGGGCCATTTTCCCCAATAAAGGATCTCTGTCTTTGAACAAGACTCATCCACCAATGGTTAAAGACAAATTAAAACCCACCAAAATACATTCAACAAAAAAACTAAAAGGAGAATGTACCTAAAAAAATATGGGATCTCACAGCCTCCCCACTATATAATAGCTCTTCACCGAGTATCTCAAAGAATCATTATGATATCTTAGTGAACAAGTATGGAAACTATACTCATATATCTGAATCCCTCTACTTGGCCTCCTTTTAAACATGATCATGATGCTACTACACTCTAACTAGAGGAATAGTCCAAACCCATATATACTTATCACTATAGTCCATAATTCATATTCGATATAAGAAAAAGGTTACATTAGTATAAATCATTACTTTTTCGAAGTCTACCACATGAGAAGAGTCACGATAATATCTCTAAAGCTGTAACACATGAAACAAATCATGTGTGTAATTGATGCTCTATGGAAGGGATAATTGGTATTCCACTAGACTGACCCTATACACTATCTCAAATTGACTGAAAAATCTAGGCCCTGGCTTTCCCTATTTTCTGATATGGAATTTCCCCAATATAAGGGACACCCAAATGGAAACATGAAGACCAAAATCAAACTCTAGATGTCATATCCAATAGCCAGCGTATGATTTCTTCCTATAAGGAACGGTCACCAAACACCTCATATTTAGCTAAAAATTCTCATAAGTCTACTGCACGAGACTGGGCCCATTATCTGCTGACTCACCTACCTCAAACTAATAATGACACGAACAGCATGACCTTCCATCCAAAGCCTTGAATGATGCAATATGGATCTATGCCTAGAGTCATTTATTATATTAAAACATCATGATTTCCATATGATGATCCCATAAACAACAAAAATTTAAGACTCAAGCTCATAACATATCCTTTAGAGCCCGTATAGCCCTCTTAGATTGACCATCAGTCTGAGGATAATAGGTTGTGCTAAAATAAACTTGCAATCCTAGAGCCTTATGAAGAACCTTCTAGAACCATGATGTGAACCTAGGATGTCAGCCTAAAATTAAACTCCTTAACACACTGTGAAAACGAACTATCTCATACACATACAAAATATACATATCATCTACTGTAAAGGTTTCTGTGATATGTAACAAGTGGGATACCTTCATCAGTTGATCCCTGATCACCCATAATACATTATTCTTATGGTTTTCTCTGAGTAATATTATCAAAAAAATACATAGTGACATCATCTCATTTCCACTTGGGAATAGGAAGAGGTTACAATAACCCATCTTACCTTTGATGCTCGACTTTTACCTGATTATTAGTGAAACATGTCACCACAAATCCCACTACCTCAATCTTCATTCTGGACCACTAGTAAAATCTATAAGGATCGCAATAAATATTTTTAGAAATAGCATGTGATTCCAATATAAAAGTATGAAATTCTATCATCACATCCTAATTCAAGCCTATAGAAACTAATAATCCACCATAGAAAAAAGTGAATTATCAATTCTAATAGACCACATTGATGGTGTCTCCCAACTATATAAATTTACTTTCAGAACTAATACATCTAAATTAGATAAGCAATAAATCTTTTTCTCAACCCAAAGAGTAGGTATAATATATTTAAAATTCATAGATACCCATCCCTAAGACTCTAGATTATCTAGATGCATGTCTGAAAAAAGTTTCATCATCAACCACTCCTCAATAGAATCACACACTACCTCTGTATTTTTCTTCTTTCTCAAATCATTGATAATGACATTTCTTTTTTTCTACATATAACACATCTCAAAGTCAAAAGACTACAGACACTGGACCAACCTCCTATAATGAATGTTCATTTATTATTGAGTAGATATATACCTAAGGAAATTGTGGTACGTGTATACCACAAACTATTCACCCATAAGATAGTGTCACCAATATCTCAAGGCATGTACTACCACATCTTACTGCAGATAATGAGTACTAAAATTATGCTAATTCAGTATCAACTATCTGGATACATAAGAAACCACTCGATCCTCCTACATTAGAACTGCTATGATTCTAACTCAATATGCATCATATAACATGGTATATACATTAACTGGTATACGTAAAGTGAGTAGGTTCTAAGGTCAACCTTATCTTTATCTCCAGAAAGTATCTCTCCCAGAAATCTAACCAAATAAACTCAACTCCATGCTCATTCAGACCTGACATCAGTGCTTCCATATGGGAAAAATCCCAGATAAAACATCGATAATAAATAGATAAACCCAAAGAACTACATATATTCAAGACATTTTTGGGGAACTCCCAAGATACCATGACTTGAAATTTTCTTGGTTTCAATGATACTTCTCCTTATGAGATGATATGGCCCATGATGTGAACTTTATCAATATAGAAACTGCATTTGGTTAGCTTGTCATAAATCTGATAATATATATTAACATACTTAGGATAATGTAAATATTATTAGCATGATTTTCTGTTTATTAAGAATATTCTAATATCATTTGAAAAAACACAAAACAATCCATAAAAAGATAAAATATATGATTCATCGAACCCATGAGTATCATCTGTGTGTTTTTCAACCGAAATGACATCAATATAAATTCATACAAGACATATTTTCTCCTAAAATCAGTTTGAGGTATGTTTGAAAGTATCACCATCAACTGCTGATATCAATATCTCAAATTGTTCTTGGAGAAGATCTTAACACCTATCAACTGATCTCAGATAGTATCAATGTGCATAAGAGGATATTGTTTCTTCACCATCATCTGGTTTAGTCTCTGACAATATACACATAAGTTCAAGGTACCATCATAATTCTTGGTGAAAAGAATAGGATAAACCCAAGGATACGTACTAGTCCATAAGAAACATTTATCTTTGAGATCCTCCAATGATACCTTCAACACCTGAAGCTCCTCTGGTGACACTCTTTATGGCTTGTTAGTAATAGGAACTTCTCCTAGCACTAAATTGATCATGAAATGGATCACTTTCTTGGGTTGTAAGTTGTAGAATTCATCATGAAATACATCCTGAAAATGGTATACCACTACAGGAAAAGGATCATACAACATTATTCCTTCATAAAAAATAAGACCTTCTATTTTGGTCACGAGACAATTCTACATGGACTGAATTGTTCCGGCATGACCAGCCAAAATATCCCACTCACCCTGGTGAGAATACTTGTCTCCTTATAAGTATATAAAGGTAAATTTTCTCTAGAAACAATAATTATGATCCTAGTATAGGATAAACCAATCCATATCCATAATTAAATCGAAACTTTTCATTTCTAGCACAAAAGGTTCGCATAAGAAATGACAATTGTTGATCTCTAGAGAACATTCCTTACAACATTTCATATTATCTAACCACACTCCCAATGGTGTGTTGATGGTAAAATCAAGATCTATGATTTCCGTAACCAATCCAAAAACATTAAAAAGATATGTGATGCTCCTATATCAAAAAACCCAAACAAGTGTAGAAGATACATGAATCATAGCTATGATAGTATAAGATCCTGAATTCAAAATAGCCAGAGTATTATGCATGATGTGATTCTATCTAGAACCACTTTCATGGGCACTATCCTGAATCCCTTGAGCAATTCCCTCTTTATGGTACAGTTGTTCTTATACCAAGGTAACACATCCCCTACCTCGACCTAAATTTCATCTAAAACTATAGTTACCTATCTTTTAATGAGTATTTTAGTACTTTTAAAACTATGGTACCTACCCTAATCCCCTTCTAGTTCTCTACTTTGAGATGATATAAAAAAAGATTTTGAAGATGGCTCATCCTGCCGCAAGCATGGCACTCAAAATTTAGGTACAGACACTAAGGCCACTTGTGGCCCAACATTCCCCACTAAAAGAACTACAATATAACATGGTCTTGCGATAGTTTCCCACTAACATGACTACTTTTACTATAGTTTCTATGGTAGAAAAAATCAAAGAGGTTCTTCTATCCACAAGAAGATGATCTACCAGTTCGCCCAGCAGAAACATCCTAGTCGTGGACCAGGGCATCTCTCATATTTCCTTATGTAATAAGTGCCTGATTCATTACATCATAATATCTACTTATATGAGAAATGTTCACATGTGACCTGATCTCATAGAGAATCCCATCCAAAAAACATCTCACCATAGAGATATCATCAACAACTAAATATGTTGGAAAGCACTATAGGTTGATGAAACATTCATCAAGGAGAATGCTTTGGAAGCACTTTTCAATGTGATCAACGGTGGACATATTAAGTGCAAGGATCTTCTGTGTGAGCACTTTGAGACTCCCTCGATGACGTCCATAGATTCGTGGATCACATATGGATCACCTCAAGAGGAATCCTATGCTTGGATTATGCAATTCAATTGTGGATCACTACATGTCTATGGTGAGACACATCAATGAAGAAAGAATAACCTTGGAGGTAATTATTGTTTAATTAAATTAATTATAAACACATGTGTTGATCTCATCTCTCTTGGTTCCCAGTTAAAAACCATTTCACGCTATTTGATTCAAATAGGATATCATGGTGTTCATCATCACTTTATCTTGTATTAATCATTTATAATGGAAGAAATAAAAGTTGGGCATTGCCCCTCCTGCACATCTATTGTTCCTGGAACCTTCTAGTGGTATTAGAGTTGGAAATTTTTTGTTTATAATTTTTTAGTTTAATTGATGATTTACACATTCATAATTTAGTTTTTTAATTTTAGTTTAATCATTATTTAAATATAAATTATTAGATCTATTTCTTAATCCATCGTTTCTTTCAGATATAATAGAAATGATTATTATTATTATAAATAAAATAAAATCAAGGAACTCATTCACTGGTGACCAGGATCTTGGACACACAAAAATAGACTACAGGTTGTGTAATCACCATTACACACTGTGTAGTCATGTTCAACACATCAAGATTTACATGGAAATTAATTCGAGATTTTTAATTTATTAGGGAATTAGTTACACCATTAATGCATCGTGTGTTGACTGGGATTATCCGGCACACTGTCAACTAGACTATAGGTCATGTGGCCTATTATACATGGCATGTTGTACCTTTGGGTCAGGGTCAGGCCCTGTATTTTATACATAGCCTATCCGACATGTGACCATATAACATAGAGTCAACACAGTGTGTGGCCCACTGAACATGTCATGTACTCCAAGATTTCCGAAATATGCCTCACATGATGAGTCTCTAGGCGTGTTCTTTAGATAGACGGTGAAGGGTGTATGCACTGTTTAGATCATATATACTCACCATATACATTTACCAAATTACACATATTTAAAATTTATTAATTTTACTATGTAAACCTTGAGACATGTACTATCATGTGGTACTAATGATAGGACACTCCATGTGATAGGTCTAAATATACATAAATATTCAAATTTTTAATTAATATATTCATAATGTTCAATATCTACATATCATGAATTGTTTTTACTAGATATATTATTATAGGTTCATTAAAGCATGACACATTTCAAAAAAATCATTTAATTCGTGTAATCATCCATGTAGTACACATCATGAAAGTACGTGACTTGTTTTTTATGCTATATGTCACAAATAATAAAGTGTATACAAGTATAATACATGTTGGGAAAATTTGGATGGGTATTCATCGGGTTACATTCAAGTTACAAGTAATGTACCCAATTAATTCTAAATTAATTTGTTTAATTTGTTTAAAATTATAAATGATGGAAGTCTCAATGAAATTCAGATAAGAATTAAGATAAAAGGATTGATTAATTAAATATAATAATTAATTTATTCAAGAACGATTTATCTTAAATAAGAACAATTAATAATTGAAGTCTAGTTTTATTAAATGTATAATTTGTTGCATGCTGTTGGATGATCATTATCTTAACTAAACCATTGTATGTGATTGGTTTTATTTTAATTTATTTTTAAATTAAATTGTTATCCTGCAAGACTTATCTCCTCATTAATAGGTAGGGTCTATGTGCCAATGGTTTGTTTTATATAAAACTCCTTTTACCACTCACCTAATGTGAGTAAAATAATATGTAATGGATGGATCTACCAAGCTAGTGGAGGCAGTTCAAGTTCAGAGTTGAGGTGAACCAATACAAGGAGATACTAAGGTGGACATGTGGAAAGATATAAACACAACCACAATTGGTTGAAAGTGTTTCTACCTAGGGCCAGTCATTATCTTAGAACCTATAGATAAACTAACCATTATAAAAATATTATGATAATACCCTTTATTTTAATTATTTCAGTTGTATGGTTCTTTCGTTTTGAATGGATTTTCATGATCATATAAGTAATGAATTAACAAGCATGCAAGATGCAACAAAAAATAAACTAACTTATGCATAAATATTATCTAAAGACATGGTTAATCACTTATTTAATACCACTTAATATTAACATTCATGTGATAAAATAATAATTGGAAATTTATGCATAAAGGATAAAATCACTCAATAAAATATTAAGTTGTTATAGCCTTACCTTACTTCAATTAGAATTGAATCATAGTTCAAAGATCTTGACCATCCAAATTTGGGGTGCTTTCAAATATCAGGGAATTCTAACCTGAGGTTTTGTGCTGACTTGACTTGGGTTACATCAAGGGTTGATTTCCGAAGTAGGGATTAGTGTAATTGAGAGGAAGAGGTTGAGAAAATACAATTACAGTATTTCTTGATTAGAGAGTCCACTCAACGGATCAAGGAACTATGAGTTAATTAATTTGTCATTTCCAATTCCTACCTAAAACCTTTCAAGTTGCTTGACCAACCAATTTTGGGGAAATGAGAATGGAAATAAAGATCCACGATTATATAAAGTCCAAGAAATAGGATATTCCAAAGAAAATGGTGATAGATATTGGGATTCAATAAAATAGTGGGAGACTAATAAATATAATACTTATTTATTTCTATAAATTTATCAGATAATGTAATAAATATTGGCTTATCTTATTTTTAGAAATAGTATTAAAAATTACATCAATCATATCATTGTGATCCATACTTGAAAAGGAAAACATTCTCACCTACATGAATTTATAGGAAGGGGATAGGTGTTTACATGTCATCCTTCTCCATGAAGGGAAATTATATGTATTGGAAGAACCTTTACTAGTTGTACCTAGAAATGAGGAAAGTGATAAAGATTTATCTCTCTATGATAAACATCTGATTGTTTCTATAGATGTTTAGTGCATTATGCTATCATCCATGTCCAATGATATTTTAATGAAACATGAGGATATGGATGCATATAACATGATTTCCCACCTTCATGATTTCTATCAAGAGAAGGTGAGACAAGAGAGGTTTGAGATCTCCAAAGCTTTGTTTACCACTAATCTAGGATAGTCTGTTCCATCTGGACCTCATGTAGTCAATATTATTAGCTACATTGCACACATTGAAATCTTGGGGATTAAATTCTCAGATGAGATGCATACAAAGTTCCCACTATCGTCACTTCCCAATACCATCTCTTGTTTTATTGTGAATTGTAATATGATAAATAATTATAAGAGTATTTTGAAAATTATTACATTAATTAACCAAGTGGATAAGGATATGGGGTATAATAAAATCATAGTCTTTATGACGAATAAGAAGATGAAGGACAAGGAAAAGGGTTCCAAGACTTATAAATAGTCTAAAGCTCCCAAGTACCATATTAATAAGAAGAAGAAGATCCAGAGGTAGGGAAAGGAAAAGGAGGCAGTATGTTTTGTTTGTGGAAATCGAGGAAACAAGAATAGGAACTTTACCCAAAAGCAAGGGAAAGCTAAAGGTGTGTTCGTATCAAGTTAAATCTTTTCATATGTACAAATCAGGTAATACATATAGCTTATTGTGCTCACAAATGTATCCAAATTTAAGAAAAAAAATAGATTACGAAAAATTCCAAAGGATCTGTGGATCTGTGAGATGCTAATGGGGTGAGGCTAGCTTTTCTTTCCATTAGTGAATACCACCTTTCTTTTCTAATGGGAATGATTTTGGTTTTTTGTGATTGTTATTATGTACATACTAATAGCAAAAACATAATTTTTCTATCATGGTTAGATACATATGGGTTTATTTTCATGTTTGGAAATAAAAGTTGTTTATTTTATAATGAAAACACATGTTTTGATATGGAACATTTAAAAATGGTCTTTATTTTTTAAAATATAAAAACCTAGTGTTGTTAATTGATAATGAATCAAGTTCACATGACTCATATAACACCCAATTCTTAAATCACTATCTTGGTCATGAAAATGAGAAGCATTTGATAAAGATCTATCAAGATTGTTATTTAGACTCTTCTAAACTAAAACCACATGATATATGTCATGCTTTTTTATAAGGTAAAATGACTGAACTTCTATTTTGTAAACAAATCCAAAGGGTCACATAGCTTCTAGGATTGGTACACACTAATGTGTGTGTACCATTTTCAATAGAACCTAGAGGTGGATATTATTACTTCATAACTAAAACTAATAACTTGAGTAGATATGGATATATTTACTTGATGATGTATAACTCTGAATCCTTTGAGAAATTCAAGGAATTAAAGAATGAAGTATAGAATGAACAATGTAATAAGATAAAGAATATTCGATTGGATTGAGGTAGAGAACATCATAACCAAGAGATCATCAATTTTTTATGGGAGTTTGGGATTATATCTCAACTCACTCCACCTTATACACCATAGTGGAATGGTGCTAGTGAAAGGAGGAAGTGTAACTTTTTGAACATTGTATGGATAATGATCAGTCATGCAGATTTTCCCATATCCTTTTGAGTATATTCAGTATAAACTATAGTACACACATTAAACCAAGTACTAAATAAAGAAGAAAATGGAATTCCATTCAAGCGGTGGAGTGGAAATAAACACATTTTATCACATATATGTTTATGGGGTTTTGAGGAATTTTATAAGGCCTTATTAGGCAACAAACTAGCACCTTGGGGCATGAAGTGTATCTTTATTGGGTAACCTAAGGAAACAAAGAGATACTACCTATACAACTCCCCATACAAGAGAGCGATTGTTGACATACAAGCCATATTTATTGAGATGAAGCACATACTAAAAAGGTATAGTGTGAGAAAGATTGAATTCAATGAATTTGATGCTCAAGATACACAGGAGTTGGTACGGGAACAAGTTCCACAGGTCCCCATGGAAGAAGTAGTTACTAAAACAGAAGTACTTCATAAGATTGTAAGAGAGGTAAGTGAACCATATATATATGATTTTATAGTCATAAATGATGGTGACTCATTATTTTTGGACAATGATGAACATCCCTCCTACAATGAGGTAGTAGAGAGATCAGAAGAAGGAATATGGCTAGAAGCTATGAAATCTTAGATGGATTCCATGTATCAGAACTAGGTGTGGGTTCTGGTCAAAACTCCAGTTGATGTAAAGAATGTTTGAGTGTAAATGCTTATTCAAGAAAAAAATTGACATGAATGGTAAAGTAAGTACCTATAAAGAAAATATAGTGGCTAAAGGTTTTAAATAGTGTCAATGTATTGACTAAGATGAAACCATTTCTTTAATTTACATGCTTAAATATATAAGAATCATACATTACATAGTAGCTTACCATGACTGTGAGATTTGGTAGATGGGTTTCAAAACTGAATTTCTTAATGGTAACCTTCAGGAATATGACTATATGACACAACCAAAAGGTTTTTTGACACTAGGTGATTCCAAAAGGGTTTTCAAGATACAAAGATCCATTTATTAGTTGAAGAAAGAATCCATGACATGGAATATTTGATTCGATAAAGCCATAAGAGAATTTTTTTTCTTAATAATGAATGTGATACATGTGTTCACAATAATTTTATTGGGAATATGGTTATTATCAAAGTAGTGTATTTTGATTACGTATTACTTATTGCAAATGACATACCAGTCTTAGAGTCAGTTAAGGACTGGTTGAACATGTGCTTCTCCATGAAGGTCATAGGTGAAGCAGCCTACATTCTAGGGATAAATTAATTCATGATAGATACAAGAGGCTTCTTGGACTAATTAAAAGTACATATACTGACCAGATACTAAAAAAGATTTAGTATGGAGTAATAAAATATGGTATTGGTTCTAGTGTCACATGGTTTATATATTTCTAGAAAAATGTGTCCCAAGACACAATAAGAGAAAGATGGAATGAGTAAGATTCCATATGCTTTAGTGACAGGATCTATCATGTATGTCATGTAATATACTAGACTTGATGTTTCTGATACATTGACCATGGTAGAAAGATATCAATCAGATCTAGGAGAACAACATTGGACTTCTATTAAGTCTTTCATTAAGTATCAGAGAAGAACTAAGGATATCTTCCTCGTGTATGGAGAAGACTAGTAGCTTGTCATAAGAGGGTATGTTGATGATTTTTTTCAAGAAGATTCAAATGATCTGAAGTCACTATCAGGATATGTTTTTTGTCTCAATATAAGAGCTTTGTGCTGAAATATTTCAATAAGCTTGTTGTAGATGATTCTATAGTGGAATCCGAGTGTATAGAGGATTATGATTTATCTAAGGAGTCCATTTATATTCAGAACATTTTTTAGGAGATCGATGTGGTACCTATATGTAATGACCCTATCACATTGTATTGTGATAATACTATAGTGATGGCTCTTGAAAAAGATATAAGGTCACATCAATGGAAAAATCATGTACTCTATAAGTATCACCTATTGAGGTATTTCTATCATAGGGGTGATGTTTTAGGGAGTATTGTTCTTATGGAAGAGAATGTGGTGGAACCCTTAACTAAAGTTCTATTTCAGTAGAAGCATGAATATCATGTGAGAGCTAGCCGAATGAAGGTTTTTAGAAGGTGGCTCTAGTGAAAGTGGGGGTTTATTTGAGTTGGTTCTTAAGAACCAACTTTTTTTAATTTATGATAACTTATATTAATGGTTTTGAATATCAAATTCCTTATCACATCATGATTGTTCTTCTATGTAACATTGTATGAGATAATTTCCTAAGAGTAGAAATCGCACTAAAGGGTCATATCAGATTCCCAGTGTGGTGAGAACCTTGATGTTCTAGGAACCTATTATTGAATATATTTTCTATATCCAGATTATAACATTTGGGGGAAAATGATACAATCTATCAGGGGTAGAGACTCATAGGACTTTGAGGTACCTCCTCATGGTGTACACCCTTGGTAATATCCCTGAGGATATTATGAGAGCAAGACTTGCTAATACGAAATCCACATCTATAAGTGTCATTTGATGATCCTATATAAAGATGTGTATATTTTTCATTATACTTTAATATTATTATAAATGAGTATTATGACTCGTGCACTTAGATTTATTGATGAAAACCATGATGACATATGATCGTGGTGAGGTAGGATATGTTGGGTGCATCATAAGTAATACTTCATTAATGAATTATGCGAGAAAGAGTTTTCCCCTTATGTTCTTTAATAGAAGTTGATATCTCATTCCCTTTAATGGAAATGATATAGCCTAAATAAATCCATGGTCATGGTTTTCTATAGGAAAGTTTAAATTTCTGAGAAATCAAAGAATGAGAAATTGATCACTTGGGTTGATGGTTATATATGGGTGTCTTGGCATGTTGCTAGAAGCTAACCTTGGACTTTAGGAAACTCTATTTAATTCCAATGAGAAATAAGCCTATATGGTAACAAACTAAGTGTATCTATAATCATAGTTAAATAATATATATTATTTATTATTTAAAAAATTGAATAAATATTATTCCCAATTGTGGATTAATAATTATTCATGGATGCCTAGTTGCATTTATTTTGACAAGAGGTATTCGAGAGAATATATTGTGGGTAGAATATTTAATAAATATTTAATGTTTGATTAATGAATATAATATTTCTATATTTGTTGGTGAATAATGGAGTAATATTTATTTAATAAATAAATAGACTTTATTCAATGTCTAATAAATATAGCGGGGGATTGGTGGACCAAGTTCAAGGGTCTAGTGATAAATAATAATATTTTATATTATTTTATTAAATAATATATAATTATAATTCTTATGTTAGGAACGTGTCAAGAAATAATAATAATAATAATATTATTATTATTTGACATGGGGTTTCACTAGGATTAATAAAATAAATAAGGGCACTTGTGAAATTATGTTATTTTAACCCTAGCAATATAAATACACAATTATGATTATTTTCTCATAACCCTAGACAATAAAATCATTGTGCATGATGGATTGGAGAAAATATATCAATCCTAGAGTGTCCATCCCTCTCTAAGAATGCTCTAAAAAATTAGAGAGATCCTCATCCACTGGACCAATGATAATTTTTTGGAAGCAGTTCTCAAGGTGATCGAAGGTAGATATTACAAGCTCAAGGATCTTATACTCTAGCACCTGGAGTCTCCATTGGTGATGTATGGAGATTCGTGGAGAATGGTGGATCACCATTTGTAGAATCCTACACTTGGATTCTATAATTCAATGATGAGGCACTAAGAATTTGTGAATGGACACATGAACAAAGAAATAATAACCCTGAAGGTAATTCTTATTTAATTAAATCAACTATAAAAAACTTGTGTTAATCACCTATCTCTTGGTTTTGGGTAAATAACACTTAGTTATACTTTGATTCAAATATGATATCATGACACTCATCATCACTTGATCTTGGATTAATAATTGATATTGTCTAAAAACAAATTTGGGAACCACCCCTCCCGCACTTCCACTGCACCCGAAACCTTCATCTAGAACTCGACTACCTGGGGGACTCCCGCCCTAGTGAAAATATGATTATTTTGTAGCTATAACTCTCTCCTAAACTCATAAATCAAAGGAATGATATGAAAATTTTCCCTTTCCATGGATCACAAGACCCTCAGGAATCTTTCTTAAAGATGAACTTCCATATGATCCTAGTGAGTTATTGGACGCTTTGGATAAGTTGTGTTGGGATTATGCTAATTACCACTTTCTTGATGCTCCAATAAAAGTGATGATGAGGTATTTTATCTACAAGACAAACACACTCCTTATAACACATGGTAACAACAATATCAACCTCAATAGGTGAAAACAATAGAGAAAAACTTCTCATTGTGTCTCTCTATAGATGGATTAAAAGTGTTTTGTCCTGAAAAATCAGTTCATTTCATTCCATTTATTTGATATAATATGTATCTCATACCATAATTAATATAGTAAATTATATAACACATAAAATAAATATTTACCGATCATGAACAATACATATGAATATGTTTCCCTATGTTCCTATCATGATGCATGCGTACTTGTCTCACACTATTCCAGACTATGAGTATAAATATCAATAAAAAATAACTTCCCCAAAAAATAAAATCACAAAATAAGTGAGTTATATAGGGTAAAATAACATCAACAATAATAAGAGGACATCATAAATAGAAATCTCATCCCTATGAACATGGATTTCCCCCCATACATTAATTACCTACTCTCATGTACATGATCATTACCATGACCTGACACATCCTAGTCTTGTTTTTATGTTTTGTAAATAGTAAATCCATAGAAAAGAAAAAATTTATCACTTTGATGCCACTTTGTGACATCCCCTGTTCTAGTACTCTCTCATGTGAATAAAATGGGGTGATTACTGGAACACAAGAACACATCCCAATATTCTAGAGGCTATCGACTCATAGTGGGGGTGTGATATGTATAATTAGAAGACTATTCCTCATGATATAGAGTATGATACAATGGAATTATTTATAATAATAAATATCAAATTAATGAAAAAATAGCAGATATAGTATATCATATAACTGGAAAGATAAATGGTGGAACCAATATACTAATAATAATGAATCATGTAATGATAGGTTAATATGTATCTAAATGTAAAAATGAAAACAAAATAAATAAATAATTGGATGACACCAAATAAACTCAAAATACCCCAGTCCCAAACTCTATGTCAGTCCCATCTCCAAACTCTAGCCCATACAGTAATTAATAAATCAACAACGAGGTCCCTTTTCCCTTTTCCAAACATGTATCCATGTAATATTCTTGAGTACCAAATGGGGTAATTAATAGGGTGTGAGAGAAAAATAGTATTTCAACACCAAAATGTCTAAACAAAACAAGTCTAATAATAAGTTTATAGAATAAAACAATAAACATATATATTAATTAATCAACTGATATAATATATCAATCAACCTACTTCGGAACCATGCCAAAATGTCTCTGAACATGTAGAAAAATAATTCAAACCCTAAACATAAATCCATGGAAAATTCAAACTAATCTATTCCATTACCACTATATAATCATTTCAGTATTAGACTGGTTAGAGCCATCTCAATATAAGTTTTATATCATGGGACTGGGCTGAGCCCACTCAATATAAGCATTACAACATGGGACAAGGTAGAGCCTACTAAATATAAGTATTACAGTATGGCATTGGATAGAGAACACTCTATATAAGCATTAAAACATGGGACTAGGAAGAAACCACTCAATATAAGAATTAAAACATGGGACTAGGAAGAAACCACTCAATATAAGCATTGCAACATGATAACTCTTTAAGTCACAACAACATGGTTATCAAAATTTCAATTCATACATCTCACTGGTTAATTATAAAAATTTCCATTTTCATTAAATTAAACATTATTTTCTATCAAAAATGATCATAAATCATAACAATAATAAACAATCCATTACATAGGAATTATATATTAATTAATCACCTTAGGTATTAGGACATGCTAAAGACAATTTAATCCATTAACCAATTCAATTTTAATTAAGGTTTTTCCCACCAAACGGGTATCCAAAATCCAGGTCCCAAACAATTAGATCCAAAAATAATCCAAGAAATAATCCAATAAATTATTTAATCAATCAATTCTCATGTTATTTTGTTGAAATTTTATTATTTCACATAGTTGGCAATTATCAAACTATAGGGTTAAGGTTTAGACCCCATACCTTTAACCGATGATTAACACAACACTTACAAAGGAAAACTTCTATATGGAGAAGGGAAAAAATATTCCAAGAAGAACCTAGATCAACATATGTAAAGATAAAAACCCAAAAAAAAATGTGGTCCAATGACTATGCCACAACAAATATGGGATGATGGGAGAGAAGGAAAACTTAAGCCGAAAAACTAACTAGGGATAAAATGTAGAAACAGAAAATCCAAAAAGAAGGATATGACTCTAAAATCACATATAAAATGACCTAGGATCAATATTTGAGGGTCCCATAGGTTGGAATGAAAAACTAGCACACATGATGCCTACTTAAAACTACTAGGTACGAGGAAGATATGACATGTAACCCATTCACATCGTGTATTTATCAATCTAAAAGATACACTGAAAAACTTGTTACCTTATGTTAATATTTATCCCAATCGATATTTACATGATGTGAATTAGGTTCATGATGTGTAACCAGTTCACAACATATCTCTGGCGGCAGTTACACATCCTATAACATATACATTGTGTGTCATTTTCTAGAAAATAGTTTTCATCCCAAATTCTATGAATGTGCCGAAACCACAACTAAATCCTTCCAAACTTACGAGAAACCCTTGTAATCCAATTTAACACATTTCCACTCATACATTTTTAATTAAAGTAAACATACATCCCTAATATTTTGGTTATTTTATATAACAAAATCTCTCCATCATCGAACAAGAATCATCCACCATGGCTTAAAGATAAAGGAAAACCAAACGAAATATTTACTATTCAAAAACTCAAAGGGGGGATGTTCCTAGAAAAAGATTGTACCATGAAATATTCATAAATGATTATGCATAAAAAATATAAAAAATAAAAAATTTACAAAATTATTAAACAAAAATAATAATAATAACGAATCAATTATAAAAAAGGTAAAAAGAATATAACATTATTAATTAATAAATAATATTAAACGAATGAATGTTAAAAATGAGTGAAATCTAATTAAAAATGAATAGATAAGAAAACATAAAAATAATGAATAAGAGTTAAAAATTATTTAAAATTTAAAAAAATTAAAAACAAATACTTAAAATAAAAATAAATACATATATTAATTATGAAAATTATAATTATTTTTAAAAAACTAAATTTTAATCAATAAATTGGTATAAATAAATAAGAAAAATGAATAAAATAAAAAACACATTATATAAGTCCTTTGTAAGAACCTTAGAGTTTTAGGAATAGAATATGAATTAATAATTTAATATTTGTTTAAAAAACTCTTTTATTTCAATTTTGACACTATTTGAGAATTGATTTTTGTTAAAGTCTTAACAACTTTATTAATTCAAACCAAATTCATTTAAGCAATATAAACATGTCATATTAATCAATAAAATTAGTTTATGTCATCAAAAATTTCAAATTATATTTATTTTAATATTTATAATACCAATTATTTGATTCTTTCATTAATAAGGAAAATACTGCATCATTATTGTGTCATAAATAAATTTAATTATTCAATGTCTAAAAATTATAAATAAAATACCAATATGTAGGAAATATTTTTAAATTTCTAATTAATATTTATAGTCTAAAATATAACATATATAACCCTATGTAAAAATTATTTTTCTAAAAGATATATACTAATGTCATTTTTGTTTTTACTTTAACTTAATTAATGTAAAGTGTCATCATCAATTACAAGTGGATCCATGGGGTCCTAAAATCGACCCAAAGATTCCCATGGTCAGCCATGACTCATCCAATAGGTTTAGGACACGTTTTAGGGTAATTTAGTTTTATTATAATATTCATTTTTTACCCTTATTTACCGGATTTACCTATTAACCATGGTAAATAAAATATTTACTGAAGTAATTATTCAAAATGTCTAAAAATAAAAGTTACCTATTTACACAATTTTTAAATCCTGATTATAAATATGGAATCCATTTTTTAAATTCAAAACACAGAAGTGGCATAAAATAATTTAAAATTAATTCCCGTTGGCAAAACAAAAAGCGTGTTTTTAAGAAATAATAACTATTAAAAGATTGACACTTGTTTATGTCTGGTTTAAATGTGAAATTACGTCCAACGATAAAAATTTTATTAAATGGTAAAAATATATTCTAAATATACTTTAAAACCACTCAAATTCATAATTTATCACTATTAGTTATTTCGATTAAAAAAGTTTTTTTAAATTAAAATTTAATAATTTTCACTATTAATCAAAATATGAATGTTATCAGAAAAGTACAAAAATTTCACCCTTAGATAATTTTGATATTCCGAATCCAAAAATGAAGTCCATTTTTAATGATAAAATGTATAAAATTACAAAAAGTGGCCATTATTATTCATAATGGCTAGTTTTATTGGTTGTGGTGTGTCTTAGAACTCGAAGTTGCGTACAACAAATGCTACTGTATTATTTAAAGAGAAGGGTATCGTGGATGCTTGGGGTGTTACATTCTCCCCTACTTAAATAAATTGTGTCGTCTCAATTTTTAAAATTGGTCTTGGGAATATAATGGAAATTCCCACATCGGGATAAGAGTCAATAAAACTATCACTTTAAAAGAAAGAAAGAGAAGTACAAAGGTCACCCGAGATAACCTATACTAGGATTCGATGTAGAAAAACATGGATATGGATGATAAACTAAGTGTCATGTTCTGATGGAGAGGGATAGAAAACATGATCAGGAGAAAGTTAACAAAAAGAAAATCAGAAACTTGTGATGGGACAAACAGCCATTAGTCTCCCTATAGGAAAAGTAAACGGACAACATTTTTTTTGTTTTAAGTTACATTACATAAATACGAGGAATTCATTTATGAGATTGACTAAAAACATAAAGAGATATACTTACTTTTTAATTAGAGTTTCACTCTTTAATAAATTTCTACAACTAAATCATTTTTTTAAATGATGAGTATTCCAGAAGACATGGTCACCCTGGAAGAGCATGAATAAACATCTAGATAATCAAATGATCCACAAAGGATAAAATATATATTTACCTTGTCTTTGGAGATTAATCAAAACCAAAAAGGTTAGTACAAGATCTAATGGTCCCCCAAAAGGATATTCCTTTAGAGAAAGAAACACTAATCTTAATTTCAAAAATTAAACAAAAAATACCCCAAAGTTAAATAAATAACATTAAATAAAAAATTGTCCTTAAAGTCCTTCAATATAATCCAAACTAATATTGAAACCCAAAACATAGAAGAATTTGGTTATGTAGTCTTCCATGTTAAATTGTATCTCTAAATGACATCAACTACTCTTAATGTGACATACTTAAAAGTAATTTACCTAATCACATATTCTATATTATAGGTTAATAATTTCCATAAATAAGCCAAATCACTAGAAATCCACAATAAAAACATAGATAAAAATCCACCATTACTCCTCAAATGAAATCCCATAGTATTCTATTTTCCTTGGGCATATAGTGTTCCTAACAAAGCGAACATCATCCAAAATAACATTTATCACTTAATCACCGAATCATTTTCCTATACTAAGGGCATTCATTTGATAAGACATAAGATCACAAATCAACTTATTATTGATCAATAAAATCATTTAACTAAAAATAATTAGTCACACTAACCAATGACTTCACGTAGTCCAGTGGTAGGCGATAAATCCCAATCGCACTTTGGTTGTGGGTTTGATTCCCATAGCTTTGTCCGACGTGACGGGTTGTCACACGGTCTGTGTGTTGTCCTTTTTCAAAAACTATATTTTTTAAAATTTCCAAAATGAGATAAATTCCTCAAAATAACCATAACATAATTTAGCCACAAATGTTATCTCATACCTTGCATTTTCATCCCAAAATATAATAACTTGTAATTTCCTCAAACCCAATAATCATATAAACCCAAATGGTTATTTATAACTATATCCACAAGAGAAAAGATAATTCTTCCTCAAATATCATTTTCACATGAAAAAATGCAGGGTTACAAATACAAGAAAAATTATTCCAAAGTAATCCCATCAAGAAGGAGCACTCATACTTTTAAAAATTTCTCCAACCATTTATTTCTACATAGCTTCTTCTTTGACCAAAAAAATATCCTACAGAATAGGGCACTCACTCGGGTAATGGCCAGGTCCCCTACATTTACGGAAAATGACTGTAAATGGATTCTTGGGACCATTTTTATTTTCTTCCATAGTGCTCTTCATTTTTTCATAGAAATTATTCACTTTATGTCTTTCTTTCCAACACGTAAATAATTTCTTTATTCCGTTGAGACACTTTCCTGGGTGTCTCATTCCACATTTCTGGCATGATGGAAATTTAGCTTTCATTTCTCCATGGTCTCCGTAGCTGGAGATCTTATCATTCACTGCCTTTCTCTTGTTTGTTGAGTCTGGGAGTTAGTTAATATATATGTTTTTGATCATATTTTTGGAAAACTGATTTCGTATGAGCATGATATCTTTTACGCCTATAAACATTCCATTTTGTTGCTCATTTCCACCACCATTCCCACCTTGTACATCATTCTCAAAGCTACTATGACTTCCGTGGAATTCATCCATTGACTAAAACTAGAAATCATTGTGTGAGTAACAGTAGTCATAAAATCATTTAGAGAATATCATGAAAATATATTTTCAATTTTGAAACACCTTAGGATTAACCTAGGCCATTTATTCTCATCTTATATTAAAATACTTCAAATCAGTTTGTAAAGAAAATGTAAATTATCCTAAGAATATCCCCTGGGAGTGTCATAACCAAGAGTGTAGCAAGGCCCATTGTTGTGCACCAGTTCCCATTCGAGTCTAGCTCAAATCAGTGTTTTTGGGTTTTACCCCTATGTACATCTATGCCAGAGCTGCCTCTACCTACTTGTATCCAGGCAGGGATGTATTGTTCGGAAAACTCAAAAAATATATTCAATACCAAAATTCTAGGAAGTTCTTCTATACTAATCCTCAATGACCGTATTAGGTCTGTGTTCTCTAATAAGAGTTTATCTAAATATAGCTTCCAAGGTTTGTACTAAACTTCCTCTGATACCAACTGTAACACCCCGACCCCAGTTACCCAGAGTCAGTGCATTATAACATAACATTGGCATGATACAAGGAGATCATGTCCTGAAAGACCGATTAGTTTAGTATCCTTGGAATCACTAGATACATTCATAAAGTTTACAATACATCATTAAATGAAAAACTACAAAAACATCTTATCTCCAAAGACCACACTCATATCCTCTCATACTATCCCTCTAGGACATTCATAAAATACTTCTTCACATCCTGGGAAAAATAAAACATAGAAAGGGGTGAGCTCAGATTCTCAGTAAGGATAACAATATAACGGAAACGTTCATAAATAAGCATAAACATTTAAGGCAACGTATAACTAAAAAATCCTTTTAAACTTGAACTTTAGCATAATATGGAAAAAATAAAATGAAATAATTCCATTTACTTATTCACATGGATATTATACTAATTGAACAATCACATGCAATATCAATAACCACTTTCATAAAGATGGAATGCATAATGTCAGACTATCGTAACCACATAGTCAAGGCCTTGTGCCAAGACTACAAATAATATTTTGTCAAGGCCTTGTGCCAAGACACTAGTTTGTCTCATGAGACCTACCGATGCATCCAGGAGCTATAGCGGGCTCCACCCATCACTTACTAGGTCCAATTCATTCCTCATATTAAAATTTTGAAACATAACATAAACATTTGTATTAAAACGATCATACGAAATGTCAATGCTTTATCCACAAACCATGAATGGAATAAAAATAGCACATCCACCGTAAAAAATAACTCATTCAAAAAAATATGGAAGATTTTATTGTAATAGATTAACCTCAGTCAAGAATAATGAAGTATATTGACATAGATTAAAATAATCTTCAAAACTATTGGGGAGAAGTATCCCCCTTTTTTTGAAAACATTCAAAAGTATCACTATTTATCAAAAAGCTGTTCAAAATAGATTTTTGAATCAATGTGTCCAATAACACTTTGGAACTTTGAAAATGAATTTTAATTTTAAAAAATTATTTTCCATATAAATAAATCCTTAAAACCATTTTAAAAAAAATGTACATTAATGAGAATGATTTTGAAGAATAAATATTTAAAACATTTAAATGATATTTTAGTTAGAGTTCCTAACCAAAAGAGAGACACTTGAATAAAAATAATTGAGGGAATCCAAACTTTGTAATATCATGAGAATAAAAGGATTTAGGATATACTATGTCAAAGTACATTATATAAACCATACAAAAGTGATTTGGTGTATAACAACGAAGAAGTCTCAACGGAATGTAATTTGAGATGAAATCTCTTATAAAGACTGTATACTTATTTTAAGGATAAATCAATGACATAATTATGTGTGACAAATATAAATACTCTCAATATGATTTCGTATTCATTGTATATCAATTAGAGGACATTCACACATGTTCTTGTAAAGACAACACCAATGAATTAGATATTTAACTCAACAAATAGAAGTTGAGTTAAAATTACTCTTATCAAGTTCATATCGATGACTTGAGAAATTATCAATGGAGTGATTATGTGGATCAAAAGAATATCCATATAAAGGGGAGTGGAAATTATGACATAAGAAAATGAATAGGGATTCCACACATAATCTTGGAGTAAAATAATATATAAAGTATGCATAAAGTCGAATGAGTGGAAATTGAAATTTCAAATTACCTTATCGATTGGGTAACTTATGAAACATACAACCATGAAAGAAAGATCATACAATGATGATGTAAATATATATCAATTAAATTATATTACAGAATGAATACAAACATGGGCAGTACACACGCCACATGCAATAAATAAGTGGTGAAAATGGAAATCTCACGAAATTAAAGGTGAGATAAGAAACCCCTTACTTTGTACTTTTTCATTGTTTGAGGGTAGTTTAACCTCCTGTATAATTTTGAAATAATTGTTATTGAATTATAAAATAATTATATACGTTAATATGATATCATATATGATCTTTTTACATTGATAATATCTTAGTATTATCATCGTTTCGGGTGTTAATTGATTCATTTTTCTTTATATTCTTTGTTTTGTGAGACATATTTATTATGTATGGGATGTATATTATTCATATCCAGAATCATATCATGTATTTAAATATTAAATTTAATCATCAAATAAAAATTATTCATGAATAGATATGATGGGGAATGAATCTCATCAAAATCGTGGAAACGGTAAGCCGTACGTACGCACGAGCGACAATATCACAATTTTGATATTAAAATAAAATATAATTGGATGTTTTATCATATATACAGAATAATTATCATATTATATTTATTATTTACATGAATTACACATCATTATTATACCCATCCAAATAATAAAGTATTGAACAACAATTACACCATGACGTGGAGACGGTAAGCCGTACGTACGCATGTATGATGACATGTCATTAAAAGAATTGATAGAATACTGAATATAGTTGTACCATATTTATAATAATATCACAGTATATAGAAGATACTAAAGTTATTATTTTAGAATTAAAATAACAAATAAATAATAGGTGGAAGAAGAAAGGAACTTGAAAGAGGTTGGTGAAAACATTACATCTTCTTTGGGTTATTCCTTTTGATTTGATCAAAAGGGCTCCATAGGTTGGATTTATTACCAAATTAGGTCCTCTAGGATGAATTGAGGGAAGGATAGAGGATATTTAGGCTGGTTTTGGCTGATCCAAAAGGCTTTTAAGGTATGAATAATTGGTTAGAAGTGGTGTCCTTTTATAAGGGGGAGGAGGGGCTCTTTAGGAAAAACATAAAGTATTATTTTATAATATTTTCATATTCGGTTTCTAATGGCCAAAAAGTGTTTTATTCCAAGTCTAAGGTGGGGATGGACCTAAAACCTTTCATCCAATAGATTTTAGGCATGTTTGGGTCACTATATTAACCTTATCGTTTTTATTTAACTCTTAGTTAAATAGTTTGACATTTACCATGTCTCTTTGTATTCTTATATTATATAGTTATTAAACATACTATATACTTCCAAGAGACCCCCAAGTGGCCCATTAATGATACACCTATCATTATATAAGTCCTTTGGCCTAAACTTATATTTTTAGGAATAGAATATAAATTAATAATATAATATTTGTTTTAAAAACTCTTTTATGTCAATTTTGACACTATTTAATAATTGAATTTTTTAAGTCATAAGAACTTTATTAATTAAAATAAATTAATTTAAGCAATCCTAACATGTCATATTAATCAATAAAATTAGTTTATGGCATCAAAAATTTCATATTATATTTATTATAATATTTATAATACCAATTATTTGATTCATTCATTAATAAGGAAAATACTTCATCATTATTGTGTCATAAATAAATTTAATTATTCAATGTCTACAAATTATAAATAAAATACCATTATGTAGGAAATATTTTTATCTTTATAATGAATATTTATAGTAAAAAATATAACATATATAACCATATGTAAATTTTTTTTTCTAAAATATATATGCTTATGTCATTTTTGTTTTTACTTTAACTTAATTAATATAAAGTGCCATTATCACTTACAACTAAATCCATGGGGTCCCCAAATCGACCCAAAGATTCCCATGGTCGACCATGACTCATCCAATTGGGTTAGGACACGTTTTAGGATAATTTAGTATTATTATAATATTATTTTTTTACCCTTATTTACCGGATTTACCTTTTAACCATGGTAAATAAAATATTTACCGAAGTAATTATTTAAAAATGTCTAAAAATAAAAGTTACCTATTTACACAATTTAGACCTACTGATTATAAATATGGAATCCATTTTTGTAAATTCAAAATAGAGAAGTGGCAGAAATAAATTTAAAATTAATTCCCACTGTCAAAACAAAACGCGTGTTTTTAAGAAATAATAACTATCAAAAGATTGACACTTGTTTATGTCCGGTTTAAATGTGAAATTATGTCCAATGAAAAAAATTGTATTAAATGGTAAAAATATATTTTAAATATACTTTAAAACCACTCAAATTCATAATTTATCACTATTAATTATTTCGATTAAAAAAGTTTTTTTTAATTAAAATTTATTAATTCTCACTATTCATCAAAATATGAATGTTATCAGAAAAGTACCAAAATTTCACCCTGATCTAATTTCGATATTATGAATACAAAAATGAAGTCCATTTTGAATAATAATATGTATAAAATTTCAAAAAGTGGGTATTATTATTCATAATGGCAAATTTGATTGGTTGTGGTGTGTGTTAGAACTCGAAGTTGCGTACAACAAACGCTACAGTATTATTCAAAGAGAAGGGTACCGTGGAATCTTCGGGTGTTACAAATGATATGACGACACCTATGGGTTTCGAGAATCCCACTTTCTCCCCATTTAATGGTATGGGGGACCCACTGCCAAAATGGCCCACTTCAACTCAA
This sequence comes from Viscum album, assembly GCA_963277665.1. Classification (NCBI taxonomy): domain Eukaryota; kingdom Viridiplantae; phylum Streptophyta; class Magnoliopsida; order Santalales; family Viscaceae; genus Viscum; species Viscum album. The sequence goes on along the minus strand of OY728145.1, from coordinate 2,003,759,299 downwards.
GGTGTGGGCCCTTGTTAGGGACTCCAGCACAACAGGAGGCTGCTAAGCTCCGCTGTTTTGTTCAGACATTGGAGGGGCCTACATTCGTCCGGTACAGCCAGCTTCCCATTAGATCTGTAACAATCTGGGAGGACCTTCATAGGCAATTCCTCTACCTGTTCAACTCCACCATGTGGAAAACAAGCATCGTAGAACTCTTCAAGTGCAAAAAAAGTCTTGATGAGTGTGTTGCGGACTTTATCGCCCGTTGGAAAGGGGTTACATATTCCCTTGACATGCCATTGACTCAGAAGAAATTACTAATGATGTGTGTAGGAAGTTCCCAGATTAAACTGGTTCCCTCTCTGATAACCCATAACTAACCCAGTCATTTCAAGACTTCTCCGATAAGGCCCAACGCCTGAAGAAGCCCTACAACTAGCCAGCCAGACAGGTCTATTGCCTCCCACAATTCCTTCAAGAAGGTCTGTCAAATCCGAGCTTAATACGGTGGACCAAATATAGGCCCCTAGACAGTTGGAATTATTACTGGTGGAGACACTTCCCCTGCCTCGCAAAGGCCCGCTATTACAGGCGCAACCTCCATCCCAGCAGCGGCTTCCTCAGAATCGGCAGGTGCCCCCACGAGATGTGTCGCCACCTCCTAGGCGAGACAACCAGGCCCCACCTCCTCGACATACTCTTCCAGCTCCTCATCAGGGCCCGACTCCAAGTCCCCCCTTTCTGGATAGAAGAAACCAGACCTACTCTTTCAACGAGAATCAGGTCCCTGGTTATTTCTATAGTTCCATAGAACAAGGGATTGTGTGTTTTCCTGAGTGCAGAAGGCCAGAAGATGCATACCTCACTGATCACCCTAAATACTACCCCTATTATCAGATCCTAGGGAACACTCTCAAGAAATGATACGTGATAAAAGACTGGATTCAAGACCTAGTCGATAACAACATAGTCAGGTTGGGCCCGGCTCTGGCAGAATTGACATGTGTCATCGTAAGTCCAGACAACAACAGCAACGATAATGGTGAGTGGTAGCTGGTTTTTAACTGTGAGTCCCAGAAGTATGATGACTGGATGGCATGAAAAATGGTTTCTTGTGCCCATGGTATCATTTTTGTATGCCTGAATCTACCAGAGCCTTCAGAAGATGCAGATGCTATTTCTGCATCATCATCTCAGCTGACCTCTTCCCATAAGAGCAAGCATCGTCGGCGCAAGGGAAAGCAATGTCCCCCCCCCCCCCAATACCATCATCATCCCACACTCTTGGAAACTTCATGACTTCGAAGATGAGGATTCCTCCTAGAATCCTCCTAGTAATGGATGAATCTTCAAGTGATAGCCAAGGGTACGCTTCGGTTAATACCGTGGAGTTGGTAAATCCTTATATGACTCCCGACGATGGGGAGCGCTGGGAGAACCTCCCCAATGCCCCCAGCGGACGCCAAAATTGGCAGAGCCACATCCATATGGGTCATTGAGTCACATAATTTGGCACCTCTAGGAAGGTCGTGCATTCCACTGAGACTAGACAGCAGGCCCAACACAGAACTCAACACACACAGCTTCTTCATCCAGTGTCGCTGGGCCCGCCTCCACCGCCGTTTGTGATACTGAATTAGGAAGAGCCACTTTGACCATGCCTCAAACAGCCTCGCCCTACTATAGGCCGGTATCAATCATCTAACCCTTATCCAGTAGCTACTATACGGGCTTTGACTAGTGAACAACAGGATATTCCCAGCACCAGTCAGCCGCCGTCCCAGCAGGCAAGCCCCGCTATGCCTCCTGTCACAGAGCTGCCTCCTACAAGCAGCATTTCTTTCCTATAATGAAAGTATAATGTTCTCAAGAACCATTCCAGCATCCTAGTGAGGCTTTACATCCTCAAGTACCTTATCATATTTTCATATATGTGTGAGGCCCTCAATGAGGCTTTAAGAAGCCCCCTCCAGTTTGAGACGGAGGTAGCAGCTACAGAAGCCTTTCATACTAGAGTGGGCGAGAATGCTGAATTTCAGGCCATCATTTCATTCTATGGAGAAGATGAAGGTTATCCCATACATGGGAACATCCGACCACTGCACATAATAGGCCGATTTAACAGCGTGGAGGTCTGTCATTATCTTGTTGACACCATCTCATGGATTTACCTTATCCTGACATGGACACTGCCGAAGCTGGGGTTATCTGAAGATGACATGACACCCTATGATTTAAGAATCTAGGGATATGACAGGATAGAGCAGACCCCAATCAGTATGATCTATTTGAAGACCCGTTTCGGTGGCCTAGTTTATAGCATCGAGTTTATGGTTGTCCCCCAATACACCACGTACAATGCATTGATGGGAATATCGTGGCTCCACATGTACGAGGCAGTTCCCTTGTCATATAACCATTGCCTCAAGTACTCCCTCAATGGTCGAGTGATCATGCTCCAACGTGACGCGGCTCCTTTTGCCTCTTGTGAAGCCTTCTACCTAGATGTAGACTATTACAATAGCAAGGAAAAATAGATTCGGTTCGAACCCATCGTGGTTACAACTGACCCCAGGGCAGGTATGGATGATGCCTACGTCTTCCTGATCGATAGATTTGTGGCCACAACCCCTGACATGGGGAAATGTTTTGTTGTCTTTGGTAAAAGGGAGAAGCATATTCCCAAGTCCATGTGACGGTGGAAAATCACCTTGTACTCCTATATAAATATGGTTCAGGTGATCCTGGAACCTCATACCCCCAAAGAGGTATCAGGATGTTCACCCCATGGAAACAACAATACATCATACATTCCTATTTCACCGAGCTGAAATCAACCAGCTCAAGAAAATGTGAATCTATTGATTTGATATCATCAAGCATGGCCCCTTGGCCTGAAGAATAGATGGGATTGGGTTGACAACCTTCGTTGCTATGGTCTCAGTAGCACAAATATCTTCTGATTCAATAGGAATTGTCGCTCAGGCTGGAACTATCCTCTCTTCGAGATCTACTGACCCAAAGGAGGATCTTCCCACTGGGATACCTCTGCAAGCAAAGAAAGGGATTTGGAGGATGCTCCCCTCACCTTTGAAGAGGGCATCTCTTCCACAGTCGATGAACTTGTAAAGGTGAACCTTGGTAGTGAGGCAGTTCCGAGACCCACATTGATCAGTGCCACCATGTCCCCTGAGGAGTGGCAGCGGTACATAGACTTTCTAAAACAGCATCGTGACATGTTATTTTGGAGTTATGATGAGATGGCAGGACTAGATCCTCAGGTAGTCATCCACCGCCGTGGTCTTCTGTCAAATCATCACGAGTTCAAGAATCCTCCCAGAAAGATGCACCCTTCTCACAGTGCCATGGTCGAGGCCGAAGTGGACAATCTCATCAAATCCAACTTCACCATGGAGGTCCAATACCCTAAGTGGCTGGGCATCATTGTACCAGTCACAAATAAGAATGGACATATCAATGTCTGCATCAACTTCTGCAATCTCAACTGTCACTGTCTGAAGGATGATTTTCCCCTTCATATGATAGAATTGTTGATCGATGCTGTGGCTGGGTTCCAAGCCCTTTCTTTCATAGATGGGTACTCCAAATATAATCATATACAGATGGCTCCTGATAATGAGGAGTCCACAACTTTCAGGGTACCACAAGGTTCATTTTGGTACCAAGTCATGACCTTCGTCTTAAAGAATGAAGGTGCCATCTATCATCGGGCCATGCACCACATATTTAAGCCAATCCTTGGGACATTTGTGGAATGTTATGTGGATGATCTAGTGGTCAAATCCCAGTAGTGCTTAAACCATCTCAAGGACCTCAAGAAAGTGTTCATCTTCCTCCGTTCCTTCCACCTAAATATGAACCCATTGAAATGGGACTTCGGGGTCACCTATGGGAAGTTCCTTGGCTTTGTTTTCCGGTACAGAGGCATCGAGATCGACCCAGAGAAGATCAAGCCCATCAGTCAGATGCCTCCCCTAAGTAATATTCTGGAGCATCGAGGTTTCCAAGTCCAGTTAGCCTACATACGCCGATTCATTATGAATCTGGTTGGAATGTTTAAGCCTTTTTCTTGGCTCATGAAGAAAGGTTCCGCCTACGAATGGGACGAAGAGTTCCAGACCACATTCGAGTAAGTAAAGCAGTATCTACTCCAGCCTCCAGTCCTGATGCCACCCGTCTCCGAAAAACCACTTGTCCTTTATGTGACTATCCTAGAATGATCTCTTGGAACCCTCCTCCCCTAGAAGAACAATGAGAGGAGGGAGAAAAATCTTTACTACCTAAGCTGCATGCTCCTCGATACAGAGACCAGATACTCCCCCATCGAGAAAATCTACCTTGCACTCATATTTGTCATGCATAAGTTTTGACAGTACCTACAAAACCATGTGGTATAGCTGGTGTACTGAGTAGAATAACTGATGTATATCCTGAGCTGTACCATGCTGAAAAAACCTACTATCACGGTGGGCGGTAATCCTCCAGCAGTTGGACATCAGTTTTTTGCCTTAGAAGGCTATCAAGGGACAAGCATTGGAATATTTTCTTGCTGCGCATCCAACCCCCATGGACCAGTCCCTGGACATGGATTTTCTCGAAGACGTAATCCTATCACTAGATCATGCCATCCCATGTTGGAAAATGTACTTTGATGGAGCCTCCTAGAGCCCCACCGGCAGAAGGCTCAATGATCCAAAACTCAACAGTGTAGTCCTGGGTATTGTCTTTATTAAACTGGTGCAAGACATTATACCATACTCATTCCTATTGTCAGAAGGCTGCACTAACAATGAGGCAAAGGATCAGGCTCTTATCACTAGCCTCGAGCTGGCCCTCAAGATCAATGTGCCCCATTTTTATGTGAAAGCGAATTCCAAAATAGTCATCAAGAAAATAAATGGTGACTACATCGTCAGAAAGACAGAGCTCATACAATTATTTGAGCGCACTCTCCAGCTAATGGCCCAGTTCCAATCTCAGTCAAAAGTTACTCATGTCTCTCTATCTCATAACGGTCAAGCTAATGCATTGGTCAACCAGGCTGCATCACTTGCAGAACCCTAGCATAATGAAATGATTATACACATGGCACATCAGAGAGTCATTGCTCCTGTCACCCCAGATGATGGTGATGACCTATGGATAAGCCATCTTACCACTGAAGACTCCACTTCAGGACCCCCAAGTTCCTCAAATGCAGTGGTTGAAGTGAATCCTCACTATAGAGATCCCTTTATCGAGTATCTTCAAAAATATTACCTCCCGGATGATCAGGTCGAGCACGAGTGAATCTGAAGCTGTGCGCTACAGTTTACCCTCCAGAGTGGTCCTAGTCTTGAGCAGATCCTCTTCAAGCATGGGTTTGATGGTGTTATACTCTGTTGCATACAAGGGGTCATGATTTCTCAAGTCATGTAGGAGGTTCATGCCGGTTCCAGCAGCGCCCACCAGACTGGACCAAAGTTATCTCACCAGATCCAAAGACTGTGGTAGTTTTGGCCCTCCATGATCCATGATTGCATCGAGTTCTCCAAGAGATGTCACACATGCCAAATTCATGCTAACTTCAAGAATCGACCTCCACAACCGCTCCACTCCACCAAGTACTCTTGGCCATTTGCGGTGTGGGGACTCGATGTCATGGGACCATATCCACTGGCGACAGCTCACTAGTGCAGGTTCATTATGACCGCTATGAATTTATTTTCCAAGTGGGAAGAGGTAGTTCTACTCAAGGAGGTCAAGGCCCATTCTATCATTGACTTAGTGAGCTCTAATATCATCTACCAGTTTTGAGTCCCTCTCACCTTCCTCACTGACAACAACACCAACTTCCGAGCAGCTAAGTTGAAGAAGTTGTACACCAAGTACAACATCCGTTTGAACCATACCTCCCACTATCACGTGCAGGCAAATGAAAAAATCGAGGTGCTCAACAAAACCATCTATAACATTTTGTAGAAAATGGTTGGTCAGAATAAGATGAGTTGGTCGGACAAGCTCCCCGACACCCTCTAGGCTTATCAGGCGACGACTCGTAATTCCACCCAGGTGACCCCATATTCCCTGGTGTACGGAGCGGAGGTCATCCTGCCCATCAAGATCCAAATTCATTCATTACACATAGTAGTCTATTACTAGAAGGTGCCAGATAAGGTAGCCAAAATTTGTTTGGATGAATTGGAAGCACTTGACAAGAATAGGATTCGTGCCCTGGATAATCTTGAATGGCATTAGAATAAGATAGCTACAGACTTCAACAAGAAGGTTCGCCTCCTCACTTTCCTTCAAGGCGACTTGGTATTGGAACTTTGGACACCAAGGATCCCGGGCAAGAAACCACCCTAGTTAGAGACCAAATGGGAAGAACCTTACATAATTCACAAGGTTTACCCCAGTGGAGCATATTCCCTGGTGACCATGGATGGTGAGTGTATAACTCTTCCCACCAATGCCATGTTTCTTAAGAAATACTTTTCCTAAGCCTACAAGTACTGCACGACCTTAAACTAGATGGTCCCACATGACCCTAAACTGCATGATAGTCCAGCATGAACCTAATCTGTTCGGTCCAGCATGAATTTAAATAGTTTGGTCCTAAATGACTGTAAACTGTAAAACATCCCACATGAAGTTAAACTGTATTCCATCCTTCAAGACGTTAAACAGCACCCTTAGAACTACGTGTGCCTTGATTCCCATCTGTATGGGATATGTAGGAATGCTCAAGAAATTTGTCTTGACCCAGCCCCCAAACACTTCTCTTTGACTATCCCCTGGGTATAATTCTCTCATAGGGTCCTTGCATGATATAGTATAGGATTCCATATCCCCACTCATGTCAAGATTACAATGATCATACAGTGTGCCCACTCCTCATTCTTTTATCCTCTCATGTCCTCATCATACGACACTAAACTACATGAACATCAAGAACTATGTATGGCTTGATTCCCATCCTCATGGGATACATAAGAATGCCCAGACATTTCGTCTCTTGGCCCAGCCAAAATGCTAGAATATTCCCTCAAGTCAAGACATATGGTGTGGTGCAGAATTTTTCCCCAATTCACATAAAACTCATCTTGATCCTTCCATACGTCCCACTCCCCAGAGGTGTTCGCCTCTTTAAATATGGGTACATCTATGCTTCACCCACTTCTTTGATTGGGACACCATCATCTTTCCCATTCAGAAGGGCCCTAGAATGACAGAGATGCTATGCCCAAGGGCTCTCCTACCGCTTCGGGCCAAGACCCTTGAGGATGTTGAGCAACAAACTGATACAAGCCCCATGTTGCGAATATGGTCAGTGGTCGATGTTCATTTGTTATTCCCAATCCAGGTCACTATAGGGACATTATGTTTTGAACATGGTCAAAAAATATCCATTGTTGTTAGATCCACCCCAAGATGTCCCAAACATTGAATGTAGTGGTTCATTCTTCTCTGTTGTATCTCCAAGCGACGAACTCCCTTCGGGTGATGCCAGCTATTAGAACCATATATGACAGGGAGAGATGATTATGGCTCCTTGTTTCCCACACTGAGCACTACGCACGTGGTCTTAGGAGCTTCGATGAGACGGTAACTGCACAAGAGGTCGTACGACTACCATTGGCCAGGATGCCCAGCCTCAGGCCCCTTGGCCTTTTCCACCCCCTGGCCTTTTCCGTCCCCTTGACCTTTTCCGGCCCCTGGCCCAAGTTCTCATTTAGTGTCGTGTGGTGTGGAGAATACTTATTTCCTCATTCACGTCAGGCTATTTTTCCATGCCACACATATCCCCTTGAGACATCCCTCCCAACATTTATCACCCATACCGCAAGCACAGGCCCTTCCACGCTTCGCGTGACCAATATCAGGCCCCCATCCCAAGCCTTAACACTTACGGGATTGTACGGTGTGGTATGGGATTAGTTCATCATTCAGGTCGGGCTACTCGCCGCGCCGTGCACCTCCCTTGTTTGGGGTATCATTCCCCTTTCTTCACCCTCACTGCAAGACGTTAAATTGAAAACTGGTTGGGCCTTTCCGTCTGAGGCCCAACCTCAGGCTCCTTGGACTTTTCGGGGACCCTACCCAGGTTATCACTTAGTGTTGTATGGTGTGGTATGGGATTATGTCCCCATTCATGTCAGGTTACTCACCGCACCGTACGCCTCTTATATGTGGGGTATCTTACCCATTTGCATCCTCACGGCATGATGTTAAACTGCACATTACTCCCTTCAAGAACTACGTGTGGCTTGATTCCCATCCTCATGGGATATGTAGGACCACCCGAACGTCTAGACTTCATGTCCATCCCCATCTCTGAGAAATATCCCTTTCACCTTGTCCCCTTGGCCTACCCTTTCCCATACAGGGGAGTATATGGTGTGGCATGGGACTATGTCCTCATTCACGTCGGGTTTGTGACGACCACACCAAGTACTTCTCCCCCCTGAGAGTTCTTTATCCTCTTGTTCCATAAGCATCCTTTTCAAATCGACCACCCTATAGTTGGACCCCCTGACCCTCTTCAGTGATTCACTAATGTGCCCAAGGGTACTATGGTTTATCACATGGAATGTCGGATTCTACCCGGACATGATTTCACCCATTTCTCAGGCTTCGTGTTTTCCTTCATTAGGGATTCCATCACCTTTCACACCTAAAGGGACCCCCAAATGACAAAGATTATCGGACCAAGGGCCCTCCTACCATTTCCATCCAACATCCTCAAGGGTTTTGAGCAACAAACTAATACAAGTCCCGCGTTTCAAATTTGTTCAGCGGTCAATGCTCATTTTTTGTTGCCACCTCAGGTCACAAGATATGGATTCTGTGTTTCGAACATGGTCAACAGTTATCCTCCGTCTTCATTCCAACCCCATTAATCTCGAAATAATGGTTACATGATTCACACCCTTGTCCACTTCATCATTTCAATGTAAATTATAAAAACTCTTGGTACTATTCCTCAGTGAGCATCCGCACGTTAGGAGGAGAAAGCCGTGATATGGAAATCATTTAGTGCTCCACGCCGATTTCCCCTTTGAATGTATTTCATGTATTGAAAATACATTATCTTCCCTAGTTTCCTAAATCGTGTTCTACTCACGTAGGCTTAGGGATCATATTAAGGTCCACACTTTCTTAGAATAGTCCCACTTTTCCATGTTCCATGTTCTATGACCTTAAACTAAGATCTTTTAATATTTCCCCATTGTAGAACTATGTACAACTTGATTCCCATTCCATGAGATATGTAGGAACACCCGAACACCTCATCTATAGGTCCAGCTTAATTGAGATCCAATCTCTCCTACTTCCTACCCTCTTACCTATTTTTGGCCCCTTGGCCCGAGGTTTATTTATCATGAATTGTGCACGGTGTGGTGTGGACCTCGTCCTCATTAATATCGGGTATACTTTATTGAACTGTGCACATTCCCCCATTAGCCTTGTCTCTACTACATTTGTGATGCACGATGTTAAAATGGATGGCTAGTCCCATCACATGACCCTAAACCGAGAAAATACCATCTCGGCCGCACAAAAAAAAAGGCACGGCATTGTGATGTCCTCACTCAAGGGACATCATGTTTAGTATCATTCAAACACCATACCATTTTTCAATTCCTTCCTTTGGATTGATTCTTGTTACGATGCCTGGATTTGCTATTCTAGGCTCATTTCTTTGTAAAAGAAACACCTCCATTCACCCTAAAGGAAAAACAAGACCTATCAAATGCTGCTTCTTTTTGTGCGAGGGCCAGAGCCGCATGACCCTTTTATCCCTGGCACTGGTAACTTTCCTTGCCACCTCTTAGAACTAAGTTTGGCTTGATTCCCATCCTCACGGGGTACGTAGGAATTCCCTACCACTTTTCTATAGGGCCCAGCCTAATTCTCACTCTTGGTCCCTTGACCTGAAGAGTTACTTCCAGGGATACATGGTGCGATCTGGACTCCAAGTCCTCATTCATATCTGGTTGATAGATATCACGCCACATACTCCCTTCTAGGGATATTACCTTTCACTCCATGTCCTATCGTATGATATTAAACTGCACGAGTCTATATGTCCTCATTTCATGACACTAAACTATGGTTCTACCCTGATCAAGGTTAGGATACCCTATATTAATCATGGGATGCGTCAGTTTTCTCTCTAGGGAGAATTTACCTTACCAGTGCTGGTCTCTGACTGCACTGTGCCCCAAGAACTACGTGTGGCTTGATTACCATTCTCATGGGATACATAGGAACCCCCCAGACATCCTATCTCTGGGTCCATCCCTAGTAATTGTAATTCTTGTTTCCCCTTTTTTCAGTCCCTTGACCCGAGCTCTTTTAAGGAACCATGAAATTTCATCTTTACCCTAAACAAGTTCAGGATGCCCCATGATAAACATCAGAAGCAGACAGTTTCCTCGTCAGAGAGGTCCTATTCAGAAGTATGTTTGATCCCTGATCAGGCTGGTACATCAACCTGATTTGTTTCCACCATGGTGGCTTAATTTCAAGAGTGTCAGATTATATTCAAACAAACCACCACTCCATATTCCACACCTTGCGTGCCCTTTATTCAGACCATCGTCCTCTCTCACGTCAAAAGGAACCCCCTAACAGTATGGATGATTGGCCTATGGCTCACCTATTTACCTGAGCCAACATTCCAGAAGGCTAATTGATGACATTATGAGTTAGGCCCCGTGTTTCAAACATGGTCAGCAGTCAGCCCTCATTTGTTATTCCCATTTCAGGATAATACAATTAGGATATTGTGGTTCGAACATGGTAATCATTTATCTTTTATTATCTCTCCATCCCCACAGTGTTCTGAATTTGGGGTATTGTAATTCACACTTTCGATTCCCTTATGTTCGGATTGGCTTCCAACTCCCCTGGTGTTATCCCACTCGTGCACCCGAGCACATTGGGAACATGACTCGTCGATTTTTCTGAGGTCCTCATCCTCTGATCGGGTCTCTCCCTTCTATTCTTAGAAATCCAGATTGGTTGTTCAAGCCCCTGGATGCCTAAATCTTGTTCTACACTCCCACATTTGAATGGAATAATAAGGTGGTCATCCCTTGTTTCTCACATCTGTCCTGACCAACATGAGCTACAGGATTGACCACTGGACGCTCCACGAATGTCACAGGAACGCAATTAACCAAAACAAATAACAGAACTCATGCATGCAGTTGGCATAAAATAATCAAAGCATGAAAGTGTGTTCAAAGGTTACATGCATCACAACATCCTAGGATCGACACCTCCCATGGATGGGTTGACCTCGTCAAAAGAGCTTATAAGCTCCACCACCCTTTTGATGGTAGCGTCTAGGATTTGCTGCTGCCTGTTCAGTTCCCACTCCTCCTCGGCAGCAATGGGGCATAATTCGTCAGCAAAAATCCAAGCCCACTCCATGCTGGTCTGGATGACGATCATTTCGTCGGATGCTTGCTTCATTCCCTCTTCATCCTTTACCAACTGGGCCTTCAATCACAATATTATCTTAGATTGCACGTTGAGGGAAGCCGAGTGATCGTTCCCCCAACTCTACAGCTGCTGGACCTCATCTTCAACCACCTAAATCCTCTTAATGTTCACCGCTTTCCTCTGCTTCCAACCCACACCGAGGCCAAAATCATGATCCATAATCTTCTCCGCCATAAGATCTTGGACAAGCATGTGAGGACGTTTGACATCCACTCCCCCAACACATAGTTCTTGCAGTCGTGAGAAATGTCTGTCCATCTCATCCAGCCATAGTGCTTGGGGGGTGTCATCAATGAAGCGTTTGATCCACTTCCATGATCAGTGATGGACTATTCTGCTGTCCTCTTCATCAGAGGTTGTCTCATCCCAATCAGCACATTTGGTAGGCTCATATGCAGGGAATGCCTCTAGAAACTCATCAGCCGGGTCTGCATCAGGTGTTTGATAAGACATGGCAGGACTTGGGCTATCCGACCGATCCTCATCGTCGAATCCCACCTCAATGATCTTAGACACAACCTCACTGATGGTCCCACTGGTGATCGGGAGCGCCACTGTTTGAAAAATCTAGACCTCTACCTCCACATTCACTAGAATTCCCCAGGGAAAGGTGCTTCCAGGGGTACCGAAGGACCTCACCAAGGCAACCCACACCATTTTGAGGATTGTGCGTACCAAAAAGGGATCAAGAACATTAGTTAACAAGGTCGATGGATGGAAGTAATTAATTTGGTAGAGGAGACTTATAGAGATCAAATTCTCAGTCTCATTCTTGTGTTGATGTCATCGGGACCCCGAAGCGTGGCCCTCCATATATTGTTGGAAGGTCTAAAGATCGGGGAGCCACTTCGGGTTTTCCGGCTTTACTAGACATGTTAATCTCCTTGGCAGCAGGCGTGGTCCCCAAAGGTCCCGCATATGCATCTCTTGAAGGGAGAGAACGATCTCTGTACACAAGGCCCTCCTACAAAATATAAATGTTAGAAATGAGTCCAGAATGACCTAAAAGTGGGCCCTGATGAAAGGGTTTGGAATATTTACATCAAGGGCCTTAGTGAACTCTTCAAGATCCGAGTCTTGATCCTTGACTTCACCCTCCTCCAACAGTCTCCCTCTCCCATCCTCGTCTCCCCTGGAGGATTCATTTAATTCTTCCGATAGAGGGAACCATTCCCATTAGTCAGTAGCTGACTACTACGAAGGAGTGGTGCAATCGAGAAACACCTTGACTCGATCTGTCATCGGACGCGGGGTACCTCAGGAGTGCACAAAGTCCTCCAGCTCTATCAGGTATTGCTCCGTCTCTTCCTGGGATACCGCAAAGGCGGCCCTAATAGGGCCAATCCCCAGAAAATATATTTCAAAATGGTTCCGATGTTTCCACATCTACGACGGGTCGAGGAATTGCTGGTTAACTTCCCATATGTCCCAAGCCTCTGGGAAGACAGTATTCTCTGGCATATCAATGTGGCGAATCCACTTCCTTGGAGCCTGAGTAGATAATCTATGTAACCCTCTAGGTGGCCACCCCTCAGGATATCTTTGCTATTCTAGGACCACCAGTTCTGTTTCCATTGTTGCCTCTCCCTCAACTAGTGTGGACCTCACCGCTACGGCAGCCCTGCCACCGCGAGATTCCCCTGCCGCCTTCTGACCTCAACCCCAAGGTTTGGGAGGCACACCATCATCAAATCGAATGGTTGTTTTCTTCATCATTTCCCCCAGGTAGGATGGCTCCCAAATTTAGGCATATTCCTTCAATAACCCGAAGATAGTGGTCGGTGGAGACAGCTAGTTCCGCATATTCGCATCTTCCCGTGGGAACATGAGCCACATATTCCTCATCACACATGGGTGTTACTCGTATCGAACCCCCAGATAGTCCTTCAAGGTCAGTCGCTGCATGCAAGGGAATCTCCGAGCAAATTGGTGTGGGGTGTATGGCTCGCAGAGAGGCTCACAATTCACCCTTGCCACCAAAACCACACATCGAAAGTCAAAGAGATAAAAACCTTGCTCCTCCGTTCCCCGGACTTCATTAGTGAATACCCCCATCAGCAATGAAAATGGGTGGAAATTTAAATCCTCCACTTTCCACACTTAGTTCAGAACTGACGGTGTGGTCATCTTGGCTGGAAAGCTCCTAGAAACGTTCAGTATGGATGGGAAAAAGTTCAATTCAGGAGGGGAAATGTGGTTCGTGTATTCGTAAACTCCCCTGACGTGTGCCTCTATCCACCCATACAGGAGGTGGAATGACCCGCATATTCCCTAAAGCCGCTTCCCCTCACTGATATGTCGCAGCATCTTATACTGTTTGGCGAGCATCAGGACCTGAGGATGACCTCTCCTCCTGTCGCCAACACGGACACCATAATAAATGTGCTTGGTCTCACTCCCATGTTAGTGTCCCTAACTGGTAGGATCCAACCATAGATGAGAGCAGTGATAATCGTTACCAGCCTAATTATTGGTTGTTGTTCGGTGGTGACACTAAATCCCCACTTCTTCCAATGGTTGTCCTCCAAAAGTTTCCAGTATGAGTGCTCCTTACTCCGGGCCCCCTACAGGCAAGTCTGAGGCCTCACCGAAAACTGAATGTCCTCCAGGAAGTTCAGGGACTATTTGATCCACCGATTGAAATGGATGTCCCTCACCGCCTCCTTGTCCTCTCCCGACACAAGATCCATCAAAACCATCTCAATTGGCGACATTTTCCCCGGGTACTCCCACACACTCATGACAGGGAGGAATTCATCATACATATTCCCTAGTATCGGGACCCCTAAGATCTGGTGGACTTACCAAAAGCTAATGACAACTTCCCCATGGTGAAAATGGAAGTGTTGGTCCCCGATGAACACCTGATCAACAGCTTCGGCATCAGATTCTTCATATAGTGAATGTGAAACTAGGAGGCCCAAGCTACCTCATATAGGCCCACTCTTCTCAGCTCCACCCAAAACTCCTCACATGAGGCTCCTACCCAGTAGGCCCAAGCCCAATCATCTGTGAAGTTTATGCCCTGGTGCAGGTCCCACTCCTCAGACCACCCCTTCTCTGAGTTCCCCAGTACAGCCTTCAATATCATCCAATGCATGAGGGGAGACGTCTCTGGCTATAACTCCTTCATATCAATATTATTCATGTGGTTATATAAGTATGTAGTAATGAAGGGTGTGAATTCCTCCCAGGCATGGACGTTAGCCGCCCTGAACCATCAGCACTATCACGACGTGCTCCTGAACAAGTAAGCTAGTTCATCCTGACTTCCATCTGGGATAAAGATATCATCCCTCAGCCCAAATCCATACAAAGGCAACCTATTACATAACATTTAGTTCCTCTGGATCTCCTATAGAAGCTCCACCAAAGGACAATGGTCAGAGTATCTCCGAATTAGCTCTCATAAACCCAGACTATTTCCCATCTCATCCCTTCAGGCAGCATCTGCAAGGACCCCCTGGGCAGCTTCTTGATGAGCCATTTAGTCTTTTATGTTGGGGTGATTTTTGGGTTCGTTTGCAAAGCTCGTTCGCGGAGCACATTCACGATGTCTGTTTGCGGATCCCTGCCTCATCCTCCGAATGTAGAGTCGTGAAGTGCACATACGTGAAGTTAAAGACTCACTATGCACTGTGAAGATAAATTCCCAATTCGTGGAGAGAAATTGTGGAGTACGTAGAGCTTCATGAATCAAGATCACTAAAAGAAAAAATATATAATGAGGGAAAGGAAAAAAAAGAGAAGTCATCCACTCTATTTATAAGTGACGACCCTCATAGCTTCACGGAGCATCTCGACCATGGCGAGCTTTGATGTGCGCCTAGCTGACCTATCGCTTTCCCACTCGATGATCCTCCTTCGCCATCTAGCTTTGCGAATGACTGAGTAATTTTGGTGATTAACCCTCATACTTTGACCCTTGATTTCTCCTTGGCTCCAAGTCTAACAGGGGGAATTTGTTGGCACTGAAAATCAGAAGGGAGAAGGATAATAAGAATGTATCCGAAGAAGCCTCGCGAAGACCTTCCACAGAGCGCCATAACCCCACATCCGCCGTGAAGCAAGTAGTTGAGATGCTCTGTGAGCCGATTTGACGTTCGCGATCCCACAACAAAGAGAGGAGGGAGAATGCTCCGCGATACCCTTTGACATTCACTAGCCCACAGTGAAGTGAGGAGGCTGGATGCTCCGTGACCAGATTTGATGTTCGCGTGCCCGCCACGAAGTGAGGAGGAGAAATACTACACCATCCCCTTTAACGTTCGCGAGCCTGATGCGAAGCGAGGAGACAGGATGCTCCGCGAGCCGATTTGACATTCGCGAGCCTGCCGTAGAGTGGAATCCATATTCATGCCAAGTGAGATCTTCTTGGCAGAGCCTCTTGCCTATAAATATCGGCCTCCCCCCCCGGTCCAAATGACGGATCACCCAACCTATCACCTTCTCAACTCTCAAATCACAAAGCACTTTATGCTCTGTGAACCATGATCTGCTCAAGGTACTTTTTCCTTATGAAGTGGCTCCCCTTTGCCTTGTTTTCACCCCCTCTTTCGAGAAGGATTCCTTTTGTGATGCCCACGGGCCTTCGCGAAGGAAGGAGATCCTCATGGGGACTCGGGTCATCGCAGATCGTTTATGCATTGCGAAGCACCCCCCATGCACATGTGACTCAAATGCTAAGGCAGAGTCCCTGTTCCTTGGGAAGCACATTGCTTCACATGTCCTTGCTTCATGAGGAACCCATGCTTCATAGGGATTTGATTTGTGAATTCCCTTCCACATTGCGAAACATCTCTTGTATTCACCTATTCCCTATGCTTAGGATAGACCACTTCATTTCGTGAATCTTGTACCTTCACGAATCCCTTCCATTGCATGGAGCCCCAAAGCTCTATGAGGCCTCTACTCATAAACCCATTTTCTCTGAAACTCCCTATCTCGTGCAACCTCTTAGGTTCGCACGAAGTAACTTCAAAGTCCCTTGGGTGACATTTCACATTGTGTTGCCTCTCCTCATGCTTCTTCATATAGGCATGCTAACCACTATTGATTCTTCACATATGCACGCTAACATAGACCCCAAATGAGATCACTTCACGAAACCCCCCAACCACGGCATTGCTGGTGAATTCCCTTCACCATGGTGCAGATGGTACCGGTAATGTAAGTAATAGTGGTGTGGAGTAAACCCACCTTGTTCGAGATGTAGGATGTTAAACTGCTAAGCACAATCATCCTCAACACATGACGTTAAACTGTGACTTCCCCCCATGCATCCTATGCAAAGAAAGGGAAACCACCATGGTGTAAGCCCCTAGATTTTGTTGTAGGAGGAAACATCCATGTCCTTCCTTTATTCAATTCCAAATCCCTCTCCCGCTGGGATTTTTCGTCACGAGGCCTCCATCATGGAGTAAGTATCAACCTCTTCAGGATACTAACCATGCATAAGCCCCTGTTTCCTCTTTGGGCTGCGATCATGTGTAATCCCCACTCCATTTCCGATGGATGCACCTTTTGCGATGTGATCTCAGGTCTTTATTGTCTTTTTTTTTCTCACACCGATCATGACTCACGTGGGATTAGATAAAGAACCAACCATGACATCCTCTATGGGTAGCCTAGACTGTAAGCCCCACATCACCTGAACTACGAGGTATTTGATCCTTGCTAAGGCAAGGTACGTAGGAAGCCTCCACAAGGTTCAAGCACACCATCCATTGGTCGCTCCGACCCCCTTCACGTCGGTTCACCAACACCTTGGGAAGCCTAGAGTGTAAGCCCCACAACCCTACCTAGACTATGAGGTCCTTGATCCTTTCTAAGGCAAGGTACATAGGAAGCCTCCACGAGGTTCAATCCCACCACCCATTGGTCCCGACCACCTTCACGTAGGTGCACCAAACACCACCTGAACTACGAGGTCTTTGATCCTTGCTATGGAAAGGTATGTAGGAAGCCTACACGAAGTTCAATCCCACCATCCATTGGTCGCTCTGACCCCCTTCATTTCAGTTCACCAATACCTTGGTCATCCTAGAGTGTAAGCCCCACACCCATACCTAAACTACGAGGTCTTTGATCCTTGCCAAGGCAAGGTATGTAGGAACCCTCCACGAGGTTCATTCCCACCACCCATTGGTTTCGAAAACCTTCACGTCGGTGCACCAAACACCACCTGAACTACGAGTTATTTTATCCTTTCTAAGTAAAGGTTTGTAGGAAGCCTCCATGAGGTTCAAGCCCACCATCCATTGGTTGCTCCGACCCCCTTCATGTCGGTTCACCATTATCTTGGGCTGCCTGAGAGCATAACCCCAAATACCCCAGTAACCTGAACTACGAGGTCATTGATCCTTGCCAAGGCAAGGTACGTAGGAAGCCTCCACGAGGTTCAAGCCCACTACCTGTTTGTCACAACGACCTTCACTTCGGTGCACCAAACACCACCTGAACTATGAGGTCTCTTGATCCTTGCCAAGGTGAGGTACGTAGGAAGCCTCCAAGAGGTTCAAGCCCAACACTCGTTCGCTCCGACTACCTTCACGTCAGTTCTCCCCCATCCTGCATGACATTAAACCATGGACCTAAATCAGCAGTAAGCCATTATGACCCCATTCAGTGGCAATTCATTGACATCTCTATCCAGCGGTAAGCCGTTGTGACCTCAATCAGCGGTAAGCCATTGTGACCCCATTTAGTGATAAGTAGTTGACATCCATATCAAGTGGTAAGATGTTGGGACTTCAATCAGCAGTGAGACATTGTGACCCCATTCAGCGATATGTCTTTGAATTCCCTATCTAGCGGTAAGTCATTGTGACCCCATTCAGCGGTAAGACATTATGACCCAATTCAGAGGTAAGCTATCGACATACCTATTCAGTGGTAAGTCGTTGTGTCTCCATTCATAGGTAAGATGTTTAAACCCCAATCGGTGGTAAGCTGTCGTTAGATGAACTACGAGGAATTTGGTTCCCTGCCACGGGGATACATAAGAAGTCTCTTTGAGATAGAATCCCAACATCACCGTCGTCCTCGCGACAACCCCATCTCATTCTCCATCCATTTCATGGAACCTTCCATTATCCATCCTAATTCTTACCCGGGCCGACACATCCCAGTGGGATCATTCCACCCCACTCCTCATTCCATTTAACAACAATCAGGAATCCAACCACATGTTTTCCCTAGCATCGATGTTCCCTTTGGGGGTTTCACCCTTCTAATCCACTTAAGTCAGTGTTCTGATCAGTCTCATCGATCTCCGTTGGATGTTAAAATTGCGGCATACCCTATGTTAAACATGGGAAACTGAGGAAAACCTCAGATACATGCCTATGGAATATGGTTCCCAAATTAGATGTGGGATGCCTCAGGCTTCCGTGCCATCGAGAAGCCCTATAATAAGGGACAAAACCTACATGCGCCAATTTCCCAGCACCCAAGACACACCAGTGATGCCCAACGTGACTACTCCCCAGACTGAAGGTTGTTTCCTTGACTATACCCCTTGGAATGTCCTGAGATAAGTAGTGTAATTCACTGGTGTCCATGAAGATATGGCACTAGGAAGAGTTTCATGAACAACATCTTAAATAAATAAGGGAGACCCAGACTAGATGACGAGTTTGGAGGAGGAATCCACAAAAGGAAGAGCGGACATCACATCATCCCATTTTGATCAAGGAGCAAAGGTTCCTAAAAAAGTGATAGATGTCGCTCTCCTTCAAAAAGCGGGAATGTGGGGCCACAACTACACATCCTCCACAAAAGGATGCATGCGCCCCGAAGAAAGCATCGGAAAAAAAATGGTAAACCTGATGTGAAATTATTCTCCTCAATGTGGAGATTAGTAGTGCCCGAGGAATCAATGGATTAGCATGTCACCAGATCCAGTTATCTGGTCCTGAGTCCCACTAGGAAAATAACGAGCCTTGCATGAAACTCACCAGATGTTGGGGTATTATAATGTTGGACATCCCATTCTGTGGCCTTGTCTGCGTGGATCCCTCTTACGAGTCATGGAAGACATAATGGCGTTGGGGATTTGGTTGTCGATTCCTTTTTCTTTCGGCACTGATGAGTTAATCTCCCTCCTTCCAGGAATCAGGTTGCTGCACCAGGGATGCGATCACCACCTACCCACCGATGCAGGGGCAGGGGCAGTGTCAACGCTGTAGTCCCATGCGGATCCACTTCTTCCACTAAGACCTCTACACCAATGGCTATGGGGTGTCCAAACCCCATCTATCTATATGAAGTTATTCAACGGAGGGTAATCAACGACCTCATGCGCCGTTACTAGGAGGATGAAGTAATCCCGACTCGGGATGTGGCCCGCCTGGATCTAGAGGTGTCTGTGCCTCATCATCAAAACTGCCCCTGAGGGCCGCGATGGGAGCCGTTTCTCCCCACGCCGACATATAACCGTTTCGAGAGCCTCTCCCCGGAATACTTTGATGACTCCCTGCCTTACACTGACGAGGTAGGTGACGTCCGGCCCAGTCTGGTCAGAGTACCATTCTAGGGTCTCCCAACGAGGGCTCCCACCTGGCCGCGTCAGCACCACCACCCAGTCTTGCTGGATGAGGAGTAGGTAAGCCACGTACCTGCACCACCGGCTCTGGTTCGTCCGACCCGACACTACCGTCAGACTCAAGCTGAAGAAGACACCCGCCAAGGATCATTAACGTCGACGACTACTGTGGCCTAAGCCACCACCGACACATATCATCAGTTCCCTGTATACACTAAGCATGGGAACTTATAGGCCCGAATAGGATCAAGGCCCCAACCACCCCATGGGCAGGCTGGGTGGACTCTCTTGGTCACTGGCAGAAGCAGTGGACGATGCGAGCTAACACGCAGGGATGCCACCCAGTACGGAGGTCCTCCATGTACCACTACTACGAGGAGCACAGGCCTTCCCTATTTTGAGGCTTGGCATAAAGGTCCACCCCGTTACACCCTCAATATAAATGAGGTTCTTCCCCGCAGTGGTGACACTTAGTACGAAAGTCTCTCTCGTGCCCATTACACTGGGCATGGAGTCATTCCCCCTACTGAGACTGTCGGTGTAGGGACATTGCGCATATGGTCTCTCTTCAATGTGAGAATCCTCCCTGCATCCTCTTAGTTGACAGAAAATGTCCTCCTCACCTCATCAACCAGAGGGGTGAAGGCTAGACTCACCTCACTAGAACCTAGCACTGAGGTCCTACCCATGTTCAGCTAGACCGGTACAAGGACCCTCCTCATACCAAGGTCACTAGGAGAAACAAGCATGTATGTCCCCCCATGCTCCAGCTAGTTCTAGCAGAGGTCTTGCTCACTCCAGCACTATCCATGGAGGTCCTCCCCATGTCCCCTTTGACATTTTTCCTGCTGCTCCTTGCACCTCGGCATACTCAGGTGCGAACAATCTCCACCACAACACTAGTGTAGCTGAAATACCTCGTTTCAGAAATTAGCCATGCCCCGAGGAGCCACCCATGGGCAGGAAGGCAGGTCATCAACACCATAAGAAGAATTTTGGGAAGGTCTGGATATATATCAAACTATTCCGTTTCTTAGACTCTGAATTGGAGTACGACTCAACATGGGAACCCTCCTCTCCCTCATCCAAGTCAAGGGATAGGGCATGAACAAGGCGCATCATCCTAATACTCTCAGAATGCGAGGTCCATCGGATTCCTGTCTCCCCCGTCATGCATGACGTTAAACAGAAAACCTCAATCAGTAGTAAGCTGTTGTGACCCCATTCAACGATTAGTCATTGACATCCCTATCCAGCGGTAATCCATTGTGACCTCAATCAGACGTAAGTCTTTGTGACACCATTCAGCGATAAGTCATTTACATCCCTATCCAGCGGTAAGCCATTGTGACCTTAATCAGTGGTAAGATGTTGTGACCCCATTCAGTGATAATTCATTGACATCCCTATCCAGCAGTAAGCTATTGTGACCCCATTCAGCGGTAAGCCGTTATGACCCCATTCAGTGGTAAGTCATCGACATCCCTATTCAGCGGTAAGTCATTTTGTCTCCATTCAGTGGTAAGCCGTTGAAACCCCAATCAACAGTAATCTGTCATCAGATGAACTATGTGGGCTTTGATTCCCTACCATGAGGATTTGTAGGAAGCCTCTTTGAGACTCAATCCCAACATCACCGTCATCCTCACGACGACCCCATCTAATTCTCCATACATTTCATGGAACCATCCACCATCCATCCTAATTCTTACCCAGGATGCCACATCTCGCTGGGATCATGCCACCCCACTCCCCATTCTATTTAACAAAAATCGGGAATCCAACCACATGTTAGCCCCAGCATCGGTGTTCTCTCTGGGGGTTGCACCCATCTGATCCACTCTAGTCAGTGTTTTGATCAGTCTGATCCGTCTTTGTTGTACGTTAAACTTGTGGCATACCCTATGTTAAACATGGGAAGATGAGGAAATCCATAGATACATGCCCATGGAATTTGATTCCCCACATTCTATGTGGGATGCCTCGGGCTTCCGCACCCTCGAGAAACCCTATAATAATGGACAGAACCCAGACGCACCAATGTCCCAGTGCCCAAGACACGCCAATGATGTCCAACGTGACTACTCCGCTGACTGAAGGTTTCCGCCCTGACCAGACCCCTTGGAATTTCCCGAAAGAAGTAGTGTAATTAACTAGTTTCCATGAAGATATGTCACTAGTAAGAGTTTCACGAACAACGTCTTAAATCTATTAGGGAGACCCGGACTAGTTGACGAGTTCCGAGGAGGAATCCTCAGAACGAAGAGCTGACATCCAATCATCCCTTTTCAATCAAGGAGAAAACCTCCCTAAAAAAGATATAGATGTCTCCCACCATTGGAATGCGGGAATGCGGGTCCACATATATGTGTCCTCTATAGATGGATGCACGTGCCCCAGTGAAAGTGTCAGAAACCATGATATACACCATGAAATATGTGTCAAAGTCCTATAAGTATCCACCCCTAATATCTTGTATCATTTGTGTCATTAAAATTAATTCATCCTACTATAGAACATATATTTAAGAGTACAATCATGGAACTTTTGGGTTCTCATTGTTTTTGGGAACTGCTACTCTTAAGACATTATAACATACTATGTTATAAAGAATAATAATTATAATGTAATTAAAAGTTTATAAATTTTTAAAAAATGAATAAAGGTTATTATAATATAAACTGAAGTTGGTTCTTGAGAACCAACTCCAATGTAATCCCACTTGAACTAGATCAAATTGATAACAACCTCTATCCACTAGCTCTCACGCGATACTCGGGATTCTTAATAGGTTGACGTTTAGTCAAGGTTTCCTCCATGTTTTCTTCTGTAGGAACTTTGGTAACTGTAATGTCGCCCCTATAATAAAAATAACTCACTATTTGATACTTATAAAGTATGTGATTTGTCATTTCATGTGACCTTGGAACTTTTTTAAGATCCACCAATGTAGTATTATCACAATACACTATGATAGGGTCTTTATTTCTAGGTACCACATCAATAATATTAATAAATTTTTGTATACAAATGGATTTTTTTTCTGAATCATAACCCCCTATATACTCAAACTCTGTAGTAGAATTAGTAACAACTAGATTCTTTAAACTCTTCTAGGTCATAGATCCTTTGTTGAGACAAAAAATATATCCTCACTATGATGTTAGAACATTGTGATCTATTTGAAATCTATCCTCAATATATCCCCTAATGACTATATTTTCATCTCTACCATACATCAGGAATATACCCTTAGTTAATATCAAATAAGTAATGAAGGCCTAAATATTAGACCAATTCCATTATCCTATACCAAATTAATATCTACCTACCATATTGAATGCATAGAATATATCTATTCTTATACATAACATGTGGTATATGATTCATCCTTCCACTTTATCATATGGAATATTACTCATTCTCTCTTTCTCCTGTTATGTATGAGGACACATTTTCTTCTAAAGATGTATACAATGTGACACTAGATCTAATACCCTATTGGATTGTTATATACTAAATCTATTTAATATATTTTCAATGTATATACTTTGACTTAGTCCAATAATCCTCCTGGATATATCACAAATTATCATGATCCCTAGAATATATGTTGCTTCACCTCAATCCTTGATATAGAAACACTTATTTAATCATTCATTAACAGAATGTAAAACTAGTATGTTATTTCCAATAAGTTATATGTCATAAACATATAATACTAGGATAACTACCGCATTCCCACAAAAACTATTGTAAACACATGGATCAGATTAATTCCTAATCAAAACAAATTTATTTATAGCTTTACCAAATCAAATTTTCTATGAGATAGATGCTTTCTTCAATCCATTAATGGATATCTACAACTTGAAATTCTTTTTGTCATTAACCGGAGTCACAAACACTTTTGGTTGTGTCATATAGACATCAACATGATGGTTCCCATTAAGGAAAGAAGTTTTATTTCCATATTCTAAATATCATATTCATGGTAAGACACTATAGAAAGAAGAATTATGGTGTACTTAAACTATTAAAATGGGGAAAATGTTCTATTTTTTTCCATTCCTTGACATTGTTTAGATTCTTTATCCACTAGCCTTTCTTTATAGGTATTTACCTTACTTTCTATGTCCATATTTCTCTTGAATACACATTTTCATCCTATGATATTTACATCAACTAGAACATTATCTATAACCCAAACTCAGTTTTGATACATAGAGTCCATTTTAGAATTTATTAAATATTTCTATCTTGAAGCTTCTAAGCTCTCTATTGCCTCTTTTTTAGAAAGAGTTTCATCATTGTCAACCAATAATGTGTCACAGTATCTAATGACTAGAAAACCTTATATTTTTTTTATTTCCTATCTAGTGCTCCTATACAGTACTTGTGTTTCATGAACCACTTCTTCCAAGGGGACCTATGTAATATATTCCTCTACCAAATCTTGGGTATCTTGAGAATAATACTCATCAAAGTCAATCATTCTCCCACTATCATTTTTGAGTATTTTATCTATCTCAATAAATATTTCTTGTCTATGTATTATCACTTTATTATCTGAGGGGTTGTATAGGTAGTGTCCCATTTTTTCATCAGATGCCATATATTGATACACTTTATTCCCTAGGATGATAGTTTGTTGTCTGAGAAGACATTAAATAAATACTCACAGCCGCATACAAATATATGTGATAAAACAGGTTTCTTTCCACATCATAACACAGTGATAATTATGTTTTATTCTTTATTTAGTACTCAGTTTTCTATTTATGTCATAGTTTATAATTAATATCCCCAAAATGATAATGGAAGATTTGCATGAATCATCGTCAACCTTACCATGTCTAATAAGGTACGGTTCCTTATTTCACTAACATCTTTCTACTATTCTCTGAAAGATGATGTGATTTGAGATTAAATCCCAAAATCCAATAAATGGTCAATAATGTATTGGTTAAGATATTTACCACCTTAATCAGATCAAATATTTTTTATCTTCTTTACAAGTTTATTATCTACTTCATTATTGAATTATTCTAATTTCTAAAACTACTTGGACTTATACCACAACAAGTAGACATAAACATATCTAATCAAGTCCTCAGTAAAAGTTATGAAATAATAATACCCACCATCAGGTTATACTAGAAATGTTCCACACACATTAGTGAGTACCAATCCAATAATCTTGGTTCTCCTTCCACCCTATCCAAATATTGGTTGTTGGTCATTTCACCATTTAAATAAGCATGACATCTTTCAAGTGTTTTTATCTCAAGAGAGTCTAAATAACCATCTATACAAATATCTTTCAAATGTTTCTAATTTACATGACCAATATGGTGATTCTATATCTAGGTGTTATATAATTCATTGGATCATTATTCATTTTGTATTTCCAAAAATGGGTTTTTATAATTTAATACATAAAGGCCATTATTTAAATTTTACATACCATAACATTTTTAGTATTTATAAAATAAATATATTTTATTTGGAAATATGTAAATAAAACCATATTCATCTAGGAATGATACATAAATTATTTTCATTGTAATAAACGTTACATAATAACAATCCCTTAAAACCAATATCATTCCTATTAGAAATTAAAGGTTGTAGTCACCAAAGGAAAGAGAATCCAACCTCTCACCATTAGAGACTTGCAAATCCACATATCCATTGGAAGTCTTATTGAATCTAATTGGTTCCTATACTTGGATAAATATGTGAGAACAAAAAGATATATATATGATACCCAATGTGTCGATATTGAATGATTATACTCAATAATGACACACATTTTTCTTCCCCTAGCTTTTGGGTGTAGTTCTATTTCTAGTGGATTTACTTTCCACACGAAAAACATACTACCATGTTTTCCTTACCCTACCTCTGGGTCTTTCTCTTCTTAGAAGGATGATGCTTGGGATCATTAGATAAGTTATGAATCTTTTCCCCCTTAAACTTTTTCTTCATTCTCTTATTCATCATATGGGCCACAAGTTTGTCAGGAACCATGTCCATATCCACTTGGAGAATCATAGTAAGAAGTTCCAAATGACTTATAATTATTTATCATATTATAATTAATAATAAAACTATATATAGTATTGGTTAGTGAGGAATGTATGAGCTTTTTGTGCAACTCATCTTAGAATTTAATCCCTAAAATGTCTAAGTATTCAATGTATCCAATAAACATGACTATATGATCCCCAGTTGGCACCAACTCTCAAAGATTAGTTATAAATTGAGCATTTGAGATCATATATATCTCTTATATAACCATTTATTGATAAAGCTTTTGAAGCTGAGACATCATTCGATTCACATCCATGTCCTCATATTGCTTTAAAAGCTCATTGGTCATTGATGAAATCATGAGATATTAAATATATTTCAAATCATTTAAATTTTTTTCATAGGAAGATAACTCGCCCTCACTAACCTCACTATCAGGTGCATTAGGAAAAGGTTCTTCCAGAATATAAAATTTCATTTCATGGCCTATGATAAATCTTAATGGCCTTTTCCATTATTTTAAATTTATTCCAATGAGAAGGTTATCCTCATAATGTATAGATCACAGTGACATGTTTAAATTCATTTTTATTGTTATTTCTACAAATAATATTGGTAGATTTTTAGTACATTATCTAAAAAAATTTATTCAAATAAATAAATATTATATTTATTAATCTTTAACTATTTTATCAAAAACCAATATCCATTTCCATTAGCTTCAGAATATCTTATTTTATGGACATTCTAGTGGTATGGATTCATATTCCACTTTTCATCACCCCAAATTTGGCTAGTTAAGAAATTTGAAGGGTTTTAGGTAGGCATTCCAAATTCTAACTAAATTAACTTACAGTTTCTTGATTTTTTGAGTGGACTCCCCAATCCTCAAATTTTTAAATTGGACTTCCTCACACTTTGCCTCTCAGTTACACCAAGTCCTTTGGAATTCAAACCTTGATTTGAACTAATTTTTGTCATCCTAAAACTTCAAGTTATAATTCCTTGATAATTGAAAGAATCCTAACACTAATTGAAATTAAGGATTTAGCCACACTTAGATATCCATGGAAAAAAAAAACAATGGCTGCAGACTAAGATATCCCCACGGGTGTTATGTTACCCGTGGCACTATGCCCCAGACCCTCGTGATTCTACCCGATATCGATGTCTCCCCCATAAGTCGGCGGACCTCCTTGCCCGATGATTCCACCCACCTCCCAATATCCTCCGACGATGACGTAGCCACCCAAGATCGTTCCTCATCCAATGATTCGGCCACCCAACCTCTGGACTATCCTCCTCTAATGATGTGGCCACACAACCTCAATCCTCCTCCGATGACACTGCCACCTAACCTCGGGACGATCCTCCGACGATGACACGACCACCCAACATCCCTGGGATCATAATCTCTCGATATGGCTCCAAATCTGATATAGCCTTCAGACCACCCTCTTCCTCTACTCACATGTTTTTTCAATATTCACATATTCCAGGCACCCTTCCACATCTCACCGGTGGGCGATCCATGACTCAGAGCTTGTGAGTGGTCTGCGGTAGGGTGTGTTAGGGTTTGTTTCCTATTTTCTCAAATCTATATTCTATTTATGCTATTGGGGTTTCAATTATATCTGATATTCTCTAATACATACCTGCATACATATGAACCATGACGATTCCAATTCCTCACATGCCCTATGATTTCTACCATAGAGACGAGTTTCTTTGATTTCAGATCCACAACCTCTTCAATTTGCATTGGGTAAGGTTTATTTGTTTTGATTTATTATCTTACTAATTTTCAAATTTGTATGTAATCGGGTTTATTTTTTTCACTTATTTCATTGGGAATGATTTATTAGATTTTTTGTTTGATTTTCATTGGGTTTGCTTGTCTAATAGAGTCTAAATATACAAATGATGGAAATCAGAAGTTATGATGATATGATTTTAAGATGCATGAATGTTCTATGGTGAGTTATAAAAGAAAATTTCATAAATATATTGTATTAATTTATTATTATTACTTTGGTTAATGTTTCATAGTGATGTATATATAAAATATAACGATATTGATGCAGTTGTTGAATTGAAGTAATGTTTCGAGGATTTACTAAATATCATGTCGACTTATTAAAAATGATTATAGAAAATCATTTTACCATATAAATAAAATCCAATATGATTATGATGATTCACATAGAACATGTATGTTCCAAAGCCACGATGTGATAGATGTATATGATATTGTTTCCCAATAAGGTCTTATTCATTTCCCATTGGATTTTTAGTCTTAGGTTTTGATTATAGAGGTTAGTCCACACTACCTTATACCTCCCTACCAATTCGTATAGAAATAACACTTTGAGTTAAGAATATCTTAATATAAGTGTTTACTTGAACCTTGATTTATCAATGTATTCAAAATAATAATGATTTTTCCATATTTTAATTTTAACTCCTTAAGATTAGAACCATTGGTTGTAAAACTATATTTTTGATTAGAAATATACTCCATCTATATCTATAGGTCCTTCATGGATGTATCTTGAATTTTACTTTATGTTTGGAAACCTATTAAAGGTTGAGAGTTTTTACTCACCTAATGGAAGTTTGTGGGATGATAAATCTATTATAAAATCTATTAGAAAGGTGATTTGGTTTGATATTTCTTTCCATATCCATATGACTATTGAATAATCCTTGAAACCTTGGTTGTTCAACCACAATTTATGGACCCCCCTCATCAAGTGTCTGCACTGATCTAGTGGGATCTATAATTGGTATAAAAAAACTTCCTCTAGTTGGATTTATATTTTTTCAAGTCCTATTGGTCTTTTTTTTAAATTTATGAAAAAAATAAGTAGTTTTATTAATGGTCTATGGATAGAAAACTCAATTTATATTCCTATTTAATTTGAATTGAATGTCTTAGCTAAGAAATTGGGAAAAATAAAAAATAAGAGTCTACAATTCAAATAAATAATTCTTAGGAGAAGGTTATTACAACACAATTTGAAGGTAATCAATGTGTTTTTCCTTCTATTAAGTATACTAATAATGATTATTGAAATGAATTATGTTCATGTTATGATGAAGTTATTTAAATTGAATCATTTAGTGATATTAATTATGAAATCAAGGACTGTCATAAAATGGACCCTATTGAAGTTATTATATACTTATGTGAATACATCAAGGGGATAAAATATTAGAAAAAATATTTATATTTAGATTCTAAGTCAATGAAATATAAAGTCACTAAAAATGTAAGTAAATGTATCACTATCATAATGTTTATTGAAGCTAAGGAGACATTTCTATCACTTTAAAATGGAAAATTGTTTATAAATGAATAATAATTAAAAAGGACAGTTTTTTAAGATGTTGTTATTATAGAATTTTTATTTTGACAAGAAAAACTATATTGGACGTATATGGATGTCAAAGATTTATAGCTGGATGATAAAGTTAATAGTATTAAAGAACTAGATAGTTCTTTTATAAAGGATAATATAGTGTATGGAGATCTGATTCTAAAGTTACAAAATAAAATCTCTTCAATATGATATGTATTATCTAAATCTATAATGATTGGAGTAAGAGGTAAAATTAATAAATCAAGAAGTCACCCAAGTTGAATCATTATTTGTTTTTAGAAAAATAAGAGTAGTTACCACACAAACTAATTATGATAATATTACTCACAAAAATACTCATAATTGTGTCAAAATAATTTCAATTGGTCCACTAATTTTTTCATTGTAAGCTCATGGAGGAATGTGAAAGGCTATCTTGATAATTCATATTGGTACTCAAGCATATTTATCTATAACCCATGGTTTAAAAACCAATTATGTACAAATATGGGTGTGATTAAATAATGAGAATCCATAAATATCATCCAATTTGGCTATGATTGTGAATAAAATACTTGCATCTCTAAATAAAGCTCATGATCATATTATTTTTTCCAAAAATAAAATTCCAGAAAAACTAGATATACTATATACAATGGAAAGAGAAGGTTATTTATTGGTCAATAATAGTGATAATTGAAATTTCCATATAAGTAAAGTGAATGTTTCTATAATATTTCTACCCATGTAGGATATATAAGGTCTATATTCTGGGGGATCAGTCCATATTTTGAAAGAAGACCTATGAGAAAAAAAGAAGAATTCACAAAATATGAGTAATCTATCTATAAGAAACAAATTTTAATATTTTGAATATATTTATTAAATATGGAAAAAGTGATCAGATTTAAGATGCTTCTTTTTATATACGAACTCAACACAAAGTACATACTAATTTCAGAATAAGAACATAAAAATATTGAAGTATGTAAGAAAAGTAAATGAATCTACTTTAGGGATAAAATAAAATAAGGATATTATATCATGTAATTTCAATAATTAAATGAAGGTGGTTTAAGAGGATGTTGAAATAGATATGAAATGCCTAAACTATGGAAGAATAATCCAGATTATGGACCATTAAAAATTAGCCATTAACGTCAAGACTAACGGAAGTGAGCTAAAGTAACAAATGGAATCAATTCAGGAAAGAAATCATAGAATTCTTTTAATTAAAGATTTCCTAGAAGAATAAGAGTAATATTGAATTCTAAATAATGATGTGCTAAATAATACCATAGAGACACATGGAAGATACAAAATTCATGGTCATACAACAATCAAATTATTAACTTCACTTCTAGAAAAAGATGAACTATTGATGTAAAATCGAAAATAATAGTGTCTCTAAATATCAAGAAATTTGTTTTGGAAAATGTTTCCACGCACATTAATTAGGTAGATCGTGTTCCTAATGGATGTGTGATCATATGGCCTATGTAATTGGTATATCCTAAGAAGACGGATCTAGAAAAAAAGTATAGAAGTGATCTATTTTCTTAAATAAGGTTGCATATTCCATATTTAATGAATGAAAAAAAGAGCAGAAAAAAATATTTTCCAATGACTTATATATTTTGAAAGTCAAGGGAGAATCTAGCATAAATAGATCTCAATATTTAATATATGGAAAAATATTTTCTCTATTGGGATATAAGTTATGAACTTATTACCTTGATTATTTCTTCCACTTTTTTGGGGAATTAAAGGTGCTAATGAAAAAGGTTAGAAGTAATTGGAAGTTATAATCATTACATAATTGTTGGTTTTAACCATCATGGATCATTAAAACTTGTATAACTATCTGATAAAAATAAAAAAAAACAATGGTTAAGGATAAAATTTGTCTTTGAAAAAAAACTATCCATGATGAAGATTGTCGGGAATCATTCCTAGAGGTTGGGGGTGGGGTGTGCAGGGGGAAGTGGGGGGGCAGTGGGGGTGCATGTGGTGGTGGAGTTTTGGGGGTGGGGTAATAGGGGATGGTGTAGTAGGGGGTGTTGGGGGTCTGGGGAGGAGTGGTATAGGGGGATGGTGTAGGGGGACTAGTTTTGAGGGACTGGGGGTAGTGGGGGTGCAGGTGGGGGGAAAATCATTGGGGGAGGGGTTGGGGTGGGGTGATGGGGGGTTGGGGCAATAGGGGGTGTTGGGGGCTGGGGGAGTGGTGTAGGTGGGGGATGATGGCTAGGGGGAGGGGCTGGGGTAGGGTACTAGGGGCTGGTGTAGGAGGGGGTTAGGGTGGGGCTAGGGGCTGGGGGGAGTGGTGTAGGTGGGGGTGGTGTAGGGGGGACTGGTGCTGGGGGCAGTGGGGGTGCAGGTGGGGGGGGGGGGGCTGGGGGCTGGTGCAGGGGGGGCTCTTTCTAGGGGGTGGGGGCAGTGGGGTGTAGGTGGGGGTGGGGGGGCTAGGTGGAGTGGTGCAGGGGGTTGGAAATCAAACTTGAGAAGTGTTTTGGAAAGGAATAGAATAGGGAAAATAAAAGGGAATGAGAAATAGAAGATGAATATGAATTCCTTTATATTCTATTTGTTGATTATATACTCACCATGAACAACTTGTTTAAATGATTTCATATGGTAATTGAGATATATATTGGAAATAAATGCTAAGAAGAGAATATGGAATGAAAATTATAATATGGAATAATGGGGTATGCTTCCTGGATGTTTTATTTCTATTATTTATGCATGTAATAATGCAATGATTATTGATATTATAATGAACAATGTGTGTGGTTGTGTCTATTTTTTGTTGACATGACCACCATAAATTATCAGTCTAATGGGAGTGACTAAATGATGATATTTTGGTAATAATAGAAAGGGATTATAGAATCTATAATGGTAATGGTTTCATGTATTATTTATCATCACTGACCATATATATATATAAGAGGTCGTTATATCTCATTTCTTTTCAAACTATTTCCTTATAGGTGGTTTCTTATAACGAGGTCAGTTCTATCCACCACCATCAATGACAATGAGTTCAAAATCAGATTTGGGTAAGATTTATTCTGTTTTTATTCTTGGTCCAAATTTTAATTTGGGATTTTTTGATTTTTGGTTTCTTTATATTTTTGTAGTGCTTTCTAGATGTCGTTGAGGTGGATTCATGTTTCCATTGACAAATGCTTACATGTGTATGCATTAGTAGAAATATACATATATAAGTTCTCCCTTTATATATATTCACTCATGGTAGTATGAATATATATATATATTGAGGCTAGGTGTGCTTATATATAGATATGAAAAATACATACATGTGTAAATGTAAAGGGGTATATGCAAGTATCAACATATATCTAAGGACCCCCTTGTGTATATTTGGCCATGAAAATATGTACTTAGGGGCTAGGTTTCCTTATATATATGTGTGAAGTTGCATATGCGTGCAAGAGCAAAAAAAGGAAGATTTGATTGGTCACCGTCAAATGTAGAACGCCTTGAGGTTGTGGTAAGTTCCCTCTGCCTAACCCTTTAATTTGAATTATATAATTTCTTGAGTATTTTAAAAACTTGTTTTAAATATTATATATTGTTTATATTCTATGAAAATTGGTTTTGTCTCTGTGAAATGAAATTTTCACCTATTTTACACGATTTACCATAGCCTTCAACGTGGACGAATCAAAAGCTTCAGCCAACTCAATAGTAGAAAACAAAATTTCCTTCACTTTAGAGATGACACTGCCCTCATTTTGAAAAAACATGAACTAAGTATTCTCATAAAAATCTAAAACATACAGAAAATATTTTCCTTTATTTCATCAAACATAAACAACCAACCTTGAAAACATGACACATTCATCCGTAACATCACTGTGAAACACTTGACCCAGAAAAAGACAGAATATAACCTATTAAAATAAATCCACCTAGGCTTCATTCACGGTGTGACCATAGGTTTCACACTATGAATCCCTACCCTTGGGAATTTTATGGCTTAAACTGAGGTTGATAGCTGGAAATGTTTGAGATAGGGGGTTCACCCCTCAACCAACCCCATTCAAGGCATAAACCTGATGTGTCACAAAATTAAAGGATAAGGTAGCTTAAATTTTAGTTATTTTGCACCCTTAACCTCCACCAAATTCAACCCAAACCTCAGAGGTTCCAATAGGATACTAAAACAAAATAAAAAAAATACTATTTAAGAACAAATAAAGTGTATGTTTTTTTATCCAAATTCCAATTTAACAAAAAACTCAGGCTGTTGGGGGGGGGGGTCCTTGGTTTTGTTGAAAGGGGACAGGGGGTGCATGAGGTGGGTTGGGGGTGTGCTGGGGGAAGGGGGAGGGGGGAATCCTAGGGGTGTTATGGGTTTATTTCAAGGGGTAGGGTTGGGTGTAGGGGGAGGGCATGGGGGTGTGCTTGGGGGGTGCAGTGTGCAGGGGTGTGTGTGTAGGGGGTGGGGGTTGGAAGGGGTTGCTAGGGTGGGGGTTTGAAAGGTGATGTGGCTGGCGGCAAGGGGGGAAATTGGGGGTACAAGGGGTAGTGTTGGGGTGGGGGGGGGGGTCCATGGGTTTTGTAGGATATGGGGTGTGCTAGGTTCTTTTGCAAAGGGCAGGGGTAAGGTGCAAGGGTGTGTTGTGGGGGGAGGGGGCAGGGGTGCTTCACGGGGTAGTGGAGGGGTGCAGGGGGGGAGGGGCAAGGGGCATGGGGTGTCCAGGAGTGGGTGCTAGGGGGAATGGGTGTGAATGGGGTGTTCAAGGGGGCTGCTCAGTGTGAGGGGTATGGGGGCATGGGGCATGGGGTGAAAGGGGTAGGAGGGGTGCAGGGGTGAAGGGGGTCTAAGGGGTGTACAAGGGAGGGGTGTGATGGGTTATTTTTCAAGGGGCAGGGGTAGGGTGCATGGGGGTGTGATGGGGGGGAGGGGAAGGGGGTGGTGCAAGGGGAAGGGGGAGGGGTGCAGGGGGAGGGGCAGGTGGTATCCAGGATGGGGTGGAAGGGGGAATGTATGTGTAGGGGGTTGTTCAATAAGGCTATCCAGGGGTGCAAGGTTAAATTAATAAATTTAATGAGTTAAATAGAACTGAACATGGTTAACTTGGAAAATGAGAGGTAATGCCTCAAGTAGTGAATTATGTTACGATTATGCTTCCTTTCTAAATTTTAATTGGATGGAATGACATTAGATATCAACCCAGGATCCACATAATTGAGAAAATGGTTTGGTAACTCTTTCACGATATCAAATTCACAAATAGGTATGAAGTGAGATGACTTTGAGATCCAATCCATACAACCTCATAAAGAATCCTATTTTCAAACCATTCTTAGTAAACCATTGAAAGTATTGATAGTTATTTTCTCTAATTTACACATAGATATAGGTTATGTTTGCAACATGAAGGGGGTGTTCAAGGGGGTTGACCAGAGGGTGCAAGGGGGTGTTCAAGGGGGATATCTTGGGGGTGTCTAGGGGGTTGTCAAGGTGGGGGGGGGGATCTAGGGGGAGGGGGTGCCTATATATGACGGGGTGTCTAGAAGGGGGGGGGGGGGATTTGCAGGGGGGGCTACTGTAGGGGTGGGGGTGTTCAAGGGGGCTTTATAGGGTGGGTGTTAAAGTGGGTTCAAGGGGTGGTCCAGGGGGGTGGGCTACTGTAGGGGGTGTTCAAGGCGGTGCAAGGGGGCTATCTAGGGGTTGACAGGGGGATGTCCATGAGAGGGAATGGGTGTGCAAGGGGGATGTAGATGGGGGAGGGGGATTTTCAGGGGGCTACTGTAGGGGTGGGGGTGTGCAAGTGGGTTTTATAGGGTGGGTGTTCAAGGGGGTTCAAGGGGCGGTCTAGGGGGGTGGGCTACTGTAGGGGGTGTTCAAGGCAGTGCAAGGGGGCTATCGAGGGGTTGACAGGGGGATGTCCAGGAGGGGGAATGGGTGTGCAAGGGGGATGTAGAGGGGGGGGGGGGGTCAGGGGTGTTCAGGTGAGGGGTGGGGGCTTTCCATGGGTGGGATACTGTAGGGGGGTGTTCCAGGGGGTGAAAGGGTGGGTGTCCAAGAGTGGGGTGCACGGGGGCATGGGGTTGTAGGGGGTGTTCAAAGGGTTTTGTGTGTGTGTGGGGGGGGGGGGGTGTCGGTGATGTTCAGGGGGGGTTGTATAGGGGGTGTCCAAGAGGGGGTGTCAATGGGGGTTGTCCAAGGGGATGTCCAGGAGGGGGGTTAGGGGGAGTCCAGGAGGGAGGGGGCTATCCAGGTGGGGGGGTGGGGGCTGTCCAAGGGGTGTCTAGAAGAGGGAGGGGGTGTCCAAATGGTGGGGTCGAGGGTAGTATAGGGGGGCTTTGTAGGGGGTGGGAAACTACAGAGGTTGGGGTTCAAGGGGGATATCTAGGGGGTAGACTACTGTAGGTGGTGTTTAAGGGGGTGTTGGGGGGCTGTCTAAAGGTTGGGATATTGTGGGGGGTTTTATGGGGACGTTCAAGGGGGAAAGGGGTTGTCCAGGGGGTGCAATGGGGTGCAGGGGGTGTTCAAGGGGGTTTTCCAGGGGGTGTTCAGGAAGGGGGTGTTCATAAGGGCTATCCAGGGGGTGTCTCGGAGGGGGGCGGGGGGGGGGGGGGGGGTCCAGGAGGGGGGAGGGGGTAGGGGTGTCTTGGAGGGAGGGGTGTCTAGGTGGGGGGGATGTTGAGGGGGGGTGTCCAGGAGGGAGGGGTGTCTAGGAGGGGGGTTGGGGGAGGTCCAGGGGATCTTTGCAGTGGGGTTCTGCATGGGTGGGGGTGCAAGGGGCTATCCAGGGGGTGGGCTACTGTAGAGGGGTTGTTCAAGCAGGTGCAAGAGGAATGTCCCGAGGGTGTGGGATACTGCAGGAGGTGTTTAAGGGGGGCGGTAAAGGGGTTGTCTAGGGGTGAAAGTGGGGTGTCCATGAGGGGGTGCAAGGGGGAATTGGTGTGCTGGGGGGGTTCCAGATGGGACGGGGTGTCCGAGGGGCATGGGGGTGTAGGGGGTGTTCAAGGGGGTGCAAGGGGACTTTCTAGGGTGTACAAGTGGGTTGTGCCAGGGGGAATGGGGTAGGGGTGTTCAAGGGGGTTGTCCAGGTGGCATGGGGGTGTAGGGGGTGTTCTAGGGGGGCAAGGGGTCTGTCTAGGGGGGTCAAGGGGGATGTCCAGTAGGGGCATGACGTTGGAGGGGGTATTCAAGGGGGCTGTCCAAGGGGTGCATGGGGGCCATCTTGGGGGGGCATGGGGGTGCAGGGGGGTTGTATATGGGGGTTCAGGGGGTGTTAAAGAGGGGTTGTGTTGCTGAATTAATTTTTTTAGACCATAAAAATGATATAGCCACAGTTTTATCTATGGAAGTAGGGCCCTACTTCCATGAAGATAGCAACCACAATTTTCTAAAACTGTGGCCATATTCTATTACCACAATTTCTGGGCCAATGACCACTGTTTCAAACCGTGGTCATAGGTGGATTTTCTTGATGGGTAACTTTTATTGCTATAAAATTTGAACTATGGTTTGATTTTAAATAAAGAGGTGGAAGAAAATACAAACTTAAAATATATAATTGATGTATTTTATATTTGATGGATAAATTTCCAATTATTATCAATATTACATGCCAATTAATATTAATTATATTTACTTAAATTATTAACCATGCCTTAGATAATATTTATGAATTAGAAAATTTATTTTACTTATATCTTGCATTCTTGTTAATTAATTAATTCATCAGATTGTGACAAAACATTCACCATGAAATAAGCATGCAACTTTATATAAATAAAATAATAAATTGGTATGATCATGCGATTTTACTATTTGTTAATTCATCTTGCGGACGATACACTAACCATCATCTTAGGGAAAAAAATTCTTGAACCATTTATGGTTATTGTTGTATATTTCCACCTATACACCTATTTATCTCTCTGGGATTGGTTTCTCCTTAGATCTAAATGTTAACAACCTCCACTATCTTGGGATCTCTATCCATTACATTTTCTTTTACTCACATGAAGGTGACGAGACCAAAGTATTTGTTAAAGGGTTTACATAAAAGAAATCATGGGCACACAAGCCCTTACATAATAAGTGGATAGTTGAAATGCATGACAACTATTTAATTTAATAATAAATTAAAAGAAACTATTCACATAAAAATGTATGGTTTAATATCATGATCATCCACATGCATTCAATGAATTATGCATTTAATTAGAATTCAATTCTAATCATTCTTATTTAAGATAAATCTTGCTCAAATCGAATTTTTTAATTAATCAATTATTTTATCTTAATTATCATTCATATTTTCATAATATTTTCATCCATCATAATTTCTAAAAAAATTAATAAATTTATTTAAAATTAACTATTTACAAAAAATGTACCTTGGAGGAAACATGGTTTGTACCCATCTATAGTACCCAATGTGTATTATACTTGTATACTATTTACTCTTGTGACATGTTTCATATAAAAATAATCACATGATTTCATGGTTTTTACTATCAACATAATCACCACATGGAACACATGTTATTTACGTAGCGTTGTATGCTTCAATGCGTGTAGCATAATAACTATATTAGGACTTATACACAATATACAGATCTAAACATTACACAGAAATTAATTAGAAATATATATATCTATATATATATATATCTCTTCACATGGAATGTACTATTAACATATTGACCACATAGAACACATGTTGACATGGTTTTAACAATATAATATATTTATTTTTTAATTTTATGAATTTTTTTAAAATTATAGGACGTGTATATTTATCTTTACACAACAATTATTATTCTTACTATATATCCACATCACATGCATGGGGACTCGACATGTAACTATTCCATAGAAAATTTTGGATTACACAAGACAAACATGGGATACACGTCTTGTGGTCTCCATGTTATATGGTCACCTGTCAGGCATGTTGTTTAAGAGTATACATGGCCCGTTTATGACTAAAGGACTATATGTCATGT
Organism: Viscum album; assembly: GCA_963277665.1. Lineage (NCBI taxonomy): Eukaryota > Viridiplantae > Streptophyta > Magnoliopsida > Santalales > Viscaceae > Viscum > Viscum album. The sequence goes on along the minus strand of OY728145.1, from coordinate 2,003,720,854 downwards.
ATGGAAGTTATATGGTGCGTACTTTGGTTGAGCATGCTCCCTGAAGGGCCATTAAACAACTGGTGTATAATTAAATTCACCACATGTAATAAATTCATATTATGTGAATGAATTATATATTAATTCATGGTGTATTAAACACTAGTACATAATGTGTGACTATGGGTCACATAGTGTGTACTCTTGTGTTATTCTAACAGTCTCTTCGTCACCTCTACATAAGATCTTTGAATTTTTTTTTCATAAAATCAACTGATTTGACCATATTTTTTTAAATGAAAAAGGAATAAAGGAGATATCACAATTCAGATTAAATGATGATTAAACTAGAATTCTAAACTAATGATGAATGTGTAAATCAATCAATGGTCTTTAAATAATTATAAATAATTATGTGACCCGTCTGATACAAATTAAAGGTTCCATGGGAAGTGAAATCATTGAATGGGTAAATATATTTTTCATAATTTATGATTAAACTTGGATAAACATGATGATAAATGTCATGATAAGAGGAATTGAATCAAATAATATATACAATTGGTTAAACTCCATAAGAAAGTTTAGGGCCATCTAATATTATTTATAACTAATTTAAGAAATTAAAGAATTACCTTTCAATAAATTATTTGTTTGATGATGGAAATGAAAATTTATCTATGTTTTATCATCGTTGTTCTATAAGAATTAAGAATAGATTCCCTCCAGTGATGATCCACACATGTTCCACAGACCTCTGAACATCGTTGTTGGAATATTCAGGTGATAACATGAAAGATCCTAATGATTGTGTCATTTTCCTTTGATCTCCCTAAGAACCGCTTCAAAGAAGGGTTATCTTGACTCTATCTAGACATGAGAGTGGTGGTGGATGAGGATCACTCTCTATTCTAGAGAGAGTTCAAGGAGAGGGAGTTGTCTAGACATTCAGAGGATTCTATCTTGATTTCGTTGTGCACAAGAAAAATGAATTGTATTTTTTAAGAAAATTATATAATTGAGTTTATATACCACTGGGGTAAGAAAATAATAATTGCACATATACCCTTTATTATTTATGTATTCCTTGTGGAATCCTATGTCTATAATAATAACAATATTATTATTATTAATATTATTTTGACATCTGTTAAACTCATAAATCAAATTATATATTATGTATTCAAATAAGATTAAATATATATTATTTCTCATTGAGCCACTATACTCAATTATCCATTCATCCTTAAATTTTTAAATCCTTAAATAATTAATATTTATTTGATAAATAAATATCACTGCAATATTCTATAATAAATTAATAAATATAATATTTTCTTAATAGAAAATAGATATTTATTAAATATTCAACTCACATAATATTTTATAAAATCACCGATGATGTCATATATGTAATCAAATAAACATGAATAATTATTAAACCATGTTTAAGAATAATATTTATTCAACTTTATAAAAAATAAATAATAATATATTAATTTAGTTAGATTCTGGACACAATAGTGTGTGACTCTCTAGCCCCTTTCTTAGTGACATTATGAAAAGTATCCTAAATTTAAAGGTTATCATCTAGAAACACACCAAGTCCCCCATAGGGAAATAATTTAATGCTAAAATAATAGAATACCTCATATGAATAATTACCATGTAATATAATCCCTTTACCATGATATCTCTAATCAAGCAGGTTATATACTGGTGCAATCAACTTATGTGCTCTATGTATCTTTATTGGAAATTTATAAAATAAAACATGCCTATATAAAACCTTGTAAATTAATTTATTTAGGCTATATCATTTCCATACAAGGTAATTAGATATCAACTTAAATTAATTAATATATGTAATTATCATTACATAAAAGTATATGACTTATAATACTCATTAACAATAATATTAAATTCTAAGGATAAATACACATGTCCACATATAGCAACATTCAGTGATACATATAAATACTGATTTCCTACTGGTGGGTCTTGTTCTCATAATATCATATACTAAAAATTACCTGCAGTGTACACACTGAGAACGATCATCAAAGTCATATAATTCTACACCCCTGATATAATATACCATTTATGTCCTTAAAATGATTCCATCCAAATATATAACATATATTTAATTATACTTTCAGGTAACTTATGGGTTCTCATCATTATAGGGATCTTCTATGACCTTTTAGTGTGAAAATAACTCTTAGGATGTTATCAAAAACAACTTTATGTAGAAGAAAAATCATGATGTGATAAAGAGTTTATAAATATTCAAAATAATGAAAAACAATTATCATAATGTACACAAAAGTTGGTTCAAGGGGACCAACTCCAACACCTGGTATGAAATTTAGAATACCATTATCGTCCTTTTTAATATCAAAATCACCATGAAGAATAAGAAACTTAGTGATTAGATCATGAGTTACTTCAATTCCCACCAACAAATAACCTTTTGGAGTTTATTATTGTGTATCATGTCTCTCGATATATTTTACATCATAGCCCTCATAACAAGGAAATTCATGGGTGTTGATAGATATAAATTGTATGCAATATCACCGTATATGATTTTAGTAATATATAGTTATATAAATATATTTTATTCACATATAAGGGATTTAGTTGTGAAAAAATTGATTACCTTGAGTACGGAAAGTGGTTTTTGGGAATAGATAGCTGAAAAATTAGTGGGGTTATATGGATCTTCATGTAGTGATTATTGTTCCACTACTATTTTTCATTGAACCATTATCATATACTAGTCATCCAAACATGGTAGATAAATAATATATTTAAATAAATCTAAATTTTCCTGCATTATTTTCATCATCTCAAATATATCTCCTTCTGAAATTTCCTTCAAGAAATATGTTAAAGATGATACTCCAAAACCAGCATCTCTAACATGGTAACTCTATTTTGGGTTCTTAAAAACTACTGAAAGTTGTTTTTTGAAGCACATTGGATGTCAATTCTTGTGTCTAAACTGTATAAAAATAATATGAAGATAAATATATATTTTTATTTACTACTATTATAAATAATAAAAAATGTACTATTATGTCTCACTTACACATGATTCTCATACTATTGTGTGACTTCTTATACTAGTTGAACCACATTATTTATGTGAGCCTCCTTTCATAGCACATTATGTGGGATGGAATTGGTTTTAGATTCTGATTCATCAATATGAATACAAACAATGTAAAATATGTTTTTTTATTTTCCATAATACTTTTACTATAAATTTAAAATTCATACCATTTCATTCTTAAGTGATGCACACCCCCTCCATTATTTATGGTAGGGGTACATGGGTTATGTATCATATTTGTTATTTTAATCACTCCTTTATTGTTTCATAAAATGAAAATTATGAATCAATGTAGATAAAAAAATATTTTCAAATAAAATATTATTGATTATAATGCACCTAAAATGATTTATCATCACAGTGAATAATGAAATATTTAATTATTTCTAATTTTATAATATGTGAATACATAGTTGGTGTGTGTGTCTTTAATTTCCCCTCAATATCCCTAACATGATGCTTTGTAATAAGTTTCAATAATCCTCTATCATCTTTTCCAGTGAAAATTAAGTGTTATTTATCATGAAAATAAATTAAAATAAATAAAATCTACAAGGAATAATGAAAAATAAATCAATGTTTCATTATATAAATTTTATTCGATAGAGAGATAGTATATCCTAACATTACCCTAATATCTTCCAAAAAATCCTTCACTGTAATAATGACATTATGCTATGTATCTATATCAATTGGAACATGCATTATCATTGTGAACCTAATGTAGCAAATGAACATTTTCCTATTGGGGTCAATAGGTGGACCATGTTGATTCTATTCAACCTCAAATTTTATACATTTTCTTTTTTTCTGGATAATTTTAACAAACATAATGATGATTCACTATTCTTGTTTTTTTATCTACATGTGATTGATCCCCCAATAATTCTACACTTTCATCATCAATAGTCTTTTCTTCCCTAGTATTGGTAAAATCATCATGCATTGAAGTCATTATATGCATATGCAGTTAACATCTAATTATAATTACAAAATTGTTGTAGAGATCTCATAATATTATGACAAAAATATTATTTTATTAAAAAATAATTAACCTTTTCATTTATCTCTTTTTTTAAAGGTTGAAGGGATTTGGATCATCTATACAGTATCAAAATACCCTCCTTATATTCCCATTTAACATAAAATACACTCTCTATATTGGGATCGTCATGAAATGATTATGATCTCTCAAATAAAGGGTCATCCTAAATTCAATTTTCATTTGACCGTAAAGTTATTTTAGTCCCCAACAAAATAATTGAAAAATTATTGTTTAATAGATCTAGGAAATAAAATAAATACATTTCTTGTGATTCTATTATGAACGACTCATCCTTATATGCTTCCACATCAAAAATCACCTTCACGAAGACCAATTCATCAACTTTAACTACACTTCTATTGTTGAACCACTTACAATAAAAAATTATCACCTAAATTTTAGTATAATAAAACTTATATATTTATTTTTTAATTATAAAATGTGAAATATTCACATAATTTGGATTTCTATCCTTAGAACTTGATATGTTCATCGCTTCTTTCATAAGTGCAACTCCACTATTTTTCGTCATATTGAATTTATCTTGTTCTTTTTTATATAATTTTTATCAATTAATTAAAAAAATAGTGTATGATATAACATTTACATTTGGTCCCTTGGCTATCCATTGAAGTAATTTGGTAATTGAATCCATATTTTTAGAAAACTCCTTATAGATATGATCTAAGTACTATCTTATAAACTATTTATAATGGGTATTTTCTATCAATCTGGTATTCCATTATGGATTCAAATGTCTAATAATTACCTTATCGACCTCAATATATGCAGAAACTTCTGCACTATTATGTAAAATGTAAAGGTAATCTTTCTCTAAATCTATTATGGTAATTGTAACAACCTCTCTTCCTAAAATCCATTCAACCATTAGAAATCTGCTATGATGATATTTTGTGAGACCAATGCTATCAAAATCTAATAAGTAATTGGTATAGAATTAAATTTATTCTTCAAAAATATATATCTATTCAATAAAACCTTCTAGAAAACATTGAATCTTGAAATTACATTTCAATATATCAATATACTGTTCAATAGGGTACATCTATATATAATGGATACAACCACAAATTGGATTCTCTCTAACTAAGTGAATCATTAGGTAGAATATTATATCAAAGAATCATGGTGGGAAGAACATAAATAATTTCAATAGTATAACTAAAATCTCATTATTCATAATTGGTAACTTCACCAGGTCTATATATTTATAGCATATATCTTAGAAAAAGAAACAAATTCCGGTTAATGTATATTATACATTTTTAAGAAGAATGAAACATGAATATAAATGTACCAAATCTTATATCAATGCATGATCTTAATGTTATTTTAGAGCATGTAACTTCAAATTAGTCATTGATATTACAATCTTGATATTTTATGAATTGCCATTTAGAACTTTTACACCATTATGGAAGTTGAAAATTTTAAATTTTTCTTGTTTGGATGGCGTGCAAGCTATTGGAGGAAGAGAATTTCATCTTTCAACCTTCACCAGTTCCAAATCATCCCTTATCCCCATATCAATCAATTCCAACCTATCCCTAATTCCATCTTTTTTTCATGTACATTTAGTAATGTTATAATAAAACTATCGGACACATCTTTTTATACATGTATTACATCAAGAAAATTTATGATTTATAAAATATTTCAGTATTGATATTCAAAAAAAATTATCACTTTTTAAAAATTTATTTTGTAATATTTCTCAAAAAATAGTTTACCAAAAGCCATGTTAATATATTTTATTCTCTCAAATAGTTGATCACCCATTAGTGGATATAATGATTCACCCCATTCTATATTTTTATTGAATTATGTCATCCATGATCCATATTTATGTCTTCAGGGAAAAATTTTGTGATTCTTAAAAACATAGTCTTTAAGGATTGATTTATCCTAAACTGAGTGTGTGCACTCTTCACAAAGGGGACACCCCAATATTCCATTAATGGTATGTTCTAGGATATTTATTTAAGTAGGAAAGTCATTTATCAGCCCAAACAACATAGTGCTAAGTGTTAATTCTTATCTTCTATGAGCATCTTACAGTGTAATAAATATTTCTGAAATCAATTTCAGCTCTTTTATCAATGGATTCAAATAAAAATCAATATCATTATCAAGTTTATTTGGTCTAGATATAACCAAAGACAACATAATATATTTTTGAATCATTCATAACCCTAGTGTTAAGTTATAATTTACAAACATAATTGTCTATGTAATGTGAGTATTAATATATACACCAATTCCATTATTAGATAACACAAGGTATAGGTTTCTTGACTCACTTCCAAATTCTTGATACTCGTAATCAATTTTCATTCACTAAATAGAGTCTATTGGTTGATTTATTTTTTCATATTTTATTTTGTATCTACATGCTCAGTCAATTGTCTAGTGGTTTCCTAACATCCATATAGTAATCTAAAAATTGAGATAATAGTAAAATACCATACAAATTTTTAAGTACTTGATTCATATTTTTTGTGTTGATCAACAACACACTAAAGTATTTATTCTGTGATTATTGTTCCTTATTAAAAAATATTCAATCATTTGAATATGTTGGTGTTTTTTTCATAGATCACACCCAATGATTGTATGATTCATTTTTAAACATATGTTCTAAAAGGAAGATCATTTTATTCGGGGATGATATCATTTAGTAGTATAAGTACTTTTGTAAAGCTAATGTCACTCCATATACTACCAACATTCAAATTATATAACCTTAGTACTACTAAAAATGTTTTATATTTTTTACAACTACTGTATAAGGGTCTTTATGAAAAGTTATCTAACTTCTCAAACAACATTTTACAATCATAAAACTTATCTTCAATTTTATTTTTCCTCTTTTCCATAAGATCTACATCATCATATACACAAGTATTCATATCAAATGATAAATAAATCATAGTATCATCCCAATCAGTAAGTAAATTAAGTCTCTTCATATATTTATTCCAACATTTATTACATTGATCTATTCTATAAAAAATTAAATGTTTTTCTAACTCTTCTAGATGAATGTTTCTTGAGTAACAATAATGTCAAAATGGAAAAATATTTTGAGAAGAGAATTATGCATGCTCTATTGTATACATCATGAACCCATTAACTCCATGATTATACTCTTTTTTAATATTATTAGCATCTATTTATTTTAAATTTATAGCCATCATTTTAGGTTAAAAAATATTCATTTTGTAGAAAAAATAAATAAATAAAATATAGTATTTATAATCAAATTAGAGATTTATAGATTCATCTAAAAAGAGGAACCCAATATTTGATTTTTTTTGTGATGATTATAAATAAGATTTTATTTTACATAATGGTAACATGGAAAGAAACAACCTATGATTTTTGAAGGGTTATATGCTTCCTAAAATAAGGAATAAGTATTGGAACATTCTTGAAGAATCGTGTAAGATAATTGAAGCTATTTTCAAATAGAATAAGATCTAAATGATGTATACTGAGATATAATTTTAGTGATGGAAATCATTTAATTAAGAGAATGTGTGATATCTATAATGTTACATAAAATCCAATTAAATTTTCATATATTGCAATACACATTGATAAACAGTGTTTAGAGAACAAAGAATTAATTATTATCAGTTAGTAACAAATTTTAAAAAGATAATAATCTTTGTAGTGAGAAACCATAAAACCAAATATGTAATAAAAATTAATTTAACTTATAGTTAATCAATTTAGAATGACTATAACCATAAATATAATTTTTTGAGGATTATAATGAATCAAGATTGCCACTAGACACTATTGGACATTATGTTAGTTGAGTTTACAGCACCTATTGGATCTAAGAAACATTATGTACATTATTTGAGATACATTGTAAATTGACCATTTATTGGGTTCAACATTGGTAGAGGAAATATTAATTTTTTGAATCATCATTGCATTATATGTAATATAAAGAAATGATAATTATTTGGAGTTATTGGAAACTGAATAATATGTTCCTATGGTAATCATGTGGTTGTTTGTATAAGTTCTCAATTTTTAGTTTTGTGGGAATAATCGGGAATTAAAGGGTAGGTTCTATAACTTTTATAAGAGGGGATTCCAACAAGTGTGAGTATTTTTTTATTCATTTATTAACTTCGAAAATGGTGGTCCATATATTGTTTTTGTGATATGGTGGTTTGGAGATAAAGTTTATTATCTTTTTTTGGGTGATAAAAATGTTGATTGGGATCAATCACCTCATATTGAGAACATAATATTTAAATAAACTCATGGATTTAAATCTAATAATCTATAAGAATCAAAATGGGGTTCTCAAGAAACTAAAAAATTAAAAAAACTATTTGATGTTTGATGAATGATTAAAATTTAAACAATTGACATGGTTAGGAAAAAGGATCAAATAAAAAAGATGAAAATGGGGTCAGGAGGGTTCTAAAAGAATTTAATATATGAAAAGGAATAAATAAAATTACTAATTTTTATTGAGGCTTCAATGAAGGTGGAAGGATTCCTCAATGTCTTCTAGAGGGGGAAGAAACTACTTTGAATAAACGTTTTCAAAATTAGGGCACTGTGAATGAAAAAGAAGGTGAATTGAATCAACTTGAACAATTTCATGCTACAAGTTAACCAAATGATGATGGAAGAAATAAAATCCATCCCACATCTAAATGGGGACACCAATCTATATTACCTTTCAGGAAGGGTCATGTGAATGACTCATGTGGTTGGGGTATTTCATCTAATGGTGGAGATAGGAAAAACTCTATTGAAAGAAAACCAAAATGATATGGGAATGTAATATTTAAAAAAAATAAGTGAGGAATAATTTAATTGAAACTCACATATTGTAACACCCCAAGCTTCCACGGTACCCTTCTCTTTGAATGATATAGCAGCGTTTGTTGTACGCAACTTCGAGTTCTAACTCACACCACAAACAATCAAACTAGCCATTATGAATAATAACACCCACTTTTGGAAATTTTATACATTTTATCATTCAAAATGGACTTCATTTTTGGATTCAGAATATCGAAATTATCTCAAGGTTAAATTTTGGTACTTTTCTGATAACTTTCTTATTTCGATAAATAGTGAAAATTACTAAATTTTAATTATAAACAAATTTTTTAATAAAAATAATTAATAGTGATAAATTATGAATTTGAGTGGTTTTAAAGTATATTTATAATATATTATTTAAAAATTTAATACAATTTTTTTCATTGGACGTAATTTCACATTTAAACCAGACATAAACAAGTGTCAATATTTTGATAGTTATTATTTCTTAAAAACACGCCTTTTGTTTTTATAGCAGCAATTAATTTTAAATTAATTTATGCCACTTCTGTGTTTTGAATTTAGAAAAATGGATTAAATATTTATAATCAGGAGGTCTAAATTGTGTTAATAGGTAACTTTTAATTTTAGACATTTTGAATAATTACTTCGGTAAATATTTTATTTACCATGGTTATAAGGTAAATTCGATAAATAAGGGTAAAAAAATAATATTATAATAATACTAAATTCCCTTAAAACGTGTCCTAACCATATTGGATGAGTCATGGCTGACCATCGACATCTTTGGGTCGATTTTGGGACCTCATGTATCCACTTGTAAGTGATAATGACCCTATATATTAATTAAGTTAAAGTAAAAAAAATGACATAAGCATATATCTTTTAGAAAAACAATTTTTACATAAAGTTATATATGTTATATTTTCGACTATAAATATTCATTATAAAGATAAAAATGTTTACTACATAATGGTATTTTATTTATAATTTTTAGACATTGAAAAATTAAATGTATTTATGACACAATAATGATGCAGTATTTTCCTTATTAATGAAAGAATCAAATAATTGGTATTATAAATATTAAAATAAATATAATTTGAAAGTTTTGATACCATAAACGAATTTAATTGATTAAAATGACATGTTAGTATATCTTACATTAATTTGGTTAGAATTAGTAATGTTTTTAAGACTATAACAAAAATCAATTATTAAATAGTGTCAAAATTGACATAAAAGAGTTTTTAAAACAAATATTATATTATTAATTCATATTCTATTCCTAAAAATCTAAGGTTCGGCCGAAGGACTTATATAATGATAGGTGTATCATTAATGTACCACTTGGGGGTCTCTTGGAATTATATAGTAATTTTAATAACTAGATAATATAAAAATACAAAGAGACATGGTAAATGTCAAACTATTTAACTAAGAGTAAAATAAAAAAGATAAGGTTAATATAGTGACCCAAACCTATCTAAAATCTATTGGATTAAAGGATTTATACCCATACCCACCTTATACTTTGAATAATTTACCTTGGAGCCATTAGAAACCGAATATAAATTTATTATAAAGTAATACAATACGTTTTTCTTTAAGAGCCCCTCCTCCCCATAAAAAAGGACACCACTTCTAACCAATTATTCATACATTCAAAGCCCTTTGTTTCGGCCAAACCCTACCCAAATATCCTCTAAACATCCCTAAATTTATCCTAGAGGACCTCCATTGGTCATAAATCCAACATAAGGATCCCTTTCGATCGAATCAAAAGGAAGAACCCGAAGAAGAGGTAATGTTTTCACCACCCTCTATCCAGTTCCTTTCTTCTTCCACTTCTTCTTTCTTATTTATTTACATTATAAAATAATAACTCCAGTATATTCTATATGATTTGATATTATTATAAATATGGTACAACTATATTCAGTATTCTATCCATCCTTTGAATGACATGTCACCATACGTGCATACGTACAGATTACCGTCTCCACGTCGTGGTGTAATTGTTGTTCAATACTTTATTATTTGTATGGGTATAATAATGATGTGTAATTCATGTAAATAATAAATATAATGTGATAATGATTCTTTATATATGATATAACATCCCATTTTATATTATTTTAATTTCAAAATAGTGATATTGTCACTCGTGCGTATGTACGGCTTACCGTCTCCACGAACATGATGAGATTCATTCCCCATCATATCCATTCAAGACTAATTTTTATTTGATGATTAAATGTAATATTTAAAGACACAATATCATTCTGGATACGAATAATATACATCCCATACATAACAAATATGAGTCACAAAACAAATAATATAAAGAAAAATGAATTTGTTAACACCCGAAATGATGATAATACTAAGATATTATCAATGTCAAAAGATCATATATGATTTCATAATAATGTATATAATTATTTTATAATTCAATAACAATTATTTCACCACTATACAAGAGTTTAATCTACCCTCAACCAAGGAAAAAGTATAAAGTAAGGGGTTTCTTATCTCACCTTTAATTCCGTGAGATTTCCATTTTTCACTACTTATTTATTGCATGTGGTGTGTGTACTACCCATGATAGTATTAATTGTGTAATATAATTCAATTTATGGATATTTACATCATCATTGTATGATTCTTCTTTCATGGGTGTATGTTTTATAAGTTACCCGATCGATAAGGGAATTTTAAATTTCAATTTCCACTCATTCGGCTTTACGCTTACTTTATTGATTATTTTACTCCAAGATTATGTGTGGAATCACTATTCATTTGATTATGTCATAATTTCTACTCCCCTTTCTATGGATATACTTTTTATACACATAATCACTCCATTGATAATTTCTCAAGTCCTCGATATGAACTTGATAAGAGTAATTTTAACTCAATCTCTATTTGTTGAGTTAAATATCCAATTCATTGGTTTTGTCTTTACAAGAATATGTGTGAATGTCCTCCAATTGATATACACTAAATTTTCAATCATATTGTGTGTATTTATATTTTTCACAAATAATTATGTCGTTGATTTACTCTTAACCTAAGTATAAAGTCTTTATAAGAGATTTCATCTCAAATTACATTCCATTGAGACTTCCTTGTTGTTATACACCAAATCACTTTTTTATAGTGTATATAATGTAATTTTCCATAGTATATCATGAATACTTTTTTTCTAATGATATTACAAAGTTTTTATTACCTCAATTATTTGTATTTAAGTGTCTCTATTTTGGATAGGAACTCTAACTAAAATATCATTTAAATGTTTTAAATATTTATTCTTCTAAATCATTGTCATTAATGTCCATGTTTTTAAAAATGGTTTTAAGAATTTATTTATATATACATTAATGTTTTAAAATTAAAATTCATTTTCAAAGTTTCAAAGTGTTATGGGACACTTTGATTCAAAAATCTATTTTGAACATCTTTTTGATAAATAGTGATACTTTTGAATGTTTTCAAAAAAAGGGGGATACTTCTCTCTAATAGTTTTGAAGATTATTTTCTTCTATGTCAATATCCTTCATTATTCTCGATTCAGGTTAACCTATTACAATACAATCTTCTATATTGTATTGAATGAGTTATGTTTGACTGTGGATGTGCTATTTTTATACCATTCATGGTTTGTGGATAAAGTATTGACATTTCGTATGCTAGTTTTAATACGAATGTTTTTGTTATGTTTCAAACTTTTAATATGAGGAATGCATTGGACTTAGTAAGTGATATGTGGAGCCCGCTATAGCTCCTCAATGCATTGGTAGGTCTCATGAGACAAACTAGTGTCTTGGCACAAGGCCTTGACAAAATCCTATTTGTAGTCTTGGCACAATACCTTGACTATGTGGTTATTATAGTATGGAATTATGCATTTCATCATTATTAAAGTGGTTTTTGGTATTTCATATGATTATTCGATTAGTATAATATCCATGTGAATAAGTAAATTGAATTATTTCATTTTATTTCTACCATATTATGCCTAATTTCAAGTTTAAAAGGCTTTTGTTTTAGTGATACATTTCCGTAAATGTTTATGCTTATTTATGAAATTTTCTGCTATATTGTTATCCTTACCAAGCATCTAAGCTCACCCCTTTCTATGTTTTATTTTTTACAGGATGTGAATATATATTTTATGAATGACCCAGAGGGATAGTATGAGGGTATATAAGTGTGGAATATGAAGACAAAATGTTGTTGTAGTTTTTCATTTAATGATTTATTGTAAACTTTATGAATGTATCTAGTGATTTCAAGGATACTAAACTAATCGGTCTTTCAGGAAATGATATCCTTGTATCATGCCAATGTTATGTTATAATGCACCGACTCTGGATAACTAGGGTCGGGGTATTATAGTCGGTATCAGAGGAAGTTTAGTACAAATCATGGAAGCTAGATTTAGATAAACTCTGATTAGAGCACATAGACCTAATATGGACATTGAGTATTAGTATAGAAGAACTTCCTAGAATTTTGGTATTGTATAGATTTTGTGAGTTTTCCGAGAAATACATCCCTGTCTGGATTCGAGCAGGTAGAGGCGGCTCTGGCACAGATGTACCTAGAGGTAAAACCCAAAAAAACCATTTTGAGCTAGACTCGAATGGGAACTGATGCATGACAGTGGGCCTTGCTACACTCTTGGTTATGACACTCCCGGGGGATATGCTTAGGATAATTTTCATTTTATTTACAAACTGATTTGAAGGATTTTAATATAAGATGAGAATAAATGGACTTGGTTAATCCTAAGGTGTTTCAAAATTGAAAATATAGTGTCATGATATTCTCTAAATGATTTTATGACTACTGTTACTCACACAATGCTTTCTTGTTTTAGTCAATGGCTAGATTCCAAGGAAGTCATAGTAACTTTTACAATGATGTACAAGGTGGTAATGGTGGTAGAAATGAGCAACAAAATGGAATGTTGATAGGAGTAAAAGATATCGTGTTCATGCCAAATCAGTTTTCCAAAAATATGATCAACAACATATATATTAACCAACTCCCAGACTCAACAAAGAAGAGAAAGGTAGTGAATGATAAGAGATCCAGCTATGGAGGCCATAGAGAGAAGAAAGATAAATTTCCATCATGCCGGAAATGTGGAAGGAGACACCCCGGAAATTATCTCAATGGAACAAAGAAATGCATTACGTGTTGGAAATAAGGACATAAAGTGAAGAATTGATGTGAAAAAATGAAGAGTACTACTGAAGAAAATAAAAATGGACCCAAGAATCGATTTATAGTCATTTTCCATAAATGTAGAGGACTTGTCCATTACCCGAGTGAGTGCCCTATTCTATAAGATATTTTCTTGGTCAAAGACGAAGCTATGTGGAAATGAATGGTTGGAGAAAATTTTAAATGTACTAGTGCTCCTTGTTGATAGCATTACTTTGGAATAATTTTCTCTTGTATTTGTAACCCTGCATTTTTTCATGTGAAAATGATATTTGAGAAAGGCTTATCTTTTCTCTTGTGGATATAGTTATAAATAACCATTTGGTTTAAGATGATAATTGGGTTTGAGTCAATTACAAGTTATTATATTTTGGGATGAAAATGCAAGGTATGAGATAACATTTATGGTTAAATTATGTTGTGGTTATTTTGAGGAATTTATCTCATTTTGGAAATTTTATAAAATATAGTTTTTTAAAAAGGACAACATGCAGACCGTGTGACAACCCGTCGCATCGGACAAAGCTGTGGGAATCGAACCCACAACCAAAGTGCGATTGGGATTTATCGCCTACCATTGGACTACGTGAAGTCCCTGGTTAGTGGGACTAATTATTTCTAGATAAATGATTTTATTGATCAATAATAAGTTTATTTGGGATCTTATGTCTTATCAAATGAATACCTTTAGTATTGGAAAATGATTTGGTGATTAAGTGATAAATGTTATTTTGGGAGATGTTCACTTTTTTAGGAACACTATATTCCCAAGGTAAATAGAATACTATGGGATTTCATTTGAGGAGTAATGGTGGATTTTTATCAATGTTTTTATTGTGGATTTTTAGTGATTTGGGTTATTTATGGAAATTATTAACCTATAATAGAGAATATGTTATTAGGTTAATTACTTTTAAGTATGTGACTTTAAAAGTAGTTAATGTCATTTAGAGATACAATTTAACATGGGAGACTACATAACCAAATTCTTCAATGTTTTGGGTTTCAATATTAGTTTGGATTATATTGAAGGACTTTAAGGACAATTTTTTATTGAATGGCATTTAATTAAATTTGGGGTATGGTTTTTTTAATTTTAGAAATTAAGATTAGTGCTTCTTTATCTAAAGGAATATCCTTTTGGGGGACCATTAGAGCATGTACAAACAATTTTGGTTATGATTAATCTCTAAAGACAAGGTAAATATATAGTTTATCCTCTGTGGATCATTTTATTCTCTAGAAGTTTATTCAAGCACTTCTAGTGTGACCATACTTCTTGAATACTCATCGTTTAAAAAAATGAGTTAGTTGTTGAAATTTATTAAATAATGAAAATCTACATAAAATTTATGTATATCTCTTTATTTTTTAGTCATTTTCATAAATTAATTCCTCGTCTTTATGTAATGTAACTTAAAACAAAAAAAATTTGTCTGTTTACTTTTCCTACCGGGAGACTAATGATCGTTTGTCCCATCCCATGTTTTTTCTCTTCTTGTTGTTAAATTTCTCCTGATCATGTTTTATATCCCTCTCCATCAGAACTTTACACTTAGTTTATCATTCATATCCATGTTTTCCTACATGGAATTCTAGTATAGGTTATCTCGGGTGACCTTTGTACTTCTCTTTCTTTTTTTTAAAGTGATAGTTTTATTGACTCTATTTCTGATGTGGGACTTTCCATTATATTCCCAAGCCCAATTTTATAAATTTTGAGTACCCAATTTATTGAAGGAGGGGATAATGTAACACCCCAAGCTCTCACAGTACCCTTCTCTTTGAATAATACATTAGCGTGTCACTACGGGAAAAATGGGTATTTGCGACGGGTTATTTGCGACGGGAATAAATCCCGTCGCAAATAGTCCCGTTAAAAACTTATTTGCGACGGGGGTCTTTACCCGTCGCAAATAACTAGTCTTTTGCGACGGGATAGGCTTCCCCGTCGCAAATAACCGGCGGCGGTAAAAGGTATTTGCGACGGGAAAGTATTCCCGTCGCAAATAGTATGTTATTTGCGACGGGTCCCGTCGCAAATAACTATTTACCGGTTGACCGTAATAAATGCGGGCGAAGGTATTTGCGACGGTGCCCGTCGCAAATAATACTATTTGCGACGGGATTCCCGTCGCAAATGGACCCGTCGCTAAAAATCTAACCTATAAATACCCCCATCCGTTTTTCTCAAATCATTCTCATTCTCCACCTTCTTCTGCTCTAAAATTTCTATTTCTAAATTTGAGTTTTTGTTCAGTTTAATTTTTTTCTTCGGAGCTGTTATTAAAGTTTTGAAGAACGATCAGAGCTCATCAATTTTCAAGGTATTTATGTTCATTTTAATTTAATATTTATTTTTAATTTTGTATTAATTTCAATTATTTTTGATTAGTTGTAATTTAATTATGTTTATATTGTTTTCTTACTTAATAAATTTAAATTACTAGTATTGTTCATAGTTAATGGTAATTAGGAATAATTTGTAATAATTTTTAATAATTAAGAATAAATATTAATAATTAGTAATAATTACCAATAATTAGTAATAATTAGTAATAATTAGTAATAATTAGTAATAATTACCAATAATTAGTAATAATTAGGAATAATTAGTAATAATTAGTAATAATTAACAATAAATAGTAATAATTAGTAATAATTAACAATAAATAGTAATAATTACCTATAATTTGGAATAATTACCAATAATTAACAATAATTAGTAATAATTAGTAATAATTGCCAATAATTGCCAATAATTACCAATAATTGCAAATAGTTAGGAATAATTAGTAATAATTAGTAATAATTAGGAATAATTAGTAATAATTAGGAATAATTAGTAATAATTAGGAATAATTAGTAATAATTAGGAATAATTAGTAATAATTAGGAATAATTAGTAATAATTAGGAATAATTAGTAATAATTATCAATAATTAGTAATAATTACCAATAATTAGTAATAATTACCAATAATTAGCAATAATTAGCAATAATTACCAATAATTAGCAATAATTAGCAATAATTAGTAATAATTAGCAATAATTAGGAATAATTAGCAATAATTAGGAATAATTACCAATAATTAGGAATAATTACCTATAATTTGGAATAATTACCAATAATTTGGAATAATTACCAATAATTTGGAATAATTACCAATAATTTGGAATAATTACCAATAATTAACAATAATTAGTAATAATTTGTAATAATTACCAATAATTTGTAATAATTAGGAATAATTAGTAATAATTAGTAATAATTAGTAATAATTAGGAATAATTACCAATAATTACCAATAATTAGTAATAATTAGTAATAATTACCAATAATTACCAATAATTGCCAATAATTAGTAATAATTATCAATAATTGCAAATAATTAGGAATAATTGCAAATAATTAGGAATAATTAGGAATAATTATGAATAATTAGGAATAATTAGTAATAATTAGGAATAATTAGGAATAATTACCAATAATTACCAATAATTACCAATAATTGGTAATAATTACCAATAATTGAAAATAATTGCAAATAATTAGGAATAATTAGTAATAATTAGTAATAATTAGGAATAATTAGTAATAATTAGGAATAATTAGTAATAATTAGGAATAATTAGTAATAATTAGGAATAATTAGTAATAATTAGGAATAATTAGTAATAATTAGGAATAATTAGGAATAATTAGGAATAATTAGCAATAATTATCAATAATTAGTAATAATTATCAATAATTAGCAATAATTACCAATAATTAGTAATAATTACCAATAATTAGCAATAATTAGCAATAATTAGTAATAATTAGCAATAATTAGGAATAATTAGCAATAATTAGGAATAATTACCAATAATTAGGAATAATTACTTATAATTAGGAATAATTACCTATAATTTGGAATAATTACCAATAATTTGGAATAATTACCAATAATTAGCAATAATTAGTAATAATTTGTAATAATTACCAATAATTTGTAATATTTAGGAATAATTAGTAATAATTAGTAATAATTAGTAATAATTAGGAATAATTAGTAATAATTAGGAATAATTAGTAATAATTAGGAATAATTAGTAATAATTACCAATAATTTGTAATAATTAGTAATAATGACCAATAATTGCCAATAATTACCAATAATTGCAAATAATTAGGAATAATTAGGAATAATTAGGAATAATTAGTAATAATTAGGAATACTCACGAATACTCACGAATACTCACGAATACTCATGAATACTCACGAATACTCACGAATAATCACGAATACTCAGGAATACTCAGGAATACTCAAGAATACTTAGCAAAAAAATTATATTATCAATATTTATGAAAAAAATATTAATATTATTAAAATAATAAAAATTTATAAAATATTAAAATTATCAATATTCACAATAGATTTTTCTCTATTCTTAACATGTTCAAATCTTAAAGGGTCGCTAATTGTCAGGTCATGCGCAATAAAAAGTTTGTGTCAGCCATGTCCAATGTAAACTCTATAATTGTCCTTGCATGGTCGATCACCTCAAAAGTAATGTTGCAATCAGACAAACCAAGTCATTCCCTTCTTATCTATAAGAATCATCTCACATGAACCTTTACATAGACCATTCTTCCTTAAAAATTTAAGGGAAAAATAATGATATCCCCTCAAATTTTTAAGGAAGAATGATCTATGTAAAGGTTCATGTGAGATAATTCTTATAGATAAGAAGGGAATGACTTGGTTTGTCTGATTGCAACATTACTTGCGAAGTGATCAACCATGCAAGGACAATTATAGAGTTTACATTAGACATGGCTGACACAAACTTTTTATTGCGCATGACCTGACAATTGGCGACCCTTTAAGATTTGAACATGTTAATAATAGAACAAAGTCTGTTATGAATATTGATAATTTTAATATTTTTTATTTTTTGTTATTATTTTAATAATATTAATATTGTTTTTTCGTAAATATTGATAATATTTTTTTTATTACTAATAATTAGTAAACGAAATCTGCTTGGATAATGAAGGGAAAATTTATAATCATCTCCACAATGATGATTACCAAATTTCCTTTCATTATTCAAGCAGTTTTCCTTTTGCTAAGTATTGCTAAGTATTGCTAAATTAGTAATAAATAGTAATAATTAGCAATAAATTGTAATAATTAGTAATAAATTGTAATAATTAGTAATAATTAGTAATAAATTGTAATAGATTGTAATAATTAGGAATAATTAGGAATAATTAGGAATAATTACCTTATTACATGTGGAGACAGAATGTGAAACACACAGATGAAAGGAGAATTGTATATAATATAAAAAATTATATTATTTTAATATTAATAATAAAATATACTAATAATGTAATGATGTTATTATTATATAAATAATATTTATAAAAAAAATTATATTAGTATTATTAAAAAAAATAGAAAATCAATATAATATTAAAATTATCAATATTTGTAACAGGTTTTGCTTTATTCTCAATATATTCAATCCTTGCTTGAGTGTTTTTTCTAACAAATTATTCAAAACCAGTAATGCTTTTATATTTTATAGAAAAATATGGAACAACGAGGTCGTCAACAGTCATTATTAGATGACCGCATATGGATAAATCAACGTAGAAATCCAAATGGTTCTGGTTTAAATCCAGTATATATAGAGGGTGTGGAGATTTTTTTATCATTTGCGGCATCAAATTCAGAATTTGTTTCAGAAGGAAAGATAAAATGCCCTTGTAGAAAATGTGCATTGAGAACGTTTGACACGTTTGACAAAGTGGGGGAACATCTCTTGCGTTTTGGTTTTCAAGCAGATTATGTTTTTTGGTATCAACATGGTTAACGCAGTTCCAGAGCAGGTGATACCAACTTGATTCCAGATCCATCCCGGTTTCAAGATTTAGTACATGATGTTGCAGGTTCATCTGTTCAACATACAGAAACTCCGGCTGATATAGCTTCAAATCCTGAGTTGGGACCGTCTGAATTTTATGAGTTGTTGAAGTCTGCTGAGGATGCATTATATCCTGGCTGCAAGATGAGAAAATTAGAAGCAGTTGCAAAATTTATGGCTATCAAATCAGATAACGGAATGTCAAACACATGTTTTGACCAGATATTTTCATTGCTGAAAACACTATTACCCGAAGGAAATGTTTTACCTGCAAATTACTATGAAAGTAAGAGGTTGGTTCCAAATTTGGGACTTACTTGTCAGAAGATTCATGGATGTTCAAATGACTGCATTTTATATTCAGGGAAAAATGAGTCGTTGGATAGTTGTCCCACATGTGGGAAACTGAGATATAAAGAAGGACAACACGGGAAGTCTGGTTTGATTCCTGTAAAACAGTTGAGATATTTTCCGCTTACATCCAGACTTCAGCGTTTATTCATGTCTAAGAATACAGCGACAATGATTTCATGGCATAAAGAGAATATTTCAACCGATAAAAGCTTGAATCATCCAGCCGATGGTGATTCATGGAAACATTTTGATAGAGTGCATCCATCATTTGATTTAGAAGCTAGAAATGTTCGACTGGGCCTTTCCACTGATGGTTTCTGTCCGTTTGGATCTTATGGTAGTCAATATTCATGTTGGCCTGTTTTTTTAACTCCGTATAATTTACCTCCATGGATGTTGATGAAGGAGCCATATATCTTTTTGACTTTACTAATTCCAGGACATCCGAAGAAAAATATTGATGTTTATTTGAAGCCATTGATTGATGAATTAAATTTATTGTGGAGTACTGGTGTCAGTACATATGATTTTGCAACGAAACAGAATTTCATACTGAGAGCAGCATTGATGTGGACAATAAGTGACTTCCCGGCTTATGGGATGTTATCTGGCTGGAGTACACATGGTCAGAAATCATGTCCTTACTGTATGGGAGAGAACAAAGCATTTATGCTCATTCATGGAAAGAAACCTTGTTATTTTGACTGTCATCGCAGATTTCTTCCAGCTGATCATCCTTTTCGTAGAAACAGATCTCATTTCAGAAAAAGAACAGCTGAAAGGGATGGACCTCCAAAAATGCTATCAGGTTCGGAGTTAAAATCGGTTGTATTTTCATTACCTCCCATCACTTTTGGTCCCACAATAAACCAACAGAAAATTTCTGGTTTTGGGAAAGAACACAATTGGATTAAATGTAGCATATTTTGGGATTTTCTATATTGGTCTGATTTGTTGGTCCGACACATGTTAGATGTCATGCATATTGAGAAGAACTATTTTGATAATTTGTTTCATACAGTTTTGGATACGCCAGGAAAGAGCAAAGACAATGTAAATGCACGTTTAGATCTTGCCCAAATTTGCAGGCGTCCAGAATTGGAACTATTTGAGAATGTCAGAACAGAAAGGTTACTGAAACCAAAAGCAGCTTATACACTGTCTAAAGAAAACCGTTTATTATTTTGTCAGTGGATAGCAGATTTGAGACTTCCAGATGGCTGTGCTTCCAATTTGGGTAGATGTGTAAAGAATGGTCATATTACTGGATTGAAAAGTCATGATTGTCATGTTATAATGGAGAGACTTCTACCCATTGGATTAAGAGGTCTGTTGAATTCTGTGATTTGAGATTCCATAACAGACATGTCTCATTTTTTTCGGGAAATTTGTGCGGCTACGGCAGATTATGATGCTCTAGGCAAACTTGAAAAAGATGTTGTTGTAATTATATGTAAACTGGAAAAAATATTTCCGCCGTCTTTCTTCGACTCAATGGAACATTTGATGTTACATTTTCCATATGAAGCCAAATGTGGAGGTCCGGTACAGTTTCGATGGATGTACCCATTTGAAAGATGCATGCAAAAATTGAAAAGAAGAGTACGCAACAAAGCATCTGTTGAAGGATCTATTGCAGAAGCTTATTTGCAAGAGGAAATATCTTTTTTCTGCTCCCATTATTTTGAATCTGAGTATCCTTCAAAACACAACCGAATGGGACGGAATGAGAGGAATATTGATGAAATCGACAATCAATTATCTGTTTTCAACCAGTCAGAGCTTGGTTTTGGTGGAGTTTCTGAACGCTGGCTTTCAGATGATGAACATCATAGAGCTCATACGTATGTTCTGCTCAACTGTGAAGAGATGACATCAGTTGTACTGTAAGTGTTTATATCACTTATTCTATCATTTATGTTACAGTAAATAACTTTGGTTTTTATAGGTTGTATGATAATCATATCAAGAAACAAATTCCACAAATTACAGCAGCTGCTCTCGAAGAACGTCGACTGAAAAATTTCTCTCAGTGGTTTCAAAAACTGGTAACATAAATTCTTTATCATTTAGTAACTCATTCAATGTATAGTTTACTATATTGATAATTATTTCACAAATCTTCAGGTGTCTCGACATGCTGATAAAATTGAAAAACGGCTGTGTGTATTGAGTAACCCACCTTCCAAACTTGTTAAAACTTATAATGCATATGTGGTGAATGGATTTCGATTCCACACACATGCATATGGGGAATAAAAAAAACAATGAACAGTGGAGTTAGCTTGAGAGGATCTCATCATCGAGAAAATGAAGTTGACTTTTATGGCATACTTGATGAAATCATTGAACTCTGTTATCTTGGACAACATTACATAACCATGTTCAAATGTCGGTGGTTGGATACAGAGAGAGGCGTGCGTGTTCATCCGACTCATGGAATCATCGATATTAAATGTAAAAGTGTTCTCGCAGTAAATGAACCATTCTTATTGGCTCAACAGGCATATCAAGTTTATTATGCAAAGTACTGTGCAACATCAAGAGACTTGACTGATTGGTGGAGTGTAATAAAAATCAAAATTCGAGACAATCAGTTTAGTCAAAGTGAATGTGCTTTCACTGATGTGCAAAGAATTGAAGTTTTTCAAGAGAGTACTCAAAATCAATCTTTTTTACAAAGAGATATGAGTATCGATGACGACACCCCACATTTAAGAGTCGGTGATGACGATGATGTTAATGATGTCACACATGAATTTGAAATGGTAAGAGATGAAGCAACTGCAAATCGAATGGATATCGATGATGTTGAGGAGGAATATGAAGATGACATTGACATATATGAAGATGATGATGAAGATGAACACTTATAGAATTCCATGGTATTTATATACAATCATAATATGTATATATGTATATATAATAGTAATTATCAATTATTTGCTAATATTAACATTTTCTGTTTCAGATGGACGAGGCCACATTTCGTGAGTTGGCGGAGGCTGACCTGCCTTTCGATGCGGATGAGTTGCTGGCAGATGACCCTCAGCCTGCAGGCGCTCCAGGGAGTACGCGGAGGGGGCGCGGTCTTGCACGATTGATGATTCCTGACCCCGTCCCCGAGCGACGTCCACGTCTTGGGTTTGATCCGCGCACCCGGAGGTGTGATAACCTGTGTAATAACCTGTGAATTTGACTAAGATTTCATTAATCTATTAACATAATAAATGTTTATTATTTTTTCAGTTTTTCGCATATAGCAGTCGGACAGGGCAGCGCTATTTTGCGCAACTATTTCTCTCAGACGTGGACCACATGGGAGCAGATTCCCATTGATGTGCAGCAGGCCATGTTCGGCCATTGGTTGGTACGTACGTAAATAAATAATTTTTATTTTGAAAATTATTTCATTTCTAACTTGATATTTTGATTTATTTGTAGGGTTTATGGTATCCGATCTAGGATACCATGCGTGACGCCATCCACGAGGCATGGGAGGTGGCCATGCGTGATCGCCTTCGTCAGTTTTTTCACAATTTAAGAAAAGCTGCGATGAAGAAAGCAGGATTGTCAGATTTTGATGAGTCATGTAGAGCACACCGACCAGAGTACATTTCATCCCATGTATGGGATGGATTATGTGCGCACTGGTTGAGTGGTGCCTTTAAGAGGAGATCATCGGTGGGGAGGCAGAATCGGGGGAGGCAGGAGGTGACTCATCGATCTGGGAGTCGTTCTTTCAGTACTCATAGACAGCATCTGGTACGTACATTATTTATAAATATTTTATATAACTATAAATATTAACAATTTATTTTTTATTCTTATAGGCTGTCGAGCACCCCGATATTACAGAGTACGACGTATATCGGAGGATGTATAGTGATCCTGCTACTAGGGAGCTCAGAGGTGATCGTCAGCATCACATCGTGGTCATTATTATTTGTTTTCAAGTTTAAAAATTAACTGCATATAATATATTCACAATTTTAATTTTAAATTGCATCTATAGGAGTCATATGAGGCTGCAGCGGCACAGGCCCGGCCTGAGAGTCAGGCCGAGGCATCAGATCAGACCACTGCCCGTCAGTTTGATGAGGCGGCATGGATGCAGGCCACCCAGTATACCTTCGAGAAGGGCCGGGTAGTTGGTATCGGCTCTCGACTGACTCCCGGAGATTATTATGGCAGTGCTGCGATGTCGGCGTCCAGCTCGAGAGGAGCTCGTGCATCTTCTTCTACACAGTATGAGGAGCAGTTGCGATCTCAGACTGCACAGATAGAGAGTCTCCGACAGGAGCATGAGCAGATGCGTCAGCAGCATGAGGAGGAGCGTCGACGCCAGCAGCAGCTGTACGAGGAGCAGACGAGTCGGTGGCAGCAGCAGCATCAGGAGCAGATGGAGTACATGCACCGACTCACTCATGCTTTAGGGATGGAGTTTCCTCCACCACCATCTGCAGATCCCCCACCTCCCCCCCTCCCCCCCCCCTCCTACAGATTAGAGTTTGTATTTCTGTTATAAAATTTGTGAAATCAAAATATTTTTTTTTCTATTCGTAGTTTCTGTCTCATTATAAAATATTAATAATATTATATTTTTAAATAACAATATTAATATGAATAATAATAATATTTATATTTTATAATATTAAATTTTATATATATATTAAAATTTTATTTATATAATAAAATTTTATATATATATTAAAATTTTATAATATTATAATTTAATTATTTTTTTGTAATACTTGAATTATTTTAATATTTGAATGTAAAATAATTCTATTATTTTTATATTAATTAAAATAACTTATTAATATTTTTTTTATTTATGAATTATAATTATAATATTATTATATTAATTAAATTATTTATTAATATTCTATTATTTTTATTTTTGAATTATAATTCTACTATTATTATAGTAATTAAAATAATTTATTATTTTCATTTGTAAATTATAATTCTATTATTATATTAATTAAAATAATTTATTTATAATTTATTTTTTTTATTTTTTTTATAGTATTTGCGACGGGATACTATGCCCATCGCAAATACTAGTATTATTAATAGTTTTTTATTTTTTTTAAAAGAGTATTTGCGACGGGTCCCGGTTCCCGTCGCAAATACTAGTATTATTAATTTTTTTTATTTTTTTAAAAAAGAGTTTTTGCGACGGAACCGTCGCAAAAGGTATTTGCGACGGGCCCGTCGCAATAACTGTTTAAAAAGTTTTTTACAAAAATACGGAAGACTATTTGCGACGGGGAGAATGCCCGTCGCAAAAAAAGGCTTTAGCGACGGTCACGTCGCAAATAAGTTTAGTTGCGACGGCGTTTTCAGCAACGGGCTATTTGCGACGGGACCCCGTCGCAAATGGCTATTTGCGACGAGATCCCGTCGCAAATAGCCCGTCGCAAATACTTGCTTTTCTAGTAGTGTGTGTTGTACGCAACTTCGAGTTCTAACACAAACCACAACCAATCAAACTAGCCATTATGAATAATAATACCAACTTATTGATTTTATACATTTTATCATTCAAAATGGAAATTCATCTTTGGATTCGGAATATCAAAATTAGCTCAGGGTGAAATTTTGGTACTTTTCTGATAACTTTCATATTTTTATTAATATTGAAATTTACTAAATTTTAATTAAAAACAACTTTTTTAATCGAAATAATTAATAGTGATAAATTATGAATTTGAGTGGTTTTAAAGTATATTTAGAATATATTTTTTCCATTTAATACAATTTATATCATTGTATGTAATTTCACATTTAAACCGGACATAAACAAGTGTTAATCTTTTGATAGTTATTATTTCTTAAAAACACGCTTTATGTTTTGACAACAGGAATTAATTTTAAATTAATTTTTTCCACTTCTGTGTTTTGAATTTAGAAAAATGGATTCCATATTTATAATCATGAGGTCTAAATTTTTTAAATAGGTTACATTTATTTTTAGACATTTTGAATAATTATTTCGGAAAATATTTTATTTACCATGGTTAATAGGTAAATCTGGTAAATAAGGGTAAAAAAAATAATATTATAATAATACTAAATTAACCTAAAACGTGTTCTAACCCTATTTTATGAGTCATGGCATACCATGGTCATCTTTGGGTAGATTTTGGAACCCCATGGATCCACTTGTAAGTGATAATGACACTTTATATTAATTAAGTTAAAGTAAACACAAAAATGACATAAGCATATATCTTTTAGAAAATCAATTTTTACATAGGGTTATATATATTATATTTTTTAATATAAATATTCATTATAAAGAAAAAAAGATTTCATACAAAAAGGTATTTTATTTATAATTTTTATAAATTGAATAATTAAATTTATTTATAACACAATAATGATGCAGTATTTTCCTTATTAATGAAAGAATAAAATAATTGGTATTATAAATATTAAAATAAATATAATTTGAAAGTTTTGATGCCATCAACGAATTTTATTTATTAATATGACATGTTAGTATTTCTTAAATGAATTTTCTTAGAATTAATAAAGTTTTTAAGACTTAAAAATCAATTATTAAATATTGTCAAAATTGACAAAAAAGAGTTTTTAAAACAAATATTATATTATTAATTAATATTTTATTCTTAAAACTCTATGGTTCACCAAAGGACTTATATAATGATATTTTAATCATTAATTGACCACTTGGGGGTATCTTGGAAGAATATAGTAAGTTTAATAAGTATATAATATAAAAATAGAAAGAGACATGGTAAATGTCAAACTATTTAACTAAGAGTTAAATAAAAAAGATAAGGTTAATATAGTGGCCCAAACCTTTCTGAAAAGACTTTGTCATATTAGGCTGAAGTTCAAGTTTAAAATGATTTTGTTTTAGTTATACATTGCCTTAAATGTTTATGCTTATTTATGAAAGTTTCCACTATATTGTTATCCTTACTGAGCATATGAGCTCACCCCTTTCTATGTTTTATTTTTCCTAGGATGTGAAGAAGTATTTGATGAATGACCTGGAGGATAGTATGAGGGGATATGAGTGTGGTATATGGATTCAAGATGTTATTTTAGTTTTTAATTTAATGTTGTATTTTAAACTTTATAAATGTATCTAGTGATTCCAAGGCTACTAAACTAATTGGTCTTTCGGGACATGATCTCCTTATATCATGCCAATGTTATGTAATAATGCACCAACTATGGGTAACTGGGGTCGGGGTGTTACCCCTATTGGATAGTATAGATTGAATTGACACTCTATAATCACATATATCTAAAGAAACCCAACCCATTAAATTAAAAAAACATTATATTTAATTTTTCCTCAATATTTAGTGATGTTGATTCATCAGTAATATACTGACTCTTCTAGTTATGGATTAATGTTATCCAATGAGGTTGAATGGTTAGTTTAGCTGCATTATCCTTGAGTGCTAGTGAAGGAAGAGATGGATAGGTGTTTCAATGGTGGTGACAACATTGCATATGAAAGATGGAAGTGGTGCTAGTTAGGATAGGCTAGTACTATGGGGCCGCACAACTATAAAAGAATTGGGGTAGTATAACCAATGATGAATGAACTAAAAATGATGAAACAATGCATGATCGATTAAATAGAAGTAAGAATAATTACATGTTATAGTTTTTGAGATAGTCGATTCATTTTAGAAGTATGAGGCGGAGCAGAGGTAGAGATCACCTTCCATGAAAGCTTGAATGACGTGGAGAAATGGGTTTTTTGGGGTTGAATTTATAAGACTAGTAAGGGTTTTAACACTTATTTTTAGAAATCACCGATAAAAACTATTTAAAAAAAATATAGAAATATTAATAGAATATATATTAAAAATGTATATATTTTTAAAAAAAGTAAAAAATATTTAACATTATTAATGAAAACAAAATATTAAATGCATGAATATTAAAAATGAGTGAAATTGAATAATTAAAAATTAATAGAATTCAGAAATATAAAAACATGGATTTTTATTATTAATTATATAAATTATTAAAAAATAATATATATATATATATATTAAAATAAAAACAAAAACATATTAAAAAAATTAAATTTTATTGAATTAATAAGTACAATTAAATATTTAAAATGAATAAATTACAAAAAAGTAAAAATGAATTAACATTATAAGAGAATATATAATATTAAAAACATTAATTTGAAATGATTAAAAATATATAAATAAGAAAATGAATAATTAGAATGAATATTTAATAAAATATTATTAATGAAAATATTATCCTAGAAATCAATAAATTATCAAAAAAATATATAGTAATAAATTTTATATATTAAATTAAAAAATAAAAGATGAATAAAAAACATAATTTATAAAATATAATTTATTACTAAAAGAAATTATAAAATGAATATTAAAAATTACATAAATTACATAACTATTATGTGTATGTCTGTGTGTTTCTATAAAAAATTACATTAATTACGTAAATGTGTGTGTGAAACTAATATATATATATATATATAACATAGTTTTAATATATGTTAAATTGAAAAAACAAATAATATAAATAATATAAATGTCAATGTAAAGGAAAAACAATAGAATCAATATATTATAAAACTCGAATGATAAATAGAAGAAAAAATATACCAATAAAACAGAATCATTTAATGAAATACTTATATGTATCTAAATGTCAACTATAAAAAAAGACAAATAAAGAATCAGTTGACACCATATAAACTCAAAAGACCCTATTCCCAAACCCAATGTCAATCCTATCTATAAACTCCATTCCATACAATAAGAAATAAATCATCAGTACAGAACCTTTACCTATTCCAAACTTGTATCCATGTTATCTAATCAAGTACTAAATGGTGTCCCATAGGGTTTGAGTAAAACTCAGTCGGTCGACCCCACCATGTCTAAACAAAACTAGTCTAAAAATAAGTGTGTGCAATAAAGAAATAAAAAGGTTTATTAATTAATCTTCTAATATAATATATTAATAAACCAGCTTCAAAACCTTGTCAGAATGTCTCTAAGCATATAGCACAAACATTCCCACCATAACCATAAATCCATGGAAACCTCACACAAATCTAGGTTGATCCTGCCATATAAGCCTTTGAGCATGTCCCTAGATCGAGCTCACTCAATATAAGAGTTGAAATATGGGATTGGGAAGATCCTGCTCAATATAATCATTATAGCTTGGGATCAAAAATGTCTCATTAAATATAATAATTACAATAAGGCAATAGAAAGAGTATGCTAAATATAAGCATTGGAAAATGGCATTGGGTAGAGATCACACAATATAAGAATCAAAAAATGGGACTGGTGATTAACTCATTTTTGGTGAATATTTTTAACAATATTCAGGTATTTTTAATGGATTCATGATCTTAATACCCTTGTATCACATTTTTTTATTAAATAAATAAGGAATAATGAAAATATAATTTAAATGGTTCAAATTTATTGAAATGTTTTAGTAACTTGAAATTAGATTTCAATTGATTATTTTGATTCATAGTTTTAGTATTTTTAATTACTTATAGATAGAATCTTGTAGGTATATACCAAAAAAATTACCCATGATGTTGGATAGACATCAAACACCAATACCAAGTCACATAGCTAGGCCCTCATAGGGCCAGCTGACCAAGGGCATAGTGGGGAGGCCAAATCAAACTGCATGGGTACACGAGGTCATCAGGCCTGTGTATAGGGGCTCACATGGATCAACCTTTTGGGGTCCATAGGTGGTTTGAAGCCTGAATCCATGGGAGTGTGGTGGTCAAACCCTTACGACTGTTGGATAATAGCCTTGCAGGGATGGGGTGGTCCATTGTGGTGAACAGCATCCTTCGACACCCAGTTGATGTAATTGTGTCGAGACAGCTACGACTTCTATTTTATGTTCCTACCTCCAACCTTCCCATTTCTATGTGGGGTAGTGATATATGGGTTACTAATCACCCTCACTTAAATCATCCATTCTCTATCGTGGCTCAACTTGTATCCTCACCTTCCACCTCTACACCCACTGGAATATTCCATTATTACACCTCCCAAAGCTCGGAATCAGGAATAACTTCCACCACCAAGGCCTATAATCAAATGGGATCATTGTTGAATACATGAAAAACCACCATAGAGTATATTAGAGTTACCTCTAGCCATTATGAAGGTCTTATTATTGGAGGACCTGATGTCATCTCTAACCACTGCTACATGCCACCCATGTTTTTGATGCATTTCTCTGTCATCAGGTGCACCATGAATGCCATTAATAGAAGTGGTTTCCCAATCTTCCATAATTTTTTCACTTATTTTGGTCACCTAACATCTTTAGGTGTTAAAATTTTGACACCCACAGCTCTTAGGGGAATTATTATCCCCATGAATTTTATTCACTAATTCGTCAAGGAGAAGACCCCCTCTCACTAGCTATAAAAAGAGGTAGCCATTTCCTCTTGAAAGGGATCCATGTAATAAGGGTGAGATTCCCACAAAAATTTTTGTTTTCTCCCCCTTCTTCTACTTCATTTTTATTTTATTTATTTTGTTTTAGTTTTATTTTAATTTCAATTTTATTGTATTAAATAAAATTCAGGTGTTTTTCTTTTCATAAAGTGTTATTCCCCCTATCTTCTTGTTCTTCTTATTCTTTTAATTGTTATTTTTTTAATGAATATTAATATTATAATTGTTGTTGTTGTTATTGTTATTATCATTTTAACATTATTAATTTTATTTTATTTACTATATTTTTTTCTTATTTTATTTTATTCTTCCCAATCCTTCTTCTTCATCTATTTTATTTAAAAAAAATCTTCTTCTCTTCTTTCTATCAGCCACCATTATTCTTTTAATTTTTTTTATCCTTTTTTTTATTTTATTTTATTCTTTTTATTTTATTTTAGACTTTTTCTTTCTTCTCTTCTCTTCCCTATTTCAACCGAAGTGATATATTACTCTTGATAATGGGAGGCTGACCCAAGTCTTGTATCGAGGCAGGTCAAGGTGTTTGTGAATTTTTCTTAATGTTTATTTTATTTTCTGGAATATATGAGTAGCACCCATTGGTGAGCCAAATTTATTTGGTATGTTGAATTTACCCCATGACATGCAATTCAATCTATTTTTATTCTTTTGTTTATAATATTTTTCCTATCTAAATTGTATAACTCTTTACACTATAGAGTCGAGCACGTCAATAGGTGAAACAAAACCAATAGAGTTGGGTCTTGGAAGATGGAACACCCTCGACCAAAGTTTTTCATCAACAATGATTATGGGAGGATGTGGAATTGATATTCCATAAAAATTCAAATATTCCACATTTTCTAAGTAAAAATAATATTAATTCATCATGATATTTCAAGTTTGTATTATAAAACTAAAATCAAAAAAATAGTGAATAATGATTGAACACAAAACTGAACCAAAATCCAAGTTCATTATTCCTTAACTCAATCTGTTTAGTATTGCATACTATTTTTAGTTTATAATTCCCATATATCTTTTCATTTTAATATCTTATAAAATAAGTAATAAAAACCCAAAAATATTATCATTTTTTTCATAAAATAATCAATAAAACAAAAATAAAATTATTTTAGGTGATTTTTATTAAGTGGGTGAACAAAACTGAGAATCTCATAAAGTGAGATGACCCAGGTCATCCACTGGACTGCACTCAAAAAATAATTTTTGTCTTCCATGAACCACAAAAAGTTTCTATCAAAACTGGCTCAATTGTTGGGGATCCAGTATTTTCTTTATTACTTTTTATATTTTAATATTGTATATAAAATTTATATTTGTTTAAAAACACATAAAAATATTTTTTCCATGATGTTTTCAAAATATTATTATCGTGTATGTACTGAATACTCATAGAGGCAAGAACAAGTAGTTGAATAACCCTAGTCTACATAAGAAAGTGTTTCCATGTGGGCTAGACATATCAGGGGATCCTATAGCTAAATTAGTAGAGGAGGAATTCAAGGATATCATCTAGAATCTCTAAGAGACCCTTGAACAACCAGTGGTTGAATTATTGGATAGAGAGATAACTGAATTCTAGGATTACTTCTCGTAATTTTATCAATAAGTGGCCAAGACACATAAAGAGTATTGCTTGCTTTCTCCCAACAATTTTGAAGAAGTTACACCTGAATGATTATAGGGGAAAGTGGTTAAATTCAAAAAAAATATTATAATCAAGATTAAATATATTTTTAAAGATCAATATGGTAAAATAGATTTGTGGACTTCAAATTTCCATGAATTATTAGAGAAACATGGACCTGAACTAGAAGAATAACCACTATCATTCTCTAATTTACCTAAGGAGGCCAAGGAGGAAAACTTTCTTGCTAAGCTATATATGGGAGCTCAAAAAGATATAGATGAATTTTTCAATGAATATGAGTAACTATTTGATCTCCCCATACCTTACAAAGAATAAGATTCATCACTAATATTGGAAGACACCACCCAACTTGTGGAATTTGAATTAAATATGGACGAGCCTAACTACTTGCCTCCATCCATTGATATCTAACATTAAAAGGAACTCACCCCTGAAGTAGTGATTGAACCAGAAACAACATAGGGAGAATATCTTTTTTTAACTCTTTATTTTCTGATTTTATTGAATCTAATTTGAGTATCACTCTTTATTGTTTTTCTATTTTTATATTTGGTTAATTCATTCAATTCCTGAAAGGTAGATGAAGAAACAATACGTGCACCTATCTGGGAAGAAAAGGAGCTCCCTAACATTATTTAACATACATTTGAGGAATTTCATGAGAAAATACAAGTAGTTTTTTCTGAGGAAATCTAGATAGAGTTTTATCACATTTAATAGGAAAATTAATTTATTAAAAATTCAAAATAAAATTTTTTTCATGTAAAAAACATTCTTATTATCAATGTGATCATTCAATTCATGTAGCCTATGTAAAACCAACACTAGAAGAGAAGAAGGAGGTGGGAATATTATCAATAAATAAGGAGGATGATTCATACTTCATCCTATCCCCCATGCATCCATTACTTAATTGTGAATTAGTAGGATTGGGTATACGTTTTACATGTTTCATTCCCTATAGATAACGAAGAATCATATTCTAGGAATGACCACATGTGGTTGTTCAAATCAAATAAGCTTCATCCCCTAACTAACTTCAGATAATGGCTAATACTACCCACTATATGCAGTAAGAATTCAGGGCTCACATGGGGGATCATACCAAGACTTATCCCTTTCATTTTCATCTAGGTAATTTATATTTCAATTTTAGTTTTAGGAAGTAGTCTATCATGAAACCCACTCTCTCTTATATTTTCTAGCTTAAATGACATGGTCCTTGAGTTTCAATTATTAGTTTTATTCTTTATGACTATAATAGAACAAGGATTCCCTCAAACTATCAAGGAATAAATAAGACTAAGATTCAAGGGAAAGGGAGTTAAAATTTTTATATTTATCTTTTAAACTCCAAATTTTTTTCCAATAACATGTTTTGAGCATTAAACTAGAAAATTGAATGCCCACATTTTGATTTATTTTTAACTAAACTAATTTAGAAGACATGAGTTTCTTAATAATCCTATGATCCGGTGTTTTAAATTTCAATTTTAATAATATTGAATGAGTAAAATACAAAATTGGATGATTAAATTGAATCCTAGATATTAAAACGAGGGCTCATGATTTGAGGAAATTATTTGATTCAAGTAAATTAAATATCCCAATCAATTATCATGCTTTGAATTTATAAAATTCATGTCAACATGTTTGTTTTTATTAACCATGCCTTGAGTGATTTTCCAAAATCATATGTTCCATTCCTGAGAGGATTTATAGGCAACTTACTTCTTTATCATATTTTTTTGAGTGATATTGGGACATACCATCTACTAGAAATTTCATTTGAACATTTCAAAGATATGAAAATGAAAAAACTCATTTAAAATGATTGAGGAATCTTATGAAAAATCCTTATACCTAAAATACCACCTTTACATCAATCATTTTTTAGCCCTTAAAAACTTAAATGACCTTGTTAGGGACATTCCATTGTTCAAGACATTTGTTTAATCCATCCATACCCTCATATTAGTACATTAATGATTTTTTAAAGTTGAAGTGTAGGGTAAAGTGTGTTATGGTAAATGGGATGAAATTATTTGTATGGAAAATGTGTGGGTGTGATATTTATTTTCAGTACCGAGAAATGTTGTTGATTCATTCATTGTTATCCTCTATTGAATAAAAAAATGATAAATGACAATAAAAGTATCCAAAATAATAAATGAAAATCATGGTTTTTGATTTAGGAAAACCAAAAATCACCTTTACTAAACATTTTATTTTTATCACATGTGGTTAGTTGGTGAATTTTAGGTTTATTCTATGCATAAATTTCATAAAAATAAAAAAATTATATATTTTTTTTAAAAAGGTATAAAAGTAGAAAAAATTTCAATAGGGTGCACAAATAATTCATTATTCTAAATTTTATCATGATCATGACATCGACTTTTGTGAAAGATGGGAGTAGTTATAATTTTAAGGGGGATTTTTATGAAACTCTTAAATTTTGATATCATGATTTATGGTTTAAGAGATAAAACTCCTCATTGAGCCTAAAATTTTAAAACAGAAAATCCTCCTAACATTAATCCATAGATAAATTTTAAACTTAAATTAAATACCTCATGATTTTATGTGCCTTTGGTCTTTATAAATTATATAAATTATTTCATTTATAATATTATGGATAAGGATAATGTTCCCATGATATGGGAAGAACTCCACTTGAATTGTGTCATAAGGGATGAGTGGAAATATTTTGGGGAGGAAAATCATGATTTGAAATGAAAAATAATAATGAATTGAGGAACTTTAATGAATGAGAAGACAAGTTTCCATCAATTTCAAAAGGGAAAAATTAAAATGCATGATTTTATTATTATTTAAAAAAATTGGGAAATTAAATTGATATTTAATTTTTATTTATAAAGCATTGATTTAACATTTTTTTGATTTTATTTCTTTGAAATTTGGATATTGATAGAATTGGTGACCTCTGATCTTCTATGTTTAGAATTTATGCTGGAGGAAAATCATGATTTAAGTGTGGGGGTATTTGAGATACTAATTTTTTGAAAATATTATTACATTATTTTTTTAATGGAATTTAGATCTTAATAACCATATATTACATTTTGTTTAGTAATGAAATAGAATATAATAAAAATTGAATATAAATTGTTCAAATTGATTGAAAATTGTTAGAAGATGAAACTAGTATTCATTTTATAATTTTAGTATTTGTAATTACTTTTAGTTTGAAAATAATAGGGTTTTTACCAACAAAAATAACCCAAGAGTTTGGTAATCCCTCAAAAACAATGCCCAATTCACCTAGCTAGTCCCACATAGGGCTTGATGACCAAGGGCTAAGTGGGAAGGACATATTGAACAACAAGGGTGTACTAGGGAATCATGAACATTCATAAGGGCCATTGGGGATCAAATCTATGGGGTCCAGAGGTTGGATAAAGACCAAGCATGTGGTCATGTGGTGGTTAAGCCCGCATGGATGTGGGAGGAGAGCCTCACCAGGACAAGATGGTTTGCAGCGGCGATGGGTGTCATCCGACAACCGGTGGATGTCATTGCACAAAGATAGCCATGAATTTTCTTTTAAGACCACACCACCCACCCCGCTTTTTCGATTCCGGACATTTATATATGGGTTACTATTCACCCCCTCTCAAATCCACCGCACACCACCACATCTCCAACCTCATCATCGGCTACTCCCTCTTTACTAATCAACTTGACACATTGCTTCAATTCCTTAAGAAAAGGGTCGAGCTAAACTTCCACCACTAGGGCCTATTATTAACTAGGATCATCTATGAAGACATTTACAATAAAAATTGAGACTAATCAGGTTCCCTCCTGACACTATAAAGGCTGGAATATGGGAGGACCCATTGCCATTGCTCGCGACCGTATTTCACTGCCTCTCACCACCACTGCCTCCCACGCATATTGCTGATCCATTTACATGTCATCAGGCATGCCATGAATAGAGAAGGATTCCGCATCTACTATTTTGTATACACCTATTTCGATCATCTAATATCTTTGGGTGTTTAATTTTTTACACCCATATGTATTGGGGTGATTAAGATATCCAAGGATCTCATTCACCAATTTGGTGTGGATGTGCCCCCCTCTCCTTTCCTATAAAAAGATGTATCTATTTCCCCTTGAATGAAATATGTGCACCAAGGGTTAGATACCCACAAAATATAATATTTTCTGCCCTATTTTTCTTAATTGTTTTTTATTTATTTTGTTTTAGTTTTATTATAATTTAATTTTTATTTTATTAAATAAAATTCATGCATTATTATTTTTTAATGTTTCATCCACCCTCTATTCTTCTTCTTCTTCTTTTAATTCTTATATTTTTTATAATAATAATAATAATTATTATTATTATTTTGACATTATTTTTTTTATTTTATTTAATTTACTTATTTTCATATTTTATTTAATTATTTCCTCCCCTTATTCTTATTATAGTTTATTTAATTTAATTTCTTTTTTTGTTCCCTTATTTCTCTCATCCACCATTCTTATTTTTATTTTTATTCTCATCCCTTCAATTATTTTCTTTAATTCATTATATTATATTTTTTTATCATCTTTCTTCTCTTCTCTTACTTTCTTCCACCAAAGTTATCCCTTTCTCCTGATAATGGGAGGCTATCCCAAGGATTTTCTTGGGGGAGGTAAAGAAGTTCTATAATTCATCTTAATGTTTATTTAATGTTTGAGGTAGATATGGGTAGCGTGTATGGGTGAGATGAATTACCCTGATGTGCTGATTTACCCTTATGACATAAAACTCAATCTATTTCTATTTTTTTAAACACTTTTCCCTCTCTTAATTGGATAAATCTTCTCATGATGGAGTTGAGAGATTAAGTGGATGAAATGACATCAATAGAGATGAGTCTTGGAAGATGCACACCCTCGATAAAAGTCTGTGATAAACCTTGATTGCAGGCAGAGGTGGAATTGATATTTCATAATAATTAAAATATTTCAAAATTTCTATATAAAAAATATTAGTAATTAAACATGGTATTTTCATGTCCAAATTATGAAACCAAAATAAAAAATAAAAGAGAATAATGATTAAACCTGAAACTGAACCCAAAACCAAGTTATTTCTTCCTTAACTCATTGTTTTTATAATTTCATGTTAGTTTTTGTTTTAAATTTCCATATTGAATTTCATTTAAATATCATATAAAATAACCACAAAACACCAAAAGTATTTATCATTTTTTTCACAAAATAATTTAAATAATAAAAATAATTTGTTTAGTTGAATTTGATTAAGTAAGTGAACAAAACTGATAAGTTCAACAAGTGAGATGACCCTAGTTATCCATTGTGCTGCACTTGGAAATTATTTTTCTTTTTCCATATCTTATCAAAGAAATGCATCAACTGGATGGATCCTGCTCAATATAATCATTAAATCATGCTAACAAAACAAGTCCTAACAACATGAATATCACTATATCACAACATACATCTCAATAGTTAATTATTTAAATTACAATTTTTATTTCAATTACACTTTCATTTATATCTAAAATGATCAACATTCATATCAATATTCAATAATTTATTAATTTAGAATCCTTAATCAGGAAATAACCTAATGTATCATTTCATGTTAAACAAACATTATTTCATTTGAAAATTCAATTTTAATCACGGGTTTTCACACCCAATGGGTAGCCCAAATCTAGTTCACAAACAATTGGATCAAACATTTATCCAAGGAAGAATTAAATAAATTATTTAATCAATTAATGTGCATGTTATTTTGGAACAATCACAATAGTTCACATACTTATAAATTATTTAACCATGGGGTTAAGGTTTAGACCTCCAATCTTTAGTTGGTGATTAATGCATCATTTCCAATGAAAAAAAATACTATAATGATGAAGGAATGAATGATTTAATGAAGAAACTAGATCAACCAAGGTCTACATAAAAAACCCAATACAAACCGTACGATCAAAATTTTACACTTCCACAGTCAAGGGATGATAGGAGATAAGGGAAACCAAATTATAAATACTCACGAGAGATCAAATATAGAAACTGAACTTCTAAAATTGAATAGAAAACTCCAAAATCACATAGAAAACATCATAAGGACAATATTATATAGATTAATTCCTTGGAATGAAAAGTAATCACACATGATTTCTACTTAAAACCACTAGGTCCAAGGAATACACTACATGTAATGCTTTCACACTGTATTTCTCAATTTAAAATATACACTAAAAAACCATAGTCTTTGGTCAATATTTATCCTAATCTACATTTTAATGGTGTGAATTGGGTTCATTAAGTGTAACCACTTCACTTCATGAACTTGTTCATCACATGTCTCGTGTGGCAATTATATGTTGTGTAACATGTAGACAACGTGTAATTTTACAGTGAACTGTTTTCAGCCTAGCTTCTATAAAAGTATCAGTACCACCTATGAATCCTTTCAAACTCATCAGAATACCTCTTAATCCCATTTAACTTGTAGATAACCAGAATACATTAATTTAATTAAATATACATCATAAAAATTGGGTCCATTTTCCACAATAAAGGCTTTGTTTCTTTGAACAAGACTCATCCACCAATGGTTAAATATAAAGTAAAACACACCAAAATAAATTCAACAAAAAAACTAAAAGAAGAATGTACCTAAAAAATATGAGATCTCACATCCTCCTCACTATATAACATCTATTCACCAAGTATCTCAAAGAATCATTATGATGTCTTTGTGAACAAGTATGGCCACTATACTCATATATCTGACTCCCTCTCCTTGGTCTCCTTTTAAACATGATCATGATGCTACTACACTCCAACTAGAGGAATAGTCCTAACTGATATATACTTATCACTATAGTCCATAATTCATATTCGATATAAGAAAAAGGTTACATCAGTATAAATCTTGACTTCTTCGACGTCTACCACATGAGAAGAGTCACGATAATATCTCTAAAGTTGTAACACATGAAAAAATCATGTGTGGAATTGAAGATCTATGGAAGGGATAATTGGTATGCCACTAGACCAACCCTATAAACTATCTCAAATCGATTGAAAAATCTAGGCCCTAGCTTTCCCTATTTTCTGATATGGAATTTCCCTAACCTAAGGGACACCCAAATGGAAACAGGAATACCAAAATCAAACTCTATAGGACCTATCCAATAGTCAGCATATGATTTCTTCCTACTAAGAATGGTCACCATTCACCTCATATTTAGCTAAAAATTCTC
This sequence comes from Viscum album, assembly GCA_963277665.1. Lineage (NCBI taxonomy): Eukaryota > Viridiplantae > Streptophyta > Magnoliopsida > Santalales > Viscaceae > Viscum > Viscum album. The sequence continues at coordinate 2,003,680,926 of OY728145.1, read as the reverse complement.
ATAAGTCCACTGCATGAGACTGGGCCCATTAACTGCTAACTCACCTAACTCTAACCTATAATGACACGAACAAAATGTCCTTCCATCCAAAGCCTTGAATGATGCAATATGGATCTATGAATAGAGTCATTTATTATATTAAAACATCATGATTTCTAAATGATGATCCCATAAACAAAAAAATTTAAAACTCAAGCTCGTAACATATCCTTTAGAGCCTATATAGTCCTCTTAGATTGACCACCAGTCTGAGGATAATAGGTTGTGCTAAAATAAACCTACAATCCCAGAGCCTTATCAAGAAACTTCTAGAACCATGATGTGAACTGAGGATCACAACCTAAAATTAAACTCTTTAATACACTGTGAAACCGAACTATCTCGTACACGTACAAACTATACATATCATCTACTATAAAGGTTTCCATGATAGGTAACAAGTGGGATAACTTCATCAGTTGATCCATGATCACCCATACTACATTATTCTTATGGTTTTTTCTGAGTAATATTATCAATAAAATCCATAGTGACATCATCCCATTTCCACTTGGGAATAGGAAGAGGTTACAATAGCCTGTCTTACCTTTGATGCTTGACTTTATCCTACTTATTAGTGAAACATGTCACCACAAATCCCACTACCTCAATCTTCATTCTGGACCACTAGTAAAATATATAAGGATCGCAATAAATATTTTTAGAAATAACATGTGATTCCAATATAAAAGTTTGAAATTCTATCATCACAACCTAATTAAAGCCTATATAAACCCATACTCTGCCATAGAAAAAAGAGAATTATCAATTCTAATAGACCACATTGATGGTGTCTCCCCACCATATAAATTTACTTTCAGAACTAATACATTGAAATTAGATAACTACTATATCTTGTTCTCATCCCAAAGAGCATGTATAATATATTTAAAATTCATAGATACCCATCCCTAAGACTCTAGAACATCTAGATGCATGCCTGAAAAAAGTTTCATCATCAACCACTCCTCAATAGAGTCCCACACTACCTCTGTATTTTTCTTCTTTCTCAAATCATTGACAATGACCTTTCTTTTTCTCTGCATATAAAACATCTCAAAATCAAAAGACTACAGATACTGGACCAACCTCCTATGCTGAATGATCAAGTATTATTGAGTAGATATATACCTAAGGAAATTGTGGTACGTGTATACCAAAAACTATTCACCCATAAGATAGTTTCACCAACATCTCAGGGCATGTACCACCATATCTTACTATAGATAATGAGTACTAAAATTATGCTAATGCAGTCTCAACTATCCGGATCCATAAGAAACCACTCGATCCTCCTACATTAGAACTGATCTCATTCTAACTCAAGATGCATCATATAAAATGGTATATACTTTAACTGGTATAGGTAATGTGAGTATAGGTTTCAAGGTCAACCTTATCTTTAGCTCCAAAAAATATCTCTCCCAGAAATCTAACCAAATAAACTCAACTACCTGCTCATTCAGCCCTGACATCAGTGCTTCCATATGGGAAAAATCCCAAATAAAACATCGATAATAAATAGATAAACCCAAAAAACTCCAAATATTCAAGACATTCTTGTAGAACTCACAAGATACCACGACTTGAAATTTTCTTGGTTTCAATGATACTTCTCCCTATGAGATGATATGGCCCGTGATGTGCACTTTATCAATCCAGAAACAGCATTTGGTTAGCTTGTCGTAAAGCTGATAATATATCTTAACATAATTAGGACAATGTAAATATTATTAGCATGATTTTCTGTTTATTAAGAATATTATAATATCATTGAGAAAAACACAAAATAGTCCAGAAAAAGATAAAATATATGATTTATTGAACCCATGAGTATCGTCTGTTTGTTTGTCAACCCAAAAAACATCAATATAAATTCATACAAGACATAATTTCTCCTAAAATCAGTGTGAGGTATGTTTGAAAGTATCACCATAAACTGTTGATATCAATATCTCAAATTGTTCTTAGAGAATATCTTAACACCTATCAATTGATCTAAGATATTATCAATGTGCAGAAGAGAATATTTTTTCTTCACCATCATCTGGTTTAGTCTCTGACAATATACACATAAGTTAAAGGTACCATCATAATTATTGGTGAAATGAATAGGATAAACCCAAGGATACGTACTAGTCCATATGAAACATTTATCTTTGATATCTTCCAACAATACCTTCAACACATGAAGCTCCTCGGGTGACACTCTATATGGCTTGTTAGATATTGGAACTTCTCCTAGCACTAAATCGATCATGAAATGGATCACTTTCTTGGGTTGTAAGTTATAGAAGTCGTCATGAAATACATCATGAAAATGGTATACCACTATAGGAAAAGGACCATAAAAAATTCTTCCTTTATAAAAAATAAGACCTTTTATTTTGGTCACGAGACAATTCTACATGCACTGAATTGTTCCGGCATGACCAGTCAAAAGATCTCACTCGCCCTGGTGAGAATAGTTTCCTCCTTATAAAGATATAAAGGTAAATTTTCTCTGGAAAGAATAATTATGAGCCTAGTATAGGATTAACCAATCCATATCAAGAATTAAATCAAAACTTGTCATTTCTAGCACAAAAGGTTCTCATAAGAAACGATAATTGTTGATCTCTAGAGAACATGCCTTACAAGATTTCATATTATCTGACCACACTCCCAATGGTGTATCAATGGTAAAATCAACATCTATGATTTCTATAACCAATCCAAAAACATTTAAAAGATATGTGATGCTCCTATATCAAAAAACCCAAACAATTGTAGAAGATACAAGAATAATTCCTATGATAGTATAAGATCCTGAATTCAAAATTGCCAGAGTATTATGCATGATGTGATGCTAACTAGAACCACTTTCATGGGCACTATCCTGAATCCCTCGAGCAATTGCCTCTGTATGGTACAGTCGTTCTTATACCAAGGTAACATGTCCCCTACCTCGACTTAAATTTCATCTAAAACTATAGATACCTATCTTCTAATGAGTATTTGAGTACTTTTCAACCTCTGGTACCTACCCTAATCCCCTTCTAGTGCTCTACTATGAGATGGTCCGAAAAATTCTTTTGAAGATGGATCATCCTACCGCAAGCATGGTACTCAAAATTTGGGTATAGACACTAAGGCCACTTGTTGCCCAACATTCCCCACTAAAATAACTACAATATAAAATGGTCTTGAGATAGTTTCCACTAACATGACTAATTTTCATATAGTTTATATGGTAGAAACTATCAAAGAGGTTCTTCTGCCCACAAGAAAATGACCCACCAGTTCGCCCAGCTGAAACATCCAAGTCGTGGACTAGGGCATATCTCATATTTCCTTATGTAATAAGTGCCTGATTCATTACATCATAATATCTACTCATATGAGAAATGTTCACATGTGACCTGATATCATAGAGAATCCCATCCAAAAAACATCTCACCATAGATATTTCATCAACAACTAAATATTTTGGAAAGCATTGTAGGTCGATGAAACATTCATCAAAGTCCACCACAGAAATTCCATATTCTATTAGTTGCAATAACTTGTGAGCCTTCTCATCCCTCAATGTCTCTAGATATAAATATATCAAAAAAATCTTCTAATTCCTTATACAATAAGTCCTATTACTTCCCATTATACTCTTGAATATCCCACAGACACTTTGTATGTCCATATAGTATATATGCAACAAGAATTAACCTTCAATTTGTGGGTGTCTCTAGATGATTGAAGATTTTCTGGAATAAATTAATCTAGTATTGGAGTTGGTTCCCTAGAACCAACTACTATTTTTACTTTATGATGACTTATATTCATGGTTTTGAATAATAAATTCCTTATCACATCATGATTGTTCTTATGCATAACATTTTATGTGATAATGTCATAAGATTAGTTATTGTAATAGAAGGTCATAGCAGATACCGGCTATGCGGAGAACCTAAAAGTGATATGACTCTATTCTTGAATATATGTTCTATAGTCGGATGATATCATTTTAGGGACACAAATAATAATGTCTCTCTAGGTTTGAGACTCATAGGACATTGAGGATCTTTCCCACAGTGTACGCCCATGGTAATATCTAGGAGGGTATTATGAGAACAAGACCCGCTTGTGGGAAATCCACATTTATAAGTGTCTTTGGATGATCTTATTTGTATATGTGTGTATTGGTAATTAGAATTTAAGATTATTATTAATGATTATTATGACTCACACACTTAATGTGTATTAACAAAAACCATGAAGACATATGTTCACAGTGAGGTATGATATGATGGGTGCACTATGAGTAGTACTACATTAGTGAATAATGAAAGAAAGGATTTATCCCTTCTCTTATTTAATACAATTTGATATCTCAGGACCTTTGATAGAAATGATATTGCCTAAATATATCCATTTCCATGGTTTTCTATAGGAAAGTTCAATTTCTAAAAAATCAAAGAAAGAGAAATCGAGCACATGGGCTGATGACAATAGCATGCAACCCGATTGATTAGAGATATTTAGACAAAGGGATTATATTTCACGGTAAGCATTCATATGACGTGAAATGTAGTTATGGAATTAAATTCATTCTATATGGTTGCCTTGTCTTGTTTTCTATAGGCTAACCTTAGACTTTTGGAAACTCTGCCAAATTCCACTGAGAAAGAGTCATAGAGGGTCTCACACTAAGTGTATCCATAATATTTGTTAAATAATACATATTTTTTATTATTTAACAAGTTGAATAAATATTATTCATGGTTTTGGTTTCATAATTATTCATAGTTGATCGATCTAATTTATTTTGACACTGGTTATTCCAACGAATATATTGTGGGTGGTATATTTAATATATATTTATTTTCTATTTAGTGAATATAATATCTATATATTTATTAGAGAATTATGAAGTGATATTTATTTAATAATTAAATATACATTATTCAAGGTCCAATAAATATGGTGAAGGATTGGCAGACCAGCTCCAAGGTTCTGGTGAGAAATAATAATATTTAATATTATTTTATTAAATAATTTTTAATTATAATTCAAAAGTTAGGAAGATGTTAAAAAATATTTTATTTTTATTTTTATTTGACATGTGTTTTTTCTAGGATTAATAAAATAAATAAGGGCACTTCTGAAATTATGTTATTTTAACCCTAGCAATATAAATACCCAATTATGATTTTTTTCTCATAACCCTATCCAAGCCAATCATTGTGCACAACAGATTGGACAAAATATCCCAATCCTAGAGAGTTCATCCCTCTACAATAACGATCTCAAGAACGAGAGAGATCCTCATCCATCAGACCAAGGAGAATGCTTTGGAAGCGCTTTTCAATGTGATCGAAGGTGGACATCATAAGTGCAAGGATCTTCTGTGTGAGCACTTGGAGACTCCTTCAGTGACGTCTAGAGATTCGTGGATCACATATGGATCACCTCAAGAGGAATACTATGCTTGGATTATGCAACGCAATTGTAACTCACTACATATCTATGGTCGGACACATCAATGAAGAAAGAATAACCTTGGAGGTAATTATTGTTTAATTAAATTAATTGTAAACACATGTGTTGATCTCATCTCTCTTGGTTCCCGGTTAATAACCATTTCATGTTCTTTGATTCAAATAGGATATGACAGCATTCATTATCACTTGATCATGGATTAATCATTGATAATGGAAGAAGGAAAAATTGGGCACATCCCCTCCAGCACATCTATTGTTCCGGGAACCTTCAAGTGGTATGAGAGTAGAAATTTTTTTGTTTATAATTATTTAGATTCATTGATGATTTACACATTCATAATTTATTTTTTCAATTTTAGTTTAATCATTATTTAAATATAAATTATGATATATATTTCTTCATCTATCGTTTCTTTCAGATCTAATAGAAATGATTATTTTTATAAATAAAATAAAATCGAGGAACTCATTCATTGGTGACCAGGATCCAGGACATACAACAATAGACTACAGGTTGTGTAATCACCATTACACACTGTGTAGTCATGTTCAACACATAAATATTTGAATGGAAATTAATTTGATATTTTTAATTTATTATGGCATGAATTACACCATTAATGCATCGTGTGTTGACCGGGATTAGCCGGCACACTGTCAACTAGACTATAGGTCATGTGGCCCATTAGACATGGCATGTTGTACCTTCGGGTTAGGGTTAGGCCATGTATTCCATACATGGCCTATCTGACCAGTGACCATGTAACATTGAGCCAACAGAGTGTTTGGATCACTTAACATGTCATGTACTCCAAGATTTCCAAAATACACCTCACATGATGAGTCTCTAGGCGTTTACTTTAGATAGACGGTGAAGGGTGTATGCATAGTTTAGATCAGATATACACACCATGTACTTTTACCAAATTACACATATTTAAAATTTATTAATTTTACAATGTAAACCTTGAGACATGTACTATCATTCAGTCCTAATGATAGGACACTCCATGTGATAGGTCTAAATATACATAAATATTCAAATTTTTAATTAATATATGCATAATGTTCAAGATCTAAATATCATGTATTATTTTTATTGGAGATATTATTATAGGTTCATTAAAGCATGAAACATTGCAAAAGAATCATGTAATTCATGTAATCATCCATGCAGTACACATCATTAAAGTACGTGACAATTTTTTCATGATATATGTCAAAAATAATAATGTGTATACAAGTATAATACATGTTAGGCAAATTTGGACGGGTATTCATCAGGTTACATTCACGTTACAAGTAATGTACCGAATTAATTCTAAATGAATTTATTTAATTTGTTTAAAATTATAAATGATGGAAGTCTCAAAGAAATTCAGATAAGAATTAAGATAAAAGGATTGATTAATTAAATATAATAATTAATTTATTCAATCACGATTTATCTTAAATAAGAACAATTAATAATTGAAGTCTAGTTTTATTAAATGTATAATTTTTTGTATGTTGTTGGATGATCATTATCTTAACTAAACCATTGTATGTGATTGGTTTCATTTTAATTTATTTTTAAATTAAATTGTTAGCATGCAATCCTTATCTTCTCATAAATAGGTAGGGCCTATGTGACAATGTATTCTTTTATATAAAACTCTTTTTACCACTCACCTAATGTGAGTAAAATAATATGTAATGGATGGATCTCCCAAGCTAGTGGAGGCAGTTCAAGTTCAGAGTTGTGGTGAAACAAATATAAGGAGATACAAAGGTGGACAAGTGGAAAGATATAGACACAAATCCAATTGGTTCAATGTGTTTCTACCCAGGGCCAGTCATTATCTTTACAACCTCTAGACAAACTAACCATTATAAAAATATTATGATAATACCCTTTATTTTAATTATTTCAGTTGTATGGTTCTTTCATTATGAATGTATTTTCATGATCACATAAGTAATGAATTAACAAGCATGCAGGATGCAATAAAAATAAACTAACTTATGCATATATATTATCTAAAGACATGGTTAATCTCTTATGTAACACCACTTAATATTAACAATCATGAGATAAAATAATAATTGGAAATTTATGCATAAAGGATAAAATCCATCAATAAAATATTATGTTGGTATAGCCTTACCTTACTTCAATTAGAATTGAATCATAGTTCAAAGTTATTGACCATCCAAATTTGGGGTGATTTCAAATATCGGGGAATTCTAACATGAGGTTTTGGGCTGACTTGACTTGGGTTACATAAAGGGTTGATTTCCGAAGCAGGGCTTAGTGTAACTGATTGGAAGAGGTTGAGAAAATCCAATTATTGGATTTCTTGATTGGAGAGTCCACTCAACGGATCAAGGAACTATGAGTTAATTCATTTGTCATTTCAAATTCCAACATAAAACCTTTAAAGTTGCTTGACCAACCAATGTTGGGGTAATGAGAAGGGAAATAAAGATCCACGATGCTATAAGGTCCAAGAAATAGGATATTCCAAACCAAATGGTGATGGATATTGGGATTCAATAAAATAGTTGGAGACTAATAAATATAATATTTATTTATTTCTCTAAATTTATCAGATAAAGTAATAAATCTTGTCTTATCTTATTTTTAGTGATAACATTAAAATTTACATCAATAATATCATTATGATCCATACTCGAAAAGGAAAACATTCTCACCTGTATGAATTTCTAGGAAGGGGAGAGGTGTTTACGTGTCATCCTTCTCTATGAAAGGAAATTATTTGTATTGGAATAACCTTTACTAGTTGTCCCTAGAAATGACGCAAGTGATGAAGATTTCTCTCTCCATGAGAAACATCTGAATGTTTCTATAGATGTTCAGTTATTTATGCTATCATACATGTCTAATGAGATTTTAAGGAAACATGAGGATATGGATGCATATAGCATGATTTTCCACCTTCATGATTTCTATCAAGAGAAGGTGAGACAAGAGAGGTGTGAGATCTCCAATGCTTTTTTTACCACTAATCTAGGATAGTATGTTCCATTTGGGCCTTATGTAGTCAAGATTATTAGCTACATTGCACACATTGATATCTTTGGGATTAAATTCTCAGATGAGATGCATACAAAGTTCATACTATCATCCCTTCCCAATACCATCTCTAGTTTTATTGTGAATTATAATATGATAAATAATTATAAGAGTATTTTGAAAATTATTACATTAATTCACCAAGTGGATAGGTATATGGGTTATAATAAACTCATAGTATTTATGGTGAATAAGAAGATGAAGGACAAGGAAAAGGGTTCCAAGACATATAAATAGTCTAAAGCTGCCAAGTACCATATTAATAAGAAGAAGAAGATAAGAATGTAGGGAAAGGAAAAGGAGGAAGTATGTTTTGTTTGTGGAAATCATGGAAACTAGAATAGTAACTTTACCCAAAAGCAAGGGGAAGCTAAAGGTGTGTTTGTATCAAGTAAAATATTTCCATATGTACAAATTGGGTATTACATATAGCTTATTGTACTAAAAAATGTATGCAAATTCAAGAAAAAAATAGATTACAAAAAATTACAAAGGATGTGTGGATCTATGAGATGCTAATGGGGTGAGGCTAGATTTTCTTTCCATTAGTGAATACCACCTTTCATTTCTAAGGAAAATTATTTTGGTTTTATGTGATTATTATTATGTACATACTGATACCAAAAACACAATTTTTGTATCATGTTTAGATACATATGGGTTTATTTTCAAGTTTGGAAATAAAAGTTGTTTCTTTTATAATGAAAACATATGTTTCGATATGGAACATTTAAAAAAGTCTTTATTTATTAAAATATAAAAACCTAGTGTTGTTAATTGATAATGAATCAAGTTCACATGACTCATATAACACCCAGTTCTTAGATCCCTATCTTGGTCATGAAAATGAGAAGCGTTTGACAAAGATCTATCAAGATGGTTATTTAGACTCTTCTAAACTAAAACCACGTGATATGTGTCATGCTTTTTTATAAGGTAAATTGACCGAACTTCTATTTTGTGTACAAGGTCAAAGGGTCACAGAGCATCTAGGATTGGTACACACTGATGTGTGTGTACTATTTTCAATAGAAACTAGAGGTGGATATTACTACATCATAACTAAAACTAATGACTTGAGTAGATATGGATATATTTACTTGATGACGTATAACTCTGAATCCTTTGAGAAATTCAAGGAATTCAAGAATGAAGTAGAGAATGAACAATGTAATAAGATAAAGAATCTTAGATTGGATCGAGGTAGAGAACATCATAACCAAGAGATCATCAATTTTTTATGGGAGTTTGGGATTATATCTCAACTCACTCCACCTTATACACCATATTGGAATGGTGTTAGTGAAAGGAGGAAGTGTACCGTTTTGGACATGGTATGGAAAATGATCAGTCATGCAGATCTTCCCATATCCTTTGAGTATATTCATTACAAACTATAGTATACACATTAAACCAAGTACTAACTAAAGCAGAAAATGGAATTCCATTCAATCTGTGGAGTGGAAATAAACCCATTTTATCGTATATATGTTTATGGGGTTTTGAGGAATTTTTTAAGGCCTAATTAGGAAAAAAACTAGCACCTTGGGGCATAAAGTGTATCTTTATAGGGTAACCTAAGGAAACAAAGAGATACTACCTACACAAACCCTCAGAAAAGCGAGGTATTTTTGACATACAAGCCATAATTTTTGAGAGGAAGCACATACTAAAAAAGGATAGTGTGAGAAAGATTGAATTGGATCAATTTGATGCTCAAGATACACAAGAGTTGGTACGGGAACATGTTCCACAGGTCTCCATAGAAGAAGTAGTTACTAAAACAGAAGTACTGCATAAGAGTGTAAGATAGGTAATGGAAACATAGATATATGATTTTATAGTCACAAAAGATGGTGACTCATTATTGTTGGACAATGATGAACATCCCTCCTAGAATGAGGTAGTAGAGAGCTCATAAGAAGAAATATGGCTAGAAGCTATGAATTCTTATATGGATTCCATGAATCAGAACCAAGTATTGGTTCTGGTCAAAACTCCAGTTGATTTAAATCATGTTTGGGTGTAAATGGTTATTCAAGAGAAAAATTGACATGAATGGTAAAGTAAGTACCTATAAAGAAAATATAGTGCCTAAAGGTTTTAAATAATGTCAATTTATTGACTACGATGAAACCATTTCTTTAATTTACATGCTTAAATCTATAAGAATCATACATTACATAGTAGCTTACCATGACTGTGAGATTTGGTAGACGGGTTTCAAAGATGAATTTCTTAATGGGAACCTTCAGGAATATGACTATATGACACAACCAAAAGGTTTTGTGACACTAGGTGATGCCAAAATGGTTTTCAAGATACAAAGATCCATTTATTAATTGAAGCAAGAATCCATGACATGGAATATTTGATTTGATAAATCCATAAGAGAATTTTTTTTCTTAATAATGAATGTGAGCCATGTGTTCTCAAGAATTTTATTGGGAATATGGTCATTATCAAAGTAGTGTATTTTGATTAAGTATTACTTATTACAAATGACATACCAATCTTAGAGTCAGTTAAGGACTGGTTGAACATGTACTTCTCCACGAAGGTCCTAGGCGAAGCAACCTACATTCTAGGGATAAATTAATTCATGATAGATACAAGAGGCTTCTTGGACTAATTAAAAGTACATATACTGACCAGATACTAAAAAATATTTTTTATGGAGAAATAAAATAGGGTATTGGTTCTAGTGTCACATGGTTTACATATTTCTATAAAAATGTGTCCTGATACACAACAAGAGAAAGATAGAATGAGTAAGATCCCATATGCTTTAGTGATAGGATCGATCATGTATTTCATGTAATATACTAGACTTGATGTTTCTAATACATTGAACATGGTTGGAAGATATAAATTACATCCAGGAGAACAACATTAGACTTCTATTAAGTCTTTCATTAAGTATCTGAGAAGAACTAACGATATGTTCCTAGTGTATAGAGAATACTAGTAGCTTGTCATAAGAGGGTATGTTGATGATGGTTTTCAAGAAGATTCGAATGATCTGAAGTCACAATAAGGATATGTTTTTTTGTCTCAATAGAGGAGCTTTGTGTGGGAAGATTTCATATAAGCTTGTTGTAGCTGATTCTATAGTGGAGTCCGAGTGTATAGAGGATTTTGATTTATCCAAGGAATCCATTTAGATTCAGAACATTTTTTAGCAGATCGATGTGGTACCTATATGTAATGACCCTATCACATTGTACTGGGATAATAATATAGTGATGGCTCTTGCAAAAGATCTAAGGTCGCATTAATAGACAAAGAATATACTCTAGAATTATCACCTCTTGAGGTATTTCTATCATAGGGGTGATGTTTTAGAGAGTATAGTTCCCATGGAAGAGAATGTGGTGGACCCTTTAACTAAAGTTCTATTTCAGTAGAAGCATGAATATCATGTGAGAGCTAGCCAAATGATGGTTGTTAGTAGTTGGCTCTAGTGAAAGTGGGGGTTTGTTGGAGTTTGTTCTCAAGAACCAGTTTCTTTTTTTTTACTTTATGATAAATTTTATTCATGGTTTTGAATATTAAATTCCTTATCACATCATGATTGTTCTTCTATGTAACATTGTATGTGATAATTTCCTAAGAGTAGCTATCGCACTAAAGGGTCATATCAGATTCCCGGTGTGGTGAGAACCTGGATGTTCTAGGAAACTATTATTGAATATATTTTCTATATCCAGATTATAAAATTTGGGGGAAAATGATTCAATCTATCAGGGGTGGAGACTCATAGGACTTTGAGGTACCTCCTCATGGTGTACACCCTTAGTAATATCCATGAGGATATTATGAGAGAAAGACCTGCTAATACGAAATCCACATCTATAAGTGTCATTGGATGATCCTATATACAGATGTGTATATTGGTCCTTATACTTTAATGTTATTATAAATGAGTATTATGAATTGTGCACTTAGATGTACTGATGAAAACCATGATGACATATGATCACGGTGAGGTAGGATATGTTGGGTGCATCATAAGTAATACTTCATTAATGAATTATGAGAGAAAGAGTTTTCCCCTTATGTTCTTTAACAGAAGTTGATATCTCATTCCCTTTGATGGAAATGATATAGCCTAAATAAATCCATGGCCATGGTTTTCTATAGGAAAGTTTAAATTTCTGAGAAATCAAAGAATGAGAAATTGATCACTTGGGTTGATGGTTATATATGGGTGTCTTGACATGTTTCTAGAATCTAACCTTTGACTTTTGGAAACTCCGCCTAATGCCACTCAGAAATAATCCTATAGGGTTACAAACTAAGTGTATCTAGAATCATAGTTAAATAATTTATATTATTTATTATTTAAAAAATTGAATAAATATTATTCCCAGTTTTGGATTAATAAGTATTCATGGATGCCTGGTCGCATTTATTTTGACAAGAGGAATTCGAGAAAATATATTGTGGGAAGAATATTTAATAAATATTTAATTTTTGTTTAATGAATATAATATTTCTATATTTATTGGTGAATAATTGAGTAATATTTATTTAATAAATAAATAGACTTTATTCAAGGTCCAATAAATATGGTGGGGGATTGGTGGACCAAGTTCAAGGGTATAGTGATAAATAATAATATCTTATATTATTTTATTAAATAATATTCAATTATAATTCGCATGTTAGAAAGGTTTCAAGAAATAATAATAATAATAATATTATTATTATTTGACATGGGGCTTCACTAGGATTAATAAAATAAATAAGGGCACTTGTGAAATTATGTTATTTTAACCCTAGCGATATAAATACTCAATTATGATTATTTTCTCATAACCCTAGACAATAAAATCATTGTGCATGATGGATTGGAGAAAATATCTCAAGCCTAGAGTGTCCATCCCTCTCTAAGAATGCTCTCGAAAATTAGACAGATCCTCCTCCACTGGACCAATGATAATTTTTTCAAAGCAGTTCTCAAGGTGATCGAAGGTGGATATTACAAGCTCAAGGATCTTATACTCTACCACCTAGAGTCTCCATTGGTTATGTCTGAAGATTATTATAGAATGGTGGATCACCATTAGTATAATCCTACACTTGGATTCTATAATTCAACGATGATGCACTAAGAATCTATGAATGGATGCATCAATAAAGAAATAATAACCTTGAAGGTAATTCTTATTTAAGTAAATTAATTATAAACAACTTCTATTAATCACCTCTCTCTTGGTTTTGGGTAAATAACCCTTACTTATACTTTGATTAAAATATGATATCATGACACTCATCATCACTTGATTTTGGATTAATAATTGATATTATCTAAAAACAAATTTGGGAACCGCCCCTCCTGCACTTCCACTGCACCCGGAACCTTCCTCTAGAACTAGACTACCTGGGGGACTCCCTCCCTAGTGAAAATATGATTATTTTGTAGCTATAAACCTCTCTTTAACTCGTAAATCAAAGGAATGATATGAAAATTTTCCCTTTCCATGGATCACAGGACCCTCAGGAATCTTTCTTGAAGATGAACTTCTATATGATCCTAATAAATTATTGGAAGCATTGGATAAGTTGTGTTAGGAGTGTTATAATTACCACTCTCTTGATGCTCAAATCAAAGTGATGATGTGGTATTTTATCAACAATACAAACACCCTCCTTAAAAGACATGGTAACAACAATATCAACCTCAATAGGTGAAAACAATAGAGAAAAACTTCTCATTGTATCCCTCTATAGATGGATTAAAAGTGTTTTGTACCGAAAAATCATTTCATTTCATTCCATTTATTAGATATAATATGTATCTCATACTACAATTAATATAGTAAATTATATAACACATAAAATAAATATTTACCGATCATGAACAATACATATGAATATATTTCCCTATGTTGCTATCATGATGCATGCATACTTGTCTCACACTATACCAAGCTATGAGTATAAATCTCAATAAAAAATAACATCCCAAAACCATAATATCACAAAATAAGTGAGTTATCTAGGGTAAAATAACATCAAAAATAATAATAGGACATCATAAATATAAATCTCATCCCTAGGAACATGTATTTTCCCCTATACATTAATTACCTACTCTCCTGTATATGATCATTACCATGACCTGGCACATACTAGTCTTGTTTTAAAGTTTTTTAAATAGTAAATCCATAGAAAAGAAAACATTTATCCCTTTGATACCACTTTGTAACATCCCTTGTTCTAGTACTCTCTCATGTGAATAAAATGGGGTGGTTACTGGAACACAAGAACACATCCCTATATTCTAGAGGCTATCGACTCATTGTGGGGGTGTGATATGTATAATAAGAATCTATTCCTCGTGATATATAGTATGATACAATGGAATTATTTATAATAATAAATATCAAAGTAATGAAAAAATAGCAGATATAGTATATCATAAAACTGGAAAGATAAATGGTGGAACCAATATACTAATAATAATTAATCAGGTAACGATAGGTTAATATGTATCTAAATGTCAAAATGAAAACAAAATAAATAATTGGATGATGCCAAATAAACTCAAAATACCCAGTCCCAAACTCTATGTCAGTACCATCTCCAAACTCTAGCCCATATAGTAATCAATAAATCAACAACAAGGTCCCTTTTCCCTTTTCCAAACATGTATCCATGTAATATTATTGATTACCAAATTGGGTAGTTAATAGGATGTGAGCGAAAAATGGTATTTCAACACCAAAATTTCTAAACAAAACAAGTCTAATAATAAGTTTATAGAATAAAACCATAAAAATATATATTAATTAATCAATTGATATAATATATCAATCAACCTAATTTGGAACTATACCAAAATGTCTCTGAACATGTAGAAATATAGTTCAAACCCTAAACATAAATCCATGGAAAAGTCACAAAAATCTATGCCATTGCTAATATATAATCATTTCAGTAAGGCACAGGTTAGTTCTATCTCAATATAAGTTTTACAGCATGGGACTGGGCAGATCCCACTCAATATAAGCATTATAACATGGGACAAGGTAGATCCTAATAAATATAAGTATTACAGCATGTCATTAGACAGAGAACACTCTATATAATCATTAAAACATGGGACTGGGAAGAAACCACTCAATATAAGCATTACAACATGATAACTCTTTAAGTCACAACAACATGGTTATCACAATATCAATTCATACATCTCACTGGTTAATTATCAAAATTTCCCTTTTCATTCAATTAAACATTATTTTATATCAAAAATGATCATAAATAATACCTATAATAAACAATCCATTACATAGGAATTCTATATTAATCAATCACCTTAGGTATCAGGTCACGATAAATATAATTTAATCCATTAGCCAATTCAATTTTAATTAAGGTTTTTCCCACCAATCGGGTAGCCAAAATCTAGGTCCCAAGCAATTAGATCCAAAAATTATCCAAGAAATAATCCTATAAATTATTTAATCAATCAATGCTCAGGTTATGTTGGTGAAACTGTAGTATTTCACATAGATGGAAATTATCAAACTATAGGGTTAAGTTTTAGACCACATACCTTTAACTGATGATTAACACAACACTTACAAAGGAAAACATCTATATGGATAAGGGCAAAAAATATTCCAAGAAGAACCTAGATCAACCTATGTAAAGATAAAACCCCCCAAAAAACTATGCGGTCCAATGACTATGCCACCACAAATAAGGGATGATAGGATAGAAGGAAAACTTATGCCGAAAAACTCACTAGGGATTAAATGTAGAAACAGAAAATCCAAAAAGAAGGATATAACTCTAAAATCACATATAAAATGACCTAGGATCAATATTTGAGGGTCCCATAGGTTGAAATGAAAAACTATCACAGATGATGCCTACTTAAAACTACTAGGTATGAGGAAGATAGGACATGTAACCCATTCACATCATGTATTCATCAATCTAAAAGATACACTAAAAAACATGTTACCTTATGTTAATATTTATCCCAATCGATATTTACATGATGTGAATTAGGTTCATGATGTGTAACCACTTCACATCATGAACCAGTTCACAACATATCTTTGGCGGCAGTTACACATCCTATAACATATACATTGTGTGTCATTTTCTAGAAAATAGTTTTCATCCCAAATTCTATGAATGTGCCGAAACCACCACTAAATCCTTCCAAACATACGAGAAACCCTCGCAATCCAATTTAACAAATTTGAACTCATACATTATTAATTCAAGTAAATATACATCCCTAAAATTTTGGTTATTTTATATAATAAAATCTCTCCATCATCGAACAAGAATCACCCACCAAGGCTTAAAGATGAAGGAAAACCAAACGAAATATTTAAAATTCAGAAACTCAAAGGGGGATGTTCCTAGAAAAAGATTGTACCATGCAATATTCATAAATAATTATGCATAAAAATATAAAAAATGAAAAATTTACAAAGTTAGTAAACGAAAAAATAATAAAAACGAATCAATTATAAAAAAGTTAAAAAGAATACAACATTATTAATTAATTAATAATATTAAATGAATGAATGTTAAAAATGAGTGAAATTTAATTAAAAATGAACCGATAAGAAAAAAATAAAATAATGAATAATTGTTAAAAATTATTTAAAATTTAAAATAATTTAAAAACAAATACTTAAAATAAAAATGAATACATATATTAATTATGAAAATTATAATTATTTATAAAAAATTAAATTTTAATCAATAAATTGGTATAAATAAATATTAAAAATGAATAAAATTACTAACATATTAAACAAATAAAAATAAAAAAATGAATGAATAATAAAAATATTAAAAAATTATTAGAGGAATTATTACAAATAAAAATGATTTAGTGTTATTAATTATATAGTTTTTAAAGAAAATTAATAATTAATATATGTTAACATGATAATGAATACATATTAATTATATAAATTACGACCATATTAAAAAAATTAAATGTTAATGACAAAACATGTATAAATAAATATTTAAAATATATAAAATTACAAAAAATATGAAAAAAATGACTAATATTATTAATGAATAAATAATACTAAAAATTGATAAATTATAGAAATATTATGAATGTGTGTGTTTCTATATTAGTTACATATATGTGTGTATGAAATTATGGTAACATTTGTTTGATATATGTAAAATAAAACTATATTAATATATATTAAATATTAATCAATAAATATAGGTGAATATAAAAAATAAATAAAAATATAAAAATATAAAACAATTAAAAAATTAAGATTAATATATTTAAAATATATAATACACATATTTCAATTGAAAAATAACAAATACATTATATTAAAAATAAATATAAAAATTGAATACAATTTACTAATTAAAAACATGATATTTTAAATATTAAATATAAATAAATAAAAAACAGAAATTAAAATATTTACAATTTATTATTTAATGAAATGTTTGACACCAAAAAATTGAATTAATTTTATATATGTACGCATGAAATTATTATATGACATTTTAAGTGTGACATGCTTGGTAAATTTTTTTTAGTTAACATTTTAGTTATTATATGATGTATAAAATTGACATTAATAAAATAAAATATTATTAAATTTCTATTAATATTAATTACTATTATTTTTTAATTAAATATAATATATATAACTTTTAAATGTTTATTTACTCATATATGAATCATATTTATTAAAATATTTTATATTTTTAACAATATAAATTTATTTATATATTAATATATGTTTTTTAATGATATAATTATCTTTTTAAATATATCTTTTATCAATGATTTTAAGTGGTGTTAAAGGCCACCATTTATCACTGATATTTATTTGGTGTTGATAAATGGTAGCTCTATTTATCACATCTTTTGTAGTTGTTAGTTACAAGGTATGGGATTGTTGTTCTTTAGATTTTCTAGTTACTATTTTGATGTTATTTAACCTTGAGTGATACTCATATTATGTAAAGTTACTATTTTTTGTTATTCTACTCTTGGCCCAACATTCCATAAGGTGTGAATTAATGCATTGTAGTAGCTAAATAAGAAAATATATTACCATATATTTTTCAAGATGGGGGTTCAAATGCCTGATAAAAAAGTGAAAAAGTATTTGTTAAAATATGATTAATTAACTTATTAAGACAAGAACCGAAATGACCTTCTAACCTTGGATATCCATTTTATTCTTATCCTTATGAGTTGATCTTATGTTAAAACTAGTGATCTGAGGAGTGTGTTCACCCTTGTTGAGAAAATTATTTTATTTCATCCTCCAGTTGAACATTAGGAGAGTGGTAATAAGGGAACACCTCTTGTGGTGGTACAATCACTTCCTGCAGCACCAGGAAATTTGATGAATGATCAGCTCCTTGATAATTTTTTTTAGTTTATGCAATCCATGGAGAGGGGAAATAATTTCACTATTCCATTGATGTCTGGTTTGACGAAGGAGTTTCAACTATATCACCCATTCAAAAATTATAGCAAGAAATAACATCATGCTTGCCCAAAAAAACATAACCTAATGCAAAATATTTCAAACCATAAGAATTTCATCCTCATGTCATTACATTCTCCTCCCATGTTGGAACCCCAAAACAAGATTTAGTAATATGAATTATTATTATATTTATTTATATTACACTTTACATAAAATTTTATTTTTTTGATCTAATAGTTTATTGATAGAGAAGGTTGGCCTGTGAAATGAATGAAATGCTAATTACAGGTAACATGTACCGTGATAACTGGAAGAATATTTTTCAATTGTTGGACATAATGATGAATTAAAGGATAAATTCATGGTATTTGATGACTGTTGTACAAAAGTTATTTATAATGTTAATTTCTTAATGTCAGTTTTCAAGTATTTTTAACAAATTTTTTTTAATAATAAACATTAATAATTTCATGTGTATAATTTAAATGTATTTTGTTTAATTAAATAGTTTTAAAAATGGTCTACAACTTATTTTTAATGATGGATATGTCAATTATGTACATTAAAAATATTTAATAAAACAATTTTAACATCGGTGATTTCAATTATCGATGAAAAAAATATAACCCAAAAATAGATTTTTAGTTTTTTCAAATCATGCTTATTTAATTTAAACTTACTATCTATAAATTCACCCAACCAAATAAGGATATATCATTTTTTCACATCAAGTTATCATATCTAATTCCACCTAACATTTTTCTAATTCCATCATGCTTCCGTTTGGTCATCGCATTATGCAAAAAAATTTATTCTTTAACATTCATTTCTCCCCCCATTGAACTTTTGTTTCTACCTATAAATCATTATAACATCCTTTCATTATTAATTTTTTTATTCTAAATAAATAAAAAATATCCATTTTGGTGATGTAGAGCCTAACATTAGTGAGATAAATTATAATGAAATTTATTTCAACACTTTGATTTATCAAGGAACATTTCATATTGTTAAAATCCCTATAAATATTTCATTCATTGTTGTTTCATATTTTTATTATATTTTATTAAATATTTGTTTATTATTATTATTATATCCATCAATTGAATTTATCATTTCAACTTTAAAATTTTAAAATACTTATTTTATCATGTGAAACTATATTTTTTCTTATTGATTCAAAAAAACAATATGTGTATTGTTTAAAATCCTAAATAATATTTTTTACAAAACATATTTATCATCATATATTTTAAAAAACTTATTTGAAAACCCATAAATATAAATATATGTATATATATATATATATATTTATAATTTCAATTTTAAAAACAATTGTTAAAAAATATATTTATTATGTCCCATCCATTGACTTCACCTCAATAACCAATGAAAATATCATAAATATCGTTTTTTTACTTGTGATATAATACTCTTTTTTAATAATTCTTGATTTCTTAAATTCCCAAGATATCATTTAATAACTGCCCAATTCTTTGTTCCATTATTTCTCAAGGGATGATTGGGAAACCTAGGTAGGCATTCCACTTTAAATGTTTGTGGCTTCAAGATAAGAGATGTGAGGGGTTTTTTTGATCTTCATTATATTTTTTAAGCTATGTATTCACTACTAAAATAAAACATTTGTTATCCAAACAATATATATAGTGATTTGAGGTATGTAAACTTTGAAAAGTGAATCCACTAAGAGGAGATATCACTAAGGAAATGTCTTTGTATTCCATCTAACATTACAACTCATAGGAAGATCTCTTTTTTTAGAAAGATCTAAATGGGGATTTAAGGGGGAAGGAAATATAAAGGTTTATAAGGGATATATAATCTTATATTAGGGTGGTAGATTAGAATATAACCATATTCCACCAAATATCATCTACAAGGAGGAGGAAAATTCAGATCTCGGAACCAAAGGATACAACATGCAGTTTTTTAATGATGTGTGTAAAATACATTATATAAATATGAATTTATTTCACAATATTTATATGGATGAGATCACTAATTTTCATTTTAATCTAAATAATTTCATCGCAAAAATTTTCACTATGGATATAAATTATAATCTGAAAATGGATAACACTGATGAAGTAATTTTCTATGTTCCTTAGCATTTTCACTCTTCTCTGGTGCCTGGTCTAGTTGGGTTTAGGCCATACCGTTTAATCATTTCTTGAATACTATTAAATATAATTTGTTTTTTATAATTAAGTATTTATAAATTTGGTGGTACAATATCAACTCTGTATATGAGACTTTGATTACCCATAATTCGATGTTCTATAAAAATCACTGAGTTCCAGCCTATTAGCCAGTGCAATTTTTTTTAGAAAATTTTTTCAGAGATTTTTTTAGGCTCATGTATGGTAAATTATTCCAATTATTATACAAATAATAAAAGTTTGTCTATCCTAAATATATCTATTATAAACAATTCATTTATCTCCTATGAATTATTTCAGTCAAGAAAACTCTTTCTTCTTCTAAAATAATACTTATGGAAATGAAGATTGTTATGGTGAAAGATTATTATAGTTTTTAATTGAAATTTTATGATATGGTCATTACTAAAATGGGATTTGGGGATAAATTGGTTAATACTATAATAAATTGTGTTACGTCAGTGTATTTTAGGATTAAAGATAAAATTGGCCTTTGGATTTATTAAAACCTTCAAGGGGATTGTAGCAAGGGGATCCTTATCACCTTCAATATTTATACAAATGGAAGGTTTCTTCTCTCATATTCTATTAATATTAGTAGATCAAGGGTTCAATCACATAACTATGTTATATAATATTCTCCCACCCCTACCCCCCATTGGGAAGAATGAATATCGGTCCCAAGATAACAACATAGTTTTCACAAAAAAATGTGAGAATATCCAACGTAAACGAAGATGAAAAATAATATCATTAAAATAATTGGAAGCATTGAAATTTAACATAGAAAACCCTCAAATTAGAAGGATTAAAAACCCATGGGGAAACATGGAAATATACACTATTAATAATAGTGAACATAATTAATGTAAAGAATGAAACATAAATTTGAAAATAAAGCATTGAAAACTTGTAGGAAAATCGACACCATGATCCTCCTATTTCTCCTCTATGATAATTATCTAAGACAACATGTAATCAGTCTGATATCAAAATAAATCATGCAGTGTCATTGTAGCACCTTGTTTGATATCATGATTTTTTGTTGGTCATTGCTTCCCATACCAAAAAAGCATCACCCATGTATTTACTACACACCAAAATTGTGGATTTTTCCTTTTTATAGTCCCCTATTTTCCATATATCTCATTAAAATAGATATATAAAAATATATCTAATCCAATGTATCTTTCATTATAAAAAAATATCTCATCACAAATATAGATATAAAAATATACCATAAACAAATATTTTAAAATATAATAATATCCCCAAAATATAGGATGAACTACATAAATTTCCCCCTTTATCCCATCAAAAAAGAAATAAATTTCAAAATTTCGTTGGAAGGAAAACTGGTTGGTTTTTCACTAACCATAAAACTCTAAAAAAATATGATGACACCCTTTTTCATCTATAATAGAAACATGAAATCTCCCCCTGTAAAAGAAATCCAAATAAAAAAGTATTCATTATACCTATTTCTACACTTCAAAACCCAAAATAAATAATATTTATCTCCCCATAATTGTGATTTTCACATAATCTTGAGCATCTCAAAGTATTAATTTCTTTATCTGCTCAACATCATTCAAGAATTCAGAAACTCTCATCACATCGCACAAATCTTTGATTTAATTCCTTCTTCACTAGTGGAACTCTCTTACAAAAATGGATTTGGTGTAACACCTGAAACACTTGAATTTAATTGTTTTAGTTACCAACTCATTTTCATCTCAGTCGATGTTTTTTTACTCACATGAAACAATATCTTGTGCTGCAAATATGATGAATTCTTCTTCACAAATTCATTTTTACACCACTTTTAACCTTTATATCCATCCTGGAAAGTGTTTCATCTATTTCTCTCATGAATATAACATTATTCCTCAATACAATTTCCAGCTTCTATTATTAGTTGAATTTTATACTCCATC
Source organism: Viscum album (assembly GCA_963277665.1). Taxonomy (NCBI): domain Eukaryota; kingdom Viridiplantae; phylum Streptophyta; class Magnoliopsida; order Santalales; family Viscaceae; genus Viscum; species Viscum album. Next base: position 2,003,657,751 of record OY728145.1, on the reverse strand, counting down.
GTTATCAAGATCTTAAAACGATAAAAAATTATGGAGTATACCTGGAATATATCATACATCTCTCCACATAAATATAAAACCATTATTTCTAGTGATACAAATATCACCATAAAATAAAATAAATATAATCTTCATTACACATATTGACTATACAAAATTCGTTTTTTTCATATAAATAAAAAAAATTCCTTCTTTAGTGTAATATGGAATGAAGCTATAGAATCAATCACCCATTCATTGTAAAGATCTAACCTACGACAATCAATGACAAATAAAAGTAAATAAACCTCTCCTTATATAATAATTATGTTTTTATCCTTAAAATCATTTAAATATACATTATTTTCCTCCATATGATTTTTAATGCATATAAATTTCTCTACACATGATCCTCCCTATCGCAAATATAAGTAATAGACCTTTCTTCTTGTCTATGACCATCCTATTTGATTTATGTGGCCATCTATCACATCTAGAATACAACTATTACCTGAGAATCTCAATAATTTATTTTTATTCAAGTCTCATTCATCAACAATTATGAAATCACATCATTAAACTTCAATGTGTCTTTTCCAAACAATAATCTGTTGATGGGATTATCTTATGAATCTGGTAATGAACCCAAGAGAAGAAAATACTTTTATTAATATCTGATTTCAATGGGTAAAACATTACCCCTATCAATGATCTTTACCACTACTAAAGATAGCTTTGTCAAAGGTTTGGTCAGCTCATCTAGAGGGTTACCAAAACTTCCATTCTCTAGAATTCACAAACAAAAAAATCATTTTTTATATATACAAAATTTGAGTGGGAATACAATCAATACTTAATTATATGCTCTTCCCATATTCCATCCAATCATATTATATTTATCACTTCATATATAGTATTATCAATTAAATAAATTTTAATTTTACTTTTTTCTAACTCTCTCAAATCCTTCCAATCAGCATCACCCATCATGTAAATATTCTCTAATTTTTTCTTCAACAACATCATTGTCCTATCATAGACCAGAGTATATTCAACTTGAGATTACCATAGAGTAAAATCATTTTCCCCTTTAACAATATGATGTGGGATTAAATCCCATTATGTGAATTACCAATATAAAACTAGAAAGAAACATGGATGACCTCCTTTGATACTTTTTTTAGGGAGGAAGAAGATCGTCCCAAGATAAAAACTCAATTATGACAAAAAATATTTTGGGAATCATCAACATAAAAAATCATGAAAATAATTAGATGAAAATAAATGTGGATTAAATCATTTTACATGGAAACCCCTCTAATGTGTATGATTAAAAAACTTCGGGGTAACTTTTAAATATCCACTATGAATAAAAGTGTTCAAAATTCAAGTAAATCCTGATTTCTGAATTTTTAAATAAAGTATGGAAATCCTATTTAAAAATACACACCATAATATGCCTCTATCCTCTCTGGTAATCATTCGGGAAAATAATTCACCATTCAAAGACCAAAACTGAACACACCGTGTTATTGCATCACATTTTTGCACAACCCTATTAGACATTGTTCACCGCTACTATTAACCCAAAACCATAACACATGTATATTATTCATACCCCAATTGATTCCTATTTCCCTTTTTATAGGACCTAATAATCTACATATCAATTTCAAATAGATAAAAAAAAATATCTCTCCCCATGTATCTTTCCTTTTAAAAAATATCTCATCACAAAGAGTGATATAAAAATATATATTAAAAAACAATATCTTCAAATATGAGAAGATTCCCACAATCTAGGATAAACCCCATCACCCCCCTAAAATTTACCGTATCTTATTTGAAGAAAATAGTCTTCTCATTGAAAATTCCACTCTTCATAAATGTTTCTCAGTTATAAATATTATACATACATATAAAAGGTATTCTGGTCAATGGGTCAACCCTATGAACTCATAAATTACTTTTAGTAAGTGAGTTTCACAATCAAAGAAGAACGATTTAAATAATTTATGTTGATTTATTGTGGTTATGAAACCCCAAAAATATCTTGTAATTCCAATTATTATTGGAATATTGAAGACAATTATTCTCTTTTATTTTTTATGGAGTGGATACAAATATTTTTTTACGGTCAAGCAAGAATGTTTCAAAGGAAGGGAAATAGATTATTATTAATGTTGTTGATCAATCCATTTTTCTATATGTAAAGTATTTATTTATAATTTTGAATATCCTTATTTACCAAATTCATTCTCAATTGGGAAATTTTTGGTGGGGTCACATGACGGGAATCATAAAATTCATTAGTTATCATTGGATAATATTTGTCTCTCAAAGTTTTCTGTGGTATTGGTTTTAGGATTTTCAATATGTTTAACGATGTGATTTCAGATAAGAAAGGTTGGAATATCATTTTTTATCTAAACTCCCAATTATCTAAGGGTTTTTAGATAAATATTTCCCTTCCACGAATTTTACTTATTCTTTCTTAGGGACAAAGACGATATATTAATAGAGGATTATTTTGGGAGCTAAGTCCCTTATTAACAAAGGTATTTATTAATGAATTACAAAGGGTAATGTTTTGTTATTGGAAGGATCCCCAGCTAGAGGATATATCAAGTTTGAGAGTTTTATATCATGTTATCTTGGGGTTGTAGAATTTTCAAGTGTGAGATTTATTTGATTATTCTTTGGATGATTGGGACCGAGATAAGAACTTCTATTAGTCCAATGTGAGAGTTTGTCACCTCATTCTTGGTATTCCTATAAATTTAGATATGAATAAGGATTATTTTTGTAATAAGTTGGAAACATCATGAATTTATTCTATTCATTTTGGATATATGATTTTGGGGGAGGACTCAACCCGTGGTCCACCTACTAGTTTCAAGAATTATATTTGGTCTCTCAAAGAGCCACCAAAAGTGAGATTTTTTTTACCAAGTCTATAAGATCTCACACTTTTATGGATGTGAATTATAATTTTTTAATGTACTGTTTTTTCTTTGTTTGAGTGCTTTTAGTTTAGGTTATATCTTGGCAGTTATTGGGTGATAATTGGAAATTATGGAACGAAATTGGAAAGTGCATGGTTAGATCATGTTTTTCCCAAATTATGTGCCCTAGCTCAGCAAACGATGAAACCCTGGATAGAGTGGTTTCCCATAGTTAGTGAATAGTTCTCAAATTGTATTACCTAAAAGGATAAACCTAGAATACCTTATAATAGGCACATGTTTAAGGTTCATGGTTAGAGTAAACCATGCGTTTCTGCTCTAAAAACTGTGCATGATATTTATGTAACACAAAAAATTAGATTTTTAAATACCTGATCCTTTATATTAACCGAAAATAAACCCTAATTATCCTCTAATGATTCCTATAGATTTTGGAGTCTCTTAGAAGATTTATTTGGGCTCATGAACTATGTCCATGGAGAATCAAAGGGTGTATTAAAGATCAGCACCTCCTCGAGTAAGTTGTTCCTTCCTAATTCATTTCCAATCTCTAACCCATTCTTCTCTGATTAATTTGGTGGGATGTTATCATCTATTTTTTCAAATCTAGATATATATTTTTTGAATATTGATATAAAATTGTTGGATCTATATCTACATTTAAGACATATTATTTCTTTTAATCCTGGATTTAGGTTTTGGATCTAGACTGTGTTCTTCATGGGGCACTTGATTAATATGATTCAAATTGGGGATTTTCATTGGGCGATCGTTCTTCAACGAATTGAGGTAGGTTATATAAAATTTATATCTAAAAGTTTATATTTCAATTACGTTTAGGTAATCGTATAATTTCTATTTGATTTTTTTCAATTGAGTTCATGACTAAATTAATTAATTTGGTGAATTAATTAATTGGGGAAATTTTGAAATTAAGAATATTGGGATTATCGATTTATAATTAATTATTTCATTAATTATGAGGTTATTGAGGTTTTTTAACTTGATTAATAAATTACTGAATTAATTAATTTGAATGGTAGGGATTATGAAATTATGATTAGGAAAAATTAATTGTTGAATTAATTATGAAGAAAAATAGATTTTTTAAAATAATTAATTAATTATTAAACTAATTATTCTTATATTGAAGTTACTAAATATGGAAAATTATTTGTATAATTAATTATAGGAGACTTTTATGATTATTGAGTTGATTGAGATAGAATAATTAATTGTTGGTTTAATTAATGGAAGTAATCTGATTTTATTATTATTGAATTAAATAATGTAATTTATTAATGGATAAAAAGAGATTATTTAATTATTTAATTAAATAATGGGATTTAGGGAATTAATTAATGGATGAGTTAATTAAAGGGAGTAATTTGACTATTTAATTGTTGAATTAAATAATGGGATTGATGGAATTAATTAATTGATTAATTAATTAATGGAAGTAATTTGACTACTCAGTGGTTGAATTAAATAACGTGATTGATGTGATTAACTAATTGATGAAATAATTTATAAGAGGAATGTGATTATTTAATTTTTTAATTAAATAATGGGATTGATGGGATTAATTAATTGATAAATTAATTAATTAATGTAATTTGATTATTTAATGGTTGAATTAAAAAATGGTATTTATGGGATTAATTAATTTATGAATTAATTAATGGGAGTAATGTGATTATTTAATTAATGAATTAAATAATACAATTAACTTGAAAAAATAATTAGTGAATTAATTAATAGAATTAAATTTTTTTAATTAATTTCTAGAATAAATTAATGTAATTAACATGAACAATTAATTGATGAATTAATTGAATGGAATAAATGTGATTAATTAATTATCGAATTAATTAATGAAACTGGCATGAAAAAATAATTTGTGAATTAATTGAAGGAATTCGGTGTGATTAATTAATTATGGAACAAATTAATTGAATTAACATGAATAATTAATTGTTAAAATAATGTAATGGATTTAATGTGATTAATTAATTATGGAATTAATTAATGGATTTTTTTTGAAAAATTAATTATTGAATTAATTTAATAGATTTAATGTGATTAATTAATTTTTAAATTAATCAATAGAATTGATATGAAAAATTAATTGGTGAATTAATTGAATGGATTAAATGTATTAGTTAATTATGAAACTAATTAATGAAATTTGTGTGACTAATTAATTGAACGGATTAAATGTGATTAATTATTTATGTAATTAATAAATGTAATTGATGGGAAAAATTAATTGATGAATTAATTAAAAGGATTTAATGTGGTTAATTAATTTTTTAATTAATTAATGTAGATTATTGTGTTTATATATTCATTGATTGAATAATTAATTTTTAAATTTTTTATAGGATATTGGGATTATGGATTGATTAATTTATTATTGATTTAATTAATGCAAATTTTAGTGTTTATATAATAATTGATTTAATAATTAATTGTTGAATTAATTAATATATATTGTTGTGTTTATACAATTATCAATTTAATAATTAATTATAGAATTAATTATGGGATATTAGGAATGTGTTTGACTAATTAAATGTGTAATTAATTAACGCAGATTGTTGTATTTATATAATCATTGATTGAATAATTAATTTTTGAATTAATTATGGGATATTGTCATTGTGGATTGATTAATTAATTGATAAATTCATTTATGTATATTGTTTTGTTTATATAATCATTTATTGAATAATTAATTTTTAAATTAATTATGTGATATTGAGATAATTTATTTGAAATAAATAATTGTTGAATTAATTATGAGATTTTGAGATAGCTTAATTGAGATAATTAATTGAAGAATTATTTATGAGATATTGACATGGTTAATTGAGATAATTAATTCATAAATTAATTATGGATTAGTGATTTACTAGTTTTTGAGTTAATTAAATGAACTATTGTGCTTACTTAATTGGGTAATTAATTAATATGAATTATGTGATGACTAATTGTAGAATTAGTAATGATATTGAGATGATTAATTAATTGGTGAGTTAAATAATTTGATTTTTATGATTAACTAATTGCTGAATAAGTAGTGAAATTGATATTGATAATTAATTGACAAATTAATTATGTGTGGAATAATGGAATCATGGGCATTCAAGTTTGAATTATGGAATGGGAACATGGTCATTCAATTTTTTGAGGTGAGAATGGTAACAAGGACATTCAAGTATGAATTAGGGAATGTGAACATGGTCATTTAGTTGTGTGAGGTATAAATGGTAACATGGGCATTCAAGTATGAATTAAAGAATGGGGAAATGGTAATTAAATTGTGTGAGATATGAATGGTAATATAACCATTCAAGTATGAATTAAGGAATGGTAACATGGTCATTAAATTGTGTAAATTAATGGATGGAAACATAGTCATTAAATTGTGTAAATTAATGAATGGTAGCATGGTCATTCAGTTATCTGAATTAATGAATGGAAACAATAGAATTTTGAGATATGATATTCTTTGGGATTATTTCAGACTCTGACACTAGCCAAAGTAGGTAATGACGTACAGGTTTCCATGAAAACCCAAGGGTTTACATGGTTAAATAATGATTAATTGATAATATGATAATCGTTTACTTATACATTGCTATTATTTCTTTATACAACTAAATATACTATTATTTGACTAGATATTGCTTTAGGCATTGTTGGTAGTGGCCTACTGAGTTTTACCCACACACTACTTAGGCTGCCTGATCAGTACCCAAATAGATTTCATGTTTTCGGGACAGGTTAAGGGAAAATGTCATGTTTTAGGTGGATGAGTAGTATGAGAGGCAGTTCTCTTTTATTTTATTTTCTCTAACTAGTTGGTAAAGGTATAAGGGAAACTTGGGAAAGTCAGCACTAGACTATGAGATCGTACATGGGCTTAGCTAACCCATGTATGGGGGAGAACCCAAGTACCATCGGTGGGAATTGTTTTTATTTTCTTGTTGTTACAGTTGAATACTAGTTCAACTTGGAGGAAAAAATTTTTGTGTGAACTGATTATTGATGCTGATATTTTTTGATATTGAATCATGGACTGGTATAGAATGGGAGTTGAGTTTTCATGCATCATTATAGGCCCTCATGGTTATTGTGGAATGCATTATTTTAGGCATGGACAGGAAAATAGGTTATGTGTTTGTTGTTGAACTTGAACTGCTTTTCCTTACCTATGAAATTGAAATGAAAATCGTGTTTAACATGAAATAGATAAATATTTTAAAATAATGCACGATGACAATAAATGGGTTTCTAAATGATAAATGTGAATAATGAAAATGAGTAAATCTTTTTTAACATTGACCTATATATAGTATGGTTAAGGGTAGAGATAGTTCCTCAATTTTGACAGTGTGGTGGAAAAAATGTGGAAAGACTTATTATGGTTTTTTGTAAATCTCTCTTGTTAACTGATTTAATGTGGTGAATTGAGAATCTTTGGTTTTTTCATTTTGGCCCTTGATGTGGGTGATTTGGGTAGTGATAATTCCCTAGTTTGAGAACTCAGTTGTTGGTCATATGAGGTACCCTCTGCTTTTGGATCCCTGTGGTGAGATGTTGGTGGGAAGGGAAGCCTGAGACTTTTGATAGGTTTAGGTGTTTCTGTAGTGGGAGGTCACATCGGTGATGGAAGATTTGTGATGGTTTTCATTGAAGAAGTATTACTGTACTTTTAATTAGTGATGGTTATGTCACTTACCTTGACATTATCTTGAGTTTTCTGAGAAAACTATGGATGTATGCCTAGTGACCTTAATGCATTTTTGTTGGATATGGGACCTCTCGTAGGTTGAGATTTTAAACTGTATATGTGGAACTATATGGTGGGAGCTACACCATTAATATTTTATGGATGAGGTTCTAAGGATGAAGTGGAGGTCGATGAATATCATGGTGGTGGAGTTGTTTGAAAAAGTAGTGTTAACGAAGATCCTATGGTGGGGAGTGATATGTCAGTAGTAGGTTCATGGAGTAAGACAATGGGTTGGAAGAAGTGGAATCAGAATTCCAATGAGGAACTAATAAGGTGAATGTTTAAATTCCTCAGGGAAAGGCCGTATGGTACTTGGAGGTAGTGGATGTACATCATGTATAGACAATTTTTTATGGAAAGACTGAGTTCCAATGTTTGGTGGTGTTCATGTAGTTGTTAGGAATAGTGAGCTGAGAAACATATCTGATATGTTGTGGAAGTTTATCTTGAGATAGATGCATCCTTTGAAGAGTATATGATACATGTGTTTTATTACAGTGATAAAGTGTTTCCAGGAAATTCCATGATGATAGTTCATGTATTCCGGAAACATGGATAGGTTCAAGAGGAAACATGGGAGAGAGAGGAAGATAATAAGGCTCTGTGGACTAATATTTTTTACTCTAAATAGTAGATATGTATGGGAGTATAACTCAAGAACAAGGTGTCATAAGGTGGGTAAATTGTAAGTGAATAACCTTTGTGGTTTTTTGAAAAAGTTTTGTATTTGTTGACAACTAATATTTTTGATGAAGAATTTTTTTGAGTTACATAAATTTGAAGTTACTGGTTACTGAAGTTTTTCTTAAAGAAGATGTTGTTAAAGAATAAGTAGTCAAAAGTTATGAAAGTGTCTCAAACTTTCTTAACCAAATTAGTTGATTCTTTGCGGATCTTAAAGTTCTCACAAATCATGAAACGCTTCATGATAAAAGCTGTAGAAGAAATGGTGAAGAGGTTTGATTTTTTTACTAAGCAAAATTATGAGATAAATTCAGAACCTATTTTTCTAAACCTGAAAACCAGAACCTATTTTCGAAACCTTATTATTGAGAAATATAGAACCTGGTTTCAAAACCTGAAAACCAGAACCTCTTTTCAGAACCTGATTCCTGAGAAAACTAGAACCTGTTTTCAGAACCTAATTACTAAGAAAACTAGAACCTGTATTCGAAACCAGATTTTTGAGTAATTTGGAACCTGATTTCTGAACAATTTGGAACCTGATTTCTGAGTAAGTCGGAACCTGATTTCTGTATAATTCAGAATGTAATTTCTGATTAATTTCAAACCTGATTTCTGATCAATTCAGAACATGATTTTTGAGCATGTTTCTGAGAAAATTAGAACCAAGATCCATATTTACCATTCTGAGAAATATATGAAGAGTTATAGAAGAAAACCTGAATTTCAACTTTGTATAGATATTAGAGAAATTTATGGAGATTTAAAGAAGTCAAATATTGAAGAATAAATGTTAGATATTTGAAGTGTTTTTGGGATTTGAGGAAGCATAAAATAATTTCAAGATTCATGCCTTTGTTTTCTGAGTTGCCTATAAATATGTGCTCAGATAATTCACTCATTTGAAACTTTACACATACAGAAAAGGCAGAGCGTAGGAGAATTGAAAGTCAAATGATCCTACCATCTTGAAGAAGCTTTTTGGAGTGTTTGAGAAGATGAGAATCTGAATCATCTTACCTTTCTAAGAAGATCAGAACTATCTTGAAGAAGTTTTCTTGAGTTTTTAGTAGAAATAAATCAGAACCGTTATTACCTTATTGAGAAGACCAGTTTCAGAAAATCAGATTCAAGAAAACCAGACTGAATATTCTGAGTGAGCATTTGTGGAGCAGATTCAAAAAATTTGTTATTCTTGTGTTTGTTTCATTTTTTCTTTAATAAAAAATTATAAAATAATGGGAGTCAGTATAATCTTTCCTATCAGGAGATAGAAGGTGTCTAATGGGAGTTGGCACAATTTGTATTCACGCTTTTTTTATAGTGGATTTACATAGACCCAAGAGAGTGGCTAGGGAAATGATGTAAGTTCTCTTATTGAGGATAAACCTTCTATATCTTCTGTACATTTCTTACTTTACCTTTATTTCATTCTTGAGTTTCTTTCTAAAGTTTGATAAGGAAATAAATCTTAATAGGATTCAAGGGTTAAGTTTCTTAAAGTTTTAAAACCTATTAAAAGTAAAACAACAGATTCAACCCCCCCCCCCTATTAGTTGTTATTCGATCATTGGAAATTCAAGTGGAATCAGAGGTAGGTTCCCTAGTTGAATCATTATCATGGATAATATCAATTTCGTCAACAATATAGAAGTTTCAATATTCTATGGGAAGAAATATTATGGATGGAAAAATAGTATGATTCCTTATCTCCTATCTCTTTTCTTGGATGTTGTTGATGCTTCCACAATTGGCTTTCCCCCTATCGAGAAAGATTCTCCCACGACAACTACTGATAAAAAGAACATAGAAGTTGATGGAAAGGCAAGAAATTCAATCCTTATGTCTTTATCAGAGAATGTTTATCAAAAGGTGATGGATCTTAAATTTTCCAAAAGTATGTGGGACATTCTTGAGAGTGTTTTTGAAGGGAATACTAATGTCAAGGAAGAAAATCTACAGATCTGGAATAGTAAGTATGAAGATATCAGAATGAGAGATGAAGAAAAAATTGATGAATATTTTACGAGAGTGAATGAAATTGTTTGCAACATCAGATGGTTTGGAGATGTTTTGGAAGACTCGACAATTGTGGTGTAACTTATGAGAAACTTTCCAGACATTTTTTATTCAAAAATTTCAGCTTTAGAAGATAAGGATGATTTATCTCTTGATGAACTACATAACATTTTCGTTTCTTATAAAATGATGAATGATTCAATCTTTAAGAATAAGATGAAAGATGAAAAGACTTTCGAAGCAATGAGAAAGTTGAAAATTCAAGATAGTGATGAAGTTAATCCTTGTGAGCCTGATGATAATGAAGATGAAGAGTTGAATGGAAAAATCATGTCTCTCGTATCCAAGAACTATCGAATAGGAAGAGAAAAGTATGGAGGGAAAATTCCTCTCAAATGTTTTGAGTGTGGAAAAATCAGAAAATTTGTTATGATTTTACCAAAAAAGAAAGTTGTAGAATATTAAGATGTTTTTAATGAGAATCCTTGATAGAAGAAGTATAACAAAAATGAAAAAGAAGAGAAGACTTCAAAAAAATTCAAGAAGATGTTTTCTGGAAAGGAATGAAGTTTTTTGAGTAAGAAGGTTGAATCAGAATCGTCTAAAAATGATTCCTTTGAAGATTAAAGTAAAGAATGATTCAGAACCTTCATTGAAAATATTGATAAAACAATGTTTCCTCAGAGAGTGAAGAAGGCGGTGAAGAATCTTAAAGATAATATCAGCTAAGATATTAACTTCTTTCATGTCTTGAGTAAAAAATTTCTCAATAAAGAAATTCATGTGATGATGAAGAATCATGAAGAAGTTCATGATGGAAGTAAAGATGTCACCAAGAAGGAAGATGAATACATTAATGAAATTTTAAGTTACAAACTTAGAATTGCTGAACAGGGAAAGATGATTGAATATCTTAGCAAAAATATGGAAACTATAGAAGAAGAGGTCAACAAGTTACAATCAAAAGTTATTGAGTCTGAAAATACCCTAAGTAAAATGAATGAAAACTTCAACAAAACCACTGAAGCAAAATCTTAGACTTCCAAGATTGCTAAGAAGGCTTTCCATGAGAATCGGGTGAAATATTCTCCTATAAAAAATAATATTTTATCTAATTATTCTAACATTTCACGTTATAGAAAAAGTATTAGTAATGCTTGGGTGGAGAAAGGATGTTAGAAACCTATAAATCCTACAAAAGTAGAAGAATTACTCAAAACAAGAGATGGCCTACATCCTGAGTTTTCTAGAGCTGAAAGAAGTTATAAACCTCAACAAAATTTATATAATGAAAGATAAATATTTAATATAAAATCAAGATTTTAGGGATATTACTGGTTCTATGGAATATATGGGCATAAATCTTATATTTTTTGGAAAAATTTACCTATACCCAAAAGACGGTTTGAGAAAAGTCCAATAAATAGTAAAAGAAGAATGAGTAACTTTCTGTACTCACAGAAAGTTTAAAAGGTGAATTATCAAGATGTCAGAAACATTCGAACAAAGAATAAATTTGAATGTTTGGACGAAGTTTTTGGAATATGTGATCAGTCTGGTCATCGTACTGAAATTTGTATGACACTCCTTACTGAACAAGTTTCTTATGATAAGAAAAAAAAAGAATGCTGAAAATAAGAAGGTTGATGAGAGAGCTTTTGTTATTGAGACTCCTTTAAAATAAAGTAAGAGGAACAAACCATGGATTCTTGATAGTGGTTTTTCTTCACACATGACAGGTGATTTAAAAATCTTGGAAAATGTTGATGGTCATGATGGAGGAGAAATTACTTTAATTAATGACATTTCCTTAAAAATTAAGGGAATAATAATGGCAGAGATTGAAGAAGAGAAACTAAAATCTAAAGAATTGTTCCTTATTGATGGGATAAAACATAACATACTTAGTGTGAGTCAACTTTATAGTGATGTAAAATAAGTTATCTTCATAAAGGATTCTTCTATCTTAAAAAGTGTGAAAATGGAAAATTGATTACAAAAGGAGAAAGAACTAGTGGGAATCTCTTATAAATAAGAGAATCAAATAACTCTTGTTATTTGAGTGCTTAAGATAAAAATAAGTTATGGCACCAAAGACTTGGCCAGCTTGGGTAGAATAACATGAGTAATCTTTCTAAATTTTAAGCAGTTGGGAATTTTACAGAACTAAAAAGAATATATGAAGATGTTTTTATTACTTTACAGAAAGGAAGGATTAATAACAAAAGTCATAAAAGTATTAGTATTTACTCTAACAAACCACTTGATCTTATTCATTCTGATTTGTGTGGTCCAATGATACATCAATCAACAAAATGAGATATATAATTTATCACTATTATTGATGATTTCACTTGGATGAAAAAGATAATTTTCATGAAGCTTAAGTTAGAGGCTATTGAAATGTTTAAATTCTTCAGAAAATTTGTTGAGAAAGAATTGGGGGTCTCCATAAAGAAGCTGAGAACAGGCAATGGTAACGAATTCATAAGAAATTACATTGAAATTTATCTAAGGAAGCATGGTATCAAACATTAGTATAGTGGTCCTTATACTCCACAACAAAATGGAGTAGAAGAAAGGAAGAATAGAATTCTGGTGGAAATGGGAAGAAGTATGTTATCAGAATATAAAAAGTCAAAATTCTTTTAGAGATAAGCTGTTAGTACTGCTGTACATATTCAAAATAGATGCTTGTTGAGACTGGAAAGCAACATGACTCCCTATGAGATGTGGTATAAAAAAACATTCACTGAAATACTTGAATGTTTTTGGAAGTCCATGCTTGCTCAATATCAAAAAACCAGACTTAGGAATGTTTGATGAGAAAGTTGAAGAAGGAATATTTATGGGTTATTCACCAAATGAAATAAGTTACAAATACTGGAACAAATGTTTATAGAAGTTAGTGGAATCATATGATGTGAAGGTAATTGAAAATCCAAGTTCCTTAACAAAATATGTTTAGATTACTGATGAATATAAATTAGAGAATCCTCGAAAAAGTGAAAGTGACTTAGATGAGTCACATGGGGAAGAAACTGATGTTGGGAAAGGAAATATATGTTTTCCTATGTTACAAAAACATGTTGAATCTAAAAATATAATTGGGAATCAAAAGTCTATAGTTCAAACAAGAAGGATGTTGAGATTATAAAATCAGACTTGACTCATCTCAAAAGTTGAACCAGAATCAGTTTTAGTAGCTATTCAACAAAAAGAATGGGTGGATGTTGTGAATGAAGAACAGGATTAGATTGAGAAGAATAAAACATGGGAACTTATTCCAAGGCCATCAAAAAAAATGTGATCATAACCAAGTGGGTTTACAAAAATAAATTGAATGAGCATGGAGAAGTTACGAGAAACAAAGAAAGGGTTGTGTATAAGGGATATGCACAGGTAGAAGGTGTGGATTTTGATGAATCCATTACCCCTGTTTCATGGTTGGAAAAAAATTGAATGTTTCTTGCAATGGATGCTCATCAGAATTACAAGGTTTATCAGATGGATGTAATATAAGCTTTCTTAAATGGTGAAATTGAGGAAGAAGTTTACAATGAACAACCTTGTGGGTTTTTACTTGATAACGATGAAAAAAAAGATTGAAATTTGAAAAAAGCCTTGTATGGTCTGAAACAAGATTCATGAGAAAGGTATTCGAAGCTTGACAATTATTTGAGAAATATGAACTTTTATAAAGGAATGGTTGATAGAAACATGTATGATAAAGATTTTGACTCCAGAACATTAATTTTAATTGTCTATATGGATGATATAATTTTTACTAGAGATGAAGAAAAGGTTTGAGAATAGTTTGTTAAAGAGTTGAAGAAATTTTTTGAAATGTCAATGTTTGGAGAATTAACATTCTTCTGTGGAATACAAGTTTAACCACAAGAAAACAACATTTTCTTATCCCAAGAAAAGTATTTCAAGGAATTGTTAAAGAATTTTGGGATGGAAGAATTAAAGGATGTTTCAACTCCTATCTCAGTGAGAACAAAGTTGAGAAAATATGAAATAGGGAAAAGTGTGAATCAGAAAGACTTTTGAAAGCTGATAGGAAGTATTCTTTTTCTTACAACATCATGGCCTGATATTTCTTATGTTGTGACTCTATGTTCCCGGTATCAAAGTAATCCAAAATAATCACAAATTTTGGTAGCTAAAAGAATTTTTAGATATGTTAAAGGAACAACTTCACATGGTTTGTTATAGAAGAGAAATAATGAGATAAAATTTCATGGTTATACAGAAGCTGATTGGGCAGGTGATTATAATGATTGAAAATCAACATCAGGAGAAACATTTTTCTTAGGGGAATGCTATGTGAGTTGGCACAGTAAGAAAAAAAGTTCAGTAACTTTAAGCATAGTTGAATCCAAATATGTTGCATCTACTCAGGCTTATATTCAAATGATGTGGATGAAGGTTCAACTAGAATATTTGAACGTGCAAGTTTCTAAACATTTGAAGATAATATTGGATAATCAAAGTACCATTGAACTTTCTAAGAATCATGTTCAACATTCAAGATCAAAACACATTGATATAAAGTATCACTCTTTAAAATATAAATTTTTTACTGGAGAAATCTTGATGGAATATATTTCCACTAATATCATATTTTTGATATTTTTACAAAAAAAATGTCAGAGGAAAAGTTTATTGAACTGAGGATATAACTCCATGATCAGAATCCTCCGGTAAATTCCCAAAACTCATAAAGAAGTTCCCCCACCATGCTTTGTATTATTTTCACAAAGGGGGAGAGTAAGTAACAATCATTACTTGGCTTTATTTTATGAATCTGATGTTGTGGTTATCATATAATGGGATATTTTGAGTAAGGTGAAGTTTTTCCTTACATGGACACAAAATTTACTTATCACCAAGGGATGAAAATCCTTCAAAAACATTACTTTATCTTGTATTGTGGTGTCAGGAAACTCTCTTTTTGAGAAAGGCTCTGTTTTTGTAATGTTGAAGAACATGAGATGTGAAAAAAAAATTAGAGGTAAACATTTGTTAACAATGGTTGCCAATAAATTTAAAGGGGGAGATTGAAGAACTATTGTGGTGATTTTTTTTACAAATTTTTTAATTTTTTGACAACTAATCTTTTTTATGAATTTGTTTTTTGACATACAAAAAGTTGAAGTTCCTAGTTGATGAGGTTTTTCTCAAAGAGGATGTTGTTGAAGAAAAAGAATTCAGAAGTTAAGAAAGTGCCCCAAAATTTCTTAACCAAAATTAGACAATGATTCTATAATCTAAAATTTCTCACAAATAATTAAAAGATTCATGATAAAATATGTTGAAGAAATGGTGAAGAGGTTTGATGTTTTTCACTAAGAAACATTCTGAGAAAAATTTGGAACCTTTTTTTCTGAACCTGAAAACTAGAACCAATTTTCTGAACTAGATTCCTGAGAAAACCATAACCTGGTTTCTGAACCTGAAAACCAGAACCTGTTTTTCAAACCTAATTCCTGAGAAAACCAGACCCTGGTTTTTGATCTTGAAAACCAAAACCTACTTTCAGAACCAGATTCCTAAGAAAACCAGAACCTGTTTTCAGAACCTAGTTATTGAGAAAACCAGAACCTATATTTGGCACTTGATTTCTGAGTAATTTGGAACCTAATTTCAGGAAAATTCGAAACCTAATTTCTGAGTAATTCAGAACTTGATTTCTACACAATTCGGAAGCTGATTTCGGAGTAATTTAGAACCTGATTTTTGATCAATTCGGAACCAGATTTTAGAGCATGTTTTAGAGAAAATCAGAACCAAGATCTATATTTATCATTTTGAGAAAGATATGAGTATTTCAATAAAGAAAACCTGAATTTCACCTTTTCATAAATCTCAGAGAATTTTAAGAATATTTGAAGAAGTCTAATATTGAAGATTAAATTATAGATATTTGCCAATTTTTTGAGATGTGAGGAAGCAAGAAACACTTTTAAGATTCCCACCTCTATTTTCTGAGTTTCCTATAAATATTTTCTCATATTATTTGATTATTTGAAACTTTACACCCACAGAAAATGTGGAGCACTGGATAAGTCAAAGTGAATAGTTCCTACTATCTTGAAGAATGTTTCTTGAGTGTTTGAGAAGAATAGAATCAGAATCATTTTACAGTGCAAAGAAGATCAGAACTATCTTGAAGAGGTTTTCTGGAGTTTTTAGTATAAGGAAATAAGAACCATTATTACCTTTCTGAGAATACCTATTTCAAAAAATTGGATTCAATAAAAAATGAATGAAGATTCGAAGTGAGTATTTGTTGAGTAGCTTCAACAAATTTTTTATTCTTGTGTTTGGCTCATTTTTTATTTAAGAAAACATTGTAAATTTATGGGGGTCAGTATAATCTTTCATATCGGTAGATAGAAGGTGTTTAATGGGAGTTGGTAAAAGTTGTATTCATATCATTATTATAGTGGATTTCTATAGACCCACAGGAGTGTCTATAGAAAAGATGTAGGTTCTCTTATTGAGGTTGAACCTTGTATATCATGTGTGTCTCTCTTGATTTACCTTTCTTGTATGATTGAGTTTATTTCTAAAGGTTGATAAGGAAATAAATATTAATATGATGCAAGGGTTAAGTTTCTTAAAGTTTTGAAACATATAAAAAGTTAAACAACTGATTCACCCCCCTCCCCTTTCAATTGTTATTCGATCCTTGGAAATTCAGTAAGATCTTAACATTTTTTGGAGGTAAATTAGGCTTGAATTTCAGTAATATTTTTTTATTTGAGTACTTTTACTTTGGGATATATCTTGGGGAGTTTTGGGGTGAATATTTTAATTATATAAGGAAATATGAAAGTGCATGGTTGGCACATGGTTTTCCCAAACCATGCACCCTGGCCCAGAAAACTGCACAACCCTAGATAGAGAGGTTTTTCATGGATTATGAAAGCTATTCTAATTATGCACTCTAAAAGCAAAAACCGTGCACCCCCTAGAAGAGGTGCATAGTTGAGGTACACAGTTAGAGGAAACTATGCACTTCTTCCCATAAGATCATGTATTGGATTTAAGTAACACTAAAATTATATTTTAAAATTCCTAAACCCCTATATTAACCTCAAATCAACCCCCACTCATCCCCTACTAATTCATATCACTTTTGGAGGCTGTTGGATGATCTATTATGGATCCTGGCCTCCATACATGGAGAATCGAAGGGAGAATTGAAGATCTTCACCACCTTGAGTTAGTGGTTCCTTTCCGATTGATTTCCAGTCCCTCTCTCGTTGTTCTCCATTTATTATGGTGGGGTTTTATACTCTATTTTGTTGGATCTAAATCAATATTTATTGAATATAGATATTGAATTTTGAATCTAGACATAGATTTAAGAGATATTTTTTTAATCGTGGGTTTAGGTTTTAGATCTATATCATACTCTTTTTCATGTTCTTTATTGATCTTCTTCAAATTGGGTATTTCTGTTGGGCGGTCATTTTTCAATGAATTGAATTTGGTGGTATATAATTCAAATCTAAAATTCTATATTTAAATTTAATGATGTAATCATATAATTTCAATTAGATGTTTATAAACTGAGTTCTTGATTATACTAATTAATTCAGTGAATAAATTAATTAAGAAAATTGTAAAATTAGGAATATTGGGATCGCAGATTTTTAATAATTAATTTTTGATTTAATTATGTAGTTATTGAGGTTATTGAATATAATTAATTAATAATAGAATTAATTATTGGGAATGGTAGGGACTATGATATTTTTATTTGGAATAATTAATTATTGAATTAATTATTGGGAGATAGATATTATTGAAACTGAGAAATTAAATATTAAATTAATAATTATTATATTTAAGTTTTTTAATTTGGATAATTAATTGTAGAATTAATTATTTGAGATTGTTATGATTATTGAATAAATTGAGATGGAAAAATTAATAGAACAATTAATTAATGGAAGTAATTTGATTACTTAATTGTTGTATTAAATAATGCAATTGATAGGATTGATTAATGGATGGATTAATTAAGGGATGTAATGTGATTTTTTAATTGTTGAATAAAATAATAGGATTGATGAAATTATTTAATGGATTAATTAATTAATGGTAGTAATGTGATTATTCAATTGTGGAATTAAATAATAGGATTGATTTGATTAATTAATTGATGAATTAATTAATGGAATTAATCTGATTATTTAGTGGTTAAATTAAATAATGGTATTGGTGTGATTAATTAATTTATGAATTAATTAATAGGAGAAATATGATTATTTAATTACTAAATTAAATAATGGGATTGATGAGATTAATTAATTAATGAATTAATTAATGAAATTTATGTGATTATTTAATGGATTAATTAAGTAGTGGTATTGATGGGATTAATTAACATCTGAATTTATTAATGGGAGTAACTTGATTATTTAATTACGAAATTAAATAATTTAATCGACATGAATAATTAATTGGTAAATTAATTAAAGGAATTTAATGTGTTTTAATAATTGTATGATTAATTAATGGAATATATGTGAACAATTAATTTATCAATTAATTAAAGGGATTAAATGCGATTAATTAATTATGCTATAAATTAATGGAACTGACAAGAACAATTTATTTTTTAATTAACTGATGGGATATAATGTGGTTAATTAACTATGTAATTAATTAATGGAATTAACGTGAACAACTAATTGAGGAATTAATTGAAGGTATTAAATTTTATTAATTAATTATGTAATTAATCAATGTAATTGGTGTGAAGAGTTAATTAGTGGATTAATTGAAGAGATTTAATGTGATTAATTTACTGGGAAATTAATTAATAAAATTGACATGAACAATTAATTGGTAAATTAATTAAAGGGATTGAATGTGATTAATTAATTATGAAGTTAATTAATTCAACTGATGTGAACAATTAATTGGTGAATTAATTTAAGGGATTAAATTTGATTAATTAATTATAGAATTAATTAATGCAATTGACATGAACAATTAATTGATGATTTAATTGAAATGATTGAATGTGATTAATTAATTTTTTATGTAATTAATGTAGATTATTGTGTTTATACAATCCTTGATTGAATAATTAATTGTTGAATTAATTATGGGATATTGGGATTCTGCATTGATTAACTAATTGTTGAATTAATTAAAATAGATTGTGGTGTTTATAAAATAATTGGTTTAATACTTAATTTTATAATTAATTATGTGATATTAGAATTATGTATTGATTAATTAATTGATGAATTAATTAATTTATATTTTTGTGTTTATACAATCATTTATTGAATAATTAATTGTTGAATTAATTATAGGATATTATGATTGTGGATTAATTAGTTAATTATTCAATTTATTTATGTAGATTGTTGTGTTTACACAATCATTGATTGAATAATTAATTATTGAATTAATTATGAGATATGGGGATAATTGATTTGAAACAAATTAATTTTTGAATTAATTATGAGATAATTAGTTGATGAATTAATTATGAGATATAGAGATGGTGAATATAAATAGTTAATTGTGAATTAATTATTGGTTAGTTATTACTTAATTGTTGTGTTAATTAAATAAATTGTTGTGCTTACTTAATTGGGGAATTAACTAAGGGGAATTATGTGGTGAATAATTATTGTATTATTAATGATATTGAGATGATTAATTAATTGGTGAATTAATTAATTGGATTGATATGATTAACTAATTTTTGAATTAGTATTGAAATTTATATGGATAATTAATTATTGAATTAATTATGTGTTGATGAATGGTAACAGGGGAATTCAAGTATGAAATAAGGAATGCTAACAAAGACATTCAAGTATGAATTAAAGAATGGGAATATGGTCATTCAATTGATTGAGGTATAAATGGAAGCATCAGTATTCAAGTATGAATTAAGGAATGGGAACTTGGTCATTGAATTTTGAGAGGCATGAATGGTAGCATGGGAATTCAATTATTAATTAAGGAATGGGAACATGGTCATTAAATTGTGTAAATTAATGAATAGTAAATTGGTAATTAAATTGTGTGAATTAATGAATGGAAACAAGGTCATTAAATTGTGTGAATTAATGAATGGTAACAATGGGATTCTAAGATATGATATTCTTTTGGGATTAGTTAAAACTCCAGCACGAGATGAAGGAGGCATTGAGATATGAGTGTCCATGGGAACCTGGGGGTTTATGTGGTTAAATAATGATTAATTGATAATGTGATAATTATTTACTTATGCATTGTGAGTAATTATTTATAAAACTACGTACACTACTATTTCAAGGTATTTTTTTAGATGTTTTTGGTGGTGTCCTACTGAGTTATACTCATTCCTTACTCGAACAGCCTAATCAGTACCTGAATATATTTCATAGTTTCATGATAGGTTAAGGGAAAAGGACCTGTGTTAAGTGGATTATTTGGGGTGGAGCATTGATTAGGAAATCTGACATGGTTCAGGACCCACTTGGAAGTTATTAGTTTCTTTACTTTTGAGATCCATTTTGACGTTTTTCAGGTACTAAGGCCTGACATATCTTCTGTTTCATTTGATATTTTTTCCCATTCTTAGTCATCTTGTGATATTGGAATCCTTCTAGTTATAGTTATATATTTGGCTACTGTTTATTAATTCTCTACTAATGTTTTACTCTGAAAAAGATGTTATAGTATCTCTATGAATGATATTGGACCCTCACTTTGAGTAAGAAACCATTGAAATACAGGGAGGCATGCTTGAGGTCATATAGAGAACTAGCTTGGGGCACCAATTAGTTGCACCCTAGTTAAGACATTAGATGCAAATAATGGTATTATTTCAACATGAGAGTTTATTTATTATTTTAAACTCTCTATGGATGATACTTAACCCATATGTATTTGTGATGTGGAATCACTATTGTGTGTTTTTCTTTTTTCCAAATAGAGAAAAAGGATTGCTTATATTGGATGAAGAATTTCTATAACTTATTTGATTATTACATTGATCTAGCTCAAAATTTTCATAACTAGATTTAAACCATTAAACCATGACTTGTGGGATTGATTTTTACAATGTCATTGTTGGTTTGGAAAAGATTAAATGAATGAATTTTACATTATAAGTCTACCTGAGATTTTATTTTTCATGAAAGTGCCTTAGAGGGGATATACCCATGAACAATGAATTGACATGCTTCTAATGATAACTGTATATTGTAGGGAATATATCTTTAGGATACTCCCCTAAAAGGTTTTCTCATTGATAATACCAACACTATTGTTCCTTTAGGATCTATGGTGGGTATTGGGATCATTATTCGCCAATATAATTGGAAGATTTTGGAAGCTCAATGTTTATCTATTTGGGATTTTTTGGAACCCTCTATGGTGGAGGCCTGTGTTATTTTTCATGAAATTCTATATTCTCATAAAAATGGTTGGGTCAAAGTGATAGGGGAATCATATTTCCTTTGTATGGTTAAATCTAACAACCCTAGATCGATGTATATGTACAATACATTAATTTTGTGGAATGTATAATACTTTACACAAATAAGGATCCCAAATACCATATTAGTTTAGTGCCTTTGGAAACGTGGAAAAAATTCTTCTAATTTGGTGAATGATCCTCAAAATATTCCATAATGATCTTACCCTTTAGTTTTCCTACCTAAAACCTTTCCTTATATCCTGGGGAAAAGAAAACATATGAAAAAGGTGAGTTTAGATTCTCAGTAAGAGTAAGCAAGGAAAATGACCAAAATAAAATGAAAATAAGAATGTAAAAACATGAAAATAACATTTCAAATCTGACCATATATAACATATATCAAAATATTGAGTTATAAAATAAATCTTGGTAGTTGATAAGAAATAAATCAAAAAGTAACTAAAGCCATGAGAAAATAACATTGGCATAAAACATGGAATTGTGGAAAAAACATAAGTATAGAAAATAATTTCCATAATAGAAAAGGCTCATTTACAAGACCATCATAGTTGTAAAAGTCCTTTACTAAACTGAGGTCACTCCTCATTCTAGCACTGTATTACTAAGTTGGGTTTATTTACCGTTCTAGCCCCGTATTATTGAACTGAGATCATTTCCCATTCTATCCATGTATTGTTGAATCTAGATCATTTATCATTCTTGTACTATCTATTTAAAGAGATATATATATTTACCCAATTCATTATAGGGAGATATAGGTCCCATATATCTCATAATGAAATAATTCTTACATGTTCCACAATAATATTATTCATTCATTGTAGCAGAACCTGAGGAATAAAATAGGTTTCTTAAACATAATTCCACCATAACATAATCCATGTAAAACAAATGGATTAAATAAATATATTTCCATCATAAACACAATAAAACCATAATAATAGAAGGGTTTGTATAATTCAAACATATCCTTATTAAATAATTTCATCTTAGATGGAAAATAATTTTTATAAAATACATAAATTTTATTTCTTAGAAAAATATCCTTTCTTCTTTAAAGTCATTTTTTTTTCTCAAAATGAAAATTAATGTTTAAAGAAAAAAAATTATTTAAAAATATACATGAAATATTTAAAATAAATATTCATGGAAATAATGATTTATGGAAAAAAAATCCATTCATGTCGTATAAGTCAAACAAACATTATTCTTATACTTTTTCTGAAAAATAAAAAAACACCTCGTGTCAAAAATAACAAAATATTCCTTTCATACCATTTAATAAAAATTCACAAATGGGTAAAATTGAATTTAAAAAACTATATAATAATATAAATAATATTTTAAAATATATATATAGTAAACAGGTCCATGGATGATAAATATACCCTAATAAATACTTATGTATAAACAATCTCATATAATAATGCAATTGTGAAATGATCCCTTACCTTAGGTTTGGGTTCCTTCATATGTGTCTGAAAATCCTATATAAGGGTTTAAATAATCTCATTAACTTATTCCATAACCATTTCATTTTTATAATATCTTATAAATCATATTATTACCCGTTTTTTAATAACATTGTTACTCATTCATCGGGTTTTAACTGCTTTATTTTCTTACGCATGTTTTATCAGATAAGTTCTTGTTCCTATAATTTGGACATATTTATATCATTTATAGAATTATATTCATATAATATATATCATATTTATTCATTCTATTCATTTATATAATCATTCTTTAATGAAGATCATGTAGAATGAATTGCATCGCATCACGGAGACGGTAGGTTGTACGTACACGCGATTGATGATATCATTATCTTAATTTTGGAATGTTATTGAAGTGGATGTTGTATATAATATTTAAGAATAAATATCATGTTATAATAATCATATATTTTTATTATTTACATCATTACATTCATCCAAGTAATTTGGTGATGAAAAAAATATTTCACCATAGTGTGGAGATAGTAAGTCATAGTTACGCACCTGATGTGATTTCATTTTTTATAGGATGGATATAAGCATTAATATGGTTGTTAAATAAACATAATGACATATCAAAATTTAATTTATACTTTAGATACTACTTAAGGGTGGAAACAACTCATTTAAAATAATTAAAATAAGAAATAATTTTAAAAGAATCGGTACAGGGGATTACCTCTTCTTTAACGAGCTCTCTCTTGTTCTCCTCCTAAAGGCACTAGAGTTGGTCTTTATAGATGAATAGAACCACTATAATGTAAATAATAAAGTTGAGAAGGGAAATTATCAAGGTATATATGAGTTTTAAGGTCAAACGTGAAGTGAAGTTGTGAGGGAGGATGTGCCCCTTTATAATTTAGTTGAGGGGAAAATTTGGAATCTCAAAAATATTAATTTAAAATAAAATAAACCCACTTCCCAAAAACACTAAAATGTAATATTTTAAAACATGATATGATATAAGGTTTTAATATCACAAACTAGTAAATTTTATGCATGTTTTTCTGTCTATTTAAACCTTACCATTTTAATTTACCCTTAGTTATTCAACTTTAATTTTAACTAAGGTAACAAATATTTCAATATTAAAATAGTGTAATTTTTTAATTATTGGACATCAATTATTCCATAAATGAAAATTTTTAAAAAAAATAGACCGTATAATAATTATTTTATACTTTTAAAAATGTAGTACTGTTTTTAAATAATTTAATAAAAAAATATTTTGATAAAATATCAATAGTGTCAATTTTGAAACTTTTCATTTCGTGGTTTTTTAAAAATATCAAGATAAGATGTCATCCATGAAAAAAATATTTTAATTTATCCCTAATGGTTAAATTTCATCTATAAAATTAATTGGATATATTAATTATCTTGAATGATATTTATTTTAATATTTTTAATAACATTAATTTGATATTTCTATTCATAAAAAAATTACTACATCAGTTTTGTGTAATTATTTAATATGCATATATTTTGAATAAAAATTAAAAATAAAATACTATGGTGAAGATAAATACTCTATATTTCATAATAATACTTACATTCAAATATATCTTCTCTAAAATCTAATATTAAAAATGTTATATGTTTTAAAACATGAATATGACAATATTAACATTACTTTAGATAAAATATTATAAGTTTCATAATATATTCCATATAGTTCCAAATGTTCAATAATTATACCATTGGATGATTATGGTTGATATATACTCAACCAATAATATTTTTTAAGTGTTTTTTTCTTCTAATAGTTATTATCATTTTAATAAAAATTATTTTATTTATTTTTCATCAATTAAATAATTGTTTCCTCAACAATGTATAACCCATTAAGGTAATTATTTATTTCCTAAAAATTAAAAATAAATTTCCATGATAAATAAAAATATTTTATATTTAAAATTACTATTTATTGTAGAACTCATCTTCTGTATAACATTATATTAAAAATGATGTAGTTTTTAAAATTTGAGTAAGACATATTTAACTTTTCTATAAATAAAATATATTAAATGTCCAAATCTCATCCAAGTATCTTCCAAAGGATTCCATTTAGACCCAGGGATGATTTAGGTAAAATAAATATCATCAAATGATATTATTACAAGTTTTTGGGTAATTTTATAATAATATTTTTACCTTTAATTACCCGATTTACCTTCATACCATATTAATAAAAAATTATTTAAGTTAATATTTATACTTAACAATAAAAAAAAGATATTTAAATAATTTGGACCCAAAAATTAAAATTATAGAATCCATTTTTCAAAATACAAAACAAATAATTTTTAGTTATTTATTTAAAATTAATCCTATTTTTAGAATGAGAAAATGAGTTTTAAAAGTTAAAATATGCAAAACATTGAAATATTCTTTCATATAAAATCATTGTAAACTTAATTCCAATGAACTAAATTATATTAACTGATAAAAACATAATATATTTATATTTTAGAAATATTCAAATTTTTAATTTAACACTATAAATAAATTTGACAAAAAAATAGTTTTCAATTAAAATGCATTATTTTTTTATTATTCAGAAAAACATGAAACTTATCAGAAAAATACTAAAAATTGAACCAAAATGAATTTTGATACTACTCTTTCAAATATGAGGTTTATTTTTTAAAAATAGAATATAAAAATGTGTCAAAACGATATTTAAAACGGGTGTTCCATCAAAAGGAAGCAAAACTACATTTTTTTTTAAAATACATCTTTTATCTAAAAAATTGAATTTGTTCTTATATCATATCTAGAAAACATGTAAGATGAATTTTAAAAAATTTATTGAATATATTAAATATATATTTCATTAATAAAATCCATCAAGAGTGATTTAATTATTTATATACTTACTTATTTAAATTAAAATAGTTTTTCAGAAGAATGCTAATACTATTCATACTCACCATTATAATAACTAGGTTATAAGGTAACATAATAATATTTAGTTGTTCACTTAAACTCAGTCATTCATGAAATGAATTATATCAAAATAATTGTAATTTTTGGTAACACAATCCAATCATATTGTTGTGTATACTGCAAGATAATTTAGTATTGTGTGTAGTACAAGCTTATCATAGTGTAGCATACAACACAAGACATCAAAAAAATTGAAAAGAATATATATCATAAATATATTTGTGTGTTATATTACCACTATTTCTGAACATGGATAGGATATTCATTTGTATGGTCTTATTCTCAAAAATATATGGTCATTATTGGATGGCTTATACTTATATAGGTTTATATTCATTAAGTGAGGAGGAAATCAAGTAGTCCATTATTTGGCCAGCTTTAGGAAATATTCGACTGACCATGTTTGGCTTGATCATTTTCATGATTAGACTTTTAATTCTATTTCAACTTATTATAAATAAATTATTCTCTATTATCTTCAAACAATGTACCATAAAAAATAATTAATCTTCATCATTAATGAAAATGATTCAATGTGGTAGATCCTTACAATCTAAATATTACTAAAAACAACCCCAATTTCATTCAATTTTTATATTTATATTAATTTTTTTAAAATAAATTAGAAATATCCATTGACCCACATTATTTGGAGTTCTCCTCGATCATTATGGGTGATTCCTAGTGCACTCCACACCTCCCCCAATGTGTCCACAATGTTGTTTCATCATGGTGGCCAATATGCATGCATCTGGAAAAATAATTTTCTAATAGAATTTAGTAACTTCCTAGTGTCCTCCATTTTGTGGATGATTTTGGTCCATTTTAGAAGCATTTAGTTGCTGAATTTTGGATACCAGTGAAATTATACCCCTAAAAAACATTTTTTTGTTTATGTTGCAAGTGGTCAATGAGGTGGGAGTGACGTGGGGGATGCAGGATCCTTCCATCATTGTCCATAGAGTATGTGTAGTGGTGAGATGGTGTCACGTAAGTAATTTTCATGTTGTGATTTTTAGTGGGATACTATAATTCTACCAAATGTGTGTGGAGGTTTTTAGCTATGATCAGGGAATTTTGGGATTCAATAAGGGAAATAAAAATAGGGACCGGGGCATTGTGGGGGTGATGATAGTGTGTTGCAGATGAGAGTGGTGAGGAAGATGAGAGAAAAGAGGGACCGCTAAAGGGAGGCTGATAATGCTCGCATGTGCAATTTACAAAATTTATGGGAGTCCCTATTTGTTTTGGGGGATTCTTAGTTCACTCTACACCACAACTGACGTGTCCAAAACATTGTTTTAGCATGGAAGATGGTACACATGTTTGGTGTCTCACCACACTATTGAGTCACACTCATCCACCACACTCACCATTATAGAGTAGAAATATCATATTTTTCTTACAGATTTTAAATGAAATTATCTGTTTCATAGCATGTAATGTTATGGACAATATCCCACACACCTATAAATAGGACCCACTAGCTCTTATAGAGACTCAATGGTAATATTACAACATAATTTATAATATAATTATATATATTTCACATATAAATTAATATATTCTAAAATATATTTTGTAATTATTTATAAATAAATATGAATTCAAAAAATATACAATCAATTATCGAGAGGTCATGTGCTATCTAATTCACCATAAGATTTCGGTGAAACATGCATTGGATTCATATCCAATACATAGTCATAATAGGAGTCCAAAACCAAAGTCAAACCCAAGGTAACCATATGTATCCCACAACCGACATAATGAAAAGAGTCTCGGGTCAGGAAACATGGCCATAAATCCCCATATCTCTTACAATATAGCCAAGAGGTCTTCATATTCTGACACTACCTTAGGTCATACCACAACGCCACCATGTTCTCAAACTCTGTCTTGAGTCAACCCTTAGAGCTATTATACCCCTATCTATGTATCGATCCTTTTCCTTCATCACCACATCCCAAAAAACTTCCCCTCTAAAGACTAAATAGGGAAAAACTATCCACCTATCAATTTCTACCATAATAGAAACCTCCAAAGGCCATACATCACAAAAAATAGGTATAGTACATATTGGAACAACAAGTATAATAATCATGAGTATTGGTATCCATAAACACACATGTGATCACACTAAAAATATGGGTCTCATGAGCTACTTACACACTCACATGAAACAAAACTCATGAAAGGTTAAAAAAAATAGTCACACAATTTCATTTAATTCTAGAAATCATACACACAACTTGAACATGGTAAGGAAATTCTTACCACAAGCATGTCGATGTCAACATCAAGGTTCATCAGGAGCATCATCACTTGAACCATGTTATAACATCAACTAAAAAATATCACACACCCAAAGTTCCTTGAACTAATTCCAATCAGACATGATATGGAATCGAGAAAATTTATCAAGAAGAAATCAACCCAAGTGATATATTCACATCAACATACCTTCCAAAAACCACCTCTTGAACAACAGTCTTCAATTCTAGTTGGTGGAAGGTAAAATTCATCCCACATGGGTAGTGACAAGATAATAGAATATTTGGGACTCCAAGAATTTGAATTAACAATAAAAAGACTCAACTCCCAAGTATTGTGCTTCCAACAAGGTTAAGAAAGTAGAATAAAAAAGAAAAACATGTACATGATTGTAACTTCACCAAAAAGATCATCAAAATCTTTTTCCTAAAAATTCTCGTAAAGTCATCTATAATTTTTTCTATCCAAACAAATAATCATAGAGAGTACCATAAATTGATTAATTGAGGTATGAATCAACATTAAAATTTAATAAAAACCCACATTTAATCTACACCCATTTCCCCTTTGAATTGGTCAATATATAAGAATAAGGCATGTGATTTTGGACATTTAAATGTCATCCTAACCATCTTTACACCCTCCACACAAACTATCCATGGTTATGGTGTTCATAAACACCCTTAGTGAAATGGGAGCACCTATGGTGTGTCCTCAATATCTTTTCTATTTTCCCTCACCCCAACCACCAAAATAGGCATAGTGAGGTCTCCCAGACTATGGTCTATCGGGCCATCCCCAACACTCCATGCCCATGACCACACCCTTTACATGGTATTATTGTTACCCATTTTTGCATATAGAGACAACCACAACCTGCACCATAATTGTGGTGTTTCCCATTTTTGTCTAAAATTTCCCCAACCCCTCATTTAATTTTCCAAAATATCCAAAAAGTATCAAAAATTTCCCAATCATGGCTCAACACAAAATACATATAGGTAGGTTGGAAATAAGTATTTTTCATAAATGAAAAAAAATTATAAGGATTTGCAGTTGGTGAATCCAGTTAATAACCACCATAGTCATCATTACACAATGGTTTCAATAATATGGGTGTTATGAAGTCACTATAACTACACCAAAGGCACTGGTATACCCAGGTAGAAGTGATTATCTTTGAAGTCATGGATTAAATATGTTTAATCCATAAAGAAACATAATTTGATACAACTAATGGGTTTCTTTAAATCATGATATTACCTCTAAAAATGAAAGAGTACCGAAACACAGATAGATCTATCTATAATGAATTAACACAAGAATGTTTAATTGAAAAATAGATCATAAAACAACATACCAAAAATTCCTAAATTACAAAAGATTCAGTCCACTTCCTTTGATGGAATATTCTTAATAATGATCACAAGGAAAAACAGATGAAAGAATACTTCCTTTGATGGGGCTACATAGGCTAAGGAATCCATGAATGCTTTGTGAGGACTCTCAAATGCTTGAAGGGTTTTTAACACCTTCAATGGTATATAAATGATATTTGTGATGGAAGAGAGATTTGACTAGATTATGAACGATTTGAAACTATAACACAAAATCCATTACCACAAAAAAATAATAATCTCATACAAAAATAAGGATCCCCAATTATCTTCATGAAAGAAGATTATTGGGGTAATGACCCAGACATGAACAACCACCCAAACAATGCTAAATGGGTCGATTATTACTACCATAGGCGCACCTCCCCGAATGCCAAAGGCTACCGACTAGAAGCGAGGGTCTTATAGGTATAGTGGGGAGACTATACCCTCTCGAAATATAATTATGTTATTTGTGTGAGAATAATATGAAATTAGAAGACTCTACAGACTCAAACCAAACCCGCATAGCGGAAGCACAACCAACAGAAATAAATAGCAGAAACAATAAATATAAACAATAGCATCGGAAAGTAAACACAATAGAACGTGGATCACTTGTAACTTCAATTGAAAAAAAACATGAATCCAAGGAAGGTCATACATATCCATATGTAAAAGGGCGCCAATGGCTAACAAATTGTATCTACAAAACAATTAAGCATGCTGATATAGGACATATATTGAAACAATGTAAACTCCATCTAGGCAAGACCTCAAGGTCCATACCATCTCCATGCAATAGCTAATGCAGTCCAGCTACTGAAGACGACCTCTTTATTGCACGTAAATCCATAATGTCTGCAGGCATCCCGAAGTGGCCATGTGGGGTGTGAGACGAATCTCATTAGGACGCCACCCAACGGTGCGTACCTTATATATGTGTTTAAGCATGCATGAATTTATAAGGAAAATAGTAAATAGTACGATTCAGAAATAAACACAAACTCCACTGGTGCTCAGTAGCCACCATGGAGTGTCACCTGCTTTAGTCGATGATAGAATCTCTGTCATGTAACCCTACACCATGTGCCCCCTGACACTATGTGTCTCAAGTACCGATGTCCCAAAGGAACGCCGGAGAAATAGTAACTCGGAGGAATAGTGATGCATGTCCTCAATAAGTAACAAGAGGGATAGCGATGTCTACCCTCAAAATAAAGTAACCGGAGGGAAAGCGATGTCTACCCTCAAATAATGGCAAGCCTCTTCCCACAACCCGATAGCCTTAATGTTATCCCATGAAGGCTCCTCACCTCCCATGTGGCTTCCTATGACAAGAACCCCCAAACCAATAGTACATAAACCACAATTAACAGGGGCCTCTACCCACACGAGTGGTCAAAACCACCTCATCCTGAGGTCTCTTTATGTGCACACTACTCATAATTCTGAGTGAGCAGTAATCACCAAAAATAGTACCCAAGACACAACTTCTCTAACACCTCGTTCCCTTGCGACCATGTCTCTCAAGTCTGATGGCCCTGCCATCCAAGTAACCTAGGTCATGCCCATCCTGAGAGTCACACTACCTCAAGCTGACATCCATGATGCCCAGTCTCGTGGTCAGAACCGCCCAATTTAACCCAGGCCAAGCCCAACCTCTGTTTAGCCTCACTCAAGAATATCTGGGTCATTCCCAACACAACCCAAAGGTTCCAGCACATGAAATTCAGAAATAACATATATAACACATTTAAACAAAACACATAACACGAAAAACAATCTAAAAAGTTGAATTAAACTAGCCCAATAGTTATCAAACAATAGTAATGAGGTCTTGAATGCCTTTAACAATTCATATGATGGTTTTATAAACTAAACTCAGCAGTTTAATAAAACAAAAACAATTATAACCATTTTGACATTCCCCGGCCAAAATTCCCCGATGAGCAACGACCAATCACCCAGCCCCGCTCAAGATAAATGGGTAACATGGAAGACTCAAAGTCATCCCATAGGAAAAATAATAGTTTAATATGCATTAATAGGTAAAACAGGGTTAGGCTCAAAATACCTAAAAATGCGCTAAAGGCCGCGCCGCCCAAAAGTCTGTGAAAACACAAAAAGAGGTATGAACCACCTACCTGAGACTCGAATGATGATACTCCTCTGATAAAATCCTCCAATTGGTCTAAAATGCGGTATATCTTTAATAGAATCAAAGAGCTCACACCCCTATAACTTTCTCTAGAATAGAAATCAAGAAGAATGGCTCAAGAGGAATAATTGACTTACTGAGGGGTTTCTAATGCATCTGACGGTGATCAAAATGAACTTCAGACAGACGATCGGGAGAAAAAATGAGCTCCAACCAGCTCTCCCCGCTCAAACCTGTCAAGGGTTTGGGTTTCTACCTCAAAAGGAGGATACTACCTATTTTAGTGAAAAAAAAAAGAAAATACATGGCATGTACTTTAGAACTACACATTGTGTATCATTTTACTATTCATAAGACGGATGATATTTTGTCGAGCACTTGATGACTGACTACATGTCATGTACCTATATGGTACATGTTGTCTACCAATTTACTCTGTCAACATCCCTAACATGCCACCTATATCCTCATTCACGGCCCCCTATATGGTGTGTACAAATATTGCATGACATGTACATGCTAAAAACATTTTACATAGCCAACAGGCCTACCCTCCATGTATAGCTTCCACACGGTCAAGGGTACACAACGTGTCTATAACTACATGTATATAGTAAGAAATTCCTACATGGTCATCACACGAAATGTACTCAGCGAGCACACGGTCGGTACTCACCTAACTCATACACGGCGTGTACTCTAGAGGACACAGCTTGTAGACTGGAAATTTCTAGAACATCCCAAATTTTCTTAGTTTTCTCAGGAACAAGTCAAAAATTCAAACAGGGTCAATATTTTGAACCATTCTAGAAACTCGTGTTCTTACAATCTCCCTACCTTAACATAGCTTATCCCCGAGCTATCAAACAAAACACGAAGATGGAACCGAACATACCACCCCGATTTAAGTAACCCAGACTCCCTCGGTCTCAAGGGTTCTCGCTAAAGTCCTCAAGGGGATCCCCACCTTTGGTATTTCCTAACTTAGTCTCAAACCAACAATACTCAAAACAAGAAAAGGTACACTAACCTGTTTTCAGGATGTATGGTCCTCTCGTGATACATCATCACCCATGCGCCTCATTGGTGCTCCCACATCGTTTATGACACCCAAACATATCCCGCACCACATCGGTGTCCACCTCCATGAGGTCCTGCATCCCATGGATGCTCAAAATAAAACCTGATGCCATGCACCTCAAGTAACCTACATCCTCGATGCCCAAGGAACCTCAAGTAACCCACATCCTCAATGCCCCAATACCCACGATACCTCAAGTAAACCACATCCTCGATGATCTTGATGGTACGCAGCTTATACATATATATAAATATATCACATACCTGATATGGTTCCAATCCCACTGAACAGCATCTAGTCAGTCCACATAGGTCATGTTCATCACGTGCACTCAAAATGGACAAGCCTTTGTAGGTCATGCCAAATTGAAAACATGGAAATCACAGCCACACCTGTGGTGTACCTCAAACTATCATCAGCTCACCTGTCTGCTCATCCTCTAGAAGCACAATGACTTGCACCTGGTCTGAAGTATGGATGCCTGATGCCTCAACTCCCTATGGTGTTGCTCCCGCAACCAGCCACTAACCCCTCAGCTGGATCCCGATGTCCTCTGTCACATCCTCCGCATGCAGCTGAACCTCAGCTACCATCTCCGGGTATCGAACCTAAACAAAATCCAGATGCCACTGTCTGTCCTAGTCCCTGCTTTTCGGTTGTCTGAGAAGGATTCCTGCAAAAACCTTTTAAGATTCTCGACCTTTCCTTGTGCCCATCACTCCTTTGGAGGCCTATTGCACTGAGTTAGAACATTTCTTGGCTGCCCACACTGAAAGAAACCCACTAAATAACTATTATGAGGTGGTCTATCTGAGTCCTTGGCCTAACTTCCCTACTAGAACTCATCCCGTCCTCACTTCCTGCTATCCAAACCATCACCTGAATCCATCATCCGGCCAACATGGGGCCTATCCATCTGGTTTCCCTCCTCTATAAGCACCTGATTAACCACCTCTACGAATGAAACCAACCTGAAAATATTCACCTAGATCCAAATGGCATGTCTCAAGCCATCCTCGAAGCCTCTCACCCTTGTCGTGTCATCACATACCATACGAGTTGAAAAGCGAGAAAACATAGTGAAAGTAGCTGCATAGTCCATGAAAGACATGTCTCCCTATTAAAGACTCAAGAACTCTTGAGCTCTCTATGATCTCAGTGTCTTTAGGTAAAAGTTATCAAAGAATCTATCCTTTAATTACTTCCATGCTATCTCTTCATGCTTACGAGCCTTAAACTACACATCCTAGCAACGCTTTTCCGGTCCTTGGAACATATACGTCGCCAGCTTCACCCTCCACCCTGGAGGCATCTCAAGCTACTCAAAATCATTTACATGCTCTCTATCCAGTTCTCATCCACCAGTGGACCAGCCTCACTCTAAAAAAGTGGCAGGTGTTGTGACTGGAACTCCCGTGTCAGATATTCCATAGATGAATTTATACCCTTGGCACCCCTTTCGATCCCCTTCAAGACACGTACCAGGATAGCTCAGAGCAACTCGTCGAGCCATGGTATGAACGCTGCCAAACCAGGTTGTTGTCCTGCCTACACTGGATCCTGAACCTGATCATGTCCACGAGCCTATACCTGCGGCTCCTGCTCTGTCTGCACCAGATCCTAAACTTGATCTTGCACCTGCGGCCCTGTATTATCACCCGCCAAATGATCCATCGAGACATATAAGAGGAACCCGCTGAATACAATAAATGGTCAGACAACACACACACACACACACACACACATATATATATATATATATATATATTTAATGGAGATAAGTAAAGTAGTAAAAGGAAGCACAAAACTACCACCCTTACTCTCGCTCACTACAACCATGTCCCTGGAATCCCGACCTCCTAGACTCCTTGCCCCTCAAAGAAGCCAAATATCAAAAGTACATTAGGCCATGCCCACCCCGAAAACTAATTTTTCCTCAAACCGACGACCGAGTCGCCCAATCTCGGTGATCAAAATCACCTCAACCATAGTACCTGCCTTCTCATACAAGATCCATACCCAAATAACCTACCACATTCAATTTTATAAATATATAAAGCATGGCATATCACATTGCAATAAGTCAGCAATTATATCAGGAATTTAACATATTAACATTTCCAAACCATACAATGCATTGCAATTTGATATTATTTACATGGAATTATCACTTCACAAATCATACGTGAAGTTATGAAATTAAAATACGCTAAAATGTGCCTATCAAAAGCCAAACAATCATGCCTTTCCATACCGGTCCAAG
Source organism: Viscum album (assembly GCA_963277665.1). Taxonomy (NCBI): domain Eukaryota; kingdom Viridiplantae; phylum Streptophyta; class Magnoliopsida; order Santalales; family Viscaceae; genus Viscum; species Viscum album. The sequence continues at coordinate 2,003,622,229 of OY728145.1, read as the reverse complement.
GTCAAATTTTACCTTATCACACCGGGTCAAGGGTCATATATCCCAATAAATAACATCATACACCAAGTGAGCCACGAAGGTGGAAATCATATAAACTGCAATCTACGAAAAAAGCAAACAGTAATTCCCACCCATGAAAACTTGGTTCTTCCCTTGTACTTGGGGTTGCATGCACCCAAACACAAGCTAGAAACCCAATTCCAGTCACAACCTATCTCCAATCTACCATATCCCAAATATTAAAACCAATAGAAATAAAAGATAATCCTCAATATCATTAGTTTCCAGCAAAACACTAATACTAAATCCCTGTCAAGAACTCATCTCATACCACTTTCTAACGACTCGGACCTGAACAACCACCTGAACAGTGCTAAATAGGTCGTGTATTACTACCTTAGGCTAACCTCCCCGAACACCAAAGGTGTTTGACTAGTAGTGAGGGTCTTATAGGTATAGTGGGGAGGCTATACCCTCTCGGAGGATAATGATGGTACTGGTCCAAGCATAATATGAAATTAGAAGACTCTGCAGATTCGAACCAGACCTGCATAATAGAACCACAATCAATAGAAATAAACAATGGAAACAATAAATATAAAAAGTAGCAGTGGAAAGTAAACCCAATAACATGATGATAACTTGTAACTAAAAAAACAACAAACATGAATCCAAAGCAGGTTATTCATATCCATATGTAAAATAGCGCCAATGGAAAACCAATTGTAGCTACAAAAAAAGTAAGCATGCTGATATAGGAAATAAAGGAAAATGAAGTAAACTCCAGCTAGGAAAGACCTCAAGGTCCATACCATCTCCATGCCATAGCTAATGCAGTCCATCTCCTAAAGCTGGCCTCTTTTCTGCACGTAAATCTATAAAGTCTGCACGCGCCCCGAAGGGCCCGTGCAGGGTGTGAGATGAATATCAGCAGGACACCAACCAAAGGTGTGTACCTAAAATAAGTTTTTAAGCATGGATGAATTTATAAGGAAAACAGTAAATAGTACGATGCACAAATAAACACAAACTCCACTGGTGCTCAGCAGCCACCATGGAGTGTCACCTGTTTTGGTGAATGCCAGAATCTCTGTCATGTAACCCGGCACCATGTGCCCCCTGACACCGCGTGTCTCTAGTACCGACATCCCGAAGGCACGCCCAAGAAATAGTAACTTAGAGGAACATCGATGCCTATCCTCAATATGTAACTGGAAAGACAACGATGGCTTCCCTAAAAAATAATGTAACTGGAGGGACAACAATGCTTTCCCTCAAATAATGTAACCGGAGGGACAATGATTTCTGCACTCAAATAATGTAACCGGAGGGACAACGATGTCTGCCATCAAATAACGGTGAGTCTCTACCCCCAAACTGATGGCCTTAATGCTATTCCCTAAAGGCTCATCCCCTCACATATGGATTCATATGGAAAGCACCCCCAAACCAATAATACCTAAACCACAACTAATGGGGGCCTCTACACACATTAGTGGTCAAAACCACCTCATCAAGGAGTCTCTCTATGTGCACACTACTCATAGTTCTGAGTGAGCGGTAATCACCAAAAATAGTACCCAAGCCCCAACATCTCTGACACCTCATGCCCCTACAACCATGTTGGTCAAGTATGATGGCCTTGTCATCAAAGTAACTTGTACCATGCCCATCCTGACAGTCACATTGCCACAAGATGACATCCATGATGCCCAATCCCATGGTCAGAACCACCCAATGTAACATGGGCATATCCCAACCTATGTTAAGCATCACTCAAGAATATACGTCTCATTCCCAACAAAACCCAAAGGATCCATCACATGCAATTATGCCATTACATTTTTAACACATTTAAAAAAAACACATAACATGAAAAACAATCTAAACAGTTAAATTTCACTAGACCAACGGTTATAAAACAACAGTAATGTGGTCTCTAATTCCTTTAACAATTCATATCAAGGTTTAATAAACTAAACTCAACATTTTAATCAAACAAAAACAATTACAACCATTTTGGCATTCCCTGACCAAAATGTCCTAATGAGAAACAACCACTCGCCCAACCCCTCTCAAGAGAAATAGGTAACGGGGCATACCCAAAGGAATCCCATAGGTCAAATAATAGTTAAATATGAAATAACAGGTAAAATATGGTCACGCTCAAAATACCTGAAAATGTTCCAAAGGTTGTGCCACCTAAAAGTTTGAAAAAACAAAAAAATGGGTATACACCACCTACCTGAGACACGAAAGATGATACTCCTCCAATAATAGCCTCTAATTAGGTATATGAAATGGTATATCTATAAAATAATCAAAACTACTCAAACCCCTATAAATCATTCTAGAACAGAACTCAAGAAGAACGACTCAAGAGGAATCAAGGCCTTATTGAGGGGGTTCAAACGCATCCGATGACAATCGAAACACACTTCAAACGGGAGATCAAGAGAAAAAACAAGCTCTGGTCGACTCTCCCCACTCATACCCCTCAAGGGTTTGGGTTTCTGCCTCAAAATGAGGATACTTCCCATTTTAGCGGGAAAAAAAGAAAATACAAACTATGTACTTTAGAACTGATTTTCGTGTATCATTTTATTGTTCATAAGGCGGCTGATATTTCACCAAGGACTTTCCCACTGACTACTCGGCATGTACCTATTGTATACAGTGAGTACCTATGTTAAACGGTGTGTACCTCTTTACCCTGCCAATATCACTAACATGCCATGTATATCCCTATACATGCCCCCCCTACATGGTGTGCACAAATAGTAGACAACATGTACATGCAAAAAACATTCTACCCAACCAACAGGCCTACACACCATGTATGACCCCACATGTTCAAGGGTACACAACGTGTCTATAATTACATGTAGTGTAGTAAGAAATTCATACACGGTCATCACACGAAATGTACATGGTGAGAACACGGCCGATACTCAACTAACCCGTACACGGCGTGTACTCTAGAGGACACAATGTGTAGTCTGTAAATTTCTAGAACATCCCATATTTTCCCAGATTTCTCAGGAACAAGTCAAAAATTCAAACAAGGTGGGATTTTGACTCGTTTTAAAAACTCGGGTTCTTACAGTTGGCCATGTGAAATAGTTCAAGTGCACATATCTTCCTTGCACATGGTCTATGATAATCTTCTCAATATCATTCCAATTTTATTAGTAGTATCTGATGAGACAAAATGTGTGTGTGTTTTAAGATGGACTACCCAGAGTGGGGAAACCAATCCTAGAGCATGCCTCGAATTCCCCATATAGGAAATGGATTTCAATCACCCTATGCATAATACACACAGTGCCCGAGTCTAGAAGTATTTGAACCGATGCTGGTTACCACATAAAGTGAGGGGCATAACTGTTGGGTTCCACTCGACAAACACCCCATGTCTAGTTCATGTGTCATCTCATGACACTTGAACAATACACTTGTTGGAGTGTTCATTCAGAGAATATGTTGAAACAACATAAGACATGAATTTATAAACATAATTCACGGGTAAATCCCATGACCATAATCATAAAGTGGAAAATATCCATGTTGGATTGGGTTGACCTCCCATTCCAATAAACTCATTGAACATTATCCTAAGGAGGATTTGGTCCCCATAATCTCATATATAACATCTCATGAGATATAAATTTATTACCAATTCATTGAATGGAATTATAACTCTGATACAACATACCACATAAATTAAAATCATACATAAGTTTGCCACATGAGGAAAATAAATTATACAAAAAATCATAGGCCTGATCAAACCCATGAGAAGGAAGTGGGGTTCAAAATTCTGATTAAAGGAATAACCATATCCTAAATCATAAGTATTATTAGGAGAATAATTAATTAAATAATTTGGATGATCATATTTGAAAATGTTACACAAGTCTTGTTAATTCAGTTATAATATATATATTTCTTAAGAATCATTTAGGAGAAGAAAAAAATGCAACACTTGGGTGATGCTTTATGAAATGAGTAAATGATATTTTAAATAAAGAAATATCATATTTTTTCCATAAAAATAGAATTGAATCAAAAGGTTTCTATATAAAATAAGGTCATTTTTATGTATCTATTCATTTTTTAAAAACATTTTATGGGTGTGATGCTCGATGTGAGATAAGAAATATGGAAGTTCCCTTAAGCCCTGTTTACTTAAAAGTGTTATTTTATAAGTTAACTAAAAACAGTTATAACCCAAAAAATGAAAATGATATTTAACTAAGTATATATATAAGATACATATATCCAAAAATATTAGTGTCACATGAGAATAATATTTCATAAAATGGAGAAAAAGAAAGAGAATGTGTAATCAGAAAGTTATGAAGGAGGTCTAGAAGATTCCTCACCTTGTGTCTGAAAGGACTCTACACTTTTACATAACTTCATATATAATCAAATTAAAATTATTAAAAACTTTCCTAAGAATATTATTCAACAATATATATTTATTTTTATTAGGTCTATTTATCATTATGTTTCTTCAATTTATTAGATCATTTCCCTTTATGTTCGTTACTTGAATTTATTTAGTCAAATTATGAAAAACCTTCATGGTATGTTGACCAAACTCAAAATTATGTTCAATAGTTTCATAATATATATATATATATATTATTATTTCCTTTATTATTTTATTAGAACATAATTTTTATAGTTAAGTAACTCAAATTAGAAAATTTCCTTTCATATGTCATTTTTAGCATTTAAATTTACTATAATTGATTATTGTTAATATCAAATATTGAATGTATAATATTGAAATTATATAATTTTAATGGATTATTAAATTAAATTTTTATACATTTCATACATTTTTTATTCCAACCATTTTAGTTAGTGTGGAAAATAAAATAGAAACATTAGAAAATGGAGGCAGTAGTCCACACATACAGTAGGATGACACACACATTTTTATATAATAGAGGTTGGGTAAAAATAATATATCTTATTATTTTAAAATCATTAACATGTTATAATATCATATCAGATTATTAAATAATATTTTCAAACATCCATTAAATGGGGAGATTGAAAATTGAACATGTTGTTCACGGAGGTGGTAATTCACACACACGCATGACAAAATTTTAAGTTTTCTCAATGATTTTACAAGAAGTTATAAAATCGACGTTAAATTAGTATAAAAATAGAAAAAAAATATTAATTATAGTTTTTATCCTACTATCATTAATTGAATAGTTTTAAAGTGGTAGAAGTAGAAAATAATTAATAATGTGGGGTGGAAAATATTATATCTCACTTTAGATGTTCTCCTTTGGTCAAAACCTTAAGGCTCAATTTATTGGTCTTTTATAAAGATAAAAACATAAAAGATAAGAGTGGAGGTTTTAGGATATTATATGGAAAATTTTGGGTCAATAATAAGGGTTTTCGGATGTTTGGATAGGTGGAGAGATGGTGGTTCATTTAATAATCGAAGGGAAGGGAATTCTTGGCACATATAACACTTTATTATAAAGAGATCAAAAGTTTCAAATATCATGTGAAAAGAAATTGGAAGATAATAGAGTGTGGTAATGGTTAATTTTGATAAATACTCAACCAAAATTTTACACACGTGTTTTAAAAAAGTTTTTAATTCATTTACTCTTAGATTTTTTTACTTTAACCATTTATTGTTTTTACCAAGGTAACTAAATTTAACATATGTAATTTATTTGAAATGCCTAAAAATAATGTGGCCATTTTTATATTATTTGAAAATAATTATTCTAAATTTTAAATACAATTTATCACATGAAAATAAAATGTGTAAGAAAAAATAATTTTAACAATAGTGCATGTTACACACAAAACCCCATTTTTAGAAAAAGGATATTTTTTAGAATAAGATTTATTTTTATTATAAAATTATCAATGTTATTGATTATTTCTAACCTAAAAAGAATATTATAAGTCAAATAATATTTAATTAAAATTAAAATAATTCAAAAACCAAATTTTATGAAGTGAAAATTTTATTAAAAGAAACAAATGAAAAAATATTAGTGTTCATTAACACATAATTGATGTTTTATAAATTTTTAAGCATGGGTTTTATATATATTATTTTTAATTACATAATTTAATGTTATAAAATATTTTTTTTATAAAAAATGTTTTAAAAAAATTCATGGAATTATTATAAATTAATTTCATAAAAGGTATTGTGTTAGAAAAACCTATATTTTAAAATATTCACCTAAAGATAATTTATTTTAGAAAAACCTAAGAGAATTTTCTTAATATAGTTTCTTAATTATGAATTAATAAATGATATTAACTAAAAAACATCAAGACTCTAAGATTTAAAATTTATTTTTCAAAATAAAATACAATGTACAAATGAAAAATTTTATTATTGAAAAAATATGTTTTTAACATTAATCATTCTTAATATTGTTTCATATCAAATTATCATTTCAAATATGTTAATATTTTAATTAATTTATAACAATTTTTGAAAAAAATTTAATTTAATTTATTAGGATAAAATATATAATACTTAACAAAACAGTTCATTGAATAAAAAATAATACTAATTTTATAATAATTATTCTTTAACAAATACCATTGAAATATAATTATTTATATACTAAATTTTATGTTTTCTTGTCCATTGAAATTAAAATATATATTTTAATTTTATATATACATCATATAGTATTTTAATAATATTATTATGAATATTTATATGTAACACATAAATATATTTATGTATATTTATAAAATTTTAATATCATATTTTTATTTCATTTTCAGTTACATTATTTTAAATCAACTACTTAAAAATACACAAATTTATTATACCTATTGAATATATGAATAACGACCATATTTTAAATAATCATATTTTCAAAGACCATATTTATAACAGCCATATTATATTCCTATAAATATAATTTCTAAATCAATCGTTCATTCCATTCTCACTTCTCAAGGTATAGTTCATAATTCATATTATATATTTTTCATAATGCTTTCTCCATTCATGATATTTTTCCTCATAATAGGTATTTTTCTTTTGGTGATCCTCAAAGTTGAAAATGATCCAATATATTTCTTAATTTTGATAATTTTATTTTTTTACTATCTATTTTCCCATATTAATTTATACACTTTTAATCGATGTAGTTCATCCATGGTGAGTAATAGTCAAATGTTTGCAATACTTAGTTTTATATTCATTTGTTTTACTTTCATAATTACAAATGAATAAAATTTATGTTCCATGACATCAAACCCACTTGATTGAGCGGTAATATTTTTTCATTATATTATTTATGTGTTTCATGTAGTATTCGATCAATATTTTTTCAGGTTGGATTTTTTTTTCGAACCAAGGTACTAACCTTAGTTAATGAAAATATTGGGTGAGCCCTACCCCAAAAATTGTTTTAGATAATCACACATATGGAATGTATTATCCTATTATAATGACATAAACTATATTAGAAATTAATATAAATTAATTATCATTTATTAAAATGTGATTTAACATTTTATAAATCTGTATTTACATGGTTAATTACTATTAATAATTTAATATTTATATATCATTATGTATTTAATTATGTTTTACATCTATTGAAATTATGTTTACATATTTATATACTACAATTATTTTTTAATATTAAGTATATGTTGATATTGATTTAAAATATATATAACATTAATACTAAGTTTCTTAAATAATCCTAAATTTATTTTTATTTAAAATTATAACATTGAATTAATAAAAATAGTTATCATTATTCTATTCATTTTATAGTATGTGACTTTCCTTTTAATTTATTTTTCATCTTTTAGTATAAAATAAGTTTTTTTATGAGTATAATATTGAGGAAGAATTTTTTTTCATAGTGAGGTTAAGAATTGATTGTACTTGTTTATTTAAAAATTTGTATCTTTATTTTCGAATTTAAAAAGAGAATAGTGGTAATACAATATGTATGGATAAATATTTAATTAATTTTCCCTGAAAACAATAATGATGTGCTAAGGGGTTGGAAGAATTATTTGATTATGTAATTGAAAATTGATCAGTGGATGCTGTAATAAAATTTATTAGTCCTGATTATAATTTAAATAAATGGTTGAATAGAAATGAAGTATATTATCACATTACATTTGAATAGTTTCCTAATCAATATGTATATTGTATTTGGCATGGAAAATCACGTGATATGGGAATCCAAATAAATGAGTATCCTGCCAACAAAACAGAAAGTTACTCACTAGAGGAGAATTCAGTTCAAAACATGATAAATAATAAATTTGTATTTAAAGGATAAAATGAAAAAGGGTTTTATATATCAAAAAATTATCAGTTAATATAGAGAAGGTTAATCATAATCATAATTTCAGTGACCAAAAAATTAGTTTTTACGAATTAATTGAAGAGAACAATCAAGAATTGTATGAAGGGTGTGCCAAGTATTCAATGTTACATTTTCTAAAATTATATTATCATATAAAGTGTCTCTATAGAATTACTAAAAACTATATGTTTGTGATTTTCAGTTGCTTCATGATGATTTCGTAAATCTATGATCCCAAAATCATTTAATGAGATGGATAAAATCATCAATAAACATGGATATGATTATAAAAAATACATACAAGCCCAAATAAATGAATTATTTGTTGGGGATAATAGTTTGATAAATATGAATGCATTATATTTCATACAGGTAGACAAAAATCAATGATCAGTGGTGGGTGGACACATAAATGAAACATCTAGAAGATTCAAATGAAGAAACCTCGAAAAAGGTATTGTGTTTCCTTCCATTGAAACCATGATTGTAGATATTATTTATGTCATCTAAGATTAAATACAACATAAGTGGTGTGCTTTGGAAAGTATAAACGATGACTTGTTGGGGCATCCAAGATCATAAATGTCATGGAAATTATTTGGTTCATTATATCCATATTTTTTTGATCTTAAGAATGTATGTTTGGGATTGACTTATGATGATTTTAACACTTTCAGTAGTCTAAGTACTAATTATAGAATATGGGAAATTGTTTCAATCCCCAATAATCTAACATCATGGAGGTGTATGAAGAAGAATTATGTCTTTATTATGATGATTATTCTAGGAAAGAAAATTTCTTGAAATGGAATTGATGTATACTGACATCCCCTAATCAATAAATTGTGATAAACTTAATATAATGGAATGGAAATATTTTATGCATTGATGAAAAGAGTATTAAAAATGCATGATGAATTAATTTATAAAATTAGGGCATTTTCTGGACTATGAATCTTTCCATGTTAGAATACTCATATCAGCCTGTCTTGTCCAGTTTTTTATTTTGATTTTGAACCTCAATGATTACCTTATAACAAAAAATTCTTATTCATGTGTCATCATAAATTTTTTGATTCATCACATATATTCCATTTTTACAAGGCACAATTCAATAGACATATTTAATTTAGAAAGTCACCAAATTTTTTCTCTTTTTTAGAAACTATTGGTATAATTATTGAATTTCTCTATAGAATTTTAAAAATGTAATTAGTTTAAAGAATGGGAAAATTGTATGAGGTACAATATCTAAAGTAGTTGTAATAGAATAGTGAAATAAAATTGGAATATTATTTGAAATTCAATATTATGAGTTTAGTATTATTAATAATAATCTTAATTTAATTAATATTTTAAATAACATCTATGATAATGAAATTTTTATATTTCTTAATGAATAAGGTAAATATAATTATCAATTTAATGATCATGGGGATTTAGAAGTAATAAATATAATTTGTGGTCTATGGAAAAAATATGAATGGAAAGTATCCTTTGGTAATTTTTGAAGTAAAAAATCCTAATAAATATTTATTCATTGAAACATTAATTAATTTAAAAGTTCTAGAAGGATATTCAAGTAACCTTTCATGTTTAATTATCTTAAAACATCAAAATATACATCGATTGAAAATGTAACACTCACATATTCAAATAGAGAATTTTTTACCCTTTAATTTCATAATATGTTAACAAAAAAATTAATTGTAGTTCAAGTCGAGCTCTTATCCTAATTTAGATATATTTTAAAAAAAACTCTAAATAATACTTTTCTAAACAAAATTTTAGAAAAAAATTTGTCAAAAATTTTTCATTTGGAGATGTTATTTTCCCATCCATTACTCACTTTCAGGTTCATTTGATAGTTTATTTGGTTAAGGAAGCTAAACTTGTTGTTCTAGTACACTATTGATGGATATATCCAATTGAGAGGTATGAAAATATTATTTTTATCTTCATTAATGAATCTAATTAATCAAATCATTGTGTAAAAAAATTCAATATTTTACATATATTTTTTTCATTTGGTACTTTCTTCATTTTAAATAATATATGAGGAATAAATCTCAACTAAAAGGATCTATTTTTGAAGGTCACATAGACAAATAGTTTTCAAAATTATATTCTACGAATTTAGATGGGATGGATACTAGATTCAATCATATTAGACATATTGTATGTGTTGGGTCCAGAAGGGTAATGGAAGATTGTCTATAGGGGGTGAATAGATTGGGATAAAATTTCTTAATATATATAAATTAATTATTAAAACTCATTAAAAGAATTATTTTTCATTAGAAATAAATGAATGAAAAATAATACAACGATGATTTTTTATAGTAGTTTGGCCCAAATTTGACCTTGTCTACTCTTATACATCTCCACTCGATGTGAGATATGTTGTGCACTGAAATTATTTTTTAAGGGGAATAATGAAATCATTACAAATTAACTTTTCTTGTAGAAGAATAATGAAGAAACCTAACTCTTGCATTGGTATTCAAAGATTAATTAAAAAAACTGACTTTGGACTATGGGATTCACAACCTAAATGAACCTGAATTTGGAATCCAAGATTCTTAACCCGAGAAAATAAAAGAACAATTCATTTGAACATAAAAGAATGAACATAAATAAGTGAGAGTAAGTGAGATATGGGAAGAAGTGTTATAGACTCAATAAAACATAATGAAATAGATATAATAAGAATAAAACATTTGTAATACTTATTATGTTGGATCAACTTGATTGTCTCATAGAAGTTTTTTTTCATCCAATAATATATCATTAGATATTAGAAAGAGTGATCACAAAAGACGTGGTTTGTATATTACTTCACATTTCAGTATATATTTATTTTTATTCTCAAAATTTTAAGTTCTAAAAACAATCATCTCTATTTAATGGGTCATAAATCCTTTATATAAAATCTATAAAAACTAATAAACCAATCTCTAACCTAGTAAAACAATTCAAATTAAAATTTGAAAAAATATCTATAATAGAGAATATTATCATCTACAAAAATCATAACAAATAAATTTTTTATTTAAAATTTAAAGACTAATTCAAACTAATTTTAATTACATGTTAAAAAATTTAAAAAGTCTCAATCATTATGGGTCCAAAAAATTACAAAAATAACTTAATATAATTATAATATTTAAATTCCAATGGAAAATAAATTTTAATTTATTAAAGCACATAAATATAAAAAAATTAATAATACATCATTAAATACTGAAAAATAAGTTTCAATAATTTGTATGTCCATTAATATTAATTCTAAAAAGAATAAGATAAATAAATTAACATATAATATAAAATTTGAAATATTGGATAAACATAATGTATAAATATACATGAATAAAGGGAAAATTAAATCATGTTTTAAAATAGATTAAGATATTCTAAAATCACTTTTCATAACATTAATATAATATATATGAATTTTTAAATAAACAAATTATAGAAAATAAATAATATAATCATTTTGTTAATCATTTTATAAAACACATGATGAAAATTTTACATTTTAGAAAAAATAAATAAATAAAATTTTATATTGAAAGTGTGTGACAATTGACATTATGGTCAGTATATTTCCGTTTTGATTATAATTTGTTGTTAGCTTTCATGTTGACATTATACGTGTGGCTCCATGGTGGCTTCAACCAAGGCATAGGAATTTGGTTTCTGATGCAAATATATTGGAAATTAGTAACTGAATTATGTAAGCATAGGCAAAAAAAATGAATAATATAAGATTTTAAATCTTATGTATGGTTATCATATTGTATATAGGTTTCCATGTGGTGGCAGATCATGTATCCATGCTCATCTTCATATATGATGTGTCGCTCCTGTTCAAATTTTGAAAAAACATTCTGCAGGGCTACTGACTCATTATTTTTGCATGATGTAGATGTGTTATAAGTTCTTATTGATTTAATTTCAATAAAAATATATGCATTATGTATTATAAAAAATCTTATACCAGTGTAAATATCTAGATAAGTGTCTCAAACTTCATACACCTCTTATCAATGAACTATTGGGTGAGTATGAGAAAGAAAGATTCTAAATAGGTGTAGCTAATATAATGTTCATAGAAAAAGTCAACTCACAATAGGTTTATATAAACATGTGGTAGATTTTAAAACATGTGGTAAGTTATGTATCTTCAATTGGTAATTATGATGATTCATGAGGCTACTAGGATGTTTTGTTCTGTAACTATAAAACCACATGCAGTAACTACAACTGAAATTCATGGTATGTTTAAATTATATTTCACGGTTGGTAGTTTCCTTCATATGTTGGATGATAAAAGGATTTCATGGTATTTATAAAAGGGTAATGATATGTTTATAGGAGGTTTCATGATTGGTATTATAATGTCTTGACCTGAGATCCACTATAATGGTGCCCTATGTTGGTTGGTCACATAGCCTCAAGTGCGCCTCCCCATACACAAGAGGATGTTGAATAGAAGTGGGGGTCTAATGATGGTATGGTGGGGATACTATGACAGCGTGATCTGAGAATCACAATGGAATAGTAATATATAAATCAACCTTGGAATAATTATAAATGAAATGTTTTAGAATAATAATAATAAATAGATATAATGGATAATACCAAATATACAACCATGCATGCATGTGCAGATACTGTGATAATCTTTAAATAAGTAAGAATGAAGGAGGTGATACAATATAATACATGCATAATGAAAATGAAAAAAAATATCCCAAGGGGTTAACTCTTTGGGAACCATGAGTACCAACCATGTCTCATGCTCCTAATATTCCATGTACAAATAAACAACACAAGAATAAACTGTAAACCTAAACTTGCAATCATGAGATATGTTCGAGTACTCCTATACAATGGATTCCTGAAGAGGGTGTGATATATACTTAGTAGACCACCACCAATGGTATATAATTCTAACTAGTCTATTAATATAGAATAATGTAGTGTTCAGGTATATAAATAAAGATGTAATAAATAGATAAAAGAAAGTAATTCCACATCAGGTTCCTCAAGGACACCTGGCCAACCATACCTACATCAGCCGAAGCCAGAATATCCTTTATTAGGAATCAAAATATATTTATAATAATGTAATTATGTATGTTTATATACAAATTATATATTTAGTAACATATATAGATTTTTATATATGTACATAGTGGTATTCAGGTTCGGATGAATAACTCAGACATCCAATTTTAGTCATGAATGTCCCATAGAATAATGAGGGATGCCAAGCCCAAGTATCAAAGTTTGTAAGTTATGCCAAACCCCTAAGTATCACTATACATAAGGGACACCATACCTGATTATCACAATATATAATGAACACCATACCGGAGTATCATAGTATATATGGAACGTCATGTCCGAGTATCACAATATTGAAGGGACACCATGGCCAACTATCAAAATATAGAAGGTACTCTATGCCTGAGTATCACAATATAGACGGGACACCATGCTGGAGTAATAAAAAATATTGTGTGACATCATGCCCGAGGGAATCTATTCCCAACTGTCACATTATAGAATGGACAACATGTTTGAGTATAAAAATATATAAGGGATTCCATTCCCGACAATCATAGTATAGAGGGGATTCCATAATGAGTAATCAAAAAATAAAGAGGGAGGATATATGAGTAGGATTCCATTCCCAAGTGTCACAATATAATATAGTCATGTGAATTTAATAACTAAGTATAACACATGTTATAAATCATGCTATATTAAAATTAATTATAACAATTTATGTTAGACTTTCCACTAGGAACAGTCATGGAATAAGGGGTATGAATGTCATGTATAACCCAAATAAAAATTTATTTAATAGTTCACTAGCTTGTAAGGAAGATCAATTTATTCACATTTAATATCATGGATATGGCCAAGTGTGGTTCCATGTCATTTAACAAATTATTCAATTTAATTGTCCACTTCATTCAACTATTTATAAACAGGACCAAGTGTAATTCATTGCCCCATTTATCAATTCCCTTAATTCACCCTATAATCCTCACATATCTATTACCCTAGGGTCAGTTGTATAAAATAAACAGTTTCCATTAATTTAATTCATCATGAAAAGCCACTTATAAGGGGAAAACCCAATGCAACCATGTTGTGGTTTGTTAAAGTGGGAAACTATTTACAATTTAAGTATTTAATTCTAACATTACTTAATTGGTGGTTTAGGTAAAATTGTAATACCACTAATAAATATTGGGGTGTCTTAAAGGGTCGAGGTTTTATTCTAGAAATTTAATTAAAGGCATTACAAATTTTATGAGTAGTGCATAGAATGTAAATTGTGCGGCACAACGGTACATTTCATAAATGATAAAATGTTAAGGGAAAACTTATAAAACCCCTAAATTGTACTAAGAGAGTTCCAATCATATATTATCAAACATATACTCAATCCATATCAAGATAAAATATTACATTTCACAAAATCATTGAAAATAGGAAAAAAAAACTCGCACGGATTTAGTATTATATAAGAGTGGATATACATAATAAATAAGAAATATAATTGATAGCTCCTTGAGGGATATCCAATGAAATGAAGGATTATTTATTTAGAGATCTAATAGATAAGATACAATTATCCCTAGGAAAGGTATATGAGTTTGTATAAATACCACTTAGGAGCCCTCCTATAGCGTGAAAAAAAAGGAAGGGGCCAATCCCCTATTAACATTAAAAAAACCTAACCCCAAATGATTCATGATGTGAACTAGTTTCACATCATGAATTCCTTAGGGTAATCCCAGGGGACTTCATTTCCTTAATCCAACCTTTACACACCCTATTAAACTTGTCCATGTCATGAATGTAATTTATTATGTCAATGGATAGTTGTAAGAGTTTTTACTAGCTTGAACCATCCGCCCTTCCTCTGGTGTCCCCCTGAACCCCAGGGATTCCATACAGTCATAAACCATGTATGAAAACATCACTTATAGATGTATAATCCTTCTTAACCACGCTGAAAATATTATATTATAAAACTAATTGTCCTCTAAGGGAAAATTTTAGATTCCCTTGGAATCTTCATCTAATCCAAAACACGGGATCTTACAGTCACACCACCATAGAACATCTCATCCCCGAGAAGCCTTTTGGAAAAAAATAAAACAATAACCCAACCAACATCGGTCATGAGGTTTCATATAAATGGTTTTGTTTCATTTCCAAATGCCCAATGAACCTCAAATATCACTTTTTAAATATGGTATGTAAGATGTTAAAACTTGATCCAGTGATCGTATCGAAAAATGAAACACCAAGATGATGTTTACCCCAGACTATCTAACGGGGGACATAATCATATCATAATCTATTTAATAATACATATGATAGCTCTACCCACTATAGGTTCTACTATTTAATCTCCAACTTTGAGCCATGGTACCTATACAATATTGGTTTTTTATTTAAGCATGACCTTAGTGCTCTAATGATGCTTCCGAAATAATACTCATTTCAATCAAATGATAAAATCCCAATTAAACTAATTTTTTCTTGGTCGAGAAATCTTTTCATGTTAATCCCTATCCAATATGCATGAAACATTCCTCATCCCAAAAATTTCCTAAAAATAGTACCTCACCCACTATATTAAAAAAAATAAAGACCTCAAGACAAATCACCTCTTGTCTACCACATTCAAACATTCTTAGCTTAGATTATAGATTAATTTTAAAAACTAGATTCTGATGAATTTAAATTATGGCACCTCGATATTTCTCTGAGAACATTCACCAATAACCATACCTATCTTTTGGTGGTGTCTCTTTCCAAAATTTACATTTATGTTTTCATTCCACAGAACAAACACAAGTGTATACACGATCCAATACACTTGGATCATTACCCTCAAAACATATCATATGAGTCCAACATAAGTCTAAGGTATCCTTGGATTCATAAACTAGAGTATAAGGATCTCATATAAGGTATTCAATAATATCTTTTTTATAACTGAGACATTGGTATACATCTGAAAGATCCATGCATAGAAACATTGAATCATCCCAACGGCAGACAAGTCAAAAGTCGGATTCTGTCCTTGATTCCATCTAGGGTTTTCATACTAAGAAACCCAAGGATCAATCAAGAACCCAAGTATAACTTGGGAATAACCATTCCCCTATGAATAGACAATATGTTTGGGATAAAACTCCAACAAATCAGATTTATCAAAACATAAGGGAATTTTAATTTAGCTTAGTGGTTAACTAGTTCTCTCTTAGTGCACCCCGGATGATGTCAACATGAGGGTCATGATCAACACTAATCCAAGAGTACACTTTGAGGAAATAAAATATTAATAAGAATACCCAATAAAATCCTTTCATATTGACTATGAAGTTCCTGACATGGTTTTCAGCTAACTATTTCCCAACTACGCATAGAAAAAATAGTCAAACCATCTATTGTTGATTCCTTTTAAAAAAACCATGGTTGATCCTACCAACACATAATCTATAAAAAATCATTATTATTTTATGACCCTTGGTATCTAATGACCAATCAATCATATCCAGCGAGTTTCAACCCAACTAATATTGTTTTCAATGGTTTCCTACATAACCAACAATATCATCATCAGGATACCATACAAGCACTAACCCATCTCAAAACTCACGAGTCCCATGGGAATTTAAAGAAATTACGAACATTTCCAAAAGATCCACCCATATTTTTATCCCTCTATATAGAAGGATTAACTTTAATGTTATCAATGAAATGATCCCTACCTAAGGAGTGTCTTATTAGTCAGATTACCTAATATGGGAATTCATCCTATAGTATGCACTCCATCAACCACTAACCATGGGTCTTGGACATGGCCAAAATGATGTTATCATGTGCTATAACAAAATAGAGAGAAACAATAAACTTGCGAGTTCACTAGTTCGGTTTCAATTTATATTTAAGTGTAACACTCTTATGATCCATGATTACGCACATCATTAGTACTAGGTATGAAAGACAAAATAGGATGGCCAGCATATCAAAACAGTCAATCCTATTTGAAACATCATATAGAGGATTGTGGATGATTTATATTTATTTTAATCCCTAGGTCACTCTACCTTTAAGATAAAAAATTCTCAAATATTAACAAATCAAGACTTAAATGATTACCACTAAACCCATATAGTTCATTGTACCATTTTATCAACTCGACAGGTGCCACATGTATCGATGTGTACTACCTTGATGTTTCATTAACACAATGAAAAATTACATGATACTATCCATAGTCTTATAGTACCAATTCATTATAATATCTTATGTACCATACAAAATATTTATCATAGATTCATATTATTCTTTATGACTGTTAATCCAGTAAACGATCTTCTAAATCATCCAATACTAAAGAAGAAGAATAATCACATGAAAAAATAAGTCGATGATTGTGCCTTAGGAATGTATAACCCATTAAAACTAGGAATTAATTTATTATAACACCCTTTAACAAGGGTCAAATTACTGCATGACCACCAGTCCAATCCATGTGTCATTTTAGAAGCAAAATGTCTTATACAAGACGAACAACACCTGGAAAACACATAACGTTTGAAACCTCCTCACATCATTTATTAATGCTTTATGTTTTAAGGGAGCTTCCTACCCTGGGCTATCTCCTTTCTAATTCATAAATAATTGATCATATAACAAGGTTATAACTGAATAGTCACTAGTCTTATCGACCTAAACTTTAAATTTAAGCGGTAGAAGAAGAATTTTATGAGAAACTCTCACATTATCGTTCCAAGTCCACTAATAAAGAAACATTTCTATTAAACCTTATATGAGGTTTGAAAAAAATAACACAACATTAAGGTTTCATTTAATGCTTTACATTAATTCACATTGAATTTTACTAACACCACAAGGCACACAAAAAACTAATATCAAAATTTATTTTAAAAATTAACTATTTAATGGATTTTTTATCATGACTAGGAAATTTATCTTATAAAATAATTTTATCTATTTTATTTATCCATAAGCTGTAACATTAAATTTTTTAAAGAAAATATTAATTCAAATATATAGTTTATAACAACTTTTAGGTTGTAATTGGAATTTTAATTTACCAGAGACTCAAAATAAGTATAGCTCAAGATAGATGAAAGGTGCTTTATTAATTTTAAACAAATATTTAGGTTATATTCCACTATACATTTGTATGTAACATCATTTAAGTGGATGTTGGAACTTTAAATAACCATCCATACCTAAAATAAACATACCCCCATGAGGTTAAGTACTAAGGAATATCAAAATAAAGGCTACCTTTGAAGATCCCTTCATATACAACATGAATCCATCTAAATGAAACTTAATAGAAATTGATCTATCTATTAAATTTTCCAGACATACTTAATGGGTTATGTTGTAAAAAACATGTCCCAACTGACCTACTTGGGTCAAGTTGATCATTTTTTATTCTAATCACATGGGTCTCCATGCCCAAATAATATAGGCACTAGAATTTATTTAAAAACCATTATCATTAAGAATTATATTTTATCATATACTATATATTAGCTAATTCCTTACCATTATCAAATAATAATGGTATATGCATTTATAGGTCAAAAGTTCTATACATGCAACTATAATGAGGTTTTCATTCTTTACTTCAGAATATAATGAGTCCATTTATTATGCTATGCATATATGGGTAACTATTCCCAATCTATAAATTCTTATAAACTTTATAAATTGTTATTTTCACCCATTTAATCAAAAACAGAAATGTTTTATCCTATTTTATAAATGTTTCATAGCTCAAACATGTGAGGATTGGTTAGTTAAGGTGTCACCATCAATTTATTTGGGAAAAACCATTTGGGTTGATGCTGAAACTTTAATAACCAATTATATATAACAATTACAATAAGGCATGCTATCAAATAGTAGAAAAGAATAAAAACATATAAATAACTATAAACTAGAAAAGAGGATATAATGATGGTATGGTAGGGATATTATTCCCTCTTGATCAAATAAGCATAGCGGCATGCTAATAAATAAAGAAATAGTAAAGGCACTATAAATATAAAGTTGTAAATGAAAAATAATAAACTAATAAATTGAAAACACTAATATACAATCATTCATTCTTGTCCAGATGATATTATAATCTCTAAAGAAGTAATCATATAATTGGCACTATAGTATAGTACAGTACATGCATAATTAAAAAGAAAAATCCCAAGGGGCTAACTCCTTGTGTGTCTTGAGATTCAGCTCAATATTGTGATCATATGCACCAATGTACAAATTAGTATCACAAGATTAAACCATAAACTTTAACATAAAATTGTGAGATATGTTTGAGTGCCCCAGTGAAATGGTGTCCCGAACAGGATGTGTGATACATTCGGTATGACTCTATCATCTGTATCTAATGTTATCTAGTACATGAATATATAATACAAAACTATGTTGGTATATCAAAAAATTTGTAACAAATAAATAAAATTAAACAAGTCAGACTCATATTCATCATGGATACATGGCCGACCATACCTACTTCATTCGATACCGAAATATCTCTAATGAGGCATCACCATATATTTATATGAATATAAGTATGAATATATATATATATATATATATATTGTATTATTAGTAAAATATATAAAGATATATATGTGTATATGTAGTGTTATCCAGGACCCGAGTAATAACTCAGGTATCCAGGATTAGTCACAAACTACTCATAGAATAATGACGGACGTCATACCTGAGTATCATAATTTGTAAGGGGAAACATTCTTGAGTGAAGCGATTATCATGTATCACAATTTAAAATGGATTTCAAGCCTAAGGAATTCCATTACCAAGTATCACAATATATAAGTGATTACATGCCTAGGAATCATAATATATAAGGAATTCCATGCCCATGTATCACAATATATAAGGGACACAATTCCCGACTAACACAATATAAAAGTGATTATATGCCCAAGTATCACATATATAGAATGGACGCTTGGACCATGTATCACAATATAAAAGGGAATACATTCCCTTTTAATAAAAAATAATGAGGGATTCCATGCCCGATGGTTTCAATGCCCAAGTGTCACAATATAAAAGGGACATAATCCTTGATTGTCATAATATAGAAGGTTTGTCATGCCCAAGTATCATAATATAGTTGGAATGTCCTTCCCAAATAATAAAAAATAATTAGGGCCTCCTTAACTTAGGGATACCTTTTCCAAGTTTCAAAATATAATATAGGCATATGAATTTAATAATTAAGAATAGTTCATGTTATTAAGAATTCCATATTACAATTCATTATAATAATTTTATTAGAACAACCCACCTTCAAAGGTCAAGGACCAAGGGGTATAAAAAGTCATATCCAACACACCAAAAAATTCATTAAACATTTTAATTTCTCATAAGGAAGATAAAAGTATTCAAATTTGATATCTTAGGTGTGAAAAACTGTGGTTCCATGCCGTTTAACACATCATTCAATTTAATTATCCACTTTATTCCACCATTTATAAACAATGTCAAGTATGATTCTGTGAGACCATATAAATTCTCTTAATCCACTCACTAATCCTCTAATGTCCATTAACCTAGGATAACATTTTTAAACTCAACACTAACCTTTCATTTCATTCATCCTGACCATCCACTCATGTGGGGAAAGCCCAACACTCCCATGTTGTGGTTTGGTAAAGTGGGAAGCCATGATTAATTTAAGTATTAAATTTGAACTCACCTTAAGTGGTGGTTAGGGTTAAAGTCATAGACCACCAACCAATATAGGGGTCACATAAATGGTCTAGGTTAATGTTTAGACAAATAACATAAGGAATTACACATTTTGGGAGTTGTGTATAGAATGTTTAGTGTGTGGTACAACTATGAATTTTATAAATGATAAAACTTTTAGGAAAAATATTATAGACAACCTACCTTATACCAATGGAGTTCTACTTCTCCATTATCATCCTTTAACTGAATCTGAATCAATAGAAAATATATTATTTTATAAATTACCTAAAAACATGTAAAAAGAGATTAAAGGGACTTATAATTCCATATTGTTGGAAAATAAATGAAAGAATAAAGAAGAATCGAGAGCATACTAAGGGATATCCAATGTGATGACTGTTGCTTAAATATGAGCATAGATGGAGGAGGTCCAATAATCCCTGTGTGGGGGTAGAACATCCAGTGTCGAGACATCTTGGGTACCCTGCCATTTCTTGAATAAAATGGAATGGTATAATAACCTATTTAATTTAAAAAAAACCCTACCTCGCACGATTCACAATGTGAACCTAATTCACGTCTTGAATTTATTAGGGAAATTCCCTAGGCCATCAATTCCTGAATCCTTCTTGAAAACATCTTTGGAAATATATTCACATAATGAAATGAATTGATGATGTGAATGGATAGTTTCAGTAGTTTTTAGTAACATGGGTCATTGGATCTTCCTTCATTGTTTTCCAGAATCCTCGGTATTCCACCAAATCATACCCCATGACTAAAAACATCACTTATGTACATTAAAACCCCCCAAACCTTGATCAAACTCACGGATTCCAAAATGACCCTTTCGCTAATAGAAAATTCAAAATTTCCTCAAAAACTTCATCTAATTAAAAACATGGGATCTTACAGGTTTCCAATAGGGTTTCATGATCTGTTTACAAGACAAGTTTAGATGAGTTTTTAGAAAATATAAAAAATATAAACTAGTGAAAGTTAAAGTTTACTAAAATATAGAAAAATTCGATATATTCCCAACAGATCTGATAAAATATAAATTTAACATATATATCATGTAATATCATTGAAAAATATTGAAAAAAATATCTGAAAACTAAAAAAATAACAATAAAGTTACAGAACATCTGCCATTTTTAAGGTACCTAAAAGGAATTTTTATCCTTTCAAGGAGTTAAACTTAATTTATAAAAAAAATTATAATATTTATAATGAAACAAATGATGTGATATTTTGAGGTATATATTAATTGTTTTCATGAAAAAATAGAAGATATTAAATTTTGGAAAATGTAGAATTTTAAAACTATTGTAGATACTTTGGATAATTTTTAGATCATTTAAAAAAAGATTTCATAATTCCTATTAGTTTAGTGAAATTTATATAAATCAATTGTTTATACATAATAATAATTCACATGAAGATCCAATCTGTATTACTTACTTTATAATATAATTGCTAAATAAATCACTAAAACACTATAAAGAGAATATATAAATACATCTAAATACATTCACCATGTTCGGACCAAAAGTGCGAACATGTACATTAGACACTAAATTAAACTTTATCATAGTTATTAATAAATAAATAAACATATAATATTCTAAATGAAAAAATAATTATAAAATTCCAAACACTATAGATCTTTATATTTTAAAGATACATTAACCTAGTTAAAATTGATTTTATGAAAAAAAATTAATATAAAATATAAAAAAATAATTAAAACTCCCAAAAAACTAAAATTTTTAAAATTTACTAAACTATAACAAGATTTTATAAAATTACCATCCTTTTAAAAAATTTCAAGAAAATTATATTAAGAAATATAAAAACAAGCAGTTTGAAAACATAATAAGGGAAAAACTTTAGTTTAAACTCATAAAACTCCCTCCAAAAAAATTAATATTAATGTAATTATAAAAATAATATAAAATTTTTAATATAAATTTCTAACATACAAAGATCAAATTTATTTTTCTCGAATTTTTTAAAATTAAAATATTTAGTGAATATATATTCTATTTGATTATTAGTTGGATTTTATTCAAGAATAACATCACTTATGTCAAAATAATATCAAAGAAAACTAAAGAGATTCTATATATGCATAATTATTGAATGAATTAAAGGTGTTTTTGAAATATAAGTCATAGAATAATTTTCAAAATTAATAGGAATATTTTCAAAATTAAAAACAAGTTAGATAAAGTTTTTTTTATATATAATGATTGAGAGAAACTAGATTTATCTTACATATAACCAATTTCATCAGTTTATAGAGAAATACAGTTTTGTTTTCTTTAACTCTAATAAACTTTATTTTTATCAATAAAGTGACACATACATGTAGTGATATTTCTATCAAGTCAACATCCTCCAAAATTATAATCAGATTAAAAAATCAAATAAAAAATTTAGAATAAAATAATAAACAACTAAAAGTTCATTGAATATATCTAGATGTATTCTTAAAATAATTTATGTGATATTCCATATGACGTGAATGTAATCTATTACATAAACAAAAACTAAACACTATATCAGTTCTAGAATTAGTTAAATACAAAAACTTTTAATCATACATGTAAATAATATAGATTCAATAGATTTTCAATAAATATCATAATCTAATTTAAAACTAACAATCATAAGGGTTTTAAAATTGTTATAAGAATCAAAAAAAATTATTAAATAAATATTTATCATATTTGGATTGATTCAAAAATATTTCATCATTTATTTGATAATTTTGAATTCCTAAAAATTATTTTTATTCTACCTTAAGTCTTATCTCAAATTCACTTTCCAAAAAATTTGAAAATTATTTAGAAATAAAATACTGTAAATATCCAAAGATAATAGCATCTACATAAATATGAAAAATTAAAATATCATTTGAAATATTTTTAAAAAACAAAGCGGGATCTAATTTACCATTACTATAATCATTTCTAAAAAAATGATGCAATTCTATCATACCAAAAACGAGGTGCTTTATTAAAACCATATAAAAGTTTTGATAACATAAAAACATTATTAAGACATTTTTAATTTTCCAACCCAGGGGGTTGAGAAACATAAACTTCTTCATAAATAAAACCATTTAAAATATAACTTTTAAAATCCATTTGAAATAACTTAAAACCATGAAAATAAGAAAAATATAACAAATTTATAATAGATTAAATTATATAAATAGCTTAAATAGATTCATCCAAAGTAATAAAATCTTTTTAATAGTAACCTTGTGTAATAAGTTAAGGTTAATTCTTAAAAAACTATCTATATTCATGCATATTACTTCTAAAAATACATTTAGTTTTAATAAAATGCTTATCTAAAGGAAATTCAACTAAATACAAAACATTATTTCAATTGAATTTATTAATCTCAAGATGCATAGAAACAGTCCAATTTAATTCATTTAAATTTCCATAAATTTTATTACGATAAAAATCAGAAATAAAAGTTGAATTGTGACCAAATTTTTCAAAAAAATTATATTCTAAAGAATATAATCATTATTACCAAAAAAGTTTTTAACATGATGATATCTATGAATCTCCCATGAAATTTTATGATGCCAATAAAGATTACAATCCCCATTAAATGACTCATCGTTATACTAAGGGTTTTCTTTACCAAAGATAAAATATCCCAACTTGTCGTAAAAAAAAGGTGAAATAGAATTTAATATAACATTATTTTAATGAAACATAACATTATTAGATCCTTAAATAACCATAGTTTTTTTATGATAAACTCTAAAATATTTATTATTATTAAAATACCCAATAATTATACCTTTATCAATTTTAGCATTAAATTTGTCCAACTTATTCTATAAATAAAAAATAAAAACATTACAACAAGCAACAATAAAATAACCAACTTTTGATTCATTACCATTAAAAAATTCATAATAATTTTTCTTTGAAAAAGCTATAGAAAGCATACTATCTGAAATATAAGAAGAAATAAACATGGATTCTTATAAAAAATATTTAGGAAATTTATATTAACAAAACAAAGTTATTTCAATTTAAAAAAGTGTTTTATCTTTCTATTTTGATAACATGGTTTTTTATAGTGATAAAGTAGTAGAAAATTATGAAAATAACCATTATTTTAAAAAAAATCTAAATTATGAAATTCACCACCTTCATCACAATGAATAGAAAAAATCATAAACCTTTTTCATTTTGAAAAAAATTTAAAAATCATTAAATCTAAATAAAGTGTAATCATTGTGTGCTAAAGAGTAAACCCTATTAAATATACTATAATCGTCAATAATAAAATATATATATTTATTTCCCTTAAGGCTAGAAATCCTAATATTACCTAATAGATAATGATGTACCAACTTTAAACGTATAGATGTACTTATATAATTGATTAGTATGAAAGAATATTTATGTTGTTTATTATTTATGAAATCATCAGAAACATGAATTTGTTCTTTCTTCATAATAGGTAACTATGCCACAATATCACATTTATAGATATTATATAATATTTTGAAATTAACATGACCTGATCATCGATGCAATAAGATTGTATCACTCTTCACATCACTCAAATTATTTACTTTATAAACTATTAGTTTAGTGAACACAATAGTAAAAATATTTTCCTTTATATAACAATAAAAAAACCATACCTAAAAACTAAAAAATTATCATTTTGAAATCAAACCTCCATTCCAACATAAAATTATTGATATATACTAATTAAATTATATTTTAAACATTATACATATAATAGTTTAGAAATAAATGTACAATTATAAATACCAACTTTACCAAAACCGTTTAATTTCATATTGGAATTATCCCCAATTGTACTATTGACTCCATCACAGTTGTAGTGAGTGAAAAAATTTGATGGGTATCTATTCATATATCTATTTAATCTACTTTCCCAGTAACATTTTTTGTTCTCGAGGCATCCAGGGCATTTTTTCTATAGAAATCAATTACTTTATATTTTTTGGAACCCAAGATACATTGGGTCCAATAAGATTAGTAATAAAAAATTTAAGTACCCATAATGAATTATAAAAATTAGTTTATGGAACTCTAGATAATAATGATTCATAAATATAAGTATTCATAAATCTGAAAGTATATTTTAATCTTAGAGAACAATCATTTTCATAGTGACCATACATGCCACATTGAAAACCTGTAATAGTAAAAGTACAACCATTTTTTCTTTCCAAAAAATGATTTTGATACATTTTAGTTTATCACATATCATAAGAAATACCAGGTTAATTTTTATTTATTTTATTTAATGACATCATTTTATGATATTTTTCATGACCATGAATAAAAGTAGAAAAAAATTTCATGAGACATTCAACATCCTTTTTCAAATTTGAATTCAAATATTGGGAATATTTCAAATTTTCAGAAATAATGGAATGAGAAACAGAATAATTATTTCATAATTTTTCATTTTCTTGTAAAAGAATATTATTTAAGAAATAAGTTTCTCATTTCTTTCTTTAAACTTATTATATAAATAAAAATCTTTGAAAACATCTTCTCTAAATCCTCAAATTTAATTATTTAACTTAGTAACATTTAGATTTTTAAAATCATAATCAAAATCATAACATCCATAATATATCCCAGAATCAGTAACCACATTCAATGATTTCATGACACACAATTTATCATATTATTTATCATTTATATATTATTTAATAGAATCTGATTCTTCAATACAACTCGAACTAGTCGTCAATTCATTTTTTCCTTATTTTTGTATTTTATTTTATTCATCAATTTTGGAAAGTCATAATTAATATGATTTTTCTTTTTTAACACAAAACAAGTTATACATGAAGTATTATCATTAAAACTAACTTTATTATCTACCTTATTTTTTTTCAATTAAGGTTTTCTTATAAATCGGTTGTTGAATCCTTTCTTTTCAATTAATTTGTAGAATACAGTAACAATTTGAGTCATATATTATTTTTCACTTAGCTATAGTACAGAATCAAAAGATTCAATATAAAAAATTCACAAATTTAAATGATACACCTTTTTAATTTTTTTTCTCCCCTTCAATGAATTTCTTAGATACAAGCTCATACTAAAGTAGTGATCCAATCAATTCATCAAGGGTGTACTCTTTGAAGATCTTACTTTCATAAATTGATTCATTTATTAAATATAATTTCTTTGGTAGTTATCAAATAACTCATTCATTAAGTAATAGAGTTTATAATGTTTTCCCAAGGAATTTAAATACATTCATAAATATTATAATTAGTTAAAAAGTTAGATCATGGTTTTGTCTTCAACCATCTTGAAGTCTTGATACTCATCTTGAATCATTCTAACCTTAGTTTGGGTCAAATATATGTGATTCAAGGTGAGTAACTTTTGGATTATTCTTAATATCATGAGTTTTATTACAAGAAGACACATGATTAAAGACACTTATATTAATAACTCGATATAAAATATTTTCAATTTTGTAATTTAAAACATTTATTATAGTATCATTTCTTAAAAGAGTATCCAGGTAATATTCTGGTAGTTTTTCTGGTTTTTTCACGACTGAATGTTGTTCAATGATTATATTCTTTAGGTATTCATCCATTATGGATTTCCAGTATCCATAATCATTTCCATCAAATTGATATAGATTCTGAGGAATCCAAGAATCATTTATGTTTATTCCTATGATCTTAATGATATTTCCCTTAGACTGTGTGGGCTAGGAATGGGTTGGAAAAATGAAAAATGAAACAATAAATTCCTAATATATCCATGTCCTAATACTAATTTCTCATATATAATAATATACAATAGTCAAAAACTAAATATTCCTAAAAGGGCATCCTTTGATACCAATTATTAGGTCTGAAATGGAAATGGAAGATAGTATAAAGGGGGTCAATATAACACAATAAATTTTTTAATAGAAATAGATTAATTATATAAATTTATTTTTAAATTTATTTAAAATAATTAATGTTCAACATAAATACAAATAAAGAAAAACAACACAAGGATAAATTTATAGCAGTTTTGTAAAATGTGGATTTAGTCTACTCTAATACCACTCTACTCAGTGAGAGATACAGTAAACACTAATTTTATTTTTTAAGTGAAATCATATCCATATTACAAACTACTCTTTATAGTGGAATAATAACAATGAAACATGAATTTTTTATAGGTATTCAAAAACAAATTATATCACTAAATTTAGACTATAAGATTTACAACCTAAACTATCATTAATTTTGAATCATGGATTAAAAACTTTAGAAAATAAACAAAAATGATTTTGAATGTCAAAGAATAATCATAAAAAGTGAGAGTACATGAGGGATGGATAGAAGTGTTATAGTCTCAATAATCTAGAATAAAATAAATAGAAGATGGATAAAATGCAGTTACGAGTTATTGAGTTGGATCATCTTGATTATCTTATAAAGGTAGAATATTAAGTCATAAATTTTTTCATATATCCCATGAGAGATCATCAAGTAGTATAAATATTGATCGCACAAGATTATATTGTACATCAAGTTTCAGCATGAAACTATTTTGATTCATTAAATTTCATGCTCTAATAACACATATCTCGTCAAAATATATATCTTGATCACTTCAAATAGAATTTATAAAAACTAACAAATTGATATCTAACCATGTAAAAACATTTCAAATTCAAAAACAAAACATATATAAGAGAGGTGGGATTATCATCCAAAATAATGTTAATAAGTATAACATGAATTTAAAAGACAAATAAAAATTAAAACTAATTTTAATTACTTATTAAATAATTAAATTAGTCTCCATGAATGTAGGTCAAAACAAATAAATAAATATCAAATGATAATTTGACTATTTAAATCCAAATTTAAAATACCTTCTAATTTAATGTTTCAAATAAATATTCTGAAATAAATTATACTACATTAAATAACACCACCTAATTTAAATTATTTTTAGGTCGCTAAATATTAAATTATTAAAGAATAAGAAAAAGAAGTTAACTTTAAATATAAATATTTAAATATTAGAATGATAGGTTGTATGAATATTCATGAATGAAGGGTAAATTATATAAAGGTCTAAAACTAATTAAAGTGTTTTAAAAACACTTCACATGGAATTCATATAATATATATTTATTTTAGAAATTATTAAATCACTGAAAATAATTAATACAAGATAGAAATTAATAATTTTATAAAAAATAATGAAAAATATATCATGCTGATAATTCTATATTTAAAAAATATATATTTTATTTAACACAATATGTATGATAATTTATATTGTGGTGGGTATACAGATCGTGATATTATAATGTGTGGTCGGTTTTCTTGTAGTCAGTATACATGAGGCTCCACAGTAACTTCAACCAATGCATGGTCATTTGGTATCGATGAAAATATACTAGAATGTGGTAGCTAAATAGTGCATGTGCAAGAGAATTCGATGAATAATCCATGGTATAATGTCTTGCAGATAGTTTGCATGCTTCATGCAGGTGTCCATGTGGTGGGAGATCATGTATCCATGCACATATTAAAAGATGATTCATGTATCCAGTTTAAATTCTTAAAAGATAAATTTCATAGTTACTATTTAATTATTTTTTCATAATTCATAATAGATACAAGTTCTATAATATTTAATTGCATAAAAATAAATTTTCATGAGGAAATATATAGTATATTATATCAGTTTCAAGTGATGGAGAAGTGTCACAAACATCATGCACCTCTTATTAATGAATTGGGGAGTCATCCTGAGCAAGTAATATTTATAGCAGATATAGAAAATATCACAATCAGAGAAAAACTCAACTCATGGTAGGTCTTTATTAACATGTGATAGCTTTAATAACAGGGGGTAAGTTAAATAGATTTTTTCCATAAGTATAATGTTTTATGAGATAACTATGATTCATTATGCGATAAATATAAAACCCATTGTGGTGACTATAACTGAAACTCATGGTATTTTCAAAATATATTTCATGGTAGGAATTTTCCTTCATTTGATACATAGATAAAAGGAATTCATGGTAGGTTTATAGGAGGCTTCACTGTACGTATCTAAGAGGGTTTCACAATCAGGAAAACAAACAAATTTGGATGAATTTTTAAATAATATAGAAATAAAAATTTGAAAAATGTATGGTTTACATAAATGAATATAAATTAAATTTCATTCCAATGTATTATAAAACACTTCAATCTGACATCAATGTCATGATATATCATCGGAAAAAATAAAAATTATATCAGAAAATTGTAAAAAAATAACTAGAAAGATGTAGATATTTAGACATTTTTTATTTTATTTAATATAATTTTCATCCTTTATTGAATTTAAAGGGAATGTGGATAATTTTATTATCTTTAAAACATAAAAAGGCGTGAAAATTAAATGTATATTGTTAGATATATCATAGAAATAAAAATGATTTTGAATTATAAAAAATTTAATCCTCCAAAACTATTAAAGACAATTTTGGAAATTTTTAGAGTCATCAAATAAATATTTCATGCTTCAACATAGTTTAATTAATTTTGAATAAATCTATTTTTTATCCATTGAAAAAAATTCCTGATAAGATTGGAGCTATATAAAATAATTTATAATAGAATGACTAAAGAAAACATTAAAACAATATAAATTAAAAATAAAAATAAAACTAATGAAATCCAAAATGTTTATTAAAAAAGTGAAAACACATTAGATACTATATTATAATTGTTCATTGTTAAATAAAAAATAAATAAAATTCTTATCTTTCATATGAAATAAGAATTATAAAATTCCAAAATATGCGTTTGAAGATATTTTTAAAATGCAGTGACCTAGTAAAAACTAATTTCTAAAAAACTTATTAACATAAAATTTAGTTTAAGGGATTTTAATACTCAAGAAATAAAATATAACTGAAGAATAAAAAACTAAAAACAGTACCACCTAAACTTTTACCCAGTTACTTTCTCTCCTTATGTTTTCTTGATCTGTTTTAAATTATGTAAATGAGCCCTTGTACCCGAACAGTTTTGTGTTTCAGAGGTGGTAATCAGCTTGGATAAGGATGACTGATGAAATTTAGCAATATCATACAAAAATATAGATTTTATATTTCCACTGACCGTCAAATGGACTAGGAATTATCCTAGTGATTTTATAGGGAGGCAACTAGCCATCTAGTGGAAACCTGAGTTTTGGTTTTAAACAGGAAACCCACCGGCTAGATAATGGGAACCACAATCCCTTTGGTGGGGTTTCTAGTGGTGCATGAATCTCTTCCTGAAAACATCATCTTGTTGGTGGAAGCCAAAGGATAGATGGGGGCCCCAAGCTAGGTTAGAAAAATTAAGGTAAAATTGTATTTCTAGCCCTCAAAACCCCTTTTTAACTTCTAATCACCCATAATTTGACCATGGCTCATGATTTTTTATCTAGAAGGGTTTTCTATGGCTTCCTTGACTTATTCAATGACATTAACTGATCTATTGATCCGTTTTTTTTATCTGGACCCCTATATTTAGTGATTGTTTCATCTAATTGTTGAGTTACTTTTATTTTCTATTGGATATTCTTCTTCCATCCTTGATGTGGCCGATTCATCGATATCTATAGATAATCATGGAGTTTTACATTGATATAAATACTCAATCATTGGATTAATATTTGTTTTATTGAGTTATGTGGTCTAAAACTTCTCTCTAAGGTCTATTTTGGATTTCTTGTATGTGTAAAATGTGTGATCATGCTAGTATGTCATGTGCGCAACCTCTCAAAATTAGAATTTCTTAAATCCTCATTCTTTGACCTCCCATAGATCCTCTAAGGTCTAATTTTGAATGATGCATACACTTGATGCCACCCAAGAGGTGCTCTACCCTTAACCTTGGATTGGAATAGAGAATTTATAAACCTGGAATCATATAACTAAATTTAGAGATTAGTTATTGGAATGTCCTAACTCGAACATTTATCATTTTCATGGTTCACAAGACTTGTATATGGATAAATTTTCTGGTTTGGGAATATAACATAATTTTTTGATGGTATAATGAGATAATGACATATGAAATGGTAATTGGGATTATTTGAAAAGTAAATCAGAATTATCACAAGTATTATGTTAATTTAAATATTGGAATGAAAATACTGCTTGAATTAATATAAATGGGAAATATAATTGGTATACTACTACAAAAACTATGATAAATAGAACTACCCTTTATGAGTACTAGATAAGAGCATTGATAAAGGGTGACCTTTATTTGTGCTAAAAGAGAACTGACAAAATGTATATTTCATAAAAAAATATAATTATTAAAAATAATATAATACTATAAAAATATATTTATATAGATAAAAATATAATATTTTTCATTGAATATGATTTATATGTGATTAAATATACATTTACACTTGATATATAAGATATTTAATTAAAACATTCAAATAAAATAAAAATTATATATTATTAAAATCCTCATTTCATATAGAAATATATATTACATAAATATTATTTATATTACATTAATTTATTGTAAATCATACTTATGTGTCAAATATTTAGTGAAAAATTATTTAATAATATCCTTAAAAATATTGACTAATTAATATAAATACACATTTAATAAAAAAAATGTCAATGTATTTTTTTTCAATTTTAAATATATATCAAATAATAAATATCTAATTATTAATTAAAAAAATTAATTAAATATTTTTACCTTAATATTTTATACAATAATTTCATACGTATATATACGAAATTAATTTATTTTTACAAATACAAGAATACATAAATAATAAATTGTTCATATTATCATTTTATATTTTTATTTATTAATATTTAATAGCTGATATATTATATTTTTAATTAGTATTTTTTATTATTTTTTATATTTATATTTAATATATATTATTTATTACTTTATAATTAATATATATATATACATATATATATTAAATATTTTCATTTTTATTTTTTATTTTTTTTATATTTTTAAATTTTTATACATTTTTAATATTTATTTATATTTAATGATTATCATTTATTATAGTTTAAATATATTTGTAATTTTAATAATCAAAATATATATACATTTTTATTTAAACATATATTTAATTTTACTTTTTAAAAATTTATATAATTAATAACTCTAGTTCAGTTTTCTAGTATTTTTTCAATCTAATCATCTTTTTCTTACATTTCAACCATTTTTTACATTCATTCATATAATATTTTTTATTCATTAATAATTTTATGCTTTTTTAAAATATTTTTTATAATTTATTCATTTTAAATATTTATTCGTTTAGTATATTTCTAATTTAGTCATTTTTAATGTTTTTTATACATAATTATTCATCGATATTTTTAATATATAAATATATTCATATATAAATATATATCAACATATATGTATAATATCTAAAAATATAAACTATATAATACAACACATGTTTTAACATTAAATATGTTATATAATTAGTGCAACACCCCGAGTTTTTTTGATTTCCTTTAATAAATTAAAAATATATGATGGATTTCATTACACACTACACCAAGTTAATCTTGATTTACATGAAATATCAAGTTTATATTATATTAAATACAACACTGATCTTATCTTGCACTACATGCAATAGTGAGTTTGCATTACACACAATAATGATATTCTTCGATAGCTGCACACATCAACACTATGTTTTACCGAATACTATTATTATTTGAAATGAAAATTATTTATTAGTAGTTAAAATTGGTAGTGATGAATATTATTAACTAACATATGAAAATATATGGTTTAATTCATTGTTTATCAACTAATTACAAATTAAAATAAAAACCAATTGAATGTAAAGGAAATGTTTTAATTAAAAAAATATTTTTAGGCACCCAAAGGAATTTTATCCTAATAGTTTAAATTACTTAATATTGGTAAATTATCATAATGAATTTTATATGAAAAATATTCAATCAAATTATTTCACATTCATCCCATATATTTTATAGTCATAAGATAAGATTAAATCCTATTTTATGCATAAAAAAGATGTATGTTTTCTTAAGGCAGTTTTTTTATCTTTTGATGGTGCACTTGTTTTAAAACTAAATTTTGACACTTTATGAAATTTTATATTAAAAAATAAAATTCATTTTAGAAATATTAATTTCATAATTATCTAAGGATTAATTTTTGATATTTTTTTAATAAGTTTTATTTCTTAATGAATACTAAAAAATACTGTATTTTAATTGAAGACATCTTTTTAATTAATTTATTTTTAGAGTAAAATTATATATTTATTTTTTTTAATGTATAATTACTTCAATTATAAATTTATTAATTTAATTTAGTTCATTTTAATCAATTTGATAATGAAATTTAATATAAAAACGTTGTAAACGTTTGATAATTTTGATTTAAAAACCTACTTCCTTGACAGGTTTGCGGGATTAATTTTAAATTAATGTCTACCACTTCTGTGAATTGAATTTTTAAAAATATTTTTAACATTTTTAATAAAAATAATTTATAACTAATAATATTTCTAAAATTATTTTTGTCATAATTATTTTTTAAAACGGTTAAAATTATTCATGGCGATTAATAGAAAATTTAGTTTACTAAGCTACTAATCTTTAATATTAAAGAGAAAAAATGACCTAGAAACTTGTAAAAACCCAATATCATGACATATTTATACCATATACCATTTTTCATAAAACATGGTTCATTATTGGAGTCATATTATGTAAGGGAGACCTCCCAATAGTATTTACCCTTTGGTATTTACAAGAATCGCACCCCTCCTCCATTATAAAAGGGCATTCACTCTTTCTGATTCTTCACACCTATCCAGCCATTAGTATTGACCGAAACCAGAAAAAATAACTTACCAAATTCCCTATTATCTTAAAATAATCCTTAATTTTTTTATAAAACAAACCAATAAATTCCTTTGGTGTTAACTAAAAGAAGATACAAAAAGAACAGGTAATGTTCATCCATGAAATTTTTTGTTTTATTTTTTCCTCAAACCCATTCAATTATTTTCATATCATGAATATATAATAATATAAATATATTAAATATAATTATAGGTTTTTGTGTTAAGTTTATGACCTAAACCATACAAACTTCCATCAAATGGAATACACAATCATTATTTCTGTGTACGAAAAACTACCACCTCGGGAACCGAGGTTATTCATTCTTCCATAACCACCACTTATGGTTGGTAATAACAATGGAAATTTGGTTTATATTTGGGGTAGATAATATTTAGGATATATATATTTTTATTAAATTATTATATAACATATACCTTCATGGTTTCCATTTTTTAAGAATATGATAACATTGTTCGTGTGTACGATGGATTGTCCTCTCGTGAAGTAATGTGATTCATTCAGGCTTTACATGGAATGTAATAAGGATGTGTTTAATATACATATGTTATCTATATGAAATAAAAATATTAATTTAATGATATTAAATATATACATATATATATATATATATATATATGATTTACGTTTTTTTAATATGATAAGAAAATGGAAACATCAGTCATGTGTATGTACAACCTACCATCTCCATGAACGGTGTATTTCATTTCCTATCACTAAATTTTATGGGTTACTATAAATACATATATAATAAATATATATGATATTTATATAATTTTTTCCATTATGGATATTATTAAATCATTATGTAAGTAAGTGGTTAAAGAATAATTCATCAAAACATGTATGAAAAATAAGGAAGTTCTTACCTGAAACATAACTTATACTTGGAAGTGTTAATAAATGGGTAATATATAGTCATAATTAATTCATATATAATATTATATATATGAATATGGTTATTTGATATATTTAAATTAAATTATATTTATTATACAGGAGGTTTGAATGAGCATGACGAGAGTCAAGACTTAAGTTACATGGATTTCCAGTATCACTTTTATTTTTCTGATACTTGTTCCATATTTTCCACTCATTTATTTCTTGTGGTATATATACTTCCGTATGACATGTTATATCATGAATTACATTTATTTTTTTATATTAAAAGTTTCAATTGATGATGATCATTCACAGATCTCGTGATTCGAATGCTACTAACATTGTAGTGGATTTTTGTCTCCCTTTTGTAATCTGTGAGACACAAGCCATGTTCAACACCTATTTATTATGTATGGTGTGTATAATACAAATAGATATATTGAATGATTATTATAATGATAATTATTTTGTTTTAAATAAAAATTGGAGTATCTCTCTTTCATGGATATTATGGTTAAAAGTTTTCCAAATTAGTTAGGTGATTTTAACTCAATTTTCCTTCTTTGAGACACAGGTTATGTTATGAACCTATATTATTTTACAAGGTGTATATACTACCCATTTTACATGTTATGTAATTAATATCTTTATTTTAATGATATAATAAAATTAATGTAATTTTATTATTTTATGGGTATTATGATTCAATGTTAACAAAATGGTAAGAGTTTATTATTATAATCCAATCATTTATCATGATTGTTTATGATTATACTTACATTGATTAAATACTATGATCCATCTCTCAATAATTCTTATGAAATTTATTTTCCTCTGGTTATTCATGATATATCTACGAAATGGTACCTATTTTCCACTCTCAGGAACTCAAGAAAATTAATAAAATGTTTTTAATAAAATATGAATTTATTTCTCTCTTCGGTCGAAAATCTATTTTATCCCAAAAACATGTTTTATAAAAATGTTTTAAAAACATATATAATATTCTATAATTATTTTTAAAATACATTTTTACCCATGTTTTACCATTTAAAATGATTTTAAAAATGAAATCTTCCTATAATTTTTTAATCAAGGCTATTTTAAATTCTACGAGTAATTTGAAATAAATATTTGTT
The DNA here is from genome assembly GCA_963277665.1 of Viscum album. Taxonomy (NCBI): domain Eukaryota; kingdom Viridiplantae; phylum Streptophyta; class Magnoliopsida; order Santalales; family Viscaceae; genus Viscum; species Viscum album. The sequence continues at coordinate 2,003,585,049 of OY728145.1, read as the reverse complement.
ATGTATATGTCATATAAAGGATTATCCATCATCATTACCACTCCATTTTTTTAATCATACTTTATAAGTTTCAAGAGTCCTTTGAAAAAATTCAACGTTATTTTCAAATAATGACATTTTCAAACTATTTGATTTTTTAAAAGTTTTTTTTAAATCAGAAAGGATATTTTAATCAAGAAATGTTTTAAATGATCTTTATAAATTATTTTTAATATAATATGGAAAATTTTAGTGTTACTAATTACTTACCAGGTATATGATCCAAGGGTACCATTCATAGTCTTTCACTAAATGGTTTATGTTTTGAGGGCATGATGTTTATGAAACCCATTTCTCTTCCACAGTTTATATTATTTGAAACCAACATCTATTCATGGGTTATGATATGATAAAATGATTTTGAAACCTATCTATTTTCCATTTTTTATGATATGATGAAATGTTTATGAAACCCATTTCAGTTCAAGGGTTAGGGTGTGATGAGTTTTTATGATCTTATGGCACACATATGTATGATTTCACTATGTGATGGGTGGGGCCTATATATCCCTCTAATGCATTGGGTAATGATAAATTTTATATGAGCTCATTGGGTAGATGTGTTGTTATCCCTTGCTAGAAAACAAGAGGTTACATTGGTTGTTATCCCAATCCTAAAAATAGGAGGGTTAATAGGTTTTTAGCCCAAGCCCAAAAACAAGAGGTTACATGAGTTTTTATCTTAATATTGAAAACAAGAGGGTACATAGGTTGCTATCACATGCCAAATAAAAATAGGGAATATAGGTTGTTAGCCCAAGCCTGAAAACAAGATGGTACATGGGTGGTTAGCCCTAGACCGAAAACAAGAGGGTCCACGAGTTGTTAGCCCAATCCAGAAGCTGATACAAGGGTGGAAATCCCAAGACTAACACATAATTGATATCTTGTTGGATAGTCTTAACATAATATTTTATATGCTAAGGTCTATGCCACAAGCCTATGTATTATGCCAGTTTTATGCACCCACAACTCATGTTCTTTCATTTTATTATTATTCACACCTTATGAACTATCTATCTTTATTACCTGAATAATTATTATTATCTTTGATATGAAAGGTATGATATTTAAATGTTATGATCATGTTCTCCTACCCTTATCTTCATGTTATGATTACATATCTATTTTATTTATACTTTCTAAGAATTTGAGATCACCCTTTATTATGTTTCATTTCCTTAGGTTATGGAGAAAGGTTATAAGTATGAGCACTAAATGGGAATATCTTTTTGGGAAACATTGAATATCTTTATCCAATTTATAATATTGTGTTCCATTTTTTCAAATACACAAAACTATTATGGCCCTTAGGCATGTGTTCATATAATGTAATGAATATTCATAAAAAATGATGTAATATCCATATGTGAGGATCCTGGGTCGCTATAGCTGGTATCAAAGGAAAGGATTACTCAACCTTCAGAAACTAGGATTAGAAAACCATAGTGAGATCCATAGGGATATGTTTATGGATATTTCTAGGTATGTCTCTAAGGATAAGTCTAAGGATGAGTCAAAGTATAGGAAAATATACTATAATTTTGGTAAAGGATTCAGAGAGTGGTTTCCAAAAAAATTAAATCCATTTATGGATACTATAACGATATGTGGCCCCGATACATATGTACGTAGGCATAACAACCCTGAAAAAACTGTACTAAGATGAACTCAACCAGGAATAGGTGCGTGATAATGGACATTGCTTCACACATGGTTTGACATGCCTATGGATATGCTTTGTAAATTCCCAAACTATTTATAAACCATCATGAATGATTCAAATAGATTATTAATATGAATGACCTAGACTATGCCTAAGTTGTTACATATTTAAAATAGGGTTTCATGATTTAAACACCCTATAAGTAATTTTTAATGATTATGTAGTTTTGCACTATGTGTATTATTCTCATCATATGCCCTCTAGTTTTATTTAATGACTATAACATGATAGAACCATGTTAATACTGAATGGAATGGAAAAAAGAAAAGATTTTCTTCCTAAAAAAACAAATTTTGTGGGAGATAGAATGGAGAACATTGTTGTTATGCTCACACAACTCTCCCAAGCTATGAATCATGTTGAAATTATAAATGAGAAAAATAGAGAAAGAACCTTTTATGAGACCTTCTTGAATAAACGACCCCATTCTTTTAGTGGATCCACCGATCCACTAGTTTCTAGTAATGGATCAGTACCAAAAAAATAATATTTTCTTTTCATTAGTGTTCAGATCATGAAAAAGTCATTTTAGTTTTTTATTTTTTGAAAGGTGAAGAAAATCAGTAGTGGAATATTATTAAGAACATGAGCGAATAATAATATATTAAATATATAGAATGGGAATAGTTTAAGTGGAACTTTATTAGTAAGTACTTCCATTATATTCTTTGAAAAAATATAGAGAAGGAATTTCAAGAGCTTAAACAGATGGATGATGAATATTTTGGTGCTTATGAAATAGATTTTTCAAGACTTGTGAGGTACTTTGGGTTTTATCATTCAACCTAAAAGTAAATTTGAATGAATATTCAATGGATTAAAACAAAATTTATAAAGGGTGTTATCCATAAGGGAATTTTGATGTGATGAATAGATTCTTATATTCTCTATTAAGGTGAAAATAGTGGGTGGAGTTATGTATCAATCTCATGGTTATAATAAGAGTAGAAAAATGGAATTCGAAGAAAAATTTAAGAACTATGGAGATAAGAAGATAAGCTCTGCATTAAGATGAAAGTGTTAGAATAAACATGGAGGTAATTGTCTTAATAGGACATGTAAATGTTTTATGTGTAGAAAGTAAGTTCATCAAGTAGCTGAATGCATAATTGATTGGAAAATATAAGATAATGATGAAAATAATGAAAAATTCTCATAGAATACACCTCCCACAATTTAATGTTTCAATTGCAAGGTGTTTGATAATTATGATAAAAATTTCCCTAATTTGAGGGTTAATAATCGTTATTAACACTAAAAAACAATGAAGGGAAAGGAAAAATTAAAATATTTTGCTTTCATAATAGATGAAGTGAATCATTATAATTGGGGTACTCTATTGTGGGGAATTTTATTTGGGATTTTATAAAAATAATCTATATGAAAATATTATTTTTCAACCTTTAGTGGAACTTGATATAATTCTAATAATTTATTATCTTTCTCAACATGGATTCTAGAATAATGAAATCAGATTGATATTCTATTAGTTGAAGGATAAACCCAATATTCTAATAGAAAACATTGTATAAGATAATATACTAATTAAAAATGAAGGGTGAATTGTATTTTGGAAACTTGTATGTCTTTAATAATGATTTATGGTCATTCGGGTTATAACCATGTTTCAAGAGAATAAATTATAAATTTATTCACGTATTTGTTATGTGAGAGTCAATAGATACTTTTTGATATATGGGTAATCAATGTTAAGATGATTTTGAGAAATTTAGTGAACTTATTTCTAAATTTTTGGATTTTCATCCATTAAAGGATTAAAAGGTTATCTATTTTTGAAATTGTTTAAAAAAACTTTAGATGGAATTTTTGAGATTAAATTATTATCTCACCACATGATGATTTATGCATATTGGATAACATATGATAACCATTTTTTGTTATGTTAACTAAAGACAGTTGGAATGACGTAAAATTCTATTTATGGATCTCATTATCTATTAATGATTCTGGAGTGAAAAATTCACTAAACATTATTGGAGTAATAGATGAAGTATAAATTGATCAAGGTATAACCAAAGGGTGAAATATGAAAATGAAATAAAATTAAATCAAGTAAGTATATCTCCTTGATTAAATTCATCAACTTCAGGAAAAGGTACTTAAAATAAAATTTTGTCATGTTATCATCGTTTTTGCTGATATATATTAACTTTTTCAAGCCTATTTGGTTTATAACTTTGTGATCATTAAATGTTTCTTGAATATTCTCTCTATCACTCTCCATTACTATTTTGGTGTTAGTTTTCTCTTATATTTTTATGTTTTCACTTTTCGCCTTTGATTTCCAATATGGAAACCCATTTATGAGTTTCTATGGGTAACCGTTATGTTTAAAACTTTAATTATTTAAATAATGTTCTATTTTTAATTTTTCTGAAGTGGGTTTCTATGGAAGTAAATTTTAAGTATTAAACAATTGATTAAGTAGATGAGTTTTAAGGGAAAAATTCATTTTATGTGGGGAAAAATGTAAAACCCATTGTTTTTATAAGTTAATTTTTTTAATAAATTAAATTTTGATGTATTGATTTTCACACTAACCCAATTTAGGATTTCTTTACATGAAATACCATGTTTATATTTCATTACATGCAACATCGATCATAGCTCTCATTTAACGAAACACTGAGTTTGATTGTGTTACATGCTACAATGACTTTCTCCGGTAGCTTGCGTACATTCAAGACTGAGTTTTTTCAAAATACTATTTTTATTTAAAATGAAAATTATCACATAATCATTAAAATTGGGGGTTATGAATTGGATTAACTAAATTATAAAAATATATGGCTGAATTCATTGGTTACCAGTTATTTAGAAATGATAATAAAACCCAAAATAATGTAAAGGAAATGTTTTGACAAAGAAACTATTTTTGAGCATCAAAATGAATTGTATCAGACTAAATAAAATTAATTAATATTAGTAAATGATATTAATAAAATGTAAATATTATATATTCAATCATTTTTTTTCATTTTCATCAAAATAGATTTTATTGGAAAAAGATAAGAACAAATCCAATTTTACGCATAAAAAGTTGATTTTTTTCTAAAGACAGTTTTACTTTCTTTTAATGGTGCACTTATTTTAAAACTAAATTTTAAACATTTATAAATATTAAAAAAAATATAAAATTAAATTTTGAATGAGGAAAGTAGAAATTATCATAGGATGAATTTTTTTTATTTTTCTAAGAATTTTTTTTGAATAGTTAAAAATAATGATTTTTAATTGAAAAATGCACTTTCATTTATTTTATCTATATAGTTAAATTATATTTATTTATTTTGAATTATATTTAGTTAAATTATTAATTAATAGTCTAATTTAAGTTATTTTCATCAGTTTCATATTGAAATTGAATATAAAACTTTGTAAACTAATGATTTTTTTATTTAAAAACCAACTTCCTTAACAAGTCTACAGGATTAATTTTTAACTAATTTCTGGAAATTATTTGAATTGAATTTGGAATAATGGATTTCATATTTTTAATCAGTATAAATTATAATAATTATAACATTATTTTTTACCATAACAATTAGTGAAAATAGTTAAAATTAATCATAGCGATTAAGGGAAAACAAGTTTTCTAAAGGACTAATATTTAAAATTATAGGGAAACAATACCTAGACACTTTTACAAACCACATTTTCTAGAAATATTTCAACCATATACCTTATTATATATGATATTTTTCATTCTTTTAGGCACATGATGGAAGGGAGACCTCGCAATAGTGTTTACCTTTTGGTATTTACAAGAATGTTACTCCTCCTCCATTATGAAATGGAATTCACTCTCCTCATTATTCACAACTCTCAAGACATTTGGATTAACCATTAACTACCAAAATTACTCCCAAACTTCCCTCCTATCATTCTATAATCATTAATTTTGGAGAAAATTCAACCATGGAAGTCCTTTGGTAAAAACCAAATGGAGATACGTGATAAAGAGGTAATGTTTATCAATGAATGTTTTTGTTTAATTTCTTCCTAAAACTGCTTAAATTATTTTTACATAAAGATTTTATAATAACTATAGTATATTAAATATATTAATATATCATTATGAAAATCGTATGACCTAAAACCACTCACACACTTCCATCAAATTGGATACGCAATAATCATTCATGTGTACAATGGACAACCACATCGCTAACTGATGTTGTTTGTTCTTCCATTTCCACCTCTTAAGGTTGAGAATAATGATTTATATGATATTTATATATAATATACATAATATTTATGATTTATTTAATCTTATGAAATTAATATATAACAAATTCTATCATGATTTCCATTTTGTGAGAATGTGATAATGTTGTTCATGTGTTCGGTGGACTGTTGTCTTGCAAAGCGATGTGATTCATTCATAATTTACATGGAATGTATTAATAATGTGTTTAGTATAAATATATGATATATATAAGATAAAAATAATTCTAATATATATAAATATATATCATTTACTTTTTTTATATGACAATAAAATCGGAACAATATTCATGTGTATGTACGGGCTACCATCTCCATAAATAGTGTATTTCATTTCCTATCACTAAATTTTATGGGTTACTCTATATATATATATATACTGAATATATATAATATCAATATCATGATTATAATTCTAGAGAGGGTGAATTTATGATCTAATTACCAGGACCAAGAATTACACGTTAAAACTTGTATAAGAATCAAGGCGTTATATACCTAGAACATAACTTAAACATGGAATTATTAATAAATATGAAATATAAATAAATAAGTAAATAATATATACTATTATATAAATTAAAATGGTTCTATTATAGACTTATAATAAACTTATATTTATTGTATAAGAGTTTTTAATGAGTATGACAGGATTCATGACTTAAGGTAAGGGGATTTCGAGTCTCGCTTTTATTTCTATGAGTATTATATCATATTCACCACTCTTTAATTTTTTTGTTGTATATACTACCATATGACCAGTTATGTCACAAATTTCATTTATTTCATGATATTAAATGTTTCAATTGATGTTATTTTTTCACGGATATCACAATTCAAATGTTACTCAAGTAGTAATGAATTTCCATCTCACTTTTATTTTCTATGAGACACGAGTCATGTTCACCACCTATTTTTTATATGTGGTCACTACATCAAAATTGGACTTTAAGTGCACTTAAATATAGAAAAATAGAAAAATGCGTAGGGAAATTCAATCTTAATCAGCGCTAAAATAAGTACTGATAAAGGGGGAACTTTATGAGTGCCTTTTATTTAAAACTGATAAAAGGTCTACTATATCAGGGATTTATTTTAGAACTAATAAAGGTTACCCTTTATAAGAACATTTTTTAGCACTGATAAAGTTTGTTTCATCAACTCTTTTAGTGTACTAATAAATATTGAGATATATTAGTACTTTTTTGGGATGATAAAACTAACATTTTTTCGCTATTACCAATTTAACACTAATAAAATGGATATTTATCATCAATTTTATAAAAGTTATGTTAAAAGTGCTGCTGGTCTATTTTAAAAAACCCAAACCCACACTCAGTCATCAAGATTCTAAAGCTCTCACGGAACTCTTCTACTACTGGTGTGACTCCACTACAATCCCTCAGACGAATCAAGAATAGAATTCTAGGTATGCTATTTTCTACTTTTTTTTGTATCGTTGTTAGATCTTTTAGGTTCTGCATTCTTTGTTTTTGTGATGTTACTAACCATACATATCATCTTCTCACCAATCCTTATGCGACACCTCTAAAGGACCAACCAAATTACTTTATTGAGGTATAATCATTAATAATAATGTTTTTTGTGATAAATTACCATAGGTATTCATTTATAATGTGTATAAAAAAATATGATGGAGTCAGATGTATGTTCTCCTTGGTCATGGATAACTCAAATAAGATTTTTTATTGGTTGCTTAATCGCCATAAAGAAGAACCATTTTATTTACAACATGTAATTTCTTTACAGATGCCTATCCATAAAATTTTTATTATGGCCACAATCCTTAAACTCATTTATCCTCCATTTACTCAACTCATTTACATATGTAATTAAATTTTATATATTCTATTATATTCCTAAACAATGTGTTTCCCTATATTATGTAAACCACCACTTTATTATATTTGATCAAGGATGACCCCTTGATAAATGATTCAATATGTGGTCTATAAAAATATCACTCTAGTCTCTTATAAATGGATTTATATAATTTTTTATAAATTATGGAGGAAAACTTTATCCACTATAGTCTCCCACCTTAAATGATCTTAATCCCTATGCTTTAATGGATACAAATACCTTTCATACACTTTATTTACATGTAAAACTCTGAAAAGTGTATTTTATTAAGGCCTCTTTTGAAGAAACTTTACTTGGATGGGTAGTACTTAGTTCCCAAGAACCAAGTAACATTTTACATTTGATCACGTGAATAATAATAAATATTTTATAACATTATGAGTTTTCTTATTTCTAAAATTAATGTTATAATGTCTTTTGAATATCCATTACATAAAAATTTTATATTAGTTACCTAATATAATGTGATCCCTGAAATGTAATGGAAATACTCATAAACATATTTCCAGTGATCTAGATCTCATTTTTATGATAAAAAAATGATGACGGATTATGAGGTCTTGGAAGCTTAGAGGTACCAGAAAATTATTCTCATGAATTTTAAAAATTGTAATCCTCTAGAAGGGGGTTATGAGAACTGGCCCTAAAATAATAATTCCTTTTATTGTATGTGTCATTAGTTATTTCTAACTATATATATTCATAATTAAATATATATAGGATTTTATTAATGGTGTATATTATATTCAACATAAATAGAAATTTTCATGTAAATAGTGGAAACATATTTTCATGGCGTGTTAAGATATATTGGTTTTTTCATATGTTAAATGACATTAATTGACTAATTCAAGAATTAATTTTTTCCTTTAAAGTTGTGTAAGATGAAATCTCTACCCTTTTATTTGAAGTTGAACTATTTGAGAAAATCCATAACCCCCATAGATCATTGATGAGTTTGTATTATAAAGTAAAATAAAGATAAATCAATAATAGAGGTTGATAAAAAAGTATGAAACATTTTTTACGAGATATAATTATAAAGGGATTTCATTGAATAGTAAGATTTCATATGTTCTAGTTATCATTAAGACATTATCTTATTTCTATATGGGTGACTTAATGTATTTCTAGATTTCAATCATAGACTTTAAGAAATTTTTACTAATAAAATTAATAAACTATATTGTCACACAATGACTCTATCCCCAATCCAAAAAAAATATTTTAGAATTAATATTAAAAATAAATATTATTCTTGATTTTGATAAAAAACAGATAAACTAGAATAATGTACAAATAATGTATATAAAATAAAATAAAACCATAATTATAGAGATAAAAAAACTAATTCTTATGATGTTCATATAGGTTGATGACTCAGATATGTTTTTTAGTTCATTCGCCTCATATGCGCTCCTCATCCTTAGTTTAAATTTGTTTTTAGGATTGTGAGACAGTTGTTTTAGCCTAAGATGTTTCTTTTAGTTGTGTTTCAGATTGATTATAAACCTGATATTATGATTTTTTTGATACTCAGAATATGCCACCAAGAAAGGTCCCTAACGTTTCTAGTGGGTCTTTCCCTATTTCCGGTTCTCCTTAGTTTCTACTCATCTTTCATGGCAATCGAGTTTCGTCATAGGTAGTGAAGTGTCTTGAAAAAGTTGATCATATCTTTAGAGTGTTTGGAACTCCCAAATATGTTAGAGTTTGTATTGTTCTGGGTTTGCTTGCGGGGTTCAATTTTGGAAGAATGGAAGTTGTTTCCCCCCCCCAATGATTCCAATTGGGGTGACATGTGAAGATTTTAAGTCCCTCTTTTGGTGTTGGTTTATACCTAAGGAGGTGAAGAAGAAGAAAAGGGAAGAGCTCATGAGTGTCCAGCAAGGTCAGCGGGTGGTGAAGGATTATATTGGACACTTCAAAGACCCGGTTTCCTTTTTTCCATAGGTGGAGCCACAGGATTTGTTGAAATCTTCACTTTTCATTGGGGATCTTAATCCATAGATCAAAGAGAGATGCCTCTTATCCAAGGATATCCATTTTGATAATTTGGTGGAGGAATCATTTTTTGTTGAGTTGTTGTGAAAGAACCATAAACACATTGGCTCAGTTTTTTTCTCCGATGTTGGGGTGATTTATCCAATAGTTAGAATTTTTTTTAATTTATGAAAAAAAATTTAATTATATAATTTTACAAACTAATTTTTTAAATGTTTATAATATAGTTTTTTTGGGGTTTTTTGTAAATTTCATTTCTTTTAAATGATATATTGTGACTTGTTATTATTGATATCTATTTTGTTTCTGGTGTGTTTCTAGTGTTTTTTTGGTGTTGTACTATAGTGTGCAGTAACATCACACTACAGTATCACCATTTAATAGCACTTTTAAAAGCGCTAATAAATAACACATTTATCAGCTCTTATAAAATCACTAATAAAGGATATATTTAGCGATGCTAAAAAAAGTGTTAATAAATTGGAACTTTATCAACACTTCTAAAAGTATGGATAAATGACCTATTTATAGTGAGTTTGTTAGCACCGATAAATTTAAATTTTATATGTTCTATTTGAGTGCTAATTAAATTCCTAGGCTTTTAACATATCTCAAGTAGTCAGTTCTTTTTTAGCACTGATAAAGGTTATTTCTAGCACTGTTAAAGGCCAGTTTTGTAGTAGTCGGTGTTTATAATGCCCATGAATTTACGTTATTATTCAAATAATTATATTTATTGGGATTTACATATACATTTAATAATCTCTATTTAATGGGTTTTAGGGTTAAAACCATACCAAATCGGTAATGGAATTTTGCCTCAATTTTCATTCTTTGAGAAAAATGTTAGGTTATGCACCTATATTCTTTTACGAGGTGAATATATTTTACTTTGACATGTTAAATCACGAATATAATATTAATTATATTTTAATATTCATGTAATTTTATTATTTAATGGGTATTATAATTAAAATTTACCAAATTGATAATAGTTTATTTCAAAAATCTCATTGTTTATCAGGATTATTTATGATTATACTTCCATTGATTAAATATTATGATCCATATTTTAATAATTCTCATGAATTTAATTCACCAATTTTTAATCAAGATATATCCAAGTAATGGTACATTTTTTTACTCATTGGTACTTAAGATAATAAGAAATAATTTATTTAAAAAGCTGACTTTATTTCTCTATTTAGTCAGAAATCTATTTTCACCCAAAACCATGTTTTTTTAAAAAAAAATTGAAATTTTATAATATTATACTATGATTTGTAAAATATATTTTTATCCATGTTTTATTTTTTTTAAATGGTTTTATATGTAATATTATTTTTATTTTTATTTCAAGTATCTTTTGACTTCTACCAACAATATGAATGGAATATTTGTTTTTACGTATACATTATATAAAGAATTATCTGATGTCATGACCAGTCCATTCATTGAATATTAATTTAAATTGTTCCAAGGATATTTTCAATGAAAAATATTTTTAAAGTGTTTACAAACTTACCTTATATTTTTTCAAGGAAATTTTAAAAAAAATCAGAATTTTTTCAATATTCCTTTATACTTTTTCAAATTTATTTTGAAAGAATTCGGTTTTTTTGAATATTACAAGTTTCAAAAATTATTATTCAATGTGAAAATTATATTTTCATCAAGACATGTTTTAAATGATATTTCAAAATTATTTTTCATCTAATATGAAATTCGTTGGTGTTACCCATGCCTTATCGAGGATATGATCCAAGGGTACCATTCATATTCTCTCTTTTAATGGTTTTTGTTTTAATGTCATGATGTTTATGAACCCTTTTTCTCTTCCACAGGTTATGTGATTTGAAACCCACTTCTCTTCATGGGTTATTCTATAATGAAATTATTGGGAAACCAGTCACTTTTCCATCGGTTATGATGGTTATGATTTTATTATGTGACAGGTGGGACATATATCTCCTTCTAATTCATTGGTAGTGATAAATATTATATGAGCTTAGAGGGTATATAGTTTGTCATTCCAAGACCGAAAACTAGAGGTTACATGGGTTATTATCCCAAACATAAAAAAAGAGGGTACACAAGTTGTTATCTGAATCCCAAAAACAAGAAGGTACATGGGTTGTTAGACCAAGCCTAAAAATAAGAGGGTGTATGATTTGTTATCCCAATACCAACAATAATAGGGTACATAGGTTATTAGACTAAGCCTAAAAACAGGAGGGTATACGGTTTGTTATCACAGGCCTAAAAACAATAGGTTATCAGGGGTGTTAGCCCACGCCCGAAGTAGGAACACTAGTGGTCAGCCCAACGCTAACAACTTATGAATGTCTTGGTGGCTATCCTTGACATAATATTTCCTATGATTAGTAGCATACTGCTAGTCTATATATTATTCCAATTTTATGCTCTCATGAGTTGTCTTCTTTTATTTCCTTATGATTCAAATCTTATGAACTAACAATCTTTATGACATAAATTATAATTATGATCTTTGATATGGAGGTTATGATCATAAAATTTTATGCACAAGTTCTTGTACCATTATATTCATGTTCTTCTTACGTATCTCTTTTCTTTACCCATATTAAGCATCTAATCTCACCCTTTTAAATTTTTTCTTTCCCAAATTTCTAAAGAATGGTTTTAAATTGGAGTATTGAATGGGAAGATCTTTTTTAGAAACTTTGAAGATCATTCTCTATGTTAAATGATTGTGTTCCAAGTTTCCAAAGAAACTAAACTATTACAGTACTTGGGCATGTGTTCATGTTATGTAATAAATACTCATAAAAATTATGTAATATCTATGTATTAGAAGCTTGTTTTTCTTTAATTAGTGAAAATTGGTTAACAATTAATAATAAATATTAATTAAAAATATTACCAAATTTTTATCAAGTAATGGATGCCTAATTAAATGTAATTTGTCCTTCAAATTTAACATTTATCAAACTTGTGTTACATTAATTTCACTGATGTAATATTATATTGAAACACACACACATACAAATAATAATTTTGTAATTTGTTCAATTTTAAAAATGAATTTTAGAGTTATGTTTATTAACATTATATAATATCTATATGTTATGTTTTTAATCAGAAAATTCTATATATTTTTTTATTCCAAATATACTATTTTTTTTTTTGATTTTTTTTCAAACTTTTTATTTTTAAAATTATTTTTTCATTAATAATCGTTATAAATTTTTAATATTCTTATAATTTATTCATTTTAAAATTTTATTTGTTTAATATTTTTTAAATTTTATCCATTTATAAAATTTATTTATGCATGTAAATTTATTCACATTTAATTTTTTTAACATGGTTTAAATTTATATAGTTAATATGAATTATTTTTCATTTTATCATATATTCATTTTTTTCATAATATTCTATATAAATAATAAAGCGTATTCATTTTTTAAATATTTTTGAAACATATTGATTTTTTATTATTTTTAAATTTCACTATTTTTTAAAATTCATTCATTTAATATTATTTAGTATTATTTATTGACAAATAATGTTAATTATTTTTTATTTTTATTTTTAATTTATATATTTTTAATATTTATTCATTTAATATTTTATAATTTATTTATTTTTTATTTTTTATAAATATTCATTAATTGTCATATAAAGTTTATAATACGATTGCAATGTACATATTTAATAAGAATTCATCATCATTTTAATTTATATTAATTTCATTAATAATTTATATAATTAATAAAACATGTTCAATTTTTTTAAATATTTTTGAAGTCTATTTATTTTTATCTATTAGATTCTACTCATTTATAACATTCATACATTGAAGATTTATTATTCATTAATAATGTGATTAATTTTAACATTTTTTGTAATTTATTAATTTTTAATTTATATTCATTTAATATTTTTTAATTTATTTTATATACTTTTATCAGTACTTTCCAAAAACCATGGATAAAGCCTATCTTTATGAGTGCTACCTCTTAGTGCTAATAATTATAGATTTTAGAAACGCTTTAAATTTTGGCACTAACAAAACCTATATTCACCCATGATTTTGGGAAAGTGGTCGTAAAACCTTATATTCAGATAAATAAAACCATAAAATAGAGCTTCATCACTCGTACTACTCAAGATTTACAAAACGGATGCTTTGACACCACTTCCCTTGAAATTATCAGATAAATGAACGCTTTCAAAACCAAATGTATGTGATTCTTTCAACATCGTTTTAGTCGATCTTGCACTGTTTCACCATTTTTAAAAATGTTTATGTATTTTTAATTTTTCCAAAAGGATTGGGTGTTTCCTATGTTCCATGGAACTTGAAGGGGCTCGAGACTTAATGGTCCACAATAGCTCAATCTCCCCACCCCCCATTCCAACTTTTTTTATTCTAGGGCATCCCAGCTTGTTGTTGTTGTTCTGTTTATTTCTGATTTGGTTTGTATATCTATGTAGATCCATCCAAAGAATCCCATTTTTGGTTTGTTCTATCAAAAAAATAAAATTATTTCTATTAAACATAAAATTGGACAATTATTTCAAAATCTAAAAAATTGATTAGACAGACATTATTCCAAATAGTTGATTTATTTTATTTTCTTTAATATTTTACTGTGTACTTTAACATTGATAAATTTTGAAAAAAAGTTTTAAATAATCTTATATGATCATATATAACATTAATTATGTTTCTAAATATTTCAAATTTTCTATTCTATTATAGTTATTTAATTTATACCATTTAAAATATGTATTGATTACAGCATAAAAAATTATAAAAAAATAGTTTTAAATTGTAATTTTTATAATTTATATAGAGGTCATCATTTAATAGGATGAAAATTATTTTTTAAATTATTTTTTTTAATTTCATATTATGTGTATATGGTATTATTTTCCAACTGAAATCATTTTTATAATAATACCCCATGCCTATGTAATATTTTAGGGACTTGTTTTTTACTAATTTATGGAATAGAATTTTGTAATATATTATTATTTGATTTTTTATAACTTCATGTAAATTGAAACGGCTATGGATTGGGGTTTTAAACAGTTTTATGTTTTTGTATAGGGCAATTTTTTCTTATTGGAGGTTTATGTAGAGTCTATAATGATATATATATGTAATTTGTATTCTAATAATTGAGTATTCCTGGAAATCAATTAGCCATCTCTCCATATAATTTTCTCTTATATGTGTATTATACTGTCCATTCATATTGATTTATATTCATGGTATTATTGTGCAAATATACTATATTATTAACACATTACCTTGTAGACACACAAACAAATCAATATAAATTTTATTAAAATTTGATTTCTTCACATGATTACTTTATATTGTTAATAGGATTTCAATAGGGTCGGTATACTCAAAATAGTTTTTAGTTAATAATGAAGTATAGTTGCCTTAATTTTTATCTCAAGAGTTTTCTAATTGATTTATTTATCACAATAAATTTTAATTGACTCAAAATAAATGGAATTACATTTACTGAAAATATAGTTATGATGTAATTAAAAATGGTGTTTTTTATTGGAAATTGAGTGCGGAGAGATTGTGTTTTGAACAATGAAAAGAAAATAAAAGAGTGACATGGGGTTGAAAAGGGAAGAATTTATATTTTGATGAAAGTAAGAACTATATTTATATTATTTTCCCTAAACATATTCAATCTATGTAAACATTCACAAAATAAATCATGCATATAATCAAATTTTGATACTTTGTTTATATATCAATGTATATAAACATTATATGTATTCTTTATGTGTATTTATTTATTTTTTTATACAATATGAATATTATAAAACCATATAATTTTAATGTTAATAATAAAAGGATGGATTCTAATATTAGAAAAAGGAGTATGATGATGTAGTTAAATTGTAAATCAAGGTTGAAAAAAAGAATGCATATGACCATTATCAAATCCCTTTTTTTATATTGTTTCTATTCAAGAAAAATTCTTCAGTAATAGTTGGAAGAACATTTTTACTTTTCATTTAATAGATCTGATCTATAAATGTTGGACTAAAATGGGGGAAACCTATACATAGATACTGACTAGGATGATACAACCATTTATGTATCAGTTTACATGAATACTAGTGTAAATGATTATGTATATCATATGAAATAAATAAAAATTATAATTGATGATGACCTTCAAGATTTCAAAATTTTATTGTGATGATAAATAATTGTGCAAAGATAACATTGTATACTCTCTATACTAAATATAAAACATTATGATTGTATTGAAGTTCTATAATTTGAAATATAGAAATAGATGAAGAGACGCCAGTTTTAAAAAACTACTTGGTCTTCTAAATGATAAGATACTAGAAGAAAATGAGATTCTTTATAGAACATCCGATGTTAATATAATGCTAAATTCAGTGGGAATGATCTCTGTAAAAACACATGCTTGTCCAAATGATTTTATATTGTTTCACAAGAACCATGAATCACTCATAAAATTCCCTAAGTGTGGCACGGATAAATATAAGAAATATTAATCAATTCCTTATAAATATTTATGGTGTTTTCAAATAATTATATGGTTTAAATGACTATATGGATATCTAGAAACCTCAAGAAAATTTACATGGCATGTAGATATAAGAATTAAATATAGGAAACTATTTCACCCATTAAAATCTACTCAATAGAAGAAAACTAATTATGAGTATCCCAAATTTGTGAAAAAGCTACGAAACCTTCATATTTTTTATATAAATATGGAATAAATCATTTTTGATATAAATTAATACTCATAGTACATGGACAATTATGTTGGTAAATTATAAATTTACACTATGGTTATGCATGAAGAAAAAATACATTATGTTGTCTCTACTTATATCATGATAAAAACCCAGTAATGATTTTGATGTCTATTTGGTTTCATTGATTGAATTTCTGAAATTGATGTGGGATATAAGTGTTATATTTTTTAATACTGGTAGAAGTGAATAGTTCACATTAACATCCCTATTTTATGGGATAATGAATGAATTACCTTCTTATAGAAATTTTTTATGCTATAGAATTAAAGTAATGTTGGGTGTTCCCTTATAAAAGAAGGTAGACAATAAGTAAAGTTAAAACATTTAAAGAAGAATGTGTTTTTATGAAATCACAAATGTTTTCCTTGATGGAATAAATAATGATCCTGCATAAACACATTTTATGTAAATACAAAACAGTATACCACATCTCCTATACTAAAAAGTCATAAACTATTCAATAATGTATAATATATTGGCATTGGTTTCAGTAAAGATATTATGAAAATATCTATAACAATAATGTTGGAAAAAGAGATCAATTTTCATTGAAATTCCATTGGGGATAATTTTTAGGTCAAAATTTTTCTTCATGTCATGTATGTATAAAACATATATGTGATAGGGTTATTATAACATTACTAAATGTACTATATGAAACAAAATATTGAATTAATTCTAGGATAGACATGATGGAAATGGGGTTAAAGGAAGAGTTTGCATTGGTAAAGGGTGAAGGATGAACTTTTCTTCCTCTGGTGACTTACTCTCTATCCAGATAAGAAAAGTTTCATTTTTTCAGCTTTTTTATCAGTTCCAAAGTTCCATATCTATATTCATCAAATTTCAAGAATTTCATTTCAATGAATAATTTGAAGTTATATGGTCTAAAATCACATGATGGTTATGTTTTGATGTATGATTTAATGCTTATAGATTTACATTTTATTATGCCTAAAAAGGTACGACATACATTAACCATATTTTTCTCGTTTTTCAAAATCATATGTAGTACCATTATATACGTGATGAAGATTCCAATCAAAAAATAAGTAAATTGAAATAATATTATGTGAATTTTAGATGTTCTTCTTACCATATTTCTTTGATATAATGGTAAACCTGATGGTTCAATTGGGTAGAGAGATTCAATTATGTGGTCCTATACATTATAGATGGATGTACCCCATTAAATGGTATTCGGATATTTTAAAAGGGTGAATCAATAATTGAAGTCAGATAGAAGGTTGTATTGTAGAGTTATATATTGTTCAAGAATATATTGATTTCTGTATAGATTTACTATCAGATATTGATAGCATTGGTATCCCAAAATCTCATCACAACAAACACCTTCTGGGTGAAGGGATTTCCAAAATATATGTTATTATAATTACCATTACATAGTAGGATAAACCTCACCATTAAATTTTAAAAAATATCTCATAGGTTTATCCATTTTTTGAATCCCAAAATGTACTAATTATACATTTGATTCCATCAAAGGATAAAGGATGGATATCAAATTCCCAAATTCAGAAGTTTATAGGATGGTTCTAGGATCATATTTATAAGGAGTTATCATCATATCTGAATTCAATTTTTTAATGAATTTGATAGCTAGTCATAGGGGACAAAATTAAATGTTATATCTTACACTTTTTTTGTAATTAATTGTCATATGTTCTATAAGAAAATAAGAACATTGTATGATACAAAATAGTGGACTTACACTTGTGGTGGAAGAGATGCATGTATCTGGTTCTAAGGATAAAAATACAATTTATGTGAATATGTCATATTTCAACATCATCGAACAGATATATGAGTTGAATTATACAACATTTCATGTGCATATTTTCCACTAAAAATGGGTTAACAACAAAAGTGTAGTGAGATTCGACTAAAAATGCTTCATAAAGGGGAGTTTTATTATAGAATTGTATATGGATGAACCATTAAT
Source organism: Viscum album (assembly GCA_963277665.1). Classification (NCBI taxonomy): domain Eukaryota; kingdom Viridiplantae; phylum Streptophyta; class Magnoliopsida; order Santalales; family Viscaceae; genus Viscum; species Viscum album. Next base: position 2,003,566,363 of record OY728145.1, on the reverse strand, counting down.
AATGGGATCATAAGTATTGTAAGTATTTTATGTCTTTATCCATCAAAAAAAATGGTCAATTATTCTGTTGGAGACTAAAACAACTATAGGGATAGATGAAAATTCAGTTTTGGACAACCCATTCACTGGGAGATCATTATCATTTCATGGAGGTGCCAGTATAGAAATTTCCTTATACATTATAGGGTACTATAGGGAGGGTATTTTGATACTCAATAGAGGTTCCAAATCCCTTCAGCGTTTAAATAAAAAAATATAAAACTTAATATGAAGGTTAATTTTTTCTAAAATACTACGATTTTCTTCATAATATTATGTGTTCTCAACTTTATTTATGTTATATTAATTAAATGTTTGAATACTCATGTAGATAATGACTTCTTTACAAGCTATTTTTATAAATCCTAAGGAAGAAAACATGATTGATGCTAAAATTGTGTAATTATTAGTGTATTAACAACATGTTTATGATAAAACAAGAATGAAATAAAATTACTATGTTAACTAAAATGATTAAGGAAAGAAGAACATGTATAAAATTTTTGGTTGGTTGGAATCAACAAATCCAACCTATTGACCCAAATAATCCAATGTTCATTAGTTACATTGGGATCATAATTAGAATTCATGTTCTAATTAATATGGATACTTGGCATATTGTGGTCCCTACATTAAAGGAAACCATTTCAGAGGATATTTGGTTAATGTTATGATATAATTTCTCTATTTTATTAAAAAATTGTGAAATTAAATTTTAATTTAATTTTCATTAACCCTTACTAATTTTGTTTATTTTAGATTATTTCCATAATAAATTTGTATTAATGGTTACTAGAAAAGATAATAAAGTCTTTCAAAAACTTCTAACAAAGATTCATCTCAAGGATGCTGAGCAGAAAGTAAACCCCACCCACCAGTTATATATTAACACATTCTAAACTAGGAAACATGGAAAACATTCATTATTCATCATGATAAGGAATCATTTTAAGTCCATTGTATTCAATAAATATTTTTTGAAAATATTTATTTTACCCACTTTGATTCAAAATTGGTAATTTATGAAATAGATAAAGAGTATTAAAAATAGTAAACATGTAGAAAAACCAAAGTACCTATACTATAAAGTAATGATTTGATATGTTGCACATGGAAATAAAATGGTATGTATTATAAATCAATAGTAAATTTTTTATGTGATATGAAACAACATATTCTTCTTTGTTTATAAATAGATTGACGAATCAAAATCCTAAACCACTTCTATCCCACATCATGTGTTATGGAAGGAGGATCATGTGAATTAAGAGGTAAAACTAGATGATGATAGTACACAATAAATATAAGAATCATGTGTAGGTTTGATGTAATAGTAATTTTTATTCTTTATAATAACATTATACAAAAATATATTTTTTTTCTTCATATTAATTAATATGATTTAGACACAAAAATTTACATTAAATGAACCTAAATAAAAACAACTTTCAGTATATTTGAAGGGGATGAAACAATGTGGTCATGCTAGAGGTGTGGGATTTAGAGTGTCACCTTAGACAAATTTTGAGATGAAAATCCACAAGGAGATACACATGACATGGTGAAAAGCATGTATTCATAGATAGATGTTATAAAAGATATTATTATTTTCATGGTTTGAAGGAAAAAATATATGTCAAAGGATCAATGTAAACATGAAGTAGAACAATGATTAGTGCATGAGGACCCACATGACACCAATAGCTTTGAGGATAGCCATTCCCATCAATCACCATCCTTACCTAATGTAATCAATTATATTATAAATATTTCTTCAAAATGTGAATGAAAAATATTTTGATAAAATTATATTACAATAATTATGAAGGGAAAAAATTATATGTGATTTATATCTATCAACCATCATGCATCACCTTGTTGTGATGGGTACAGTGTAAAGTATCCCATGATAAATGATACATAATAAAAAATAATCAAAACATCAAGTGAGTGTTGGAAATGAAGTAGCTTTTGACCTGAGTGTTGAGTTAACTATTCCACTTTACGATATGGATGTCACCATGGTTGATAATGCTATTTTAATTTTTATAGCATGTCAATTTAACATTATAAAGATGCATTTGGTATGTCTAATAATTTTTTAAAAATTAAAATAAATTAATATATTATCATAAAAGTTATGAAATGAGGTATGATATTATAGATATACCAAACAAAGGTGAAATAGAAGGTCAAATCAATAAAATCCAATGGATCAACCAATAAATCAAAAGGAACTTCTAAGAGTATGTTCACCCTACCAATTCTACTGCCATATATATTAACATTACAACTTCAATAATATACAAATTTCAAAGATAAAAATATTTACTACATTGAATATGAAGAATAAATAGTTCGAGAGGCCATTAATGATTTTTCCAAAAAAAATAATTTAATATGTTCATTATATTTAATAAATACTTACATTTTCTAAAAGCATATAAATTACTGCTATACGAAAGTAAAACCCTGTGAAGAAATATTTGGACACATTAATCCCTCAATAATTTCTACAGAAAAAGTTTATTTGAAGTTTAAATATATTGAAAATAAAAAAGAAGAACTAAGAATGGAGTTTGGAACGAAAATAACATATGACAGACTTTTCTTGATTCCTATAATGTAGGGGTAAAATTCGATAATATAATCATATAAAATATATTTTTCTTTTTTTCATTACTTATTTGTATTTATTTTCTTAGGAAGCACTGAAAGATAATTAGAATAAATTTAAATACCTCGAATATCAATTTTTTTGATCTAAAGCCTATATTTTCAACAAATAAACCTCACATGATATCCATTAAGAATTTTTAATGCACTAAAATCAATATTTTATTGATAAAATTCAAATTATATGTTTCATTTTATGCTTTAACAAGAATTTTTTTTATGATAGGGTGATCTAGAAATATTAGATAAATCATGGTATGTGGTAAGTGACTGAACACAAAAAGCATGTGGATAACTTCAAAAGGAAATATATTAAGTTATAAATAGTAATATTTATCTATAAAAACATATTTCAAAATATTTTACATATTTTAGTAAAAAAAAATTAGTGTCTAAAATAAAATAATGATAATTATTGTGAATATTATTTTTGAAAATTTATAAAGGATATTATATAACATCAAAAAACTAGCATCCCCAAGAGGTAATTTCCAAAGATTTTAATTTAAAATATTTCCTAATCATTTTTTGTCTATATTTTCCTAGTACTTCCATGAATACTAACATTCTATATATAAAGAGGGAAATTTGTTTAAATATGAATGTGTAGGGTACTTAGTATCCGAATGTTTTCTGAACTTATGTTGAGGTGATTACTTATTATTTCATTGATATAGTACTGACTATGACCTTATATATACATTAGGTATGTGAATCATTGGTATTGTAATTATTTAGATGATATCTTTCTTGAAATAAAATTTAACTATTCACTATTTTCCTTCCTTTAGGGGTTTGGATGAGTTGGTAGAAACTATAAAAAGATTTGGTGATGAACCTAAAAAGAATGAAATATTTGAGATGTTTCTTAAAGAGAATTATCACTGATATTTACACTCTATGGATTCTGGTAGAGCTAGCAACACATCTAAAGATTCTTGATCTTATTAAAGATTATACTTCAAGGCTAATGCTGAGATAATGGTGATAGGGAAATGGGTCAAGGATTCTTCTACCCAAAATTTTGAAGACGTGTTACCAAATTCTTGAGAGGGTAATTCCATGCACCTTGAATCATAATTTCTTTTTTCTATATTTTTTAATTATATGATTTTGTAAAAATAATTTGGGGCCTATTATAATCACTTCCACCTCTAAGATGAATAAAAAAGATGAATTCATATACATTAATGTTTGATTAAACCAAAGACAAGAAAATGAATGATACTATAGATACTAATTTAGATTCCTAACCTATATACTTATATAATTTTCAAAATAGAAATAAGGAATTAACTATGAATGAAGGTGAATATGTTTTCAAAGTAAAAAATATTGATACACTAGTTTATCTATATATGTAAATTTAGTTTAAAACAAATTTCATATTTTCCGAATAGATAAAATGGGATCATATTTTATTCAAAAAAATTACAATGATCAATAATTCAATTGATACATGTAGAAATCAATAACATGTCAATCAGATATATGCTATTTCTACTATGTATCTAAGAAAATGTTTTTTATTTACTAGTGTCATTTTAATTTAAATCACAAATCACATTTTTAAAATTGAGAAAACAATCTTGTATTAACTTGATAGTTTAGAAAAATTATCTATAATTCATTTATGTAATTTGAGATTTGACCAGTCATCAATTTGGTTCCCAATGTTTCCTGTATTTCTCGATGTTCATTTTTTCACATTAAAAGTTTTATTTTAGATTAAAACATTTTTCACATTATCAAGAATGATAAAACGAATACAGATTGTTTTTAAAATTTAGAAAAATTGTCAATAATTCATTTTTTATATGTATAAATTTACTACACATCAATCCAATACATGATGTGTATGATATAATTCAATGTGTTTGTTTTCAATGTTAAGGTATCATTTTAGTTCAAAAAACAGATAACATATCCAAAATAGATAAAATAAGCTCATATTGTTTTTAAATTTTAATAAACTATTCCATGATTAATTTTTTATGTGTAATAATTGAATTCACATCAATATGACACACAATGTTGTTGGTATGAATAAAAGTGTCTGTTTAAAATATAAAGGTGTCATTTCAGTTTAAAACACACATCACAATGCCAAAACTAAGAAAACAAGATCAGGTTGTTTTTAGACATTAGTAAAATGATCCGTAATTTTTTTGATGTGTAGTAATTGACATCACATAAATTTGATAGATGATGTTTCAGTTATGACTCAAGACTTGTGTTTTCAATATAAAAGTGTCATTTGTGTTCAAAACACATGTCACGTAGATAAAACCAATGAAAAAAGATCAGATTGTTTTCAATATTTTGGAAGATGATCCATAATTTATTTTTGACATGTAGGAATTGACCACATGTCAATTAGACACATGATGTGTCAGATATGACACAAAGTGCATTTTTTCAATATAAAAGTTTCATTATAAATTATAATGCATGTCACATATCCAAAAATAAACAAATAAGCATACAATAAAGGCCTAGACCCAAGTAACCTAGATGTTGTGGATAGCTTATTAAATTGTTACTAGGTATAATTAATCACATACCAAAGGTCCAGACAATTTAGAAGTTCTAGAAAACTATATTACAATATGATACCCATATTACATTGGGAAAATAAAATATAGTATAATGAAAATAAAATAGCAGCATCCTTGAAACTCATTCCTAGAATTCATCTTCATATCCTAGGTAAAGGAAACAAAATAACGATGATCTAAAATTCCTAGTAAAGGTTATGTACAGTGGAACCCATCATGAATCAATAATCATAATCAATATGGGAAGGTAGATAACTAATATACTTTCCATTTAATCAATAAACTGAGAATTAAATGCATCCAAAGTTAATTTCATAGAAAAAATATCATAGATAATAATAATAATAATAGAATTCTCAATGAAGTAAATTCTTAAAAATTAGATGCCATGTTTCCAAAGAACAAGGAACCTTTACTGTCAAGACCTTTCACAAGACAGTTTAATCATTATGGGTAAAAACCATTTAATTTGGATAACTTGTTCATCTCATGAAACTACCGATGCATCGAGGGGTTTTAAAATGTACAGTCCCCACCCATTATTTCTTGTAAAAATAATTAATTATATATTTAATAATTGATTTAATTCATGAATTAGTATTCTTTATCAAAAAATATATGTCTTGATTAAAATATTCAAATTTAACACTATTTTTCATGTTAATCAAATCACTTTAAATATAAACACCATGTATAAAAAAAGAATATAGCATAGTAAAGAATCTTATCCATGATAAAACAAATATAATTATTTAAAATAAATTATATTTTCCCTGAATGGTGATAAAAATTAAAACAAAGTGGTATAATATACACCATTGAAAATAAATTAGGTGCATAATATTAAAATATGCCTCAATGAAGTGAAATTTAGATGAGTCCCCTTACTAAAATCATATTGATAATTAAATAAATAGATTATGTGAATCCTCTATAAATACACATAAAACGTGGAAATAAAATATAAGATAATAAAAATAAATTTCACACAAAACCTTATCTTGAAATAATCAATGAAATCAAAGTTTAGCCAAATGAAGGAAGTATGAGTTTTGAAATTAATTACCTCAAGATTTCCTATAATGGTGATTAATTTAACCTCCTATATAATTGTAAAAATAATGTAAATAATTTATTCAAAACCTATAATCATATTTATAATACCAAATATGATCATTTTTTAATATTTTACTGCATGTTCATTAATTATATTTCATTAGTTTCATCGTTTCGGGTGTTAATTACCTAGTTTTTGCATATATGTTCTGTCATGAATATACGAGATATTTTTCATTATATATAAATCCATAATTTTTAGAATTAAATTAATGTTATAAATATAATACTTAATCATTTAATATATTTTTATAACCATTCTTGAATTTTTAACATGTAAAATGAATCGCATCATGTTGTTGAGATGGTATGTCGTACGTACGCATGAGCGACGATATCATTCCATTAATGGGTGAAACAGTAAGGAAGTGGGTGATGTAATAAATTTGAAAAATTTGTATAATTTCATAATTATCACATATATCAATAATTTTCATCATTATAACCATCCAATTAAATTAGTTATGAAAAACATATTACACCCTGGCGTGGAGATAGTAACACATATATACGCATGTGCATTGATTTCCTTTTTCATGGGATGGAGAAAAGGTGGAATATGGTTGTAAAATAATTATAATAACATCTAATAATATATATTATATTTTATTTATTACTTTATCATGGAAACAACACATGAATATTAAGTAGAATAAGAAATAAAATAGATAGAGTCTGTAATGATGATTACCTTCTCTTAAAGAATCCTCCTTTGGATATCCTCTTAGGGACACTAGGGTTGGTTTTTTACGGAGACCAGAACCTCAAAAATATGGATAATTAATTTATTAGGATAAATTGGTAAGGTTTGGTCGATCTATATAGATCAAACTGTTTTGATGAAGTGATATAGGAGATTCCTTTTTAAAATTGAGGTAAGGGGCACTTTCAGGATTGTTTAAAATATTAAAATATAATATGGCTATTCTAGATCCAAAGACATAAAATTTCCTATAAATGAATAACTTATGAAATTTTAGGCCTTATATTATCCCCTTTTTTATTATCTAATATTTTCTTATTTTAAAATTATTTAAAAAAAATATTAGTTCCATACAATATAATTATTTTCAAATTTAATAATATTCATCACTTTAACATTAATTATATCAAGATAAAAAGAATACATTCAAAATAATATTTTAACACATCACTAATATATCATATTCATATATAAATTTTTTTGTCACATTAAATATCTCAAATTATATTTTTTTTAATATTTTCAATGTCATTTATTTGTTTTTTTATTAATTGACTAATTATTGCACAAGTGTTGTGAAAGAATTTAAGGATATTATTTATTCAATAAAAATTAAAAATAAATTACCATGATTAATATAAATATTCTATATTTTAAAATAATATTAATGGTCACACATATCTTCTCGATTAATATATATTAAAAATGTTATAATTATTAAAAAATAGTGTGAAAAGTTTGACTTTTCTTAAAATAAAATACTATAACAAACTTAATGTGAACTAAGTAGCTAAAAAATGTCATAAATTAAGAATATAGATATTTGGGTCTAAAATTACTCATAAAATAAAATTAGTATAATTTTTAAGGTTATTTTATTACACTTATCATATAATTTGTTTACCCTTAATTACCTGATTTACCCTTAACTGTGGTAACTAAAATTACTACGCTTACTATTCATATTATCTAAAAATAAAATTGAACTATTTAATAAATTTTGAAATTCTAACTCCAAATATTTAATCCATTTTTAAAAATTAAAAACACTAATGTGGCTGAATTTAATTTCAAATTAAATCGGCAAAACGCATCAAAAAACAGTTTTTCAAAAAAAAATTCTTTTAAATGTAAAAATGGTTTTATACCAAATTCAATCATAAAATTGATTCAAATTTACATAATTGTATTATTCATAGTAAACTATTACAAATTTTACTTTAAAACCAAAATAAATTATATCTTTTTAATGGTTTAAATAAAAATATATTTTTCGATATAAATTGGTATTTTTCATTATTCAATGGAAAATAAGTATTTTCACAAATATACCCAAACACACCATAAGATAATTTTTAACTTTTTATTTTAAAAATAAAGTTTATTTTGAAAAATAAAATTTATAAATGTTCCAAAATTTATTCTTAAAATAAGTGTTCAATTACAAGGTGAATTTTTTTTTAGAAATAAAAAACAATTATGCATAAAATTGGATTTGTTCATATATTATTCCAATCGAATATATTGGATGAAAAAAAATTTAATATATAATATATAAATTTCATTAATATCATCGACTAGTAGAAATTAATTTTAATTTATTAAGATAAAACTCCATTAACTCATAATAATAGTTTTTATAAAAACATTTCCTTTATATTCAATTGGTTTTTATATTAATTTATAATTAATTGGTAACCAATTAATTAAGCCATGTATTTTCTTTATTTAGTTAAAAATATGAATAAATCACAATTTATCAGTCATTTGAAATGATAATATTAATATTATTTGATAAAAATATCTCTTTCATGTAGCGTAATCCATCGAAAAAAGACATTGTTGTGTGTAATGAAAGTTAAAATCAATGTTCCATATAATGAAAGATAAACTCAGAATTCTATGTAATGAAATATATATAATAGATTTAATTTATTTAAAATAGTAAATATATTTTAAGTTCTCAGTATCTCATATTCCCTTCTATGATTGGTGTTTCATTTCATACACACTATTGAATAAAATGTCATTCTTTTTGAATTTTGTGGTGTTACATTTTCCACACCTTAAATAAATTGCATCATCACAATTATAACTTGATCTTAGTACATTGGGTTTTTTAATTTAAAAATTATTTGTTTTAAAAACCCTCATCGAAGGAGGGTTAATAAGATATCCTCTTAATAAGAGAGAATGAGATGTATAGAATTAATCTGGACTAATCACCAAACTAGATTTCTAGATATAAGAACATTAGTCAGAAATGAAAACATGGACATGGAATAGAAAAATAACACTCAAATACTGAGGGAGAGTGATAGAGAATAGGTTTTGGAGAAAGTTAACAACCATGAATCCATAAACCATAGGTGTGAAAATGGTTATTGATATCATAAAAATGATTATAATAGGACAATAATTTTGTTTCAGGACTATTTTTCATAGAGTCGATGAATAATTTCACTCTCTAAGAATATAAGAAAATATAATTTCATGATACATTTCTATTTCATAAGCATTATATTATCCATTGGTTGTTCCTTGAACTATTTATACTTCATATATTCACACAGGCTTCATCATATAGTGAAGTAATACATTAATCTTTAAAACATTGTCTAAAGATCAATTTAAACCATTTTTGAAACGGTTAACCTTATGTAACATCCAAAATATCAAGATATAAAACTTTATAAGGTCACTAAATTTGAATAAATGAAATTGTTATTAATCTAAACAACATGAATAATCTCTAGATTATCACATACCAAAAATTTGAATACCTTCATCATGTATTCTATTCAAACATGGTAATAACATAAATTACTATAAAACCTAATTAAAAACATGAAAGCTTCCAAAAATAAAAAAACACAGGTTTAAAAATATATTCATTAAATAAAAACATATATAATACTCTGGAAACAATCGAATTAATAACCAATTCCATGGTCACCCATAATATACCATATTTATCTCCTTATCATTAGGCACTTATTTAGGGTTATCTTCCCTAAATCATGTGTATTTCAAAAGATACACAAGCAAAAGAATCAATTCTCTTTGTTATTTGTACTATTCAATACATGATTCCAAATCCTTAAAGAATGATTATTGTAGTAAAATCTCTATATATCTTATGATTATTATAACGAGTATATCAATGATAAAATAATCAAATGAAATAATACTTGAATTTGGGAATGATCACATTAATCATTCCTCTTCATATATGGTAATAGAATTATCTTGAACATGACCCATTAGTTTCTTTTTTGTTATATTCCTTTGAAACTAGGGGGAATTATTTTTCATAGTTCCCTATATCCTTATAGTTGAATCATTGAACATTGGAAAAACAATTTATTCTATTGTAATCATCAGAATGGTTACCTTTTTCTACATAATTAAAGAAAACTCTTTTTTCTTATTAAGTATATACCAAGGTGTTTCCTTCCAGAATTATCACATGTGGGAAAGTCATTATTTACCTTCATCTATTTATCTGTATTTTTCCTTCTCATACTCTTCTTCTCATACTTACCTTTGAATACCTAATAAATAGATAATTGTTTCTCAATCTTGATATCAAAATATATTATTTCCTCATATGATGATAATGTTTGGGAGACTAGTTCTCATCAAAATATTAACCTAAACACATTAAGGAAATGATCATTATTACTCTTTGGATTATGTATATTTATTTGGTTTTCATTCCTTTAATTGGGCGTCATTTATAAATTATGGAATACTATGGTGTTTCCTTCCACAATTATCACATGCAGAAAAATACTTCTTTCCATTCTTCTATTTTCCATATTTTTTCATTTCATCCTATTTTTCTCATACATCCTTCTAAATCCATAAAAAATAGATAATTTTCTCTATCTCTTAATATAACATGATATTATTTCCTCATATGATACGAATTTTTGGGAGACTAGTTATCCTAAAAATATTATATTAAAATCATCAAATAAATGATCATTATTACTCTTTGGATTATGTATATTTTTGTCGTTCTCATTCCTTTTTCTAGGCTTCATTTCTAAATGATGTCATACACTAGATTTGATCATAATAGTATTCCATGTTATTTATAATTTTAAAACTAGTGTTACACTTAACATAAATTGAAAATTTAGGTATAAATAATCTCTAACCTATAAGGTTATTTTATTTAGTTGTATTTACATATTCTATCATATAGTTTTTATCTCTAATCTATGTTTTCCTAAATCTAGTTCCCAAGGTTTATATTAAACTTGCTCTGATAAAAACTATAAATTCCCCATCCCTAGTAACCTAGATTCCGTAATTACTTTATTACATTGGTGCTACGTATAAGTGATCATATACCAAAGAACCCAAATTTTTAGAAATTTTGGAAAACTAGATTACATACAAGATATACATATTAAATTTGTAAAAGAAATTAAATAATAATAAGTGTAATATTGCAAGATCCTTTAAACTCATTCCATAAATTAATATTCATATCCTGGAGAAAGGATATAAAATAAGTGTGAGCTCAAATTCATAGTAGGGGTTAAGTTTAGTGAAATCTATCATGAATTAAAAATCATAATCAATATGGAAATCTATATATCTGAAAAAAAATTCAATTAAATAAATATATTGAGAACTAAATGATTACATAAATAAATTTTATAGAAAAAATTTCATGTATAATAATAATAACTGAATTCTAAATGAATTAAATGATTAAATATTGGACTCCATGTCTCAAAGGCACATGAAACCTTTACCTTCAATACCTTTCAAAAAAATTAATCTTTATTGGTAAAAACATATTTAATTTTGCCAAATTATTCATCTCATGAGACTACTGATGCATCATTGAGATTTTATATATCTTGTCCCCACCCGTTAATGAACTTCCAAATCATTAATTATATGTCTAATAATTGATTTAATCCACAAATTAATGTGAATAATCAAAAAATATCTATATAGAGTAAAAGATAAATATTTAACATTATTTCTCCAATTATTCAAATCACTTTCAAAGTAAAAACCATATCTAAAAATGGTATACAACATAGAAAATAATTATATCAATGATACAAGAAATAACAATGTTTAAGAGAAATGAAATTTTTAATGAATGATTATCATAATTAAAATTAATGGGCTTTATATAAACCATATTAGATAAATTAGGTTCATAATATTAAAATTTCCTTACATTATGTGAAATTGAGATGAAGTCCCTTACAAAAATCATATATTAATCAAATAAATCAGTTATGTGTATTTGATATAAATTAGCATTCATAAAGTGTAAATAAAACAAAAGATAATAAAAATTCATTCCAAACATAACCATAGCATGAAATAATCAACAAAATTGTTGTTTAACCCAATTAATGAAAATTGAGTTAAGAAATTAATTACCTCACAATTTCCTTTAGTGGGAAATACTTTAAACACCTATATAATTGTTCAAAAATTGTTATTAATTTATTCTATAACCATATTAATATTTATAATACCTTATATGATCCTTTAATAACATTTTACGATAAATTCATTAATAATATTTTATTAGTTTCATTCTTTTAGGTGTCAATTGCCTTTGTTTTGCATGAATGTTTTGTCATGAATGTCCCATTTATTTTCAATTTCATATAAATACATAACTTAAATAATTATATTAATGTTATAAATACAATAATTAATCATTTAATATAGTTTTAGAACCATTCTTGAATGTTGATCATGAAAAATGAATCACATCACATCGTGGAGATGGTAGGTCGTACGTATGCATGAGCGAAGATATCATTCCATTAATGAGTGAAAAGTAAGGAAGTGAATGATATAATAAATTTAAATAATTTATATAATTTAATAATTAAAATATTTATCCATTATTTCCATAATTATAATCGTACAAGTAAAGTGTTAATGAAAAACAAATTACACCACGATGTGTAGATGGTAAGTCGTACGAATGCACGTGCAGGTATTTTTATTCATAAAATGGATAAAATGTGGAATATGGTTCTAACTTAATCATAATAATATCTAAGAATATATATGATATTGTATTTATTACTTTATCATGGAAAAACACATGAATAGTATGTATAAGAAAAAATAAACTTGAAAGAGTCGGTAAAGATGATTACCTTCTCTTAATTAATCCTCCTTTATATCTCCTCTTATGAACAATAGGGTTAGTATTTTGATGTCAAAATAACCTAATGAACTTGTATAAGGAGGTTTGGAATATAAATGGTTAGGGATTGCTCTAGATATACAGCTCAATTTTTTGTGAGTAAGTAAGGGTGGAGGTTCCCTTTTATAATTGAGGTGAGGGGCACTTTCAGAATTTCTCAAAATATAAAAATGTAATTCAGATATTCTTGTTCCAAATACTTCCAAATGGACTATAAATGAATATTAAAGGAAATTTTTGACCATTTATTTTAACATTTTTTATTATTTAATATTTTTTGATTTTAAAATAATTTAATATAATATTAATTCCATAAAATATCATTATTGTCAAATATGATACTATTCATCACTTTGACAGTAAGTATATCAAGATAATAAGACATATTAAAAAATACTTTTAAATCATCCCTAATAAGTCATATTAATATATAAAATTAATTTATCACCTTAAATATCTCAAATTATATTTATTTTAATATTTTTAATGTAATTTATATTTTCAACCAATTAAATAATTATTGCATCAGTGTTGTGTAAGAACTTAAGGTAATTATTTCTTCAATAAAAATTAAAAATAAATTAAAATTATGAAGATAAATATTTAAATTTCAAAATAATATTTATGTCCAAACATATCTTTTGGATGACCATATATTAAAAAATTTATACTCATTAAAAACAATAGTGTGAGAAGATTGACATTTCTTAAATGAAAATACTATAAGGGACTTAGTGTCAACCAAGTAGATAAAAAGGGTCATTAATTATACCCATGGATAATTTTTTTTCATCATTAATCATCCAATTAAATTAGGATAATTTTTAGTGTAATTTTATAATTGTTTTCATTTTTGTTTTACCCTTAATTAGTCGATTTACCATTAATCCTGGTAACAAAGGTTATTCAGTTTACTATTCATATTGTCCAAAAATAAAATATGTCTATTTAAAAAATTTATACCTCATTAATACAAATATGGAATCCATTTTTAAAAATTCAAAACATATAAGTGGCATAATTTAATTTCAAATTAAATCATCAAAATGAAAAGAAAAACAGTTTTTCAGAAAAAATGCTCTTCAAAATGTAATAAAGTTTTATACCAAATTAAACCATGAAATTGATTCAAATAAACATAATTGGATTAAAAAAAATATAACTTTACTAATTTTACTTTTAAACTCAGGTAAAATATAACATTTCAATGGTTGAAATAAGAATAGATTTTTTAATAAAAATCGATATGTTTCACTATTCACTAGAAAATAAACATTTTCAGAAAAATTATCAAAAAATAATCCTAAGAAAATATTTACAATAATTTTTTAAAAATAATTTTTCTAAATTTCTCAGAATTTAGTTTTAAAATAACTGCACCATTAAAAGGCATAAGAACCACCTTCAGAAAAATATATATTTTTATGCATGAAATTGGATTTTTTATTATATTATGCATATCAAATATATTAGATAAATTTAAAATAACAAATATAAAATATATAAATTTCATTAGTTTCATCCAATAATAGTAATTAATTTTAATTTATTAATATAAAATTCATTTAACTCATAAAAATATTTTTTTATAAAAAACAATTCCCTTTATATCCAATTGATTTTTATATTCATTTTTAAATAATTGTTTGCCAATAAATTAATCCATATATTTTCTTAAGTTAGTTAATCTTATGTGTAACTTCCAATTTATCAGTCATTTTAAATGATAATATTATTAGTATTCGATAAAACTTGGTCTTTAATGAAGTAAAAACCATCGAAGAAAGTAATTGTTACGTATAAAGGAATATAAAATCAAGGTCCAGGGTAATGCTAGATAAAATCCTCATTGTGTGTAATGAAATCAATTAAATTTTTTTAATTTATCTAAAATAGTAAATATATTATAATTTCTTAAGATCTCATATTTCCTTCTCCTCTTATTGTTGTGTGACATAAACACTATTTAATTAAATGTTATTCTTTTAGAATTTTAAGGTGTTATAATTTTACAATTTCAAACTTTTTGAAAATGATATATAATTAATTTTAGGATTATATAAATTGGTTGAACATTAATCCAACACATGATGTGGCCAATATGAATCCGTGTTTATGTAATTAATATAAAAGTGACATTTTAGTGTAAAACATGTTTCACATATCCAAAACTATGTAAACGATATGATATTGTCCTAACTATTTAGGAAAAGGAACATAAATCATTTTTGGTATGTAGGAATTGATTATACATTAATCCAAAACAAAATGTGGCAAGTGTGACTCAATATTCATGTTTCAATATAAGTGTCATTTTAGTTTAAGAATGTGTCACATTGATTAAACTGTGGAAATTAGCTTGGATAGTTTTAAAAATTTAAAAAATTCATTAAAAATTCATTTTTGATGTATAAGAATTAATTTCACATTAGTCTGACACATGATGTGGAAGGTATGAGTCAAATTGTGTGTTTTGAATATAAGTTTTATTTTAGTTTAAAGCTCACATTACACAGCTAAAACCATGAAAAAAGGGTAGAATCTTTTTAAAAATTTGGAAAAATCTCCATAATTAATTCAAGATGTTTCAGAGTTGAATTCACATTAATCTGACACACAATTTTGATGACATGACTCCAAGTGGTTTTTTCATTATAAAAGTATTATTTGTGTGTAAAATGTGTCATATTTCAAAAAATGAGCAAATTATCTCATATTTCCTTGAAACATTAAGAAAATTATCCATAATTAGTTTTTGATATGTAGTAATTTTTCATGCATCAATCTAACACGCGATGTGGAAGATATAACTCCATGTATTTTTTTTCAATATAAAAGTTTCATTTTAGTGTAAAACATGTTTCGCATAGACAAAACAGAGTAAACGAGCATATATTTTCTTAAAACCTTAGGAAAATTATCCATAATTCACTTTTGGAGATTAATAATTGATCTCACATCAATCCAATACATGATGTTGTTGTTATGACTCAATGTATGTGCTTTTTAAACCAAAGTTTCATTTTAGTTTAAAACACATGTCATAGAACCAAAAACTAGTAAAAAAGTTTGTATTATCATGAAACTTTGGGAAAACAATCCATAATTAACTTTTGGAATATAGGTTCCAACTTTACATAAATCCAACACACGATGTGGAATGTGTGACTCAAAGTTAATGTTTTCAATATAAACATGTTATTTTAGTATAAAACACACATCACATAACCAAAACAAAGTAAATAGACATGTATAACATTGAAAATTTAGGAAAAAAATCATAATTAATTTCATGTTTGTAGTAATTGAACTCACATTAATCCAACGCATGATGTGGATGGTATGACTCAAAGTTCATATTTTCAATATAATATATTCATTTTAGTTTAAAACATTCATCACGTAGTACAAAAATAGTAAATGAGCTTGTATTATCACTATAATTTAAGAAAACTAAGCATAATTTATTTCTGGAAAGTAGGAATTTATTTCAAATAAATCCCACACATGATGCAGCTGGTATGAATCAAATTTTTTGTTTTCAGTATAAGCAACATTTTTGTTTAGAACATGTGTCAAATTTTCAAAAATGAGAAAATGATATTATATGATTTTAAATTTTAATTAAAATGATCTATATTCAAATTTTGATGTGTAGGAATAAACCACTTTTCAAGATGGCACACGATGTGGTCAGGTGTCTCATAGTTTTTGTTTTCAATATAAGTGTCATTTTCGTTTAAAATTCACATCACATAGCCAAAATAGTGAACAAAATATTTAACTATTTAAAACATTAGGAAATAGATCTGTAATCCATTTGATATGTGTAAGAATTAAAAACACATTAGTATGACACATGATGTGTCTAGTATGTATCCTAGTTCATTTTTTCAATATAAAACTGTCATTTTAATGTAAAATATGCACCACATATCCAAAAATAAGAAAATGATCTTGTATTGCATTGAAAAAATATAATAAAAAAGTATAATTATTTTGAGAGGTATAGGAATCGAACTTAGATCAATATGACTTATAAAGTGTTCTATATGACTAAAAGTGCATGTTTTCAATATAAAAGTTTCATTTTAGTAAAAAACACATGTCACATATCCAAAACTATGTAAACGGTATTGGGTTGTCTTAAAACTTTATTTCAACAATAAATACTTCATTTTAGTATATATTAATTGACTACATGTCAATCTAACACACATTGTGGCCGGTATAACTCAAAGATCATGTTTTCAACATAAAAGTGTCATTTTAGTTTAAAACATGTTTCACATAGCCAAAACTAATCAATAAATATTGTATTATATTAAAAAATTAGGAAAAGTATTCATAATCCATGTATGATGAGTAGTAATTGATGGCACCTCAATCAGATACAAGTTGTCACTGCTATTACTCAAAGTCCATGTTTTAAATATAAGTGGCATTTTAGTTTAAAATTCATGTCGCATATCCAAAACTATGAAAATTAATTTTTTTGGCTTAAAGATTTAGTAAAATGATCCATAATTCATTTATGACATGTAGTAAATGACCGCATGTCAATCTGATACACGATGTGTCCGGTATGACTCTAAGTTCTTATTTTAAATTGAAATGTGTAATTTTTGAGTAAAACATGCATAAAATAGCCAAAACATAGAAAATTATATCTAATTATTTTTAAACATTAATAAAAGGATCCATAATTTATTTACGGTGTATAGGATTCGACTGCACATCAATCTGACATGTGATGTGGCTGGTATGACTCCAAGCTCATGTTTTCAATTTTAAAAGTTCCATTTTAATGTAAAATGTGCATTATGTAGAAAAAACTAAGTAAAAAATCTTGTATTGTATTTAATATTCATGAAAAATATCCATAATTCAGTTTCACTTTTAGGAATCAACTTCACATCAATCCAACACATGATATGGCTGGTATTGATCAAAGTGTGTATTTTTAATATAAAATCATAATTTTAGTTTAAAATAATCATCAAATAGCCAAAACTTAGTAAAAGATTTGGATTGTATTGATACTCTAGGAAAACAATCCATATTTCATTTTTGTTATGTAGGAATCGACGATATATCAATCCAACACACGATGTGGTCGGTATGACTCCAAGTACATATTTTCAGAATGAAAATTTCATTTTTGTGTTACGATATAATTATTAATAATTATTTATGTAATTAATATAATTAATAAGTGATAATATCCTTAATATATTCAGAAATTAAAAATATAATTTTTATATATTATTAATTAGAAATTAATTTAACAATTTATAATATAATTATTAATTAATAGTGTAATTAACAATTAATAATAAAATTAACAGTATAATCATTAATAATATAACTAATATTATAACTCATAATATCGTTAATATATTTAGTAATTAACAATATAATTCATCATATGTGAATTATATAACATTACAATTATAATTTGTTTATTTTATTATATAATTTCTTTAAAATAAACATTGGGTTTACTACAAGGACAAACTTTTGTATAGAGGTTGATCATTGGAAAAAACCTACTATAAGAGTTGTGATTTTTATATTTGTTGTAATATTTTGATTAATTTTAAAATCACGTTAATGTAAATATTTGTTATGTAAATTTTTAATTGAAATGATAGTGTAATATTATATTTTTATTTTAATATGGTTTTCAGTAGTATTTTCATTCCAATTTAATTATATCATTCTAATGTAGTTTTTTTGTAGTGTTGTTGGAGTGTTGAAAGTTTTACAGTAGAAACATGGAATTTACCATCATTAAAATAAATCACAAATAAAGACTTATGCTTTTAAGGTTTCTCCAACTATCTTTTTTTTTGCACTAACAAACCCTATTTCTAGCATTGATATAGTCTAGTTCTATATTAATGGTAATTGGCATGAATTAACCAATTTGGAATATATTGGAATGTTTGTCATATTTAGTATTTTGGTATGCATTGGCTATTGATTTTTAGTGATATATGAATTTTTATATCAGCCCTAAAATGTGAATTTGTATAGGATCTTATATCCTATGAGAATGTAAGTGTCCATATAATGGGAATTCAAATATATTCCACGAATGTATAATTTTCTCTTATCATGGGTAATGTTACAAGTGTGCATATTAGTAGGTCCAACGTGAGAATTCGCATAGAGTCCACTAACACATGTAAAATGAGATTCTCCCTTGGCATGAGAATTTTCCATGGGACGGCTGCAAATGTTTGATTGGTCATTGGCATGAGTTTTTTAAAGACTTGGTGATGAGTATGGACAGAGTCATCTGATGCCATACAGAAGCAGGTTTAGCTAACCTTATGTATCAACCGGGAGCTTGAGAGTCAGTAGGTTTATTTAGATGTTTTGTAATGAATTGTGAATTAATTCGTTAATATATCATACTATTTCAGGAACTATTATTTCAAACTATAATTTTTTTAAAAACTATGGTGGTGGCCTATTTAGTGTTACTCACACACTATTCGAGTTGTCATTTGGTACCCAGGTAGATTTAATGGATGCGAGTATGGACAATGAAAAGGGTCTATGCACTTGATTGGTTGTTTTTGTATGGGACTAGAGCACGAAGATAGGACTGAACATGGGGTTTAGGATCAAGGTTGGGAGTCTTTATTTTGAGTATTCCTTATGGTTATTTTTTATGGCTTTCAATATGACATTCATTTTGATATACAATATGGCATGAAAAGGTTTATTATGTTTGGATTGATTTAACATTTCTTATTTCCCTATTAGGGTTATTTTATATCTATTTTTTTCACAAATATTTTTATTTAGTAATATAGAGTATAATCTCTCAACTATACACATTTTACCCTCATTACTAGTCAGTAGCCTCCATCATTCTAAGAGGAGTTCTTGAGGTCATGAGGTGACATGTCTTAGTCACACGAGGGAGAATAGAGATAGGAAAGGTTCAAAGTTGTATCAAAGGAGGTATTTTCTTTTTCTTTACTATTTGGTCAAGGTAGATAGGATAATAGGATGTGTGAGATCTTGTTAATGAGCTTGATCATGGGAGTAGCTAACCTATGTTCGAGGAAAACCTATGTCACTACAACAAGAAAAACCTTTATATTCACTAGAAAATGAATTTTCAGTGTTGAAAATCACTGATCAATGACCCCTTTGTCGGTGTTAAAATTTAAGCACCAATAAATACTGAATTTTCAATGCTTTCTCTAGCCCCGATAATGGTGACCTTTATCAACACTTGTCTAGGGATGATAAATGTTATAATAGCTACTATAAAGCTACAGTAATGTAGTAGCCCTATAAACAACAACCAAATCAGATATCATATAGATTTCAACAAAAATATAACGATATTTTTATTGTAATAGAAATATTACATCACACCATCTTTTCAATTTAAAATTTACATACAAAATATTTACATTGATGTTATATTTATAATTAATCAAATAAATTACAAACAAATATTCAAAATAAAAAATCTTATATTCTTTTCAAATGGTCAACCTCCATAAAAAATCATTCTCATCTAATCAATCTAATGTTTATCTAAGTGATAATACATAAAAAAATAAGCAAATTATAATTTTAGTGTCATATAATCCACATATGATAAATTATATTTTAAGATTTATATTAATTATTAATTATACTATCAATTGATAATTATATTATGAATTATTAATTAAATTTTTAAATGATAATATATATAAATTATATTTATAATTAATAAATATATTAATTATATTATTTGTTATTAATTATCTTAACTACTATAATATTTGTTAATAATTATATTGTTAAACTAAAATTATACTTATATTTTCAAAAAAACATACTTCGAGTTGTATTGACTGAATCATGTGTTTGATTAATGTGTGGATAATTCATAAATGTCACATTTGTAACACCCCAACCCTAGTTACCCAGAGTCGGTGCATTATTACGTAACATTGGCATGATCACAAAAGATCAAGTCTCGAAATACCGATTATTTTAGTAGCCTTGGAAACACTAGATACATTCATAAATGTTACATTACATCATAAAGTAAAAAAATCACAATAATATAGTCTCCATAGTCCACACTCATATCCCCTTCAGACTATCCCTATAGGTCAGTCATAAAATATTTCTTCACATCCTAGAAAAATAAAACATAAAAAGGGGTGAGCTCATATGCTCAGTAAGGATAACAATATAGTGGAAACTTTCATAAATAAACATAAACATTTAATCCAATGTATAACTAAAACAAAATCATTTTAAACTTGAAATTCAACATAATATGGAAAAAATAAAATAAAGTAATTCCATTTACTTATTCACAAGTATATTCTACTAGTCTAATAATCACATGCAATATCAATAACAACTTTCATAATGATGGAATGCATAATGTCAGACTATTATAACCACATAGTCAAGGCCTTGTGCCAAGACTACAAATAGGATTTTGTCAAGGCCTTGTGCCAAGACACTAGTTTGTCTAATGAGACCTACCAATGCATCGAGGAGCTATATCTAGCTCCACCCATCACTTATTAAGTCCAATGCATTCCTTATATGAAATGGTTTAAACATATCATAAACCATAACATAATAGTATCACATAAAACATGAATAAAGTAAACATAACATTTCCACATTTCAATCACAAGATATCAATACAATACACTGATATAATAAAAACATTATCAAGACTATTTTCAATACCAAAATAAAAGAAAATTAAATCAAGGTATTTATTTTTCATTTAAAAAAATTTGTGGCTTGTAAAGGAAGCCGAAACTCAAATAATGGTCACAGCGGCGGAGAATTAATTGTCGTCACATACGTAAGACAAAACATTAATTTTCTCATTTAGTAAAAACATTTCGTATAAAAATATTCCTTTTGAATAAAAGTAAAAGTCAAAGGGGTTTCTACACCATATAAAAGAAAGTTGTTTATAAAACAAAATATTCCTCAATAAAAGGAGATTGAGACGAAGTCCCTTACCTCATGTCCGACTTGACTCAATCATTCTTTAATCTCCTAAATAATAAACTATAGTTAATTTCTATTTACTTAAGAACCTTTTTCAAGTTAATTATTCCTTTTACATTACTTATTACATGATTATGAACATTATGTAATTATTTAAGTTAATAACGATCATTTTGTCGATCTTTGGTACTTGAGTCAAAAATAAACTTCTTATAATTACAAGTTGTCCATGTGGTAAAATATCCATTATATACAGAATTATATTTAGGATGTATATATCATATATATAATATATATCCAGTATTTAAATTCATTTATAATATTACATAACATTTAGAGGTAAGAAATGAAATGCACCGTTCATGGAGAAGGTAAGTCGTACGTACGCTTGAATTCTACTTTCATTTATATTTCGTATTTAATGGAATGAAATCATAATGATATAAAGTTATATTATAATTCCAGTATGATATCATATATAATATCATTTACTCCATAATTTATACATACCACATATGGAACTAACGATTCAAATCACTTTGAAGGGGCGGTAGTCAACACTTCCTAAAATGAAATTATCGCGTTTACCCATAATGAAAATCATAAAGATATGACATAAATGAAAAATAAAAAAGCATAAGGAAAAAATAAACATAATATATATCATATATAAATATAGTGACATCTTAATGGCCACCATGAGAGGTGATAAAAGAATATTGAACAATCATCGTTTCCTGAGGCGGTAATTCGCCACCCACAGAAACAGTATGTTCTTTAACCATTAGATGGATGTGTGTGTAAGTTTAGTTTGAATACTTCTCATAAAAACATCCTAGTATATTCAAGACACTGGTTTTTTTACAAAATAAATGAATAAGAAGAGTTTAATTGGTTGGAGAAGCAAAATAAAACAAAAGAACATAAGAGAAGACATTACCTTAAAATTGGGTAACTCTTTTTGATTTGAGCCAAAGGCTTCCTTGGGAAGACTTATGCACAAAGTGAGGATTCTAAGAGTAAGAGAGGGAAGTTTATAGAGTATTTTGGCATATTTTGTCCGAGCCAAATGGCTTTGAAGGTGTGAATAAGGTGGTATAGGTGGGGGCCTTTTATAAGAGGAGAGGAGGGGCACTCTTGGAAAGTCATGAAATGTTACTTTATTATGAAATTATTTTCAGATTTTAAAGGTCCCAAAATAATATATTTAGAGTCTAAGGTGATACTGGTTCGAAATATACCCATAAAATAGGTTTTAGACAAGTTTAAGTTATATATTTTACCTTATCCTTTTGTTTTATTTAAATTGTTCATTAATGAGGTAATCGCCACATCATCACGGTGTCATAAATAAAGTTATTTATTTAATGCCTAAAAATTATAAAAAAATTACCATGATGTAGGAAATCTTTTTAGAATTAAAATTAATATTTATAGTCGAAAATTTAACTTATATAACCTCATGTAATAATTATTTTAGTAAAGCAACACATGTTTGTGACAATTTTATTTTTACTTTGAATAAAAAGTTATTAATGTCATTTTCTTACGCAAGTGGCTCCATGGGGACCCCAAGTTGACCCATGTATTTTCTTGGTCGGCCATGACTCATCCAATAAGTTTAGTACAAGTGTAAAGGTAATTTCATATTATTATAACATTATATTTACCTTAAATTAAACTAATTACCTCTAATCGTGATTAATAAAACTTAAAAGTTACTATTAACCCAAAATTATTTTAATCCCATTGAACCATATTTTACTTACTAATGACAACCATGTATGTCGTATTTTTAAAATTCAATTCATAGAATTTGTAATGTTTCATTTAAATGAAAAAATAGTTTTTTAAATACCACTTAGTGGTTTCACTATTCATCAAAAATTGAAGTTTTTCAGAAAAATACCAAAAATTCACCCTACGATATATTAGATATTCCAAATTAAAAGATGATGTATGTTTTACCAAATTAAAAACATATAAGTTTCATTAATTAATTTTATCATTAATTCATGTTGTCAAAACAAATAGCGTTTTTTTAAGAAAGAATGTCAATCAAAAGATTCACAATTGTTTATGTCCAATTTCAAAGTGAAATTAATTCTAATGACCATCATTGGATAAAATGGTAAAATTGTATTCTAATTATACTTTAAAACCACTCAATATTAAAATTAATCACTATAAAATATTTTCATTAAAAATGTTGTTTTTAAGTATTTTTCACCATTCATCGAAAATTGGAAGTTCTCAGAAAAATATCAAAATTTCAACATAGGATAATTTCGATATTTCGAATCCAAAAATGAAGACCATTTTGAAATATAAAATTTATATAATTTCAAAAAGTATTTATTACTATTCATAACGGCTACTTTTATTGGTCGCGGTGTGTTAGAATCTCAAACTTGGGTACAATGCAAGCTATTGCATTATTGAAAGAGAAGCGTACCGTGGACGCTTGGGGTGTTACATTCTACCCTCCTTCAATAAATTGTGTCCTCGCAATTTGAAATTGTTCTTCGAAAATAAAAGGTTGAAAGTAGAAAATACCATTGTGGAAAAACTACATCAGAAATAAGGTCAATAAAATTTAGCCTTAATAAGAGGGAAAGGGAAATGAAAAAGTCACCACCAAATTATGATCTCGATTAGGAGAGCATTTGTGGAAATTAGAGACAAATAATTTTATGGAAAACATAAATATTTTTAGGGTGTTATTGAGGTCATCAATCACAAACAAGTATAAAATTGAGGGCCTCAAAGCCTTCAATCTATGGTGATTTAAAATATCATCAGTTCAAAAAAACATAAGGTATTAGGATAACAATTTTTTATGAATATCCTTTTCCTAAAGTTTAAGAATTAATTTATTCATAGAATAAGAGAGAGGTATATATATATATATACTTGACAAGTAGAGTTTCAACCTTCAACTAATTTCTACCACAAACTCATCTTTCCCTCAAAATGATAATAGAACTCAAAAATATTATATTTATCCTAATCGTACAAGGTTCCAAATATTAACATATAACATTTAGATTAAAAAAACTATTTTGTAATAACTAGGGAATTCTTGTAGGCTAGTGGTAGGTAATAAAGGCATGTAGCACTATGGTTGTGGGTTAGATTCCTACAGCTTTGTCCGACACGACGGGTTATCCCTTGACCTGCAGGTTGTCCTTTTCCAAAAACTATAGTATTATAATATTCCAAAAAAAATCTTCAGAAATGTTTTAACCTTAAACAATACTATCCAAAGTTAAAATTAATCCATTCTAACCATTATAGTTATCCAAAATACCTCTATCCATACTTTCTATAAAAGGTCTCTAAATTCCAAAATCAATTGTAACATCAGATTCCCCAAACAAAGTAAATTTTCTCTTATTGTCACATCCTAAAATTATGATTACCTTTATCATATTAAAACCTTAATGAAAACAACAAGTACTGCAGTACAATCCTTATATATATCACATTATTCTTATAACCAGAATAAAATCCTTAAGTCCAAAAGCACAAATACATTAATTATGCCACTTCAACTGTAGTAAAATTATAAGGTTGGTCGTGATCCCTTGTCCTTCTCTGAGGTAAGTTTCCATGACGCTTAGGACATTTATTTGCATAATGCCTCATTTCCCTACAATTGTAGTATTCAACATTGATATCCTCTTTTTTTCCCTTGCAATCACGAGCCTGGTGACCTTTTTCTCCACATTTATAACAAACTCCCATTACTTTTAGGCAAGTACCGGGGTGATTCTTCCCACAATTATCGCATAATGGAAAATCCTTCTTTCCCTTTTTCTCTTTATCTTTCTCTTGTTCCACCGTTCTCTTTTTCTCATGCTTTACTTTATTGTTATAAGATTTAGAGAATTCATTTTCTATCTTGATAGGACATGAGACAATATCTTCATACGATGAGAAAGATTGTAAGACTAAGGGTCGATGGAGAAATGGTTTTAACCCATAAAAGAAATGATCAATCTTACTTCTTGGGTTATGTATATAATCTTCTGCATGCCTCACTAACCTTGTAAAGTTATCCTCATACTTTGCGACATTCTTATCCTCCTTTTGTCTCAGACTCGGAAATTGCCTTTCCATATCAGCTCGATGGTCAAGAGGAAACTATTTTTCTAAGAAAATATCTTTGAACTCCCTCCATTCCATATTTGATACTTCAACATCTTTCATTGTGTTTTGAATCAATGACCACCATTGATCAGCATCTCCAATGAGGCGGTAAACTACCATGATAACCTTTTCCCTTTCACTACCCCCCAAGACATGGAATATTTTATCTAAGGAATTTATCCATTGATCAACTACTAAGGGATTTATACTCTCATTGAATTTTGGTGGTTGCTACCTCATGAAGAGATCTAACATTGATCCTCCACGTTGCGGATCAAGGTGCTCCATACGGGTAAGGTTATTATTCATAACCTGAGTGAGTTGTCCTAGTATGGTGATTAGCTAATCAGCACCAGTTGCATCACCAGCTCCACTATAATTATCTTGAGCAGGAGGGAAATCCCTACATGGAGTGCATGCATTGATATAGTTTCCATTCCTTCCACTAGGTACCATTTCTAAACAATGGAATAAACTAGATCAGTTTATGAATCAAAATACATAATCCATACTTGTAAAACACATAACATAAATTGAACAGTTTATGGATATAATCCATAATCATAAAAATGTTTCCTTTGAGAAATTATATACTCATAAACCCTTCATAATGTTTTGTAAAAAAAATGAGAATTATCCTAAGCATATCCTCTGGGATTTTCATAACCAAGAGTGCAGTAAGGCCCATTGTCGTGCACCAGTTCTCGTTCGAGTCTAGCTCAAAGCGTTGTTTTTGGGTTTTACCCCTAGATACATTTGTGCCATAGCTTCCTCTACCTTCTCATATCCAGACAGGGATGTATTGCTTGGAAATCTCACATAATATCTATAATACCAAAATTCTAGGAAGTTATTATATACTAATCCTCAAAGTCTATCTTAGGGTTATGTGCTCTAATCAGAGTTTTTCTAAATCTAGCTTCCAAGGATAGCACTAAACTACCTCTGATACCAACTGTAACACCCCGACCCTAGTTACCCAGAGTCGGTGAAATATTACATAACATTGTCATGATCACGAAAGATCAAGTCTCGAAAGACCGATTAGTTTAGTAGCCTTGGAAACACTAGATACATTCATAAATGTTACATTACATCATAAAGTGAAAAATCACAATAACATAGTCTCCATAGTCCACACTCATATCCCCTTCAGACTATCCCTGTATGTCAGTCATAAAATATTTCTTCACATCCTGGAAAAATAAAACATAGAAAGGGGTGAGCTCAGATGCTCAGTAAGGATAAAAATATAGCGGAAACTTTCATAAATAAACATAAACATTTAAGGAAATATATAACTAAAAATAAAGCCTTTTAAACATGAACTTCAGCATAATATGGAAAAAATAAAATGAAGTAATGCCATTTACTTATTCACATAGATATTCTACTAGTCGAATAATCACATGAAATATCAATAACCACTTTAATAATGATGGAATGCATAATGCCAGACTATCATAACCACATATTCAAGGCCTTGTGCCAAGACTACAAATATGATTTTGTCAAGGCCTTGTTCCAAGACACTATTTTGTCTCATGAGACCTACCGATGCATCGAGGAGCTATAGAGGGATCCACCAATCACTTATTAAGTCCAATTAATTCCTTATATGAAATGGTTTAAACATATCATAAACCATAACATAATCGCATCACATAAAACATGCATAAAGGAAACATAACATTTCCATATTTCAATCACAAGATATCAATACAACACATTGATATAATAAAAACATTATCAAAACCATTTTCAATATCAAAATAAAAGAAAATTAAAACATGGTATTTATTTTTCATTTAAAAAAAGTTATGGCTTCTAGAGGAAGCCGAAGCTCAAATAATGGTCATGGTGGCGGAGAGCTCGTTGTCGCCGCATACGTAAGACAAAACATTCCTTTTGTTATTTAGTAAAAATTATTCGTATAAAAAGATTCCTTTGGAATAAAAGTAAAAGTAAAATTGTTTTATACACCGTATAAAAGAAATTTGTGTATAAAACAAAATATGCCTCAATGAAAGGAGATTGAGACGAATTCCCTTACCTCGTATCCGACTTGACTCGATCGTTCATTAATCTCCTGAATAATAAAATATAGTTAATTTATATTTTCATAAGAACCTTTTTCAAGTTCATTATTCCTTTTACATTACTTATTACCCTGTTATTAACATTATGTAATTATTTAAGTTAATAAAGATCGTTTTGTCGATCTTTGGTACTTGAGTCAAAAATAAACTTCTTATAATTACAAGTTGTTCATGTGGTAAAATATCCATTATATACAGAATTATATTCATGATGTAGATATCATATATATCATATATATCACGTATATAAATGAATTTAATATATTACATAACATTTAGAGGTAAGAAATGAAATGCACCGTTCATGGAGACGGTAAGTCGTACGTAGACATGAAAGCAACTTTCATTACTATTTCATATTTAATGGAATGAAATAAAAATGATATAAAGGTATATTATAATTCCAGTATGATTTCATATATAATTTCATTTACTCCATCCTTTATACGTCCCACATATGGCAGGGGGCGGTAGTCCACACTTCCTAAAATGAAATTATCGTGTTTACCCATAATGGAAATCATAAAGGTAAGCCATAACTGAAAAATAAAGAGGAATAAGGAAAACATAAACATAATATATATCATATATAAATATATTGAATTCTTAATGGCTACCATGAAAGGTGTTAAAAGAATATTGAATAATCATCGTTTCATGAGGTGGTAATTCGCCACCCATAGAAATAGTATGTTCTTTAACCATTAAATGGAGGTGTGTGTAAGTGTAGTTTGAATACTTCTCATAAAAAATACTAGTATATTGAAGATACTTATTTTGTTACAAAATAAGGGAATAAAAACTAGTTTAAGGTGTTGGAGAAGCAAAAAAAAACAAAAGAACATAAGAGAAGACATTACCTTAAAATCGGGTAACTCTTTTTGATTTGAGCCAAAGGCTTCCTTTGGAAGTCTTCTTCCCAAATTGAGGCTTCTAGGAGTAATAGAGAGAAGTTTATAGAGTATTTGGGAATATTTTTTTCGAGCCAAATGGCTTTGAAGGTGTGAATAAGGTGGTAGAGGTGGGGGCCTTTTATAAGAGGAGAGGAGGGGCACTCTTGGAATATCATGAAATATTACTTTATTATGAAATTATATTCAGATTTTAAAGGTCCCACAATGATAACAGTCGAGGTTAAAGTAATAAGGGTTCTAAATATAACCATAAAATAGGTTTTAGACAAGTTTATGTCTTATATTTTACCTTATTTTTCATTTTATTTAAATTGTTCATTAATGAGGTAATCGCTACATCATCATGGTGTCATAAATAAAATTATTTATTTAAGGACTAAAAATTATAAAAAAATTACCATGATATAGGAAATATTTTTAGCTTTCCAATTAATATTTATAGTCAAAAAGTTAACTTATATAACCCCATGTAATAATTGTTTTAGTAAAACAACACATGTTTGTGACAATTTTATTTTTACTTTAAATAAAAAGTTATTAATGTCATTTTCTTAACCAAGTGGCTCCATGGGGTCCCCAAGTTGGCCCATGTATTATCTAGGTTGTCCATGACTCATCCAGTAAGGTTAGGACAAGTTTAAATGTAATTTCATATTATTATAACATTATATTTACCTTAAATTACACTAATTACCTTTAATCGCGATTAATAAAACTTAAAAGTGATTATTCACCAAAAATTATTTTCATCCCATTGAACCACATTTTACTTACTAATGAAATCCATGTATGTCTAATTTTTTAAATTCAATTCACAGAAGTGTTAATGTTTCATTTAAATGAAAAAATATTTTTTTAACTACCACTTAGTGGTTTCACTATTCACCAAAAATTGAAGTTTTTCAGATAATACCAAAAATTCACCCTAAGATATATTTGATATTCCAAAGTCAAAGATGATTTCTATTTTACCAAATTCAAAACATGTAAGTTTCATTAATTAATTTTATAATTAATTCCCGTTGTCAAAACAAATAGCGTGTTTTTAAGAAAGAATATCAATCAAAAGATTGACAATTGTTTATGTCTAATTTCAAAGTGAAATTAATTCTAATGACCACCATTAGATAAAATGGTAAAATTATATTCTAATTATACTTTAAAACCACTCAATAGTATAATTTATCACTATAAATTATTTTGATTAAAAATGTTGTTTTTAAGTATTTTTCACCATTCATCGAAAATTGGAAGTTCTCAGAAAAATACCAAAATTTCAACATAGGATAATTTCAATATTTTGAATCAAAAAATGAAGTCCATTTTGAAATATAAAATTTATATAATTTTAAAAAGTGGGTATTACTATTCATAATGGCTACTTTGATTGGTCGTGGTGTGTTAGAATCTCGAACTTGCATACAATGAAAAATACTGCATCATTAAAAGAAAAGTGTACCGTGGAAGCTTGGGGTATTACAGCATTTGAATTATGGATTTTTTCCTAAAGTTTAAAAATAATCTGATCATTTTTTCATGGTTTAAGAAATGTGACACATTTTTTAAACTAAAATGACAATTTTATATAGAAAATGTTTACATTGAGTCATCTTGCCCACATCATGTGTTAAATTGATGTGTGGTTAATTCCTACACATAAAAAATGAAAAATGGAACATTTTTATAAATTTTAAAAACAATTTGAACATGTTTTCTCAGTTTTAGCTATATGACATACATTTTAACCTAAAATCATACTTATATTTTAAAAACACACACTTCGATTCATATCGACCCAACCATGTGTCACATTGATGTGTGATTGATCTCTACACAACATAAATGAATTGTCCTAAATGTTGAAACCAATCATATCTCATTTTATCAATTTTGGATATATGAATAACATTTGAAACTAAAATGACACTTTTATATTGAGAACATTCCCTTCAATTCATTCCACCCACATCATGCATCAAATTTATCTGTGGTTGGTTCCAATGCCTCAAAATTGAATTGTGGATCATTTTTTAATATTAAAAAATAATTAAAACTCATTTTATTAGTTTTTGATATGTAAAGGGTGTTTTATAATAAAATAAAACTTATATGGAAAACATGAACTTCATGTCAAACAATGCACTTCATGTTTTAGATTAATGTGTAGTAAATTATGACATTTCAACCATTAATTATATATCATTTTAATTAATTTCAAAAATAGATTGATACTTTTTCTTGCTTTTTTCCACGCGATGATCATTTTAAACTAAAAAGACACGTTTATATTAAAAACTCATGGTTTGAGTCATACCGATCACATCATGTGTGTAATTCACATGCGGTCAATTCCTACATGTCACAAATAAATTATGGATCATTTTTCTAATGTTTTAATACAAGATGAGATTGTTTCTCAGTGTTGGCTATGTTATGCATGTTTTTAACTAAAATGACACATTAATATTGAAAACATTCACATAGAGTCATAACAAAAACATCATGCATCAGATTGACATGAGTTCAATTCATACACATCACGAATAAATTATAGATAATTTTTATTATGTTTGAAAACATTTCAATATCATTTGATCAGTTTTCTAAATGTGAATGTGTTTCAAACAAACATGTAAATTTTATATTGAAAAAAAATTATTTGGATTCATACTGACCGCATCATTTGACAAACCAACATGGGTACCCCAGTAACCTGATAACCAAGCCAGCATTGACATAGCCCAAAGGGCCTTCCTGATCCCCATTGGTTGGTAACTACCACCAGTGATCATACAAAATGAATGTTTGAATAATTTTTCCACAAAAAATGTGTAAGTAAAAAATACAGGTCACAATAAATACAAAAGAAAATCCACTTGGAGAAGAATACAAGAAGTTAAATGGCATTAACAAGACAAAGTAGTATAGTAAAGTACTAGAAAAATAGAAAGACAAACTACCCATGTCCATAAAGACACAACTCTCCACGTCCATGGATCAATAGCTAGAACCACCTCTAAGTGGTGCATTTCCCATACTCGAAATTGGAAGGATATAATCTCAAAACACTCAAAGTCACCGGTAGGGTGTGAGCTAAAAATACCAGTAGGGTCTCACTAAGAATTCCACAACAGATACGAATATCAAATTAACCAAAGAGAGCTTTCAATTTAAAACAAACAGGTAAGGCATTTAAAAATAATATTTAAACAACTCATGATTTATATTTAAAAACATGGAAAAACCTTTCAAATTATGGAAATACTTTTAAACAAAATCTTCATATTTCAATTGATATAATATTTCATAAAAAATGGAACATTTGAAAAATGGCTTAAACCAAAACTTTTATATAAAACTATTTATATAAATAATAAAGAATGTAAAATTTTTTACAACAATGGAATATATTAATTTGAAATAAAAAAATGAGGAAAACGTGGGAATAATCCTAAGAAGGCATGACAGTTATAGGAAATTGGGACTCCACACTCAAGGTGACATGAAAATATATACATATGTACCGTTGAACTCAAACCAAATAGGACTCATCACCATCGCCTAATGGATGTGATGTGATGTATTTATTTTTTAGAACATTGTAAAGAGTAAATTATCATCCATATAACTCACTAACTACCTAAGTCTTTCATGTGCTCTAGTACAAAATAATAATAGAAACATTATTTTAAGAAACCTTAAAATAAAAGTAATCCCATTTTCTATTTCAAATATGCTAATTTCCTTTTAATAATCATAACATGGTTTTTTAATAAAAAATGTTACTTTTAACAAGGTAGAGCCCAAAGCTTACTATAAAATCAATTATAATTCATTTTCACAATATAGGAATTTGAAATAAATTCACAATAAAATTTCATAATTAACTTTCGCAAATTAAATTTTACAAATAAATTTTCACAAAATACCATCAATTTCAAAATAAACCCCCCATTCAATGGAATTTTGGGTTTTCACTATTTTCATCAAAACCACTTTTAATAATTAAATTTAACAAATTTAATTGAAAAAATTTCCATCAAATCAATAATTTAAATGTCAAAAATTTCCATAAACACACCCCAATTCAATGGAATTGGGTTTTTTCCAATTTCTTACCAAAACCCCATTTTTGAAAACCCAAATTCAATAGAATTAGGTTTTTTGAATAAACCAATTGAAATAAATTTTATTAAAATCAAGTAATTTCATTTAATTCAAACAAATAAAATTAAATAAATAAATTTACGGTTAATATAGATTGGTAATCATAACAAAACCACCTACCTTGGGATAAATAGGACTCGCAATAGAAATCCCTAATATAGATTTATCATAGAATAACAACGATCATGAAATATGGGAAACA
Organism: Viscum album; assembly: GCA_963277665.1. Lineage (NCBI taxonomy): Eukaryota > Viridiplantae > Streptophyta > Magnoliopsida > Santalales > Viscaceae > Viscum > Viscum album. The sequence continues at coordinate 2,003,532,523 of OY728145.1, read as the reverse complement.
AGGATAAAAATAGGTTTATAATCCAAAATAGAGGATACAAGATCCAAAATTCAACATGAGGATCCGCAAAACCCTAGGAAGGAAGACATAGATTATACAAGAATGATAACGGGAAGAGGAAACTAACTAGGAGGAGATTGAATAGTGTTACCCTACCTCTAAATCACTTTGGGAGAGAACTAATTGGATAAAAAAATCTTCTTGGGATCTCTAAGGAAGGGGAATGTTGACTATGGTTCATTCCAGTCAATTGGTGACCAAAATTGGGGGTTTGGAATTTTTTTAATCAAAATTCATATTAATAAAAAACTCTTACACATGGTTTCCAAGGCAGACGTACACAGTTAGACCAAACTGTGCAACCTATTTATGCTCATGTTTTAAATGGGCTAAATAGTTTCTCTTAAGAGGATGCATGACCTGAAAATGCATGTGCCAACCATGAAAAACCCCACTATTTGGGTTTGCAACGTTTGGATTGAGAGGTCGCACGATTTGGGAAAATCATGCACCAATCGTGCACTAGCCTATAAATTTAGAAAGTTTTTAAAGTTTCACCCAAAACAACCCCAAAAGATACCCAACCAAATGTTGATCAAAAAGTGGGATTTAGGAATTCCTGAAAATAGTAACAGGATGTTACAACCTCAACTACATAGAAATTTTATTGCCCATAAAGCCTACTGAGAATCTACCTTGTCAAAAATAAGAGTCCATTTTTATCTAATCAGTGCCTCCATCTCCCACATATCTTGAGAATCAGAACTGTGCTACCATATCACACAAACCAATGGTATAATCCTCCCACAAATTATCTTAGTTTCAGAATCAAAAATCCTGACAGAATATTCAGTCATGGATAAATCATGTTCAACCTCAAGATCACTACAACCCAGAACATGAGATGGATCAGATAGATACTTTTTTAGCTGAGATACATGGAAAACATTATGTATCGATATCAACTGTGGGGGTATTTCAAAATGGTAATCAACTTTCCCCTACTACTCAATAACTTGAAAAGGTCCCAAAAAATGAGGTGAAATCTTCCCTTACCTCCCAAGCCATCGATGATCCAACAAAGATAAATCATTCAAAAAATAGATGGTCACTAATTAGGAATTCTAAATTCAATGATGATGATAATTATAATACCTATATCATCTCGGTACCATCAACATTATATTATGAATCAACTGAATCATTCATGTCATCTCTTGGACCAAGCTCGAATAAACCAAGTAACATTCACCAATATCTGTCGAACATAATAAATATTTGCAAGGATAGTTATACAAGGCCTCAATAGGATCCATTCTGATCACGTTCAAGTAACTATTGTTATGAGTAAACTCAACCATCCCCAAGTGATCATCCCAAGCCCTACCTAATTATAGAACACAATTGCGAATCATATCATAAACAATTTGTATATTTCTTTCTATCTGTACATCCAACTATGGATTTTATGCTACACTCTAATGGATGTGGAATCCCAGTACCTCCTGAAGGTCTCTATAAAATAAATAAGTGAACCGAGGATCCCTATTAGAAAATATAGTATAAGGAACTCTGTGAAAACAAAAAATATCTTTCACATAGTGATTTTCTTACTCTTAAACTTTGGTTATATTAGAAATGGGTATAAACTATTCCAAATTAGTCATCCTATAGATAAAAACCCATATCACATTATTCTTTCAATGGGTATGTGGGAACCCAACTACAAAGTCCATTGAGATCTCATACCACTTACAAGTATGACCTGTAAGTGTCTAAAGAAAACCTGAAGGTTTCAGGTGCTCAGCCTTAACCTATTGGAACGTATAAAAACGAGAGAGAGATTTAGTATTGCCCCCCCTCATACCTACCAACCAAAACTTTCATCACATGTCATATAATATATTTAGGGTTCCTAGGTTCACATCCCACTTGAAATTATGGAAATCACCCATTGCATCTTCCCTCACCACTAACGGTACAATGAAGTTATTCTGATAGCATAGAATGCCCTCGGTGGAGAATGTTTAGTTAGGAATGGTCTCTCTACCATAAAGAGAGTCTCTAATGCTATGGAACTCATCATTAAGATATTTTTTCTGAATAATCAATTCGATAAGAGTAGATTTAAAATGCTAACTATATTTGGAAACCTAGAACCCTGATTCTCAGACTCAAATATGCAACTATGTAAAGAGATCCACAAGTTCAACTCTTCTGATGATTCTTTCACTGCCTAGGTTAGACGTTTCAATCTCAAGCCATTTTCAATGACATTCCCAATCCCTAGGATATAAGATTTATAAAAAACAAAGAACTATAGGTTTTCCAGCAAAATCCTTTGGTGGATATTCCAATATTTTTTAGAGAAGATATAACTCAAGATATTGTGGTCTGAAAACATGGTAAAACTTTCTCTGAAAAGGTAATTCCGCTAACTCTTAATCCTATGAATCATAGATACAGTTTCAAGTTCACAAGTTAAATAATTATTCTTGTTATTCCTAAGAAGATGAGAGCCATAAGAAACAACATTATTACTCTACATGAGATTATATCCCAAATAGGAACTCGATGTATCAAAAAATACCACATAGCTTTGCCTGACCTCTAAAAGATTCAACACCTACAAATTAGTCAAAATATTTTTCAGATCAAAAAAATAACTCAAACATTTATTATCTTAATAAAAATAGACTCCCTTATGATTTAGTGTAGTAATTGGAGAATCCAATATTGAGAAGCACTTAAAAAACTGATGATAGTATCTAGATAATCCCAAGAAGCTTCAAAACTCAAATTCATTCTATGGTTGTTCCCATATCATAACATCCTTCAACTTTTTAGGATCAACTGAAATACCATGTTCTGACACCACATGTCCCAAGAACATATCTTCCAAAATACATAAATAACATTTTGAAAGATTGGCATAAATTCACTTATTTCTTAACAAACACATACCTATTTTTCGATGATGTACATGATCCTCCTCACACGTAGAGTAAATGATGATGTCATCCAAAAAGACCACCATGAAGGTATCAAGATACTCATTGAAAATCTTATTCATTGAAGAAATGAAAATTTTATTAGTATTCATTAGACCAAAGGGCATGATAAGGTACTCATAATGTTTTTACCTTATTTTAAAGGTAGTTTCAGAATGTCAGATTCTTTTATCCTCAACTGATGGTAAACGGATTGTAGGTCAGTCTTTGAGAACAAATTCTCCCAGTTAAAATGATTAATCATATCATAAATATATGGAAACAAATACTTTATCTTTATCATAATTTATTTTTCGATAATAATTTTAAAGTTTATGTTCACCATCAGCTTCCTTAGCAAAGAGAATCGAAACCACCCAAACTAACACACTCGGACATATAAATCCTTAATCTAAAATATCATACAACTAGGAATTCAACTCTTTCATTATATCTAGTTCCATTTAGTCATAGGGAATAGATATTGGTTGAGTACCATACATTAAGTCAATAGAAAACTCAACCGCCCTTATTGGGGAAAAACTAGAGAATTCTGAAGGAAACACGTCTGTAAAATCAGTGACAACTGGAGGGATCTCACCACTCAAATATTCCTACTCAAAATCAAAGGAAAACATATATATCAATTTCCAAAACTTTGGATAGGAAGGTCTAGCTCTGGTCGACCTTGTGTCCCATTCTTCTTGGAAGATACATAACACACCATGATGTATAATAAAAAAGACAGGTCAAAGATAACAATCAATCCATGCTTTATTTTCAATGATCCAATCCATCCCAATTTTTATGTCCAGAGGTTTTAGGTTGAGAACCATAAACTCCAAGAAATATTGAAATATGATAGAGAGATGACAGAAGTGGGACTATGTATACCCTACTCTCTCTTCATACAAAGGGGTGTAGTAAAATCAAATGCACCAGAAAAAATCTCCATAAGAAGATATAGCATATTAAAAATATAGGTTGAAATAAATGAATGGGGTACACCAGAATCATATAAGGAAGTCCATAATAATGAATCTATAGTAATTGTACTTATCATATTTTATGGACTTGTATCCGCTTCCTCTAGAGACTCTTCCACTTTGTAAAGAAACTTCATTCTGGATGTCTGTGGATGGAACGCTTTTACATGTGAAGCATCTAATTTTTCCATAGTTATAACAGGTGATGATGACCCCATTACACTAAGTATAGTGGAATAAACATGGAAGAATCTCTGAAAGTGACTCAATCATCCAAAAGAACTACATAACTTGGGTGCCTCAATGAAAACCCTCTTTGGATCCCCCATATTTCCACACTGGTAACAAACCAAAGGACCTCTACAGGGCACTATTGGAGGTTTATAATGAATTTGCTATCGAGAACCACCACGAGAATCATCATGATTCCTATTTCCCATAAAGTAATACACAATACAACTGGGAGAGAAATAAACTCCCAAAAACCCAGGCTTTCTAGCCTGGTTCATCTCGACCATCAGTGCTATATCCATCACATCAGTATAAGAAGTCAGTTTTATTAAGAAAACCTGAGAATGAATATGATGAAAAAGTCCCAATTTGAACCTTAAATCCTTCAACTTGTCATTAAATAATATCTCAAGTGAAAAATTAAATAGCTCAAAAAAACGTTTTGCATACTCTGTCATGGTCCTTCCAGCCAGCTCATGTTTGAAAAAATCTATAGCCTTTTCCAACATCATTGAATTTGGATAGAACTAGTTGGTGGAAAGAACATTAAAATATATCCACTCTATGCCCTCATGTTTCTTCACTATCACCATCATGTCCCACCATATTCTGTTCAGTCCATCTATCCCAAAGGTGTAGCACTTCACCTTGATTTCAACTAGTGTGTCCCAGAACCCTAATAGATTCTCCATTCTGCTCAACAACTTCTCATCCTCTTGAGGATCATTTTAGCCTTTAAAAAGTTCCAGCATATGGAAAAGGAAATCTTGAGAAAAAACTATGAGAATTTCCCAATGAGGTACCACAACTAGATCCTAAAAAGGAACTAGATGTGGTGCATGTCTCAGATCTTTCATAATGCACACAATCACCTCAACGAGGTTTGGGCCCACTAGAGGATTCTCTCACTGTGTTTGAGTATAAAATTATTATTGGATTTGATTTGAATGTATTAATGGAAGTATGATTCTACACAACATCATCAGAAAATAAATAATCAATCATATTAACACTCAAATATAGAATCAAGGGAAATCAATCCCAATAGATGGAAAAATAAGATTTGAATTTCATTTATCCAAATATATAGTTGGGAAAAGACTATAACTAATTTTTAAGACATCTTTACCCAACCACTCCTTGTGACATAAGGTTCATTAGAGTAAGAGATGTATAAAAACTCAATCACAACTACATCTTAAGTCCTGAAAATATTACAAAAATTCATAATGACTTCAAGAAAAGTCACAAACTAGAGTTCTGATTCCAAATTGTCCTGAACTAGCCCATGTACCCTAGTAGCCTAATAACCAATCCAACCATCACATAGCCTGAAGGTCATTACCAATCCACAAAAGTCACTGACTAGCACCTGGAATCATAAAAAATGAGAGTGGGGATGATTTTTACACAAATAGTTTAGAAATAAAAGATACAATTCATTATTCATACAAAAGAAACCACACTATAGGAAGTATACCAAAAGTAAAATAGTGTAAACAAGATAAAGTACTATAGAAAATTACTATAAAAACAAGAAGAAAAATGGCCCCCAATTCCTAAATTATGAAACTCTCCAAGTCCATGAATCAACAACTAGAACCACCTCCAAGTGTTTTATTTCCCCTACTCGATCCTAGAAGGAGATAATTTACAAACACCCAATGGAACGGGTGTGGTGTGAGATAAAAACCCATGTAGGGTCTCACCAAGGATTCCATAACATATTCCATTATCAAATTAACAAAATAGAGATTTTAATTTATAAAAAACACGGATATTATTTCAAAAGAATATTTTAACAAATCATGCTTTACATTTAAAAATATGGAAATACCTTTCAAATGATGGAAATAATTTTAAACAAAAGTTTCACATTTCAACTGATAAAATATTTCTAAAATAATGGAACTTTTCACAAATGGAATAAATAAAGACTTTTATATAAAATAGTTTATATAAATAAAAATGAATGTAAAATAGTTTACAATAATGGAATATATTCACTTGAAATACAAACAGGGGAGCAACATGGTCATATTCCTAAGAAGGTACAATAGTTCTAAGATATACAGACTCCACACTCAAGGTGACATGGAAATATATACATACATCCATTTTAAAATAGGCTAAAGAGGACATATCACTATCACCTAAGGGATGTGATGTGCCGCATTTATGTTTTGGAATGTTGTAAAACGTAATGTGTAGTCCAAATAACTCAATAACTATATAAGTCTTACATGTAATCTATTACAAAACAATTATGGGAAATTTATTTCAATAAACCTTAAAATAAAATTAATCCCATTAACTATTTTAAATAGGAATATTTCCATTTAAAAACTATAACACTATTTTTTAATCAAAAACATTCCTTTTTTCAAGGTAGATCCCAAAGTTTTCTATCAAAACCATTTCAAGACAGTTTCATAATATAATAATTTGAAACCAATTCACAATTAAATTTCAAAAAATATATTTTATAATTATAATTTCACAATATTCAATCAATTTCACAATAGAACCCCAATTCAATGGAATTGGGGTTTCCCAATTTTCTTTCAAAATAACTTCTAAAAATTAAATTCAACAATTTCATTGAAACAATTTCCATCAAATCCATAATTTAAAATTAAAAAAAAATCATAAGAACACCCCAATTCAATATAATTGGGGGTTTTCAAATTTCATGTAAAAATCCATTTTTAAAACCACTAATTCAATGGAATTGGGTTTTTCCAATTAAACAATTCAAATCCATTTAATTAGAATAAATTAACTAAATTTTATTCAAATAGTTGAAAAAAAATAAATTTAGGGTTATCATAAATTGGGAATCGTAACAGAACCACCTACCTCATGATCAACAGAACTCGCAATGCCAAACCCTAATCTGGATTTTTAAACTAAGAATGAAAATCACATAATCTAATAAATAAGGATCAAACCTAGGTTTATAATTCAAAATAGAGGGTATATGATCAATAATTTAACATGAGGATCCATGGAACCTAAGGAAGGAAGAGAGAGATCATGGGATAATTAGAAGAGGAAGAGGAAACTAATTGGGAGGAGATCAAATGGAATTACTATATATTTGATTCACTTCCAGGAGGTATCAGAGGGGGAAAGAACATTAATTGGGATCTCTAAGAAAGGTATAAATTAAAAGTGGGTCATTTCAATCCATCAAAGACCAAAAATGTGGGTTCATAAATTTTTTAATCAAAATTCAAATAAATTAAAAACTCATACGCATAGTTTTATAGGCAGACCCACATGGTTAGAAAAAAACATGTGGCATGGATATGCACACATTTTATATGGGCCACATGTTTTCTTCTAAGAGGGTGTGTAGTCTGAAAAATGGTGTGCTAACTATGAAAAACCCTTTGTTTGGGTTTTCAATTTTTAGGTTGATAGGGCGCACGTTTTGGTAAAACTATGTGCCAACCGTGCACTAGCCTAGAAATTTCAAAAGATTTAAAATTTTCTATTGAAACAAACCCAAATGAAACCCAATCAAAGCTTGATTAAAAATAGGGGTTTATAAATACCTGAAAATAGTAATATGATGTTACACGTCATGTGTCGAATAGACATGTGCTCAGTTCCTACTCATCAAAAATTAATTATGGACCATTTTCTAAAATTTTGAGAAAAAAAATCCTAACGTGTTTTCATGGTTTTAGCTATGTTAAGCATGTTTTAAAGTAAAATTACACTTGTATTAAAGTCATATTCTTTGAGTCATACAACTCATATCATGTGTTTTATTACAATTTTGTCAGTTCATATACATCACAAATGAATTAGGTATCATTTCCTAATTTTTTAAAACAAACTAGTATTTTTTCACAGTTTTGGTTACTTAACATGTGTTTTAATCTAAAATGACACTTTTTTAAAACATGCACTTCAAGTCATACCAACTACATCATGTGACCGATTGATGTTTAGTTGATTCCAACACATTAAAACTGAATTATGGATCATTTTCTTAAAGTTAGAAAATAATTTGATCTTGTTTTCTCTATTATGGATATGTGATGAATTTTAGACTACAATGACACTTTTATATTGAAAACATGCATTACAGGACATAACAACCACATCATGTGTCAAATTGACCGTCAATCCACTCTTATTATTCAAAAATCAATTATGGATCATTTTCCCAAATTTTTAAAACATTTTAACTTGTTTAATCAGTTTTGACAATGTGACATGTGTTTTAAACAAAAATGACACTTTTATATTGAAAATAGGCACTTTGATCCATATTAGCCACATCATGTGTCATATTGACAAGCAGTTTATTCATACAAATCAAAAATTTATTGTGGTATTTTTTATAATGTTTGAAAGAAATCTGAGCCCATTTTCTCAATTGTGTTTATGTGATGTGTGTTTTAAAGTAAAATGACACTAATATTGAAAAAATCAAATTCAAGTCATATTTCTCACATCGGGTGTTGGATTTACATGCATGTAATTACTACATATCAAAAATTAATTATGGATCATTTTCTTATTGTTAAAAAACAATCTGAGTTCATTTTCTTATTTTTTACAATGTGAAAGGAGTTTTAAACTAAAATGACACTTTTATATTAAAAACATAAACATCATGTCAAACTGAGCACATCATGTTTTGGATTTATGTGTGCTCAATTCCTAAAAATAACAAATGAATTATGGATCATTTTCTAATGTTTGAAAACAATCCAATCTCAATTTATCAATGATGGAAGTGTAACGTGTGTTTTAAACTAGAATTAAACTTCTATATAGAAATATTCACTTCGAGTAATAATGATTGCATCATGTGTTGGATTTATGGATGGTCATTTCTTAAATTTCACAAATTAATTATAAATTATATTCCTAATATTTTAAAACAATATCAACTTGTTTTCATGGTTTTAATAATGTGATGGGAGTTTAAAAATATTATTACACTTTAATATTGAAAACATGCACTTAGTGTCATAGTTTATTATTTTAGATACATAGTTTATTCCTTGTTTCAAATTTGAGAAAATGAAAATTTATTATTAGAATAAAAATATAACTAATATATTTCTAGTATAACATGAATTTTATTTTAGGAAAAATAATATATAAATCATTACAATACCAATGCTTCACATCACAAATATATCTCTAATGTTATAGTTTGTACTTGATCACAAACATAATAGGTAATATCCTAAACAAGACGTAAGAAAACATTTTGACACAATATATTATGCCCACTCATCTCTAAATAAATTTATTTCTTCTTTTGAGTACATAGACAGTTTGTATTCTTAGTAGAATAGAGAAAATATATAAAAATAAATTATTGACAAATATTTTAAATGAAATTGTATTCACCTTTGAAAATTACTTGTTCAAGACTTATAGTTTGTTAATGGTATATAATATTGTTCATGAATTTGAAAACCAAATATCTATAATCATTGTCATTATTTTTTTATAAACCAAAAAAACATTGACCAAAATAATTAAATTGTTTTGAAATATTTTTTTATAGTTAAATCCTACTATATATACCATAATTTGTTTCTATTTTAATAAATCTATAGGATATATGTGTTCAATCACCTACCATGTAAAATGATTTATAAAAGATTTATAGATCACCATATAATAAAAATATATTGTTAAAATAAAAACAAAAACATATATTTTGATGTTTAGTTGAAAAATATTGATTATAGTGCATTAAAATTCACAATGTACATCATGTGTCGTCAATGTTTTTTCAAAGTCTAAGCTTGGATCCCAAAAATAAATATTCCAGGTTTCCAAATTTATTTTTAATATAATATTCAGTGATTCCTAAAAAAAATAAATGAAAAAAATATTTTAAGTGATTAGATTATAGGGTTCTACTGCTATATTGTAGGAAACGATAGGAGTATGTCGTCTGTTGTTTTCTTTTCAAATTTCATTCTTAGCTCATCTTTTTTCTTATAAATTTCTTTCAATTCTAAAGAAATTTTTAAAAAAGAAATTATATAGGGATTAATGAGTCAAAATCTAGCTTCATAGGTTCTTCCTTTTATATAGAAGTATTATCTACCCCTCTATAAAATATGAATTTTCATTAACTGTAATGGAATTAGTAGATCGTTTTTTAGGCAAAAAAATATTGAAAATTTACTGCATATATATATTCAAAATTGAGACTCCCAACCATTATGGCATGATAATCTCATTTATACTCTTGAGACCAACCACATGTGTAATTGAATCTCCAAATATTTCTTCTTCATATCTAATATAGAACATATTTCCATCTTTGAATGTTGTATCTACATGAACTGGTAATGTTAAAATATAAGGTAGTGGAACTGGTGGTGTGAAGGTACTCTCATAAGGTCATTTTCATTTCTTGGTTTATCCACCATATTAACTTGATCCGTCCTTATGTTTCCCCTCATTTTTTCTTGTCTGGAATATCATACCTCATTTCAGACCTTTTCTCATTAATTGTTTAAATTTATTAATTTGAAAAAAAAATTAAGGATATACCTCATGTATCTTAATAATATTATATAGTCATTCTATCAAAGTTAATATAGTATTATAATTATTGGTAACATCTAGATCATCAAGCGGAACAAGATACCTAGTGATCACCTCATGAGCAACTTCAGTACGCACACTCATAAGGCCTTTGGGATTTGTTAATTATTTAGCATGTTTTTTGAGATATTGTACATCATAATACTTCTAGAAAAATGATGTGTGGGGGTTAATAAAAATAAATAACATACAATTTCAACCTGTATAACTTTAGTAATATAAATTTATCGAAGGTTTTTTTACACACATTTTGGAGAAAGGGTTATGAAAAAAATTATTACCTTGGGTAAGGAAAGCCGTTGAAGGGAATGTATAGCCTCATTTCTAGTGGGGTTATGTTTCTCTTTATGTACTGATCATTGTTCCACTATTATTTCACTTTGATTATTTCACATATACTATTATTCCAAACCATACTAAAAAATAATATATTTCAAAGAATATATTTGTGACTTCATGATTTTCATTATCTTATATGTATCTCATTATGGCTTTGTCTTCTCGAAATATGTTCAAGGTGACCGTGCAAAAATTTCACCACTAATATAGTCATATTGTTTTGGCTGCTTCAAATCTACTGAATTTATTTTTCATTGGTGTAATCAATGTTGATTATTATGTCTAAACTGTATAAAAAATATAAAAAACTAAATACCCATTTTTATATAAAATTATTATAAAGAAAAAGATTACTATTATTTCATTCATATTCAAGATAACCATACTACTTGTGTTTTTTTCATCTTCTATTTTAACATCTTTATTTAGATAAGTCTCCTTCCATATCACATGATATGGGAAGTATGTGCTTTTGGATTTAGATTCATCAAAATTCATACAAACAAAGGAATATATATTGTTTTAAATCACAAAAAAGATATATTTTATTTTTAAAATACATATAATTATTTTCTAAAGTGAAGTGTAACCCATAATTTCTTTATAGTAGAAATACATGGGTATTGATTCATGTTGATTTTTTTATCACTCCTTTTTGGTTTTCATAAGTTATAAATTATTAATCAAAGTAGACAAAAAACTTATTTTCAGATAAAATATATCGATTACAATGAAACTGAAATGTTTTATCATTGCATAAACAAATGAAATATTTCTATGTTTAATGTTTTTAATGTTTCCATACATATATGGTGGGTGTGGATTTACTCACCCCTCATCAAAACTAATATAATTCTTTGTAAGATTTTTTTTAGCCTCTATAAACTTTTCCAAAGACCATTAATACATATTTCCCACATAAATCATTTGAAATAAATTAACTTGAAAAGGGATAACAGAAAATTAAACCCATGTTTCATCATATAATCATTCTAGTAATGAGAGAAACTATATCGTATAATTACCCTAATATCTTCCCAAATGGTTTCCTTCAATGTAGACATAATATTGTTTAATCTATCTATATAAATTATTATATTTATTCTCATTGTGACCCTATTGTAACTAAGGAACATTAAATTTTTGGGGCCAATAGGTTAGTTGTGTTGATTGTATCCAACCTCAAATTTTATAACTTTTCTTCTTGCCTTGATAAATATAGTAAACACTATGATGCTACATCATTCTTATTTTTTCATCTGTATTTTGTTGGTCACCTAGTAATTCTATAGTTTTAGCATTGAAAGTGTGTTCTTTCTTATGATTGGTAAAATCATCATGTGGAGAATTCATTATGTTCATTAGTAGATAATCACTTAATTTATATTATGTAAATTCATTATAGAGTACATAATATTATGAGGAAAATCATAGTACATTAAAAAACACTTTAACTTCTTTATTGAACCCTATTTTTTCATTAAAGGTTGATGGGATTTAGATCATTTATCGAGTATCCAAATACTTCCCTTATAATCCCCTTTAATTTACAATAATATTTCTATAATGGGACCATTATGAATTGATTGTGATCTCCCATTGAAAGGGTTATTCTCAATTGACTTTTCATTTGACCCCATAGTTGTTTTATTCTCTAACAGAATAATTTACCAATTTTTTTGTTGGATTAGGGATATGAACCAAATTCACTTATTGAGATTCTATTATGAACGATTCAATCTTATAACCTTACTCACATTAATTTACTTTCATCAAGCCTAATACATATAATTTAACATCAATTATGATTTCAACCCATTTATAATGGAATATCAGCACTTAAAATATTTTATAATCCAACTTATATATCTATTCAATGATGCTGAAATATGAAATATTCACATAAACTACATTTTTATCCCTCTAAATGGATATGAGAATCACTTCCTCCATAAGAATACCTCAACTATTTTTCATCATACTTTTTTAATCTAGTTACTTTTTATATAATGTAAAACTATTAATTACAAAGGTATTATAAGATATAACATTTACATCTTGTCCCCTGGCTAGCCATAAAATTCTATTATCTATTAAATTCAGATTTATGGGTAATTCCTTATATATATTATTTTGTAACCATCCTATAAATTATTCATTATAGTTATTTTATATACATCCTTTATCCCTTGATGGATTAAAATGTATAATAATTTCTTAGTGTGCGTCATATTATGGAGAAACATTTTCACTATTATAAAAAAGTTAAATGTGAGATTCCTCCCAATTTATAGTTGTAATTGTAACAACAAATCTTCCTAAAATCCCTTCACCCATAAATAATTCACTATAAAGACATTTTGGGAGACCAATGCCATCAATATCTAATAGGTAATCATTACAAAATTCAACAAATTCATCAATAATATATATCTCTATAATACAACCTTTTTACTGATTTTAATTCTTGACATACACTTTCAAAATATTTATATACCATTCAATGGGTTTCATCCATCTATAAAATATATACCCATATATAATAGACAAAACCAAATAGTTTAATCTCTCTAACCAAGTCAACCATCAGGTGGACAATTATATTAAATAATGATGGAGGAAAAAATATCTTACATTCACAAAATATGACTGTAATATTCTTATTCATGATTGGAAACTTCTCCGAGTATATAAATTTACTACATATGTATTTGAAAAAGAAGAATTGTATGGTTAATGTATGTTATAATTTTTCAGTTAGAATGTAATGTAAAGTAACATGAATCAAATATTTTTTAAAAACATGAAATGAATGTGATTTTAGACCCTATACCTTCATATTATTCCTTGATATGACATTCTTGATATTTGATGAATCCCTATCTAGAACATTTACACCATTAAGAAAGTTTCAAAATTGAAAGTTTTCTTATATGGATATATTATAATCTTATGAAGGATAAAGTACTTCCTTTATCCCATCACAAATTCCAACTCTTCCCTTATCCACATTTCAATAATTTCCAACCTATCTTCTATACCATATATTTTTCTAGCACATTTATTAACTTTGAAAAATTATTACATAGGTTTTAGTCTACATGCATGACATCAAGAAAAGGTCTTGTGTATAAAAAAATACAGTATGGTAATTGAAAGAAAATTTATATCTTTTTCAACCCAATTTTATAAGGTTTTTCAAAAAAAAATTCCCAAAAAAAGTTTCAATAAATTTTACTTTATCTAATGGTTGATCACCTATTAATGGAGATGGTGATATACCTTGTTCTGTATTTCCATCAAATGATGTCACCATGATCATAATTTGTATCAGTAGGGTAAATATTTGCAATGTATGAAAAATATATTCTTTTGGAATTTTTTAACCAAACAAAGTTTCTATATTCATTAAAAATGGGACTCCACAACATTCTTTAATGCTATAGACTCATAAATTTCCATAAGTAGGAATGTCCTTTATCATACCGCAGAATTTGTAAATCAATGTAAATTCTTCACTTATATGAACAATATACAATCTAACACCTATATCCAACATCAGTTTTAGATTTTTATCAATAGATTAAAATAGACATCATTTCAGATATAAGTAGAGAAAACATAATGTATTTTTTTCATGCATAAAATCAGTGGAAAGTTTTAATTTTCCAACCCGACTGAACATGTATTATGGGTACTAATCTATAACCAAAAGAATTTAATTCATATTTGAATAATTAAATATATAGGTTTCTCATCTCATTTCTAAATTCAGGATAATCACAATCGATTTTATTCCACTGAGGAGAGTCTATAGGGTGACGTAGTTTCCCATATTCAATTCTTGTATATGTTTTCCATGTCAATTTTGTATTAGTTTCCTAAAATCCATATAGAAATATAAACTTTGAGATGGTAGGAATGTACCATAAAAATTTTTATGGACTTTATTCATCATTCTTGTATCGATAACCACCATAATTACGGAATTTTTTGAGTGATTCATGGTCCTTGTGAAATAATATGCAAATATTTAGAGATGCATGTATTTCTTAAAATAAAATTCCCATTGAATATTTTATTCATTTAGAATCATTTTTCTGAAGATGAATCTGATTTTTTTTGGTAGCATATTACTCAATAGACCAAGTAGTTCTGTAAATCTATTGTCACTCCATCTGTTGGTCACTTTTAAATTATATAAATTCAATACAATAAAAAATATTGTATATTTAGTACAACTGGAATAAAATGGTCTCTTTTCATAGCTATTTGGATTCCCAAACAAATTTGGATAATCATGAAGGACATCTACAATTTTCATTTCCATTTCTTCTATATGATCTCCTTCACAATTTACACTAGTATTCAAATCAAATGATATATAAATCATAGTATCATCCCAATCAATATGTAAATTGAGTTTCTATCCATGTTAAGAAAAATATTCATAGATTTTATTTATTTTTTGAAAAATAAAATTTTCTTCAACCTCTTATAGATAGATTTTTTGTATAACAACAACATAGACATGAACAATTGATTTGAGACGGGTTTTTTGTATGATTTTTTGCAAACATGATGAACTCTTTAACTCTTTCATCATATTTTTTATCATAAAATTAGAATCGATCCATTTTCAATTCATATACATCCTATTGGGTTCAAAAAATATTCTTTTTATTGAAAAAATAAATAAATATAAATAAGGTATTCATAATAAAAGGAGAAATTTATAAATACTTATAATAAGGGGAACCCAACATTTGAATTTTATTGGATATGATTCCTAAAATGTTATCATTTTACACAAGGGTAACTTTTAATGAAGAAAACTATGGTTTTTGAAGTGTTATACACTCCCAAAAATAGGTAATTAGTATTGGATCATTTTTAAATAATAATTTATGAAATATGAAGCTATTGTTCTAAGATAATAAGAGACGAATGATGTGTATTGAGATTGTTTTGTAGTTGTAGAATTCATTGAATTGAGAGGATGTGTGATATATATATAAATTAAAATAAAATATAATTATATTTTTATATATTGAAAGACATATAATTCAACAATGTTCACTAACAAAATTATTCATGGTTATCAGTTCTGATGAAATTGTTAAGGATAATGATGCTTTCTATGAGCAACAATAATACATTATATGTGTTAAAAAGTTATTTTATTTCTAGATAATAAATTTTTAATTACTATAACCACAAAAAATAGAATTATAATGTGTATAATGAATTAAAGTTTCCACTAGACACTAGATGATTTCATCTTATTGAAGTATGAAA
Source organism: Viscum album (assembly GCA_963277665.1). NCBI lineage: Eukaryota > Viridiplantae > Streptophyta > Magnoliopsida > Santalales > Viscaceae > Viscum > Viscum album. The sequence continues at coordinate 2,003,516,079 of OY728145.1, read as the reverse complement.
CACCTATTTGACCTAAGAAACCTTACGCACTTCATTTGAGATATATTATACATTGAAAATTTATTGGATTAAAAATTGGTGTAGAACATCACTATTTTTCAAAGTATCATTAAATTATAAGTAATTAATTTATGTAAAAATTTCTTTGAGCTATGGAAAAATCAATAATGTGTTCCTATGATAAACTTGTGCTTATTGGTATTAGTTATTGATTTTATGTTTTATGGGATAAAATGCAGTAATTCAAGGATGGTTTTATAACTTTTCTAGTAAGGAGTCTAAAAATAGATGTTTAGTAATTTATTTACTTTTTATATGGTGGTATAGGTGGGGTTTTAATGACAAAGTACGTCTGAGCTGATGTTGATGATATTTTTTAAGATGAGGAAAATGTTGATAGGGACTAATCACATGGTCTTAAGAACCCAACATTTGAAGAAACTATTGAGTTTAAATCCAGTAACCAAGATATATCAGTTTGGGGTTCTCAAGATATTAGCAAACCTAAAGTACAATATAATTGGGGTTTAATGAGTGGTTTAAATTTAAACAATTCATATAGATAGAATGAAGGCTCAAAAAACAAAAATGCAAATGTGGTCATGAGGGGGTCGAGAGTAAGAAATAATTTAAAAGAAATAACACCACTTACTAATTGGTATCAAGGTTGAAATGAAAGTTGAAGGAGTCCTCAATGAGGTTAGTAGGGGAAGATAATATTATGAGTAAAATTTTATAGAACAAGGGAAATATGAAGGAAAAAGAAGGTGAATTGCATCAACCTAAAAAAATTCATTCTATGAGTTCTCCAAATGTTGGTGGCATAAATCAAAGATAACCCTCATCTCAATGGGAACACCAATCTATATTACCTTTTAGGAAGGGTTGTGTGAATGATTCTTGTGGTTGGGGTTCTTTATCTAATGTTGGCGACTAGAAAAACTCTTATGAGGGATAGACACTATGATATGCAAATAGAAAATTTAAAAAAAATAAGCATGCATCAATTGAATTGATGCTCACCCAATGGATAGTCGAGAATCCATTGATGCTCGACCTCACATATTCTAAAACAAAATATTCCATTAAATTAAAGAAAATCATTATTTAAAAATTTTCCTCGATCTTCTGTAATGCTGATTAATATTGAATATGTTTCCTCATTTGGTTTTGCATTAATAATATTAATTGAGGGAGAGTTTCCAATTCGGTATTGCTAACCTAGAGCACTGGTGGAGGTAGATTACGTATAGGTGTTGCGATGGTGATGATGATGTTGTATATGGATAATAGAAGAGGTGCTTCTTGGATGTGACTACAATTATGGGGTCACACAACTATAGGGGAATGGGGGTGGTATAGCACACGACAAAAAAACTAAAAATGACGAAACAATACAAGATCAACTAAAGGGGAGTACAAACAGTCATATACCTTATGTTTTGAGAGGGTCGATTCATCTAAGAAGTGTGAGGGGGAGAAGATGTAGAGTCCATCTTCCATTAAAGATTGAATATCATGAAGAAATGGTTTTTTTAGTGTTGAATTTATAATATCAATAAGGTTTCTTTCAACACTTTTTAAAAAGTGCTAATAAAAACTATTTAAACTAAAATAAAAAATTTATTAAATGAAAATATATTAAAAATGATAATACTTTTAAAAAAAATTAAAAAAAATTAACATTATTAATGAACATGTAATATTAAATACACGAATGTTATAGATGAGTTAAATTAAATAATTAAAAATAAATAGACTTCAAAATTATTAAAAAATGGAAAAGTTTTATTAATTATATAAAATATTAAAAATATTAAAAATTAATATATATATATATATATATATAAATGAATACATGTTAAAAACATTAAATTTTAATCAATAAATATGTATAAATAAATATTAAAAATGAATAAATAGAAAAGTAAAAAATAATTAACATTATAAGCGAATAAATAATATTAAAAAAATAAATGTAATGAATAACAATTTTTAAATTAAAAAAATTAACAAATTAAAAAATTGATTAATATTATTAATGAAAAAAATAATATTAAAAATGAATAAATTATTAAAAAATATTAAATAGTAATAAATATTATATATTAAATTAAAATATAAAAAATGAAAAAAATTACCAATTAAAAACATAATATATTTAATATATTATTTACTAAATGAAATTATAAAATTAATATTAAAAATTGAATAAATTAAATAAATATTGTGTGTGTGTGTTCTTCTATATAAAATTTCATTAATTACATAAATGTGTGTGTGAAATTTATGTGTGTGTGTGTATATATATAACACATGTTTAATATAAGTTAAATTAAACATCGAATAATGAAATTATGTAATTTGTAACTACTATTACTTGAAACTAATTAGTCAAAATCTGTAATTAATATTAATTTTTAATTATAAACGGTTTTCACTGGATATTTGACTTATTAAATGTAAATACATATTTTTTATGTAAATTATTTTTAATGAAATATTATATATGTTGATATATATATATATATATATATATCAATATGAAGTTATTTCTATATTAAAAATATTAAATGTATTGATGAATAATTCGATATAAAAATTATTAAACATGAATAATTTACATAAATATTAAAAAAAATTATTAAAAATGAACAAATTATGAAAAAAGTAGAAATCACATTACATTATTGGGGGAACTTTTTTTATGGCTGGAATCAATTGACGCCATTATTAATTAGAGGCCCGTGACTCATGCAAGTGACGTTTGATGGATACCCACTTGATAGAGGGGGTGATATGGTTGACTGACAGAGCCCATACCCAAAGATGTCCAATGGTGGCGATCTAGTGGTGCTTATGCACACGACCATAGCAGAGGCAGCGTATGGATCTGTGACATCACTCGATAGAATGGATGGGGGAGTTGTTTGCTGGTATCAATTTTCCATTACACTAAGGGGAAAGACGCATTGGACAAGTAGTCCCACAGGCTACGACCTCTTGTGCAAGGTGGTGGTTGAGGGGTTGTGCAGTTGATATGACATTGTTGGCAGGCTGCTATTGGATAACGAGCCCTTATGGGATACATAAATTTTGGCCTATAGACCGGTTATTGGTGGTCTACTGGACATGAATTTGGGGACCTTCATGGGACATTATATATATAGGGTTTTTAGGCTTATTTATAATACAAATAATGAGCTTGATGGGTGGGTTATCCCATGGGGGGCTATGACCTACCTTTTAGGTATGTGGGTGTTGTGTGTGTGTGTTTCACTATAATTGCACCCCCAAATACATAATATATATTATATTAAATGAATGAATGTTAAAAATTAGTAAAATATAATTAAAAAAATATTATATTGAAAAAATATTAGGACATTTAATTAGAGTTATAAATTATTTAAAATTTTAAAAAATTAAAAATGAATACTTAAAATGAAAATAAATACATATATTAATTATTAAATTTAATTTTTTTAAAAAGTATTAAATTTTAATCTATAAATTTTATATAAACATATATTAAAATAAATAAAATTATAAAAAAAAATAAAAAATTGAATAAATTACTAAAATATTAAAAAAACTATTAATGAAATAATTAATAATAAAAATAAATTAATTTAAAAAATAAATAATTATTATTAATTATATTGATTATTAAAAAAATTAAAAATGAATATATGTTTAAATGATAATGAATATATATTAATTATATAAATTGAAATCATACTAAAAACATTAAATGCTAATGAGTAACCACGTATAAATAAATAATAACAATCACTAAAATTATAAAAATATTAAAAAAAGAAAAATTGAAAATGATTAAATTAAAAAAATATTTAAAAAAATTAATATTTTTATTAATTAAATAATATTAAAAATTGAATAAATTAATGAAATATTAGGTCTTTATGTGTGTTTTTATATTAATTATGTATATGAGTGTGAAATTAATTTAACACAAGTTTAATATATGTAAATTACAACCGTATTAAAAACATATTAAATGATAATCAATAAATATAAATAAATATTACAAAAATAATAAATAAATAATAATTTAAAATGAAAAAATTTAATATGTGTGTGTGTGTCAATTAAAAATTAATAAATATTATATATTAAAAACAAATATAAAAAATAAATAAAATTTAATAGAAAACATAATTTATTAAATATTAAATATTAACAAATAAAAAAATGATAATACTAGCAATTAATTTATTTGTATGTGTTTGTCTCAATAAAATTGAATTAATTTCATATATGTACGTGTGAAATTATTATATGAGATATTATGTGTAACATTTTTAGTAAATATTGTTAATTTATAATTAAATATTTATAATTTGATGTATAAAAATGACATTAATAAAAAAATGTTATTAAATGTATATTAATTTTAATTTTTCAATTTTTTTAATTAATAGTAACTTTTAATTAAATTTTAAACCATTTTCATGAAATAAATGACATATAAATATGATTTATATTACATTGCAATTATATAGATAATATTTAACAAAATTATATATATATATATCAATAAATTTTATTTATGGATTTCTAATAATATATATTTTTTATTTTAAATTACATTTTAATTAAATATCTTATATATCATGTGTAAATGTATATTGCTTCATATATAAATCATATTTAATAAAATATATCATATTTTTATCAAAAAATATATATTTATAGGAGACTCGGGTCAAGTCATAAGGTCTATCAGCCCTTTCTCTCTTACAGTATATCCACAAGGTCTTCACACTACAACAATACATTGGGTCAGGCCATAAGGCCACTATGTCCTAGTATTGTGCCTCGAGTCAATCATCAAGGGTGTTATTCCCTTTTCTACATATCAGTCCTCTATATTCATAACTATATATAAACACACTCCCTCTCTAAGGTTTAACCAGGACACAACAGTCCACCTATCAATCGTTACTAGAAGTGAAACCTTTAAAGGTCATACATCCCACATAATAGGCATAGAACATATCGGCACAATAATCATAACAAGCATGATTATTGGTATCCATAGACACACGCATGTGATTAAACTCAAACATATGGGTCTCACGGGCTATGCACAAATACACATGCAATAAAAGTCAAGAAAGGTATAATGCACATAGGCACACAATTTCATTTAAGGCTAATAGTCATAACACTACCTCTACATGGTAATGATCTACCAACCTTAATTGTGTCGACGTCGACATTAAGGTTCATCAAGAGCATAGTCACTCAAGCCACGTTAGATAATCGATAATAATATTCTCACACGCCAATATCTTCTAGAACTGATTTTAAACCAACATTGTGTGGGTTATAAAACATAGATTAAGAAGTAATCAAGATATGGGATATATTCACATAAATCTACCTGATGACAACCCCCACTTTAAATGCTAGTATTAAAGCCCTATTGAAGGAAGTAAAATTCATTGTTCTTATAAAGTTACAATAGAATATAAGATTTAGGTCACTAAAAATCAAAACTAAAAAGGAATAAGTCTTAACTCCCAAGTATTGGTCTTCAAAAAAGGGTAATCAAGAAGAATCAAATAGAACAACATGTTCACAGTCATAACTTTGACAAATAGTTAATCTTATTCATTCCCTAAAAATGATTATAAAGTCATCTATAATTCATCATGTTTGAAGGAATAATTAAGGATAGGAGCTTAAATTTATTAATAGATGTATGAATAGTATTAAAAAGTCATTAATGGCCCCATATTTAATATACACAGATTTTCCCTTTGAATCGGTCAAGAACTGAAAAGTAGGTAAATGGTTTTGCTCATTTAAAATTCATCCCAATGATCGCCACATGCTCCACCATGGATTTTCCATGGTCATGGTGTTCTTGAACACCCCAAGTGAAATGGGAACCCCTATAGTGTGTCCCAAAAATCTTATCTATTTTCCCTTACTATATCCCCCAACACATGCATGGTGAGGTCACCCAAGTTGTGGCCCACAAGTCCATCCCTGATAATACATGTCCATTGAAATTCCCTTGGCATGCCGATATGGTGCCCATTTTTTACCTAAGGACCACCATGGATCATTCCATAGTTATGGTGTTGCTCATTTTAGACAGAAAAATCCACAAACCCACATTTAAGCTTAAAAAATCTCCACAAGGATCAACAATATTTTCCCAAGTATTTATTAACCCAAAATACATAAAGGAATGGTGGAAACAAAATTTTTAAAAAGGAAACAATGTTTTGAGGATTTATAATTTATAAATGCACTGAATAACCATCACATGCATCATTACACTATGGTTTCAATTATCTTAGTGTTTTAAAAGTCAACAAAACTTTACCAAAAGCACTAGCATACTGTGGTGGAGGTGTTTATTTTTGAAATCATGGGTTAAACATGTTTAATACCTCAAGAAACCTACTTTGATACCACTAATGGGATTCTTTGGATCATTATACGGCCCTTGGTAGAAAACTGTAACCAAAAAATAGATAGATATATCTCCATGGAATCGAAAATGCACATGTGATAAAAAAATAGATCATAAATTTTCATACCTAAAATGCCTAAAGATCGGTAGATTTATTCCTCTTAATTTTATGTAATATTAATGATAAATATCAAAAGGAAAATTAAATTAAATAATCTTACCTACAAATAGAGTACACCATCTAATGGATCCATGAATGCTTCTTGAGTAATCCTTAATGATTGAATGGGTATTATCCCCTTCAATTAGTAATCAAGGAGCTTTAGGATGGAAGAGATAACTGTGTGGATTGGTAATGATTCAAAACTATCACAAAAACTCCATTACCCAACCATAATAATTATATCATACTTAAATAAACATCATCTATTCTCTTTATTGAATGAAGTGCATCATCCATATGAAACCGGTCGAGTTTCATCACATGACAATCGAACAATACACCTGTTAGAGTTTTCATTAATAGAATATGGGGAAGTAACATAAAATATGAAATAATAAACATAATTCAATGTTATCTCCCATTACTATCATCATAAAGTGAAAAAACATGTACTGTGGTGGATTAGGTTCACTTCCTATTCCCATAAACATAATAGACAAAATCCCATGGTGGATTAGCTTTACCACATAATCCCACACATAACATATCATGAGATATAAATCTTTACCCAATGAATTTTATGGATATATAATTATTATCCCACCTATTCCATAAATTAAAATCCCACATATTCATGCCACATGAATTGAATAAACCATACATAAATCTTAAGCATGACCAAACCCATTAAAATAAAGGGGGTTTCATAATTCTGATTCAAGGAATAATCGAAGGATAAATCATAATGATTTTTAATAGAAGAATTAATTAAACCATTTTTATGTTAGTATTTGAAATTAAAACATAGATCTCTATAATTTATTTCTATTATAGTTATTTCATAAGAAGTATCTAGGATAATATAAAATGAAAATGTACCACATGGGTGAAGCGTTATGGAATAAATAATATATCTTTTAAAGAAATAAATTCCTTATGCATTTCCATAAAACTAAAATAAAATAAATATGGTTATACATAAAAAATGAGTTTTATTATAATATATTCATTGTTTAAGAACATTTGATGTGGGTGATTCTGGATATGAGATAAGAAATAGAAAAGTTCCCTTAAACTAGTTTTACTTAAAAGTGATAATTTTAAAGGCAACTAAAAACCTGTATAAAACCATAAATTAAAAGAATATATAATTAAGTATATATATATATACAAGATACATATATACAAAAATTTTGGTTCTATATGATACGAATATTGTATAAAATAGAATAAAAAAGATAATGCATAACCAGAAATTCATGAAGGAGGCCCAGAAGATCCCTTAACTCCGGTACGAAATCACTTTACACTTGTACATAACATCATCAATAATAAAATTAATTTTATTAAAAACTATAATAATAACCTTATTTATATATCTTTCATTTTATAATCTCTATTTATAATTATTTTTCTATAATTTTTTACATCATTTCTGTTTATATTGTTTACTTAATGTTCTTCAGATAAATTCTCTAAGACTTTCATGGTATGTTGACCAAGTTCAAAGTCTTATAAAATAGTCTCATAATATTTATAATTTTATACTATTATGTTCTTTATTATTCCATTATCACATAATCTATACATGTAAGTAACTCAAATTAGAAAAGGTTATTCAATATGTCCATTGAAGAGATTAAATTTATTATAATCATTTATTGTCAATATCACATATGGAATGTCTAATATTATCATTATAATATTTTAATGGATTATTAAATAACCTTTCTATACATTATATACATGTTTTATCCTACCCACATTTTTTGGTATAGAAAAAAAGTGAAACATCTTCAAGTGGAGTCAGTAGACCACATGTACACACAGGCGACAGATTTTTATAGAATAAAGGGATGGTATAAAATATTATATATTATCATTTTAAAATCATTAAAATGTTATAAATATAATATAATATTTTAAAAAACCTTTTCAACCATCCATTGAAGGTGGTGATTGAAAATTAAACACATCGATCATGGAGGCGGGAATTCGCACACCCTCATGATGACGTTGTCATTTTTCTCAAGAATTTTGGAAGAAGGTATAAAGTGAATGTTACATTAGTATATAAAAATATAAATAATATTGTTTTTATAATACTATCTTGTATATAAGTGTTTTGGGGTGGTAGAAGTAGAAAATATTTAAGAAGGTACGGTTGAAAATATTACTTCTCGATTCTGATGTTCTCCTTTGGTCACAACCTTAAGGCACCATTGATTGGTATTTTGGAAAGATATAAGCTTATAAGACATTGGGGGAGGTTTTAAAAGAGACTTAGGTATATTTTTATTCAATTATAAGGGGATTTGAAAGTTTGTATTGGTGGAGGGATATGGGTTTCTTTTATAATTTAAGAGAAGGGAATTTTTGACACTTATAACTTCTTAATATAAAAAATCACATGTTTCACCTCACATGTGAAGAAAAAATGGACAATAAAATAGTTTGGGTAAGGGTAAGCTCAATAAATCCTCAACCAAACATTTCCACAGATTCTTTAAACACATTTTATTTCATTTAATCTTAGATTTTTACTTTTACCATTTTTGGTTTTTATCGATGTAACTAATCATTACCTAAGTAATTTGCTATTAATTACTAAAAATAAAATGATCCTTATTATATAATTTAAAAATTATTTTTTAAAATATGAAATAAAATTTATAAAATGAAAATTATATATGTAATGAAAATAAATATTAAAAGTAGCACATGTAATGTGAAAAAACTTGTTTTTAGGAAAAAGTATATTTTTAGGCATAAGACTTGTGTTTAAGATAAAATTATCAATGTTATTAATTTTATTAATATTATATAATTTATTATTAATCAAATAATAATGATTTAAAATCTCAATAAGTCAAAAACATAATTCCATCATGTGAAATTTAATTCAAAAAAATGAAAAAAAATAGATTCTTTGTTAAAATATTACCTAAATTTTCATGTTTGTTATGTGTGGGTTTTACATATAATATTTTTAAATAAATAATTCAAAGTAATAAATATTTTCCTATATATCAATTTATTCAGAAAAATATAAAAAAATATTATAATTTAATTTTGACATTTATAATTAAAAAATGATGTTAATATTAAAAAACCCGAACTCTATGAATTATAAAAATAGTTTTTAAATGAAAATTAAATATATAAACAAAAATTGATTTTATTGAAAAAATGACATTTTTAAACAATAACCATTCTTAATATTGTTTCATATCAATTTATAATTTAAAATATGTTAATATATTAGTTCATATATAATAATTTCATAAAAGTGTTCAATTTAATATTTTAGGATAAAATATACAATACATGAAAAAATTGTTCCTTGAGAAAGAAAGAAATATTACTTTTATACTAAATACACATTTACAAATTCGAGTTAAATTTAATTATTCGTATCCTAAAATTTAATTTTACGACTTCATTAATATTAAAATCATTATTTGAATTTTATATATATATCATATCTAATTTTAATAGTATTATTATTAATATTTATATATAACACATAAATAAATATTAATATATATATATATAATATTTTAATATAAAATTTTTATTTCATTGTGGGGTATATTATTTTAAATTTACTACATTACAATACACACTTATATAATACCAATTGAATATATAACCAATAGACCATATTGGCAATGATCATATTTGTAATGAATATATTTATAACTGCAAGATTTCATTCCTATAAATATAATTTATAAATCATTAATTATTTTCACAATCAATTTCCAAGGAATAGTTCTTATTTTATATTATATATTTTTTATAATTTTTTCCCTTTTAAAGATGTTCTACCTTGTTATATGTTTCATTTGCCTATTTGTGATTCTCAAGGTTGAAGTTGATCCAAGAGATTTCTTAGTTGTGAGGATTTTAATCATTATTATATATTATCCCATATTGATTTATGATATTTTAATTGATGTACTTAATCCATGGTTAATAATAATCCATGGCGATCAAGACTTAGTTTTATGTTATTTTGTTGTAATGTCCCAATTTTTAATGAATAATGTGTATGTTCCATGACATCAAACCCCCATGATTAGGTGGTAAATGTTTTCCTTTAGGTTGTTTATGTTTTTCTTGTTGTATGTTTAATTTTTTATTGGATCAACATTTTGTAATGTTGGATGTGTGTTTTGTCGATCAAAGGTCCTAACCCTAGTTAATGATGATGTTATGTGAGCCATAACATAAGAATTGTTCCAACAAATCACACTTATGGAAAGTATTATCCTCTTATAATGACTAGAAAATTCATTACAAATTAATTTATATTCATAATCATAAAATAAAAAAGTGATTAAATATCTAATAAATTTTTATTAGCATGATTAATTACTACTAATTATTTAATATTCATATATATTTATGTATTCAATTTTTTTTACATATATTAAAATTATGTTTAATAATTTATGTATTTATATTATTTTTTTATATTAATTATGTGATGATATAGATTTTAATTATATTTAAACCATATACTTTGTTTCTTAAATCATTATGAATATTTTTTATTTAATATTATCGCATTGAATTAATTTAAATAGTTATCAGTATTATATTAATTTTATATTATGTGACTAAACATTCAACTTATTTTTCATATTTTAGTTTAAACTATGTTTTTTATTAGTATAATTTTGTTGAATAAATGTTAATTTACACTGTCATATTAAGAATTTATCACACTTGTTTGATTAAAAATTTATATATTTATTTTTAAGTGTATAGGGAGAAGAGTTGTAATCCAATAAATATAGATAAAAGTCATATTAATTTACCCTGGAACCCACATCATTATGCTAAGGGTTCAGAAAAAAATTTCAATTATTCAATTGAGCAATTTATTAATGGAAACTAGAATAAAATCTCTGAGTCCTGATTGTAAATTAAAAAATTGGTTAAATAGAAACAAAGTATATAAGAAAATTATATTAAAACAGTTTCCTCATCAATATGTATGTCAAATTTATAGGATATAATAATAAAGGTTCTAATAGATCAAAAAACCTTCATCTAATCTTGATAAGGTTAAAATTTATAAAACTTTTAGTATCTAAAAAAATTAGCTGCATGATTTTGTTATAGAGGGAAATCAATAATTGTACGAAGGGTATGCAACATTTTCAAAGTTTTGTTTTCTAAAAATTTTGTATCATATCAAGTTTCTATGTGGAATTACTAACCATGTTATGACCATGATTTTAGGGTTTTTTCATGATACATTTGGTGAATCTAATATCCCTACGTCATTCAATTAAATATAGATAATCATGAAAAATATGGTCATGATTGTACAAAAATATATGAATGACCTAATGACTGTATGATTTATTTGGGAGAATATTTTGATAAAGAAGAATGCATAATATATCGCACAAGCATATGGGAATCAATGAGTTGTAGTGGGAACACACATTAATGTAACACCTGGAAGAAGAAGAATAAGAAAATCACATAGAGGTATTGTGTTACCTTCCTTTGAAACTGTGATTGAAAAGATAATTTATGTCATATAAGACTTCAAACGACATGAAGTGTCTTGTTTTCAAAATTAAAAATGATGAATTAATAAGAATTAAAAAATATTAGATGACATATAAGGTATTTTATTCATTATATCAATATTTTTCTTTGTATCTTAGGAAAGTACATTTAGAATTGACTTCTGATGGTTTTAACCCTTTTAGTAATTTAAGTAATAATAATAGCATATGGCTGGTTGTTTTAATCCCCATTAATCTACCTCTATTGATGTGTATGAAAATAATTTTTCATTATTTATATGATTATTATATGTAATAAAATTCCTTGAAATATCTTTTATGTATACCTCCAACCCCAAAACAAATAATTTTGATTATAATGGGATGATGGCATGGAAACATTTGATGCATCGATGATATAACTACTCAAAATGCATGCTGGTTTAATGTGGAAAATTAATGAATTTCTGGGACTCAGAAACTTGTTAATTTGGAACAATACTACCATTTTTTTGTTGAGTTTGGAAATTCTATTTAGAACCTCAATGAATACCTTATAGAATAAAATGGCACTTTATGTGTAATTGTCAATTTCTTGATGCATCTCATAAATTATGGTTTTACATGACACAGTTCAATAAAGATATTGAATTTATAAATTCACCAAATGTGTTTTCTAATTTAATAATATTGGTACAGCTAATTAAAGTCACTATATAATTTAGACAGTGTAATCAGTTGAAAGAAGGGAGAAGGGTATGAGGTATAATATCCCAAGTATTTGGAATAATACATTGGAATTAAATTAGTATATTTTTTAAACTTTCTTATTGAGATTTTAATTTTCTACATCATAATATTGTTGTAAATAATGTCCTGAATAACATATATGAAAATGAAATTTTAACATTTCTTAATGAGCAGGGTAAATTGAATGAGCATCTTAATTCACATGATGATTTAGAAGTGGGGAATATAAATTTTGTTTTGTGGTAAAATGAGAATGTAAAGTATCCTTCAACTATTTTTTTAATTTGAAAAAAAAATAAGGGTTTATTCATTTGTAATTTAAAGAATTAAAATTTCTATAGGGATATTAAACTAACATTTCAAAATGCATTGACTTAAAACCTTAAAAGTTATATGGATTGAAATTTCATGACCTTCATATTCTGATAGAGTAGTTTTTACACTTATCATTTCATAATATATTACCTAAAAAGTAACTGCAGTTTTAGTTTAGTTGTAAACATTCCTTAGAGAATTTTTTAGGAAAACCCCTATATCTTAGTGATCTTGAAAACCCTCAATAAAAAATTGTTTTGAGAATCTAACATTTAGAGATGTTATTTGTCCACTTTATTATTCAATTTCTTGATTCATTTAATTGTTTATTTATTTGAGGAAGATAGGCTTGGTGGTATTGTACACTATCGATGGATGTATCGAATTGAGAGGATGATAATATATTTTTAGTTGATGATTTCAATTTATCAGATCATTGTGTAAAATAAATTTATTTGTTTCTTATATTTTTTTCATCAGGTACTTTGGTCATTTTAAATAATATATAATGAATAAATCTCAACCCGAAGGCTATATTCCTAAATGTCATATAGCTGAAGAGTGTTCATAAATTTTTTATAAGAATTTATATGGAATTGGGACTTGATTTGATAATGTAGAAAATGTCATAATTGTTAGGTCAAGAAGAGTAATGGAAAATAGAATCGATGGGGGTGAATAGGCTAGGTTTAAATATCTTAATAGTGTTAGATTAATTATCTAAATTAATTATTAAAATTATTTAAAATAATTGGTTATCATTGAAAATAAAAGAAATAAAAATAACACAAGAATGGTTTTTATAGTAGTCCATTCCAAAGTGGACCTAGTTTAATCTTACACCACTCTACTCATTGAGATATACATTGTGCACTAATATGATTTTTAAAGGGGGATAATTACCCATTTACCGACTAAATTTTATAGTATAAGGATAACCAAGACACCTAACTCTTATATGGGGTTTCAGAACCCAATTACAATACTGAATTTAGACTAAGGAAGTCACGACCTAAATGGACTTGAAATTAGAATCTGGGATTCATAACCTGAGAAAATAAAAGAAGTTTTCTTTTGAATTTAAAAGAATAAAAATTAAAAGGGAGAGTATGTGAGAGTTGGGAAGAGTTGTTAAAGAATCAAGAAACCTAAATGATGTATACATATATAATAAGAATAAATCATAGGTACTAGTTATAAAATTGGACCATCTTTATTTTTTGATCAATTTAGATGAATAATTCATAGAAGTTTTGGTTCAGCAATTGAGAGATCGTCCTGCAGTAGAAAGATTGATCACATCAGACATGGGTTGTTAAATAATTTAAAGTTAATCATAAATCAATTATGATTCTATAATGTTTTTTTCATCATAATAGTTATCTCAATTAAATGGTTCGTGAAACTTTTAAATAGAATATATAAAAACTAACAAACTAATCCCAAAACTGGTAAAACAATTCAAATTCAAACTATAAAAATTATTTTAGAGATATAAGATTATCTTCTAGAATAATAATTTCAAAAATAATTTGAATTTAAAATATAAATTTTAATTAAAATAGTATCCATAATAATAGGTAAAAATATTTCCATTAATATCATAATATAATTTGAAAAGTTAAATTCAAATTTAAAATACCTTCTAATTTAACACTGCATATAAATATTGAAAAATAAATTATACAGCATTATATACCAAAAAATAATTTTCAATAATTTTTATGTAAATATATATTAATTTACAAAAGAATAAGAAAAAAATAACTTAAAATATAAAAATACAAATATTAGAAATATATGTTGTATAAATATATATTAATCAAGATTAAATTAAGTCAAGTATTAAAACTATTTAAAATATTTTAAAAACACTTCCCATGAAATTCATATAACATATATAAGAAAATAAAATCAATAAAAAAATTAATATAAGCAAGTAAGTAATCATTTTATCCAAAATGAAAGAAAGGGTATGCTGTAAATTTCAAGTTTTAGAAAAAAAAGTATTATACTGGCTGTGTGCACTAAGTGATGTTGTGGCCAGTATATTAACTATAAGATTATAACATGAGTTCAGTTTTTTGTGTTCAGTACACATGAGTCTCCATGATTGCTTCAACCAATTCAATGGAATTTGGTTTTTGATGAAAATATATTGGAAAGTAGTAGCTGAATAGTGTAGGTGTGAGTGAACATGATGAAGAAGACATGGTCTGATGTCTTGTGGAGGATTAACATGTTGTATGTATATATCCATGTAGTGAGAGAGCATGAATCCAATCTTGTCTTAAAATATGATGTGAGGATCCTATTTCAATTCATCAAAAATAATTTAAACGTCTACTGTTTCATTATTTTTTCAGCATATAGATGAGATGAAAGTTCCATCTAATTTATGTTCAAAAAAATTATCCATGAGGAATTTTATATAATCTTCGTATAGGGTTAATTTCTAGAGAACTTATTGAAACTCCATACGCCTCTTATCAATGAAATAGAGATTTATCATGATAATGAAATATTCATAATAGGTTCATCTAATATCACATTCAGGGAAAAATGAAACTCAAGGTTGGATTATTTGAACATGTGGTAGCTTTAACTACATGTGGTAAGTTAAATAGATTCATGTGTTAAGTAAGATGCTTCATGTAGTAACTAGAATTCTTTAGGCAGTAATTATAAAACCACTTACGGTAACTATAACTGAAACTCATGGTTGGTTTAAAATAGATTTCATGGTAGGTAGTTTCCTTCAGGTGGTATATTTATAAAATAATTTTAAACTAGGTATAAAATGTCCATGGTAGGTTTGTAGGATGTTTCATCGTGGTATCAAGGAGGCTTTCACGGTCAATAGGAAACATAATATTAGATGAATTTTTAGAAAATCTAAACATCTAAATTAGAAAATTTTCTAGTTGAATTAAATGTATATAAATTATATATAATTACAATAGATTAGAAAAAACATTAATAAAACTTCCATGTCTTCAGATATCATCAAAAAATAGTAGAAAATAATTTCTAAAAATAGTAGTTTAAATAACTTGAAAGTTATTGAACCTTAGTAAATTTTAACAGTATATAAATGGAATTTTTAGCATTCAATGACGTTCAATTAAATGTATAAAAAATTATTATATTTATAATGTAAGAAATTATGTGTGATTCCAAGTTATATCTTGATTTTTTTCATGGAAAAACATAAGAAACTTAATTATGGAGAATTTTGACATCCAAAACTATTGAAGATACTTTGGAAAAAAATTTGAGCAGTAAAACAAAGATTTAATACTTCCAATTATTTTAATGAAATGTATATAAATATTTTATCTATGAAATTAATTAATTCACATGAATATGTGAGATATGTAACTCTATTTATAATGGAATTAGTAAACAAAACATTAATAAACTATAAATTGAATATTGAAATACAACAAAATGCATGCATCATGTTCAGTTCAAAAGTGAAAACACATTAGATACTGAATTAGACTTCATCATAGTTGAATAAAATACAAATAAATTATTGAATTTCATATGAATAATAAATTATAAAATTACAAACAATGTAAATTAAGATATAATAAAAATAGAGTGACCTAGTAAAAATGATATCAATTAAAAAATTAAAAACATAAACTATTGTTTCCGGGATTGGAATATTAAAACAATAAAATATAAAAATTAAAAAATAATGCTCCCAACAGACTCCACCTTTTTAAAAATTACTAAACAAAAACAATATTTTATAAAAATATCCCCCTTTTGAAATTTTTTAAAAAGACAGTATTATAAAATATAAAAACATGTTTGAAAAATATTTAGGAAAAACTTTTGTTTAAAATTATAAAAACTCACCCTCAATGAATATATATTAAGGTAATTAAAAACTGAAACCAAATTATCAATCTAAATTTATAACATACCAAGATCAATTATAACTTTCTAAAATTTTGAGAAATCCAATAGTTTGGTAAAAATATCTGACATTTGATTTTCAATTGGAATGTATTCAATAATAGTATAATCTTTGTTAGCATAATCTCAAATAAAATTAATGATCATGTATATAAGGTTAGTTCTATAATGCATTAAAGGTTTTTTTGAAATAGAAATAGCATAAGAATTATCATAATAAAGAGGACTCTTTGCAAAACTAAAATCATAGTCAGATAAAGTTTGTTTTATCCATAAATATTGAGAACAAAAAGATACAGTGGAGATATACTTACTTTAATCAGTTGATAGAGTAACATAGTTTTTTTATTGAATCCCAAGAAGCTAAATTTTGAAAAATAAAATTACAAATACTGGTGATTTTTCTATCAAATTGACATCCTATAAACTCATATTCAAATTAACTAATCATCTCAAACAAATTTTATCTAGAATAAAATAATGTAAAATTAATGATTCCTTTAATATATATAATGATATTGTTAAAAGTATTTGAGTTATATTCCTTAGGATCTGATAAGAATATAACACATAATAAAACACTAATCATTTTATCAGGTCAAGAATTAGTTAAGAAAACAAACTTTTAATCATCCCTATACAAAATTTAGATTCAAAAGATTTTCCAAAAACATCAAAATCCAATTTCCAACTAACAATCATAGGGGTTATAAAAGTTTTATAATAATTAAGAACCAAAAGTTTTAACAAAATGTTTATCGTATTTTTATTAATTTAAAAATATTCCATCATTTCTTTGATAAATTTTAAGTCCAAAAAAGAATTTTAATTCACCCATAACACTCATGCTAAATTCACTTTCTATAAAATTTGAAAACTCTATTCAAAGAAAATCATTTGAAGATCCAAAAAAATATCATATATATAAATTTTAACAATTAAAATATCATTTTGAAATTTTTTAAAAAAAAATACTAGAATCTAAATTGCTTGAGATTATTTATTATGACCATACAAAGATTTTGATAACTTAAAAACATGATCATGAAATTTTTCATTTTCAAAACCAGGGTGTTGAGAAACATAAAATTATTTAGAAATAAAACCATTTATAATTCACTTTTCACATCCATTAAAAATCAAAAAAAACCATTAAAATTATCGAAATATAATAAAATTAAAATATATTGAATTCAAGATATAGCTAAAAAATATTCATCAAGATCAATACATTATTCTTGATAGTAACATTGAGTAACATGTCCAAATGTATTCTTAAAAACCTATCCAGATTCATCCATCTTCTTTATAAATATTCATTTATTTCTAATAACATTCTTATATAAAGGTTGTTTGACTAAAGTAAAAACATTATTTATAGATAATTAATCAATATTATTCTGAACTAAAATAATCCAATTATTATAATTTTTAGTCTCATAAATATTATTAGGAACAAATTTATAAATAAAAGAAGAATTGGAATGAAAAATTAAAATTAAATTTCTAGTTTTAATAACAAAATCAATATTACCATTGAAATTTTTAAATAGATGGTCTCTATTAATCTTACATGATCTTGGATCGGGTTAAGAGGGAGTAATCTCTCACTCAATTGATTTATCTTAAACCTAAGAATTCTCCCTATCAAAGTTAAAATCTATAAACTCATCACCAAAAACATCAGATTTAGAATATAATTTAACATTATTTTCATCAAACATAACATGAATGTATTCTTCAATAACCATAGTTTTATTATTATAAACTCTATAATATTTAATATTATTAGAATAAAAAGAAATTATACCTTCATTTTTTAGTATTAAATTTGTCCAAAGTATCCTTTGAATTTAAAATAAAATCATTACAACAAAAACATATAAAATAAAAATGTTTAGGATTTTTACCATTAACCAATTAATAAAAATATTTATTTTAAAAAGGTCTAATAATAATTCTATTTGAAATTTTAAAATCATAAAAATGGCTTCATCCTAACAGTATATAGGTAAATGATATTCACTTAACATAGTTCTGGCCATTTCAATAAGAGTTATATTTCTCCATTTTGACAACACCATTGTGTTGGGGTGTTGTAAGAGTAGATAAATTATGAAAATAACTATTCTTTTAAAAAAATTAAATTATGAAATTCACCTCATTTATCTCAATGAACATAAAAATTAAAAACACCTTTTATATTTTAGACTAAATTACAAAAATAAATAAATATATATAAAGTATAATTATTATGTGCAAGAATGTAAAACCATGTAAATATAATGTAATCATAAATAATAATGTAATTATATATATTACCCCTAATTATATAAATTTTTTTATGACCAAATTGATCAATATATACTAACTGTAAATCTCTATTTGTACTTATCTGATTGATAGGTCTAAAATATGATTTATGTTACTTCCCTTTCATACAAGAATCACAAAAATGAAGTTGTTCTTTCTACATAGTAGGTAATTGTTTCATAATCTCATGTTTACATACCTTATGTAACATTATGAAATTAACATGGCCTAATTGTTAATTCTAAAGAATGTTTTCACTATGGGCATCATTCAAACACTTAACTTGTTGAACTGTTAGTTCAGAAATATTAATAGTATGAATATTTTTCTATTGATTACCATAAAATAATAAAGAATCATGCCTAAAGACTAAACACTTATTTTTTTGAAATTTCACCTCTATTCTACAGTCACGTAATTGAGATATACTAATAAAATTTTGTTCTAAACCTTCTACATATAAAAAATTATAAATTAAAGTAGAATTATAAATGCCAACATTATCGAAACCTTTTAATTTTTCTTTGGGATTATCTCCAAATGTTATAATTCCTCTATCATATTTTTGGTAAGTGATAAAAATTCGTGGGTATTCATTTATATTTTTAGTGAATCCACTATGCATGAATCACATGTTTTTCTTAACACATCCAAATAATTTTTCATAAAAAATAAATTACTTGAAATTTTTTGTACCAAAGCTACTTTGGATCCAGTCAAATTAGTAATAAAATTTTTAGGTACCCAAAATGAATTCAAAAAAGTGTTTTATGGAACTATAGATAAAAAATATTAAGAAATATGAGCCTTTTTAAATCCCAAAAACTTTTTGAATTTAAGAGAGAAATCATATCCATAGTGACCATTCATACCACATTGAAAAACATTATGAGTGTATGTACAACCATTTTTTACTCTTCAGAAATTGATTTCCATTAATTTGAGGTTATATCTTATTATAGAATATGTCATTTTTTATTTTCATTTATTTTATTCAAATATATCATTTTAAGATATTTTTCATGACTTTGAATAAAATCATATAAAAATTACGTAATACATTCAACCCCCTTTTTCAAATTTTCATTCAAATACTAAGAATATTTCAAATCATTATAATCATTACAATGAGAATTATAAGAATTATTTCTTAATTTTTCATTTTCTTATTAATGAAATTTATTTTCAGAAAAAATTCCCTAATTATTTTTTTCAATCTTATTATATAAATAAATAACTTTGAACACATCATTTCTGAATCATTCAATTTCTTCAATTAACTCAGAAAAATTTAGATTTTCAAAATTATAATTATAACATCCAGAATAAATTCTTGAATCACTAACCTCATTCAGTGATGGCATAACACAAAAGTTAGTAGATTCTTTACCAATTCCATATTATTCACTAGAATCAAATTCTTCGGTACAAATACAAATATATTTCAATGCCTTCTGTACTTTTTTTGTATTTTTATTTATTATTTAGTTTTGTATAGTCATACTTAATATCTTATTACTTTCTATACACAAAACAAGTTACATATGAAATATAATATTTTGAACAACCTTTCTTATCTTCCTTATTTTTTTCTTTTTAGGGTATCTTCTAAGTTGTTTCTCTATTCATTTTTTCATTCATTTTTTTTACTCGAGTCACACTTTGTGCCATATATTATTTTTTACTAATATATAGATTATAATTGGATGAGTCCATAGAAATAGAATTCACATATTTAAACACTTCACCTTTTCTTTTTGTTGTCTTATCTTCTGTGATGTTCTTAAATTCATGACCATACCAAAGTAGTGATCCAATTAATTCATCAAGAGTGAACTCTTTGAATTTATTACTTTCATAAATGGTTACCTTCTTTGTATTCAATAATTATTTGGTATTTCACATAGGACTTATTCAATAAGTACTATATTTTATAACGTTTCTCCAAATGGGTTCATTCCATTCACAAGACTTGTAATTGGCCGAACATTTGGTTCATAGTTTTATCTTCACCCATATTGAAGTCTTGTAAATCAACTTGAAGCATTATGAACTTAGTTCAAAGAAATATTTATGAAACAAGGTGAGTAAATTGTAGAATATTCCAAATATCATGATTTTTCTTACAAGAAGACACATGACTAAACACACTTCTGTTAATATCACAACATAAAATACTTAAATTGTTTTAATTTAAAACATATGAAGAAGAATCATTCATAATAAGAGTATCTATATTAGATTGAGGTATTTTAAGGGTTTTTTAATTATCTTCCAGTGTTTTTTGGTTAATATCTTGACATATGACTCTATTCAAGATTTCCAATAGCCATAATAATTTTCTTCAAAGTGAGGTGGATTTTGAGGAATCCAAGAATCATTTACTATTATTTTTTCTACCATAAAGATAATTACATTGGACTATGACGTCTGGAGATAGATTTGAAAAATAAAATATGAAATAGTAAATCCCTAATATATTCAATATCAGAAAACAATTGTTGGAATTGGTAAATAAACAATGGAACGAAATTGAAAATACTTAAAAGGTTCACCCTCTCATACGAATTGTTAGGTCTGAAAAGGAAATGACAGATGGTATAGTGGGGGTGAATAGACCACATTAAAATTTCTTAATATTGATACATTATTTATATAATAAATTATTAATGTTGATTAAAATATTTGATTAGAAGTAGAAATAAAAAATAGATAATTAACACAATAATTATTTTTATAATAGTTCTCTCAAAAGTGGACTTAGTTTACCCTTATACATCCCTTCTCAGTGGGATATATATTTTTTCACTAATCTGGTTTTTTAATGGAAATAATAATCCAATTATAAATTAATTTTTCTAGTGGAAGAGTAACCATGAAAGTTGACTTTTTTATAGGGATTCACCACCCAATTACAAAACTGACTTTAAAATATTAGAGTCACAACTGGAACAGTATTGAGTTTAGAATTAGGGAGTCAGAACCTGAGGAAAGAAAAAAAATCTATTGAGTATAGAGGCATAAACATTAAAAGTGGTAGTACTTGAGTGATGGTAAGAATTGTTACATATTAATGCAACCAAAATAATTTATATAAAGGAAGGATAAAACATAAGTAATCATTTTCGAGTTTGAACAGCTTGTTTTTCTGATCATGGAAGAATAAGAAGAAGTTGTATAAGTTTTTTTCAGGCATTGATAGACCTTGTAGTGGTAGAAATGTTGATTTTGTGGAAGTTGGTTTTTATAGTACTACAAAGATCAGCATAATATTAATTTCATTCTTGAAAGTTCTTATTCTTGTAATAGTTATCACCTTTTAATTCATCCTGAAACCTTTAAATAAAGTATGTAAAAACCAATAACCCAATCTTTAAAGGGTAAAACAATTAATATTCAAACTAAAAAAATTATATAGGAGAGAGAATATTATCATTCAGAATAATCATAAGAAAAATTGATTGAATGTAAAACTTAAAAAATAAATAAAACTAATTTTAATTACCCATTAAATAATTCAAATAGTATCCATAATAATTGGTCAAAATAATTCAATAAATATCATAATATAATTTTATTATTTAAATTCAAATTTAAAATACCTTCTTAATTTAATGCAGTGCGTAAATATTCAAAAATTAATAACACTTTATTTAATACCAAAGAAATAAGATTAAATAATTTTGATTTCACTAAATATTAATT
This sequence comes from Viscum album, assembly GCA_963277665.1. Lineage (NCBI taxonomy): Eukaryota > Viridiplantae > Streptophyta > Magnoliopsida > Santalales > Viscaceae > Viscum > Viscum album. The sequence continues at coordinate 2,003,492,918 of OY728145.1, read as the reverse complement.
TAGAAAATAATAATGCAAATAAATTAACATAAAATATAAAAAAAATTGAAATATATGATGCATGAATATATATTAAAAAAGAGTAAATTGAATCATGTTTCAAAAGTAATTAAAATATTATTAAAACACTCTTTATTCCATTCATATAATATATATGAATTTTATAAATCAATAAATCACATAAAATAATTAATATAAGCATAAATTCATGATTTTACTAAAAATAAGGAACGATAGAGCATGATGAAAATTTGAGATTTTAGAAAAACATAAATAAATAATTGTACTAACAGTTCACTCCAAGTGATCTTGTGGTAGGTATAATGACCATGATATTATAATGTATGGTTGGCAGTCTTGCAAGCAGTATACATGTGGCTCCATGACAACTTCAGCCAATGCATGGGCATTTGGTTTTTGGTTCAAATATACTAAAAAGAAGTAGCTAAATAAAGAAGGTGCGAGTGAATATAATGAAGAAGCCATGGCCAAACACCTTGAATATGGTTATCATGCTTTATATAGGTGTCTATGTGGTGGGTGATCATGTATCGATGCTCAACTTAAATGTTAATGTGAGGTTTGTGTTTGAATTCTATACAAAACATGTACATGGATAGTATTTATTTATTTTTGAATGATTTTCATGAGAAACAAGTTCCATATAATATAAATTCAGAAATAAAAACATATCCATGGGAAAATATAGAGTGTCTCTTTCCAGTGTGATGTTCTACCAAACTAACTCAAACTTCATGATCCTCTTATCAATGAACTGAACAGTTAGCATGGGAAAGAAATACTAACATTATATGTATCCAATATCACTTTCATGGAAAAACTCAATTCACTATAGGTTTCTATGAAATTTTTTTAGCTTCTACAACATGCAGTAAGATAAATAGTTTTATTCCACAGGTAAGATAGTTCATATGATAACTAGGATTCTTCATGTGAAAAATATAAAATTACTTACAATATCTATAACAAAATCTCATTATATGATTAAAAAAGAGTTCACAGTATGTAGATTCCTTCATTATGTTGGTTGATAAAAGTATTTCATGGTAGTATTGCAAGAGGTTTCACAATAGGTATCCAAGAGGTTTTCACAGTTAGAAAAAAAAAAGTTTGATGATTTTTTAGACTATCTAAACATCCAAATTAGAAAAAGGTAAAGTTAAATAACATGTAGATAAATTCTATAGTTTTATAAAAGATCATAAAAATCACAAATCTAGCATCTATATCATGATATTACATAAAAATAATGGAAAATGATATCTGAAAACTTCAGAAAAAATAACAGGAATGTTATACTACTTTGATCATTTTTTAATGTTTCTAAATGGGGTTTTCAGCCATTGATACAGTTTAATGAAATATACAAAAACATATTAAATTTATAGAAATTAAAAATGGGGTGTGATTATTATTTATATAACTAGAGTTATCATATAAAAATAGGAGATTTTGAATTCTATAACATGTAGACTTCCAAAACTATTACAGAGACATTGGGAAATTTTAAGAGGATTAAAATAAAGAATTTAGACTTCCCCATAATTTAATGTAAGTTAACTAAATTTATTTACTATCTGATGAAACAAGTCAAACAAATATCAAAGAGATATAAATTATTTTATAATAGAATAACTAAATAAAACATTAAAACACAATTAACTTAAAATAGAAATACAACTAAAGACATACAACATGTTCATTTTAAAAGTGGGAACACCCATGAGACTAGGATATATTTTTTCATCATTTAATAAAATATAAATAAACTTTTTGTCCCTCATATTAAATAAGGATTATAATGATCCAAACAATATAGATCAATATATTATAAAAATAGAGTGATATAGTAAAAAAAATTCTAGACCAAAAAATGATTAATATAAAATATATTTGAGGGATCAGAATATTCAAAAAATAAAATATAAATAAAGAATAAAAACTCCACACAAAAATACCCTATATTTTAACTAGGTACTTTTCACCTTATGTTCTTTTTTCCATTTTAAATTCAATAAATAAGCCCTTATAACTATGTAATTTGGTATATCAGAGGTGTTTATGGGCTCAAAAAAAGAAAGACTAATGATGTCTAGTAGCATCATGTAGTAATGGATATATTGTAGTTCTAATGTCTAGCTGATGGGTTGAGAATTATCCTAGTGACACAATATAAATCCCATCAGCTAGCCAGAGGAAACCTAGAAATTTGGGATTCCTATAGGAAACGCACTAGCCATCTAGTAGGACCCACTGACCAAACAGTAGGGTTCTTATTGGTGCAAACTCTCAGATTGGACCAACTGTCTTGCCGATGGGGCTAATTTGGGATAGGATAATGAGGGGAAGAAACATTTTTCTACCCCCCCCCCCCAACCCCAATTTAACTTATAGTCACCCCTTAACTGATCCAATCTCATGATTTCTTATCTTGAAGGGTTCTATAAGGCTTACATAACAAATTTAATGCCAATACTTAATCTCTTGATCCATTATTTTATCCAAACATCAAGATTCAATGAGTTTTTCTTGAAATTGGTGGATTCCTTTGGTTTTCTCTTGGTTCTTGTGCTTCTATCCTTGATGTGGTGGATTTATCAACGTCCATATGGGATCACTGTGTTAAACATTGAACCAGACACTCAATATTTGGGCCCTTCTTTGTTTTCTTGAGGTAGGTGGTCGATAACATCTCCCTAAGGTCTGATTTAGTATTATAGTACGTGAAACATGTGCATTCACACCAGCCTACCATTTTTGAAATCTCTCAAAATTGGAATTTCTTAAATACTTAAGACTAAACCTCCCACAACTCCCATCTGATCTATTAGAGAATGAAACCTAGACTTTCTCCCACCCAAGTGGTGTTCCATCTGTGACCATGGATTGGAATACGGAATTTATAAACCTTGAATCCTCTAAATAAGTTTAGAGATTAGTTATTGCAATGGATTAACTCATAAATTTATAATTTACATGGTTCACATGGCTTGTAAATGGATAAATAGTATGGGTTTGGAATATGGAATAATAGTTTAATGGCATAATGACATAATAAAAAGTGAAATGGTAATTGGGTTGATTTTGGTAATTGAATCAAAAAATTTACAATTATTATGTGAATTGGCATATTTTTATGAAACCGGTCTTTAACGTGATGGAAATTGGAAAGATAATTGGTACACCACTACATAACCTTGGATAAATAGTGTAACCCCTTATCAGTGCTATATAAAATGTGAAGTTTTTATTAGCACAGAAAACGCACTAAAAATGCTATATTTCATAAGAAAATTATATCATTAAAAAGAATATATAAATATATAAATATATAAATATATTTATATTTATAAAAATAAAATATATTTCATTAAGTAAGATTTATTTATGACAAAAATACATTTACACTTAATAAATAAGATATTTAATTAAAAATCTCTTACAAAATAAAATATATATATTATTAAAAATGTTATTTCATATAGAAATTTATATTGATATAAGTATATATAATTTTTTAAATATTATTTTTATGAAACTAATGTACTATAAATCATATTTATATGTCATATATTTATTGAAAAATGGTTTATAATATAATTAAAAATTAATATTAATTAAAATATTTACTAATTAATTTTAATAGTCTTTTAATAACATTTTATTTTATCAATTTCTTTTTCTTTTTCAATTTTACATATATATCAAACCATAAATATTTAATTAATAATTTTAAAAAAGATAAAATATATTAAACTTTATATTTCATAAAATAATTTCATATGTACATATGTGAAGTTAATTTAATTTTATAGAGAAAAACATATATAAATAATAAATTGTTAATGTTATTGTTTTAGATTTTTATTTATTAATATTTAATATTTAATATGTTTTCTATTTAATTATTAAATTTTATTCATTTTTTATTTTAAATTTAATATACACTATGTATTACTTTTTAATACCCACATATATATTTATTTACTTAAATTTATTATTATTTTTCTTAATATTTTTGTAATTTTTTTAATTTATAAAATTTAATTATATTTTTGATTAAAATTTAATATGTTTTACTATTTTGTGATTTTCATAATTATTATATGTATTCATTTTAATTTAAACATGTATTTATTTTTATTTTTAAAAATAATTTATAATTCACAACTCTGATTTATTTTTTTGATATTTTATCAATCTACTCATCTTTTAATTAAATCTCACTAATTTTTTACATTAATACATTTAAAATTATTAATTAATTAATAATGTTAAGTGTTTTTGTAATATTTTTATAATATAATCATTTTATATATATTTTTAATATATTTTTAATTCACTCATTTTTAATGTTTTTTATACATAATTATTCATTAATATTTTTAATATTTTTAATATACAAATATATTTATATATATATATCAATATATATATATAATTTCTTTAAATATGATTTATATAAAATATAATGTCACGACCCGTCCTCGGGGCCCGTGCCGTGACTACCCCAAGCCCGCCTTCCATAGGCCAGGGGCTGGCGACTAGCACCAAGGCGTAAATCCCGCTAAAAAGGGAAGGCATTGCCTTTGTAAAGTAAACAAACACCATAGAGCAAACAAGCAGAAGAAGAAAACACTAAGCAAAGTTGGGTACAACAGTAAGTGCGGAAAAGTAAATGGGCCAGAATACAAACCCAAAACTGAAAGTAAAGTACAACTCGAAAGGTAAAACAGGAACTGAAAGTAAAGCCGCAACATCGAGCCGCCCACTGGAAGTCCCACCTTAAGGGTGAGTACAGATAGCCTCCACAGCTCCTCAGGTCCAACCGTTTGCTCGGAGTACGTCCCGCCCAGTGGTCCACCTCCAGGTATCGTCCTGCTCCGAAAGTCTCAACCACGATCAGCGTTGTCTGTCGTCTGCAACCAACACAACGTAGTGCGGGCATAGCCCGTGCAGGGGTGAGTATAAGCTACTCAGTAGGGACCCTGATACCCCTGAAGGTCTCCCAAAATCCACAAAGTATAATCCACAAAGGAAAGATGCAATCACGAAGTAACATCTGACGCTGCTTAGGTATATGCCCATACATATACCTAAGTCAACAATTCCAGTATGCTCCAACCTCCGAGCCCAAGTATAACCCAGTCCACACGGGAAAACACAACCCAATTCACACAGGAAAGAAAAACGTAATCCACACAGGATAGCACAACACAATCCACAAAGGAAAGAAAAACAGGATTCAGCTCACATAGGTATACTTCTTCGTATGACGATAGAGATGATCATATGTAGCCACTGATTCATCTAAGCCGTCAGACCCACAAAGGATCGATAGGTACTAACCCCCACAATGACCCACAAAGGATTGATAGGTAACTAACCCTCGCAATGACCCACACAGGATCAGAACCACACAGGATCTATAGGCACTGGCTCACATAGGACTGTTGAGCGCTGACCCACACAGGATCGGACCCACACAGGATCGGTAGCACTGATCCACGTAGAATCGCTGAGTGCTGTAGTCGTCGCCGTCGAATCCACTGAGGATCTTTGTAGAGTCATCATCGTCGTCATAGTCACAAATGCAGCCAGCTCTAGGGTTCCCGCACACAGCAAGCTCGTTCGGGAGGGTCCGCTCCACGAGCCGAGAGGCTGATACATCAACTGACACAATGTCTGGAGTTGATGTATCCAAAAGTTCCTTATCGTCAATAGGATCTCAGTGTCACAGATGGTGCATCAATTGGACGTCCGGTCTGGAAGTTATTGGCTTTTTCGTCCGAGGGGCCCTGTTGGTTTTTAAGTCAAAACCAACCCAACTGTACTCCACCTGCGTTCAACCCTCGGGCGGAGTGATCCAAAACATCCGTCTCACTAAGTGGAATCCAAAAAAGTCAATGGCACGTCAATTGGACGTCCGGAGCTCAAGTTATGAGCGTTTCCGCTCCGAGGGCCCGGTTGGTTTCGTGTACGAACCAACTCGGTCGAACCCAAAGTTTTCAGAAACCTTGAGTGCGATATAACGAAATGACCGTCTCAATCCAAGGATCACATCGCAACTGACAGTGCATTGATCGGAGGCCCATAGCTCAAGTTATGGGCGACCGACCGGAAGAGGTTTGGTATTGTGGGGTTCGAGCCCGGACCGACCCGGCCCGATACCCCCAGGGTCGGCCTGAACCGGGTCCGGGTCCGGCCCGCTTGGGCGCGGCCCGTCCCGGCCCGGCCTGGGCGTGGCGGGCTGGCCAGGAGCTCGGCCAAACGGCTGAGCCGTTTGAGGGGGGGGACCTGTCGCCCTGTCTTTTGTAACCGCGACCCCCATAATGGGGGACCGCTTGAGCTCGCCGTTGGGGGTTTGTAACCCCCGGCTTGTCCCCTATCCGTCCGGCCGGCCCTGGCTCGCCAGCTGTTGCCGCCACAGGACTGACAAGGCCGGTCCCCCTTGCTCCGACGCCGGCAGCCCGGAACCGGTCGCCGGTCTCTCAGCTCTGTCGCGGCCCGGAACCAGCTGCGGCCTTGGTTCGTCCGGCGCGGTGCGATGGCGCCGCGCCCCTCCGCCACGGCCCTGCTCTGGCCGCGGTCTCTTCGGGTTTTTCTGGAGCGGTACGACGGTGTCGCGGCTTGGTTCATCTATCAAATGTGCCGCGCGACGGCACCGTGCATCTTTGTCGCTCGTCCTCGCGCGGTGCGATGGCACCGCGTCACTTCCCTTCGAACCGAAACCACAAATAAATAAAAGGGAAAAGGGTCGGTCGTGTTTGTGCGGTCTGGCCCCCTCCCATTAAATGATATCAAGTGGTTCCAAAGAACGAGCATAGATGATGAAGAAAATAGCGGAAGTAATCACGAAATAAAAATGCATAAATCCCCTACCTCGTCGAACAAGTTGGGTGAGGATTCGTCGCGGAGATAACCGTCACAGAGGGAGACGTCGCGGAAGGAGACGTCGACCTCCGAGGAATCCGGAGTTCTTCGCGTTCTTCGCGTTCTTTGTGTTCTTCGATGAAGAAGATGAATATATTCAAGCCTACCTTATCTTTTCTCCCAAAGCTCTCAAGCAACAAGCCTCTAACCCAAAATAAAATAAGTACCTCACTTATTTTATTAACACAACTTAAGTTTAAAAATTCAAAAGTTGAATTTAATCCACACAATTAATTAACTCAAGTTGTCAAATTAAATTAAGGGTCATGGAAGGTTAGGGGAGGTGAAGGGGTAGGGTTTTTGTGGGCCCCACCACCCTCATAACCTCCAAATGGAAGTTGGGTGGTTTCCCCCAACTTCCACCCAAAGCTTTAAACCACTTAGAGAAAAATAAAATTGATGCTTAATTTTATTTTACCTTCCAAAAAAATTTAACAACTTTTCTCGTGTAAAAGCAACTCCGGAAAAGGTGTTCTTAAGAAAATATCGGCGCTGCGATTCCATCGGTGCCCTCGGAATTTGATTCCGAGCACCGGTTCAAGAGTTAGAAATTCTCGCTCGTTCGTTCACTGAACGTACCCGAGCTAAACTTCAGATAGAAATTCCGGGCACACCGGGCCTCGGAATCAAGTGCCGTCAAAAACTGCGTTCTTGTAAAATCCCAAAAAAATTATGAAAAAATTTTCCTTGAATTTTACGGGTCTTTACATTACTCCCACCTCAGGGCTTTACGTCCCCGTAAAGATACATCGAAAACTAGGGAAACAAAAGTGGGTACTGAGCATGCATCTGAGCCTCCCGCTCCCAAGTGCTCTCCTGGAGATTCCCATGCTTCCATCTGATGCGCACTAGAGGAATCAACTGTCCACATAGGACCCACTCCTGTTGATCCTTGATCTCCACTGGGACCTCTGTAAAAGTCGCCCCATCATCAATGTCCAGCTAACCATGGTCAAAGATATGCGTCGGGTCGTGCACGTATCTCCTCAGCTGAGATACGTGGAAGACGTCATGCACCCGGTGCAACTGAGGTGGTAGAGCCAGGCGATAATCCACCTCGCCAATCCTACTGAGGACCTGGAATAGTCCAATGAAGCGTGGAGACAACTTTCCGCCTTGGTCAAATCTCCGTAATCCACGTCGAGGTGAGACCCGCAAGAAGACGTGGTCGCCATCCTCGAACTCCAGTGGCCTCCGCCTCCTATCAGCATAAGACTTCTGTCGGCTCTGAGCTGTCCTCATCCACTCCTGGATGACCTGGACCTTCTCCATCGTGGCCTGGACCATCTCTGGTCCTACAAGTGCGGACTCCCCAGGGTTTGTCCAGCACAGTGGTGATCTGCAAGTTCGGTCGTACAAAGCCTCGTATGGTGCCATCCCGATGGTGGAGTGGTAGCTGTTGTTGTACGCGAACTCCACCAAGGGTAGGTGGTCCTCCCAGCTGCGACCAAAGTTAAGGACACATGTGCGGAGCATGTCCTCGAGAGTCTGAATGGTCCTCTCCGTCTGACCATTCGTCTGAGGGTGAAAGGCGGTGCTCAAACGTAGCTGCGTCCCGAACGCCTCCTGCAACCCCTTCAAAATCCGAGAAGTAAAGCGAGCATATCTATCAGAGATGATAGATGATGGAACTCCATGGAGCCACATAATCTCTTGAATGTAGAGACGTCCCAAGCTCTCCATTGATCCCTGCTCTTTTATGGGTAATAAGTGAGCCGACTTGGTGAGTCGGTTGATAATCACCCAAATGGAGTCGTGACCTCTGGAAGTGCGTGGAAGTCCAGTCACAAAGTCCATAGATATGTCGTCCCACTTCCACTCTGGGACCTCCAAGGGTTGTACCAAGCCTGCTGGTACCTGATGCTCTGCCTTCACCTGCTGGCAGGTGAGGAATTGAGAAATGAACTCCGCCACATCCTTCTTCATGCCCGGCCACCAGTGCTGTCATCTGAGATCCTGGTACATCTTCGCCACTCCAGGATTTACCGCCAAAGGAGAAGTGTGAAACTCTCTCATCACTTCTTCCCGTAAAGCAACTGGTACCAAGGTACATCCTCTGAAAAGGAAGTTGTGATCTCCTCCTAAGGAGAAACCATCAGGTGCCTGTCCTGAGGATATCTGTGCACGCCGCGTCTCACAGTCAGCGTCCCCACGTTGTGCCTCTCTGACCCACTGTAGTAGTTGAGGAGTGACTGTGAGTGACTGAAGGAAAGCTGTTCCATCTCTATCCACAAAGGATATCCGCAAAGCGGCTAGCTGCTCTGTCGCCTCCCCAAGTAGTTGAATGCTCTTCCTCCTGCTGAGAGCATCGGCTACCATGTTCCTCTTCCCAAGAGTATAGACTATCTCAAATTCATAGTCCTGGAGGAACTCAAGCCATCGTCACTGTCTCAGATTCAGGTCCTTCTGAGATAAGATGTACCTGAGACTCTGCTGGTCAGAATAAACTGTAAAGCGCTCGCCCATCAGATAGTGTCGCAACATCTTAATAGCGAAGAACCCTACTGTTAACTCCAGGTCATGGGTAGCGTAGTTCTGCTCATGCGAACTCAAATAACGTGATCCATATGCGATCACTGCCTGCTCCTACATCAGGACACATCTGAGTCTGGTCCCTGATGCATCGTAGTAGACTACGTACACTACTCCCTCCTCCGGTAACCTCAAGATAGGTGCGCTGGTCAATTTCTGTCTCAACTCCTGAAAGCTCTACTGACATCTGTCTGACCACACAACGGGTTTCCCCTTCTTCGTCAAAGATGAGAGTGGTGTCGCAACTCTGGAGAAGTCTGGCACAAATCTCTGATAGTATCCAGCTAGACTCGAGAAGCTCCACACCTCAGTCACACTCCTGGGTGGCTCCCAATCTAGCACTGCCTCGATCTTTGCAGGATCCACCACAACTCCCGCCTCAGAGATGACGTGCCCCAAGAAGTGGACTTCGTGTATCCAGAACTGACACTTCGAGAGCTTACCATAAATCTGGTGCTCTCGGAGTGTGTCTAGTACAACCCGCAAGTGGTAGGCGTGCTCCTCCTCAGTGGTCGAGTAAATCAAAATTTCGTCAATGAAGACCATGACAAATCGATCAAGGTATGGCTGAAAGATCTTGTTCATGAGGGCCATGAACATTGCTGGAGCATTGGTTACGCTGAATGGCATAACTAAGAACTCATAGTGGCCATATCGACACCTGAAGGCCGTCTTCTACACGTCCTCGTCCCGAACTCTGAGCTGATGATAGCCTGACCTGAGGTCTATCTTTGAGAACCACCGTGCTCCCTTGAGATGATCGAAGAGGTCATCAATCCTCGGTAGCGAATACTTGTTTCTTACTGTCACCTGGTTCAGGCGATGATAGTCAACACAATGTCGCAAGCTCTCGTCCGCCTTCTTGGCGAACAAAATCGGGGAATCCCAGGGTGAAACACTGGGTCGGATGAATCTCTTACCCTGCAAGTCTTCCAACTGTACCCGTAGCTCTCGAAGCTCAGCGGGAGCCATCCGATACGCTGGAGTCGATATCAGGGATGTCCCGGGGTAAAGGTCAATATAAAATTCTACCTCTCTATGAAGAGGTAGCCCTAGGACGTCGTCGGGGAAAACGTTCGCATACTGATCCACCACTGCAGGAAAACCAGGACTCCGCACGTCAACTACTCCTAGGATGAGGCTAGCCAACTGATGAGTGATGGGCTTTCCTCTCCTCTACGAGAGTCCATTCTGTGCTGCAAAGGCTCTCTTCTCTCCTGTGAAGGTGAACCTGCTCCCGTTGGTGCTTACACATTGCACCTTGCACCTAATACAGTCGATCTGAGCATGGACTGTAGATAACCAATCCATGCCGAAGATGACGTCATAAGGCATCGACGCCGCTACAAGAAGATCCCAGCCGAAGCTCTCGCCTCATAGAGTAAGCTTACACTGCCGGCACCAGTGCGTAATCGTCGAGTATACTCTCGTAGGAGTCTCTAGCCGTAAGGATCGAGTCAACGGCTCTGCCGGAATCTTTGAGCTCCGAACAAGGGAAGCAGCTATGAAAGAATGACTCGATCTTGTGTCTATAAGAACTGAAGAAAGGGTGGAATAGACATAGATAGTACCTCGAATCGTCTCGGTCATGCCGTGGTTGTAGGCCTCCGCTTCCTGGAGCTGTGCCTATCTCTTCCCGCTAGCTCCCTCTGGTCGGGGCGGACCTCCTGGTGGTGGTGGTGGTAGGGCCTCAAAGCGTCGCCCACCACCTGCTGCTCAGCTAGCTCCTCTGCCTCGTCCGCCTGCTCCCTGCAGACCGCCACGGTCGACCCTATGCCTCTACCTGGGTGGTCCCTCAACCGTCTGCTGCTCCTCGGCACGGCGGGTCGGGCAGTCACGAGCCATGTGGCCCTGCCCGCCGCATGCGTAGCACTGTCTGCCTCTCGAAAGACTGGCTCCGTGCTGAGTGCCCCGCACTGCTGAGCTAGTGTCCTGAGGTCGTCTTCCTGAGGGTCTGGTCTACCTGGACCCATGAGGCATCCGTCGACTACCTACTGCAGAAGACTCTGCTACATGCTGCCCTACGGTGGGTCTCGTCGCTGGTGTAGACTCAGCAAGAAAGATCTCGATCAAAAGTGCTCTCTACAGTACTCCTTCCTGAGTCGGAATGCTGAGGGAGATCAGCGATGCCCTGATCTCCTGCCTCAATCCCTGGTCAAAGGTTCGGGCCTGGAAGAATGGGTCACGTACCATGTCTTTCGAGTAGCATGAGAGATCGGTAAATCTCGCCAAGTACTGGGCGACCGTCAAGCTGCCCTGCCGCAGCTGTAGAAGCTCCTGGATGCGTACCGCACAAAGGGTGGCTGGGACGAACTCCAAGCGGAAGAGGATCTCAAAGTCCGTCTAGAGGATAGATTCCTCGTCATGCACCTAGAGCATCAAGCTCCACCATCTACCTGTTGTCGCGTGCAGTAGGCTTGCTGCGAGGATGACCATGAGGTCTGCTGGTGTCCTCGCTAACCTGAAAACCCGTACCACTGCCTCCAGCCAGTCCTCGGATGCCTGGGAGTCCGTCTCCCCGTGAAACTTGGGCGGTCGCAGGCGCTGAAACTCGTTCAGTGCACTAATTCAACATGCATCGTCAGCGGCTGGGGCTGGTAGCATCGGTGGCTCGGCGGGTAGAGGTACCGCTGGTGCCTCTGCTGTCAAAGGGCCCTGTACCGAGGCCTCGTCGCTCGGTGATTTTTCATCACGCACAACTCTCGGAACCCTAGCTGGTTGCCGTCGTGGGGCCATCCTGAAAAGAAACAGGTGCGCCACGGTCAAACAGTATACCTGGTGAGCTGACATAAAGTAATCACAAAGAAAACTTGAAACACACATGCAATCAATGTTTTCGTGCATTAAGTCGGAAATCAGAAGTCAGGGTCCTGGTGTACGGATACATCGGCCGCCGCACCAACACTGGACTCCCTAGACTGATAACCACACCCAATACTCTTAACACTGTTGCTTCACATAGAAAAATATCAGAGCCCTGAGTTCTGCGGTAGAACCGAACTCCTCTGATACCAATTTGTCACGACCCGTCCTCGGGGCCCGTGTCGTGACTACCCCAAGCCCACCTTCCATAGGCCAGGGGCTGGCGAATAGCACCAAGGCATAAATCCCACTAAAAAGGGAATTCATTACCTTTATAAAGTAAATAAACACCACAGAGCAAGAAATCAGCAGAAGAAAACAGTAAGCAAAGATGGGTACAACAGTAAGTGCGGAAAAGTAAATTGGATAGAATACAAACTCAAAACCGAAAGTAAAGTACAACTCGAAAGGGAAAACAGGAACTGAAATTAAAGCCGTAATATCGAGCCTCCCACTAGAAGTCCCACCTGAAGGGTGAGTACAGATAGCCTCCACAGCTCCTCGGGTCTAACCGTTTTCTCTGAGTACGTCCCGCCCAGTGGTCCACCTCCAGGTACCGTCCTGCTCCGCAAGTCTCAACCACGATCAGCGCTGTCCATCGTCTGCAACCAACACAACGTAGTGCGGGAATATCCCATGTAGGGGTGAGTATAAGCTACTTAGTAGGGACCCCGAGACCCCCGAAGGTCTCCCAGAATCCACAAAGGATAATCCACAAAGTAAAGATGCTATCACGAAGTAACATCCGACACTGCTTAGGTATATGCCCATACATATACCTAAGTCAACAATTCCAATATGCTCCAACCTCCGAGCCCAAGCACAACCCAGTCCACACGGGAAAACACAACCCAATCCACACAGGAAAGTAAAATGTAATCCACACAGGATAGCACAACACAATCCACAAAGGAAAGAAAAATAGGATTCAGCTCACACAGGTATACTTCTTCGTATGACGATAGAGATGATCAGATGTAGCCACTGATTCATCTAAGCCATTGGACCCACAAAGGATTGATAGGTACTAACCCCCGCAATGACCCACAAATGATTGATAGGTAACTAACCCCCGCAAAGACCCACACAGTATCGGACCCACACAGGATATATAGGCGCTGGCTCACACAGAACCACTGAGCGCTGACCCACACAGGATCGAACCCACACAAGATCGGTAGCACTGATCCACATAGGATCGCTGAGTGTTGTAGTCGTCGCCGTCGAATCCACTGAGGATCTCTGTACAGTCGTCGTCGTCGTCACAGTCGCAAACACAGCCAGCTCTAGGGTTCCCGCACATAGCAAGCTCGTTCGGGAGGGTCTGCTCCACAAGCCGAGAGGCTGATACATAAACTGACACAAAGTCCGGAGTTGATGTATCCAAAAGTTCTGTATCATCAACAGAAACTCAGCGTCACAGACGGCGCGTCAATTGGACGCCCGATCTGGAAGTTATTGGCTTTTTCCTCTGAGGGGCCCGTTTGGTTTTTAAGTCAAAACCAACCCAATCGTACTCCACCTGCATCCAAAACTCAGGTGGAGTGAGCCAAACGATCTGTATCACTAAGATTAATCCAACAAAGTCGACGGCACGTCAATCGGACGTCCGGAGCTCAAGTTATGAGCGTTTCCACTCCGAGGGCCCGGTTGGTTTCGTGTACGAACCAACACGGCCGAACCCAAAGTATTCCGAAACCTTGAGTTCGATATACCAAAACCACCGTCTCGATCCAAGGATTGCATCACAACTGACGGTGCATCGATCGGAGGCCCGTAGCTCAAGTTATGGGTGACTGACCGGAAGAGGTTCGGTATTGTGGGGTTCAGGCCCGGTCCGACCCGACCCGATACCCCCAGGGTCGGCCCGAACTGGGTCGACCAGAACCGGGTCCAGGTCCGGCCCGGCCCATCTGGCGTGGCCTGGCCCAGCCGGTGTGGCCCGGCCCAGCCTGGGCACGGCGCGCTGGGCACGCTGTCAAGGAGCTCAGCCAAATGGTTGAGCCGTTTGAGGGGGGGGGGGGCGCCTGCCCCCCTGTCTTTTGTAACCGTAGCCCCCATAATGGGGGACCGCTTGAGATGGCCGCCGGGGGTCTGTAACCCCTGGCTTCTCCCCTGTCCGGCCGGCCCGCCCTGGTCGGTCGGCTGTTGCCGCCACGGGACCGGCAAGGCCGGTTTCCCTTGCTCCGACGCCGGTGGCCCAGAACCGGCCGGCTGTCTCTCAGCTCCGTCGCGGCCTGGAACCGGCCGCGGCCTTGGTTCGTCTGGCACGGCGTGATGGCGCCACGCCCCTCTGCCATGGCCCCACTCCGGCCGCGGTGTCATCGTGTTTTTCTGGCGCGGCGCGACGGCGTCGCAGCTTGGTTCATCTTTCAAATGCGCGGCGCGACGGCGCCGCCCATCTTTGTCGCTCGTCCCCGTGTGGTGCGATGACACTGCGTCACTTCCCTTCGACCCGCAACCAAAAATAAATAAAATGGAGGATGGCCGGTCGTGTTTGTGCGGTCTAGCCCCCTCCTGTTAAATGATATCAAGTGGTTCCAAAGAATGAGGATAGATGACGAAGAAAACAACGGAAGTAATCACGAAATAAAAACGCATAAAACCCCTACCTCGTCGAACAAGTTGGGTGAGGATTCGTCACGGAGATAACCATCACGGGGGGAGACGTCGCGGAAGGAGACGTCGACCTCCGAGGAATCTGGCGTTCTTCGTATTCTTCGTGTTCTTTGTGTTCTTCGACGAAGAAGATGAAGATATTCAAGCCTCCCTTAGCTTTTCTCCCAAAGCTCTCAAGCAACAAGCCTCCAACCCATAATAAAATAAGTACCTCACTTATTTTATTAACACAACTTAAGTTTGAAAATTCAAAAGTTGAATTTAATCCACACAGTTAATTAACTCAAGTTGTCAAATTAAATAAAGGGTTATGGAAGGTTAGAGGAGGTGAAGTGGTAGGGTTCGTGTGGGACCCACCACCCTCATAACCTCCAAATTGAAGTTGGGTGGTTTCCCCCAACTTCCACCCAAAGCTTTAAACCACTTAGAGAAAAATAAAATTGATGCTTAATTTTATTTTACCTTCCACAAAAATTTACCAACTTCTCTCGTGTAAATGCAACTCCGGAAAAGGTGTTCTTAAGCAAATACCGGTGTTGCGATTCCATCGGTGCCCTCGGAATTCGATTCTGAGCACCAGTTCAAGAGTTAGAAATTCCCGCTCGTTCGTTCACTGAACGTACCTGAGCTAAACTTCGGATAGAAATTCCGGGCACACCGGGCCTCGGAATCAAGTGCCGTCAGAAACTGCGTTCTTGTAAAATCCCAAAGAAAATTAAGAAAAAAAAATTCCTTAAATTTTACGAGTCTTTACATATAATATGAATTTACATTAGATAAGTTATATAATTAGTAAAAATTGGTTTTAAATAAAAAATTAAAAATTAAAAAAAAATTATAAATATGGACTAATTAGTATTGAGTAGTAGGTGTTTAGTAAACTTTCATTTGATTTTTTTTAACATATATCAAACTTATTTGGAATTAATTTTACAAACATATATATGTAATTAATTAAATTTTTTATAGAAAAAAACACCCACACATAATATTTTTGTAATTTATTAAAATTTTAATATTTTTTAGAATTTTATTTATTAATATAATATAATTGATATGTATTATCTTTTAAATTAGTAAATTTTATTCAAATTCTATTTTATAAACAATATATTCTATTTATTACATTTTAATATTTTCCCAAATTAATTCATTTTTAATGTTATTTACTCATTATTAATCATATTTATTTTTTAATATTTTTTTAATTTATCCATTATCAATTTTTATTTGTTTAATATTTTTTTTAATTTTATCCATTTTAAAAACTTATTTATACATGTTTATTCTTTAACTTGTAATGTTTTTAACATAGTTATAATTTAAAAAATTAATATGTATTCATTTTCATATTATTATATATTTATTTATTATTTTTTTAATAATTTATGAAATTAATAACACTTATTTATTTTTTAAAATATTTTTTCAATCTATTGATTTTCTAATTATTAAATTTCACTATTTTTAACATTCATTCATTTAATATTATTTAGTATTATTTTATCACTTATAATGTTAATTATTTTTTTCATTTTTTTAAGTTATTCATTTTAAATATTTATTATTTTAATATTATTTTAATTTATTAATTTTTAATATTTATATACATATTTATTTATTAAAATTTAATTTTTAAAATATTATTGTAATTTACATATTTAATAAGAATTTAAATTCATTTTAATATATATTATTTTTTAATTTTATTAATAATTTAAATAATTAATAGAACATATTCAAATTTTATTAATATTTTTAATGTCTGTTCATTTTTAGTTATTAAATTTCACTCATTTTTTGTATTCATACATTTGGTATTGTTTATTCATTAATAATGAAATTAATTTTAAAATTTTTTGTAATTTATTCATTTTTAATTTATTTTATACAGTTTTTATTAGTGCATTCCAAAAAGTGTTGATAAAGATATGTTTTATCATCTCTATAATAAAAAGGCACTGATAAAACCAATATTTATCAATGCTACCTCTTAGCTTTACTTAAGATATGTTTTATTATTGCGAAAAAACACTAATAAAGATGCATCTTTTAACAACATTAATAGGTATCCCTGATAAATATTACATTTTTCTATGTTTTCAATTTTAGAGTTGATAAAACCCATATTTATCAGTTATTTTTGGAAATCACTAATAAAACCCTTCTTTTATTTTAAATAAAACCCTAACAGAGAACCACACTGCTTGCACCACCCATGATCTTGCAGAACTAAAGCATCGCTGCCACTCCCCCTCAAACTTCTCAGACCAATCGACACATTTAAAACTCGATATATGTGATTATTTCTTATCATTTTTAGTTGATCTTGCACTATTTCATCCCTTTTATCAATTTTAGTGTGTTTTTAATTTTTCTGAATGGTTTTAGTTTGTCATTTGATCTGTGGGACTCAAAGAGCCTCATGACTCGCTAAAAGAAATCTTTTTTTGTTTGACCCATTCCTTCGTGTTTTCTTTTTTCATCCTTTAATGAAAGGTAATTGTATCTATACTTTAAAAAACATATTAATTTAATTTATACTAGTAATAATTTTTATTTATTACACTATAAAACATTATAAAAATAGTTTTAATTTGTAATTTTTCCAATTTATATAGAGTTAAACTTTAAATAAGATTAAGATTATTTTTTAAAATCATGTTGAATAATTTCATAATAAGTTTCTATGGTATTATTTTATAATTTAAATAATTTTTTTAAGAATTACCCATGCCTAAAAAATATTTGGACATCTTTTTTTTCTAATTTATGGGAATTACATTTGTGAATATTTTATTGTCATATTTTTTATAACTTTATGTAAATTGAAGAGTTTTATCTAGTGGTTTAAAACAGTTTTTTATTTTGGTCTTGGGATATTTTGTTCTAAAAAGAGGTTTATGTAGAGTTTATTAGAATCTATATAGTTTAGTTCTATTCTAATAATTGAGTTTTTAGAGAAATCAACTAGTCATCTCTCTATCGGATTTTCTCTCATGTGTGTATTATACATTAAATGAATTTTGATTTCATCACATTGTATTTGAGTGTGAAAAAAAACTATATTATTAACATGTTACCTAGATAATACTCACACATATATCTATATACATATTATTAACATATGATTTCTTCACATGATTCCCTCATATTATTAAAATTATTTCTATAGGGTTTGGATAATAAACATATTTTTTACATAAGAATGAAATATAATTGTCTGAAGTTGTCCCTAAAGGAGGTTTATAATTGATTTCTTTTCCACATAAAATATTAATTAATTTATAATGAATATAATTATATTTATATAAAACAATTTTATGATTTAATTCAAAATGGTGTTTTTATTTTAAAATTGGTGTGGAAAAATGGGTTTTGCAGAATTAAAAACAAATAAAAGAGTGAAATAGGGTTGAAAGGGGAAGAATTTATTTTTTGAGGAAAGTAAGAACTAGATTTATAGTAGAAACCATAATCATGTTCAATCTATGTAAACAATCCCAAAATAGCACCTACAGACACTCAAATTTAATAATTTTTTACATATCAATGCATATATACATTATATGAATACCTTGTGAGTATTTGTTTTTTATTTATTTTTACAAAATGAATATTAATTAACTTTATAGAATGAATAGGAATTTAAAATATATGGATGTTAATTGTATGTAAAATGATAATGAGGATGGAGTTAAAGAGTTCATCATGTTTTTAATAGAGCATCTATAAGATCCTTCTCAAATAATTTTTATACGTTTACATTGTTGTTATTCAAGACAACATATTCAAGAATAATTGGAAGAATATTTCATTTTCTATTGAATATATCAATGCAATAAATGTTGGACTAAACACAGGGAAAAACTAAATGTACAAACTAACTAGGATGATACAACCATTAATATATCATTTCATACGAATACCAGTGTAAATAATGATAGAGATTTTATGGAAGAAATGGTAATGAAAATTGAAGACAACCATCCTGATTTTGCAAAATTATTTTAGAGGTTAAATGAAAATCAAAATATTCCATTGTATACTGGTTGCACTAAATACACAACATTATCAACTATATTGAATTTCTATAATTTGAAAGCTTCCAACAAATGGAGAGACACTAGTTTTACATAACTACTTATTCTCTTGAATGATATTATTCTAAAATAATATGAGCTTCCTTATCAAACATATCATGCTAAGTGAATTCTATGTTCAATGGGTATGATTTTGGAAAAAAAATATTTTTTTGTCCAAATGATTGTATGTTGTTTTGAAAGAACCATGAATTACTCAAAAAAATCACTATGTGTTGTGCATATCAATACAAGAAAGTTTAATCAAGTACTTAAAATATTGTATTGTACTTTACTATCATTCCAAGGTTTATATGACTATATGGATGTCAGGATAGTGCTATATAATTTACTTGGTAAGTAGATATAAGAATTTAATATAGGAAACTAATTCACCCAATATACTCTCCTTAGTGGAATAAAATTGGTTATGTGTATCCTAAGTTTGGAAATGAGGTGAGGAATCTCTATCTTGCATTATCTATGGAAGGAAAAAAATGGTGGACAAAGTAGTGATGATAGTACATGGCCAGTTTTGTGACAAACTGTCCCCTGAGGCCCACGTCGTGACAACCCCAAACCCGCCTTCCATATTCCAGGGGTTGGAGACTAGCACCGGAAAGTCGTATCCCTAAAATAGGAAGGTAATTCATTTAAACTTGTATAAACACATAGTCTAAGAACATAACAAGATTCAACCACAAAGTAAAACTAGAGTATTGAAAGTGTGTACTCAAAGTAATGGGGCTAGAATACAAGCCCAACTGAAAGATACAGCTACTACAGAAAACAGTAAATAGATCTTGAGATCATCCACCAAGGATCCAACCTGAAGGGTGGGTACAAATCATCTCCATAGCTCTCCACATCGATTGTCACTATCGTCCACCATCAAGTCCTAGCTCCCCAAGTCCCAGTCAAGGCTACCTGTCGTCTGCACAAGACACAATAAGGTGAGGGTGAATCCCATTCAGGGGTGAGTTTAACAATACCCAGTAGGGACCCTAAAACCCCCAAACGTATCTCAGAATTCCAAAAGGTAAAAAACACAAGGAATGATCTCAAACACAAATCACAAAGAAGAAGACTCAACTCAAAACCAGGTATAACTAAAGTACATAAGTACAAATGATTAGTCGTAAAGCTTGATCATCTAATTCTGTCAAGAGGAACTATTGCTGACCATATGGAGTTGGACCCACACATGATCAATAGTAACTAACCCCCACTGACCCACACAGGATCAGACCCACCTAGGATCGATAGGTATTAACCCCCAAAAAACCCACATAGGATCAATAGGTGCTGATCCACACAGGATCGCTAGGTTTTAATCCACACAGGATCGCTAGGTGCTAATCCACACAGTGTATCTAGATGCTGATCCACACAGGGTCTCTAGGTATTGATCCACAAAGTATTTCTAGGTGCTAATCCACACAGGATATCTAGGTACTGATCCACATAGGATCACTAGATGCTAATCCACAAATGATCTCTAGGTATTGATCCACATATGATCGCTAGGTGCTGATCCACATAGGATCGTTAGGAGCTGATCCATAAAGGATATATAGGTGTTGATACACACAATATCACTAGGTGATTATCCAAACAGGATTTCTAGGTGCATAACCACATATAATCGCTTGGTACTAACCTCAGTATGATCTGTCTCTAACCTCCATCTCAAAGCCATCCATTGGATTCCTGCTCATAGAATGATTGATTCCATGAGAAACTTCTCCTCAAGCCATTGGTCATTTTTTCAACTCTAATTAAGTCACACAAAGATGTTACCTAATGATATGTAATGTTATAAGGGTTCTGACGCAACAGACGGTGCGTCAATCGGACGCCCGATCTGAGAGTTATAATCATTTTAGTGCCGAGGGATCAGTTGGATTCAGGTATGATCCAACCCAGCCATACTTCAACTTTCTCCAAAACTATTGTGCAGTATATAAAAAGTAATGTCTCTCTTTTAAGGATCCTAGTGCCGCAAACGGTTCATCAAACGGGCGTCTGGTTGCCAAGATACGGTCTTTTGAGCGTATCAGGGCCCGAGAGGAGTTCGGGTTAGGTCTGACTCGGTTGGACCGACCTGGTTCGAGTCTGATCTGGCCTGGCCCAAACCAGACTATGTCGGCCTGGTTGGGTGGGGCCGTAGAGGTCTCGGCCCACTGGGTCGTGTTGGGCTCGGCCAGCTGGGCCATAGACCGGCCCGACCCGCTTTGGCTGGGTGCGGCCCACCAGCTAGTTTGGCCCGCTAGGTGGCCCACATGGGGAGGGGATCTGCTCCCCCTCCTTCGTGAACAACACAAAGATTTGTTCATCCCTTTAATTGGAGTCGCCAGGTGGTGATGTCTGGCCGTCTGCGGGACCCACAGATAGGGGTCCCCTACCTTCTTTGCGGCTTCTAAGTCGTGTCCCGATCAATGCGGTGCTGAGCGACACCGCTCTTCCACTATGATCAGGGTTTTCCAGCCTCTGCCCTCATCCACCAGAGTAGGTCACTGACGGTTCTTCCACGGGGCTCTGAAAATGCTCCAGAACTCTGTTTTCACTCCTGTCTGTGCCTATGGGTCTCCCAGAATGTTGTCGTCACAGTGCGACCCTCTAATTCATGTTGCTGTCAAATCGAGAAATCCACCCCCGAAGAATGTAACAAGAATGAAGCAGTGGAGGGTCTGGGCCTTATTTTTTTGGACCTCTCCCTTCGTGTAAAAATCATAACAAGGAACAACAATTTAATTAAACAAAGATAAACATTAATATTAAACCCCCTACTATGGATTTCGTTGGAGACGTAGCAGTTGTGGAAGGAGAATCCATGCTTAATGAATCCGCTGGAATTTGTCGTTCCTGATTTGGTTCCTCCAACATTGTCATCCAAGCTTTTGTTCCTCGGTGGAAATTGCTGCAACACTTCTCCAGTGGTTCCTCACCTTCATTCCAAAAGCCCATTCCCGAGCTTTTATTAAATAGACAGATGATCCAAACGTATTTCATGAGAATAATGTGGTTCATTAATAAACTACATTTAATGTTTCAACTTCGTGGTTACAAAAACCAAGATTCAAGACATTAATTGGCTTGAAAACTCAGTGGTCCTGCTACCACCGCTCAACCGCTAGAGAAAAATAAAATAACAATTACATGTTATTTTAATATTCTTTTAAAAGTATGAAGAACATATCTTTTTCTCCTGGCCTATTGTGGTCGAAGTTAAGCCTCCCTTAAGAGGATCTCAGCACAACAGATTCAACGGTTCCCTCGGATTGCAATTCTGAGCGCTAGTTCAAAAGTTAGAAAACGTCACCCGCACATTTGTTGAACATACCTTAAAAAAGGTTCTAAATTTAATTCTCGGCACACCAGTCCTCAACATCAAGTGCTGTCAATTTTCACAAACTTGTAATAATCCAAAATAATTTAAAAAACATTATATGGACTTTTCACGTCTTTACATTCTCCCCGCCTTTGGTCTTTTCATCCCCAAAAGATACAACAAAACTAGGGAAACAAATTAGAGTACTAAGAACTCATTTGATCCTTTTACTCCCATGTGTTCTCCTAGAGGTTCTCGTGTTTCCAATGAACTCTCACAAGAGGAATCAACCACCTATGATGGACCCACTCTTGATTATCCTATATCTCTACAGGAAACTCTGAAAACGTCACACCATCATCGATGTCCATCTCACCCCAGTCAATAACATGTGATAGATCATGCATGTACCTTCTCAACTGTGACACATGGAAAAAACTATGCACCTGGTGCATCTGTGGGGGAAGAGCTGGATGGTATGCCACCTCACTTACTCTGTTGAGGATTTGGAAATGTTCGATGAACCTCGTAGACAGATTTCTGCCCCGAAAAAACCTCTGTAATCCTCATAGGGGTGAGACCCATAGAAAGACATGGTTTCCCTCCTCAAACTCCAAGGGTCTCTGACTCCTATCATCATAAGACTTCTTCCAGCTCTATGGAGTCTTCATCCACTTCTGGATGATCTAAACTTCTCTATGGTATCCTATACCAACTCTGGATCCATAAGTGTTGACTCCCCTGGGTCTGTCCAGCAAAGAGGTGATCTACATGGTCGCCCTTACAGGGCCTCAAACGGAGCCATACCAATGGTGGAGTGATAACTCTTTTTGTATGAAAACTCTATTAGGGTTAGGTGTTCCTCCCTACTATGACCAAAATTTAGTACACAAGCATGAAACATGTCCTCGAGTATCTATATGATCCGCTTTGTCGGAACATCTGTCTGAGGATGGAAGGCGGTGCTCAAGTGTAGCTGAGTCCCGAACACCTCCTTCAATACTTACATAGGTGGGATGTAAAATTCATGTTTCGGTCTAAGACAATCATTGATGTCACCCCATTAGGTCACACAATATCTTGCACATAGAGGCATCCCAAGCCCTCTACTGATCCCTTCTCTCAGATGGGTAGGAATTGGGCCGACTTTGGGAGTCATTCAACGATCACCCAGATAGAATCATGGACCCTCGATGTATGCGGTAGACCTATCACGAATTCTATAGAGATACCATCCCACTTCTACTCTGGTACATCAAGTGAATGATCTAATCCCACTGGTACTTGATTCTTGGCCTTCATTTGCTAACATGTGATGCATCGGAATACAAACTATGCCACTACTTTCTTCATACCTAGACAACAGTACTGACACCGAAGGTTGTGATACATCTTTCCCACACCATGATGTACCACTAAAGGGGATGTATGGAACTCCCTCAACACCTCCTCTTGTAGAGTCAATGGTACCATGGTGTGTCCTCTGAAAAGGATGGCGTGCTCCCCACTATCAGAAAATCCTTCAGGATCCTATCCTGGGGATATCTAAGCACATCAGGCCTCATAGTCAATGTCCCCAAGCTGTGCCTCACGAGCTTGCTGTAGAAGTGGGGGAGTAACAGTCATAGAATGGAAGTAAGTTTCTCTATCTCTATCCATTAATGATATCTACAATGTAGTTAGATGCTTTGTCGCCTCACTCAGCAGCTGTAGAACAGACCTCCTACTGAGTGCATCTACTACTACATTCCCATTCCCTAGAGTATAGACTCTCTCAAAGTCATAGTATTGAAGGAACTCTAGCCATCATCATTGTCTCAAGGTCATGTCTTTCTGTAAGAAGATATACATGATGCTCTTGTGATCATATTAAATAGTAAATTGTTTACTCATCAAGTATTGTTTCCACATCTTCAGTGAAAAAACCACTACTAAAAACTCTAGGACATGGGTAGCATAGTTCTGCTCATTTTGTCTCATCTTTTGTGAGCTGTAGGCAATTACCACTCTCTCTTGCATGAGGAAAAACCTATGCTGGTCCCTGATGTGTCATAGTAGACTACATACCCAATGGCCTCTTCTGGTATCCTCAAGATGAGGGCACTCGTCAGTCTCTACCTCGGCTCTTGAAAACTCTATTAGCTCTTCTCTATCCCAAAGAAAGGATTCCCATTCTTCATCAAGGCTAATAGGGGTACCACTACCCTAGAGAAGTCAGCTAAAAATCTCTTGCAGTACCCATACAATCCATAGAAACTCCACACCTTGGTCGCACTCATGGGTGGATCCCAAGAAAGCACTGCCTCTATCTTTTCCAGATCCACTGGGACTCTAGCCTCCAAGATAACATGCCCCAGGAAGTGGACTTCCCATATCCAAAACTGGAACTTTGAGAGACTTCCATAAAGATGGCTCTCTCAGAGTGTATCCATAACTATTTATAGGTTCATGTCCTGATCCTCCTCTGAAGCTAAGTATATCAAGATTTCATCAATAAATAACACCATAAATAGATCAAGGTATTGCTGGAAGATCCTGTTCATGAGCCTCATGATCCCTGCTGGAGTGTTGGTCATTCCGAAAGGTGTCACCATGAACTCGTAATGGCCATACCGACATCTGAAGGCTATCTTTGGTACATCCTTCTCCCATAAACAAAGCTGGTGATAGCCTGATCTGAGGTCTATCTTTGAAAACCAATGATCTTCTTTCAGCTAGTCGAAGAGATCATTGATCCTCAACAGAGGATACTTGTTCTTCACAGACACCTAGTTCATGCGTTTATAGACCACACAAAGCCTTAGACTCCCATATGCCTTCTTGGAAAACAATATTGGGGATGCCCATGGAGAAACACTCGGCCTTATGAACCCCTTTCTATGAAATTCCTCCAGCTGTACCCTCAGCTCACAAAGCATCATGGGAGACATCCGATATGAAGGTGTAGATATCGGTGTTGTCCCATGGTATAGGTCAATGTGAAATTCTACCTCTCTATGAGTAGTTTGTCCCAGAACATCATCTGGGAAGACATCAACATACTGGTCCACCACTATAGGATAACTTAGACTCCTCACGTCAACTGCTCTGAGGGTCAGGCTAGCCAACTAATGAGTAATCGACTGCACCCTCCTCCTAGATAGTCCATCCTATACTGCAAAGGTTTCCTCATCACTAGTGAAGGTAAAACTGGTCCCATACTCACAGACACACCACACTTTGCACCTAAAATAGTCATTTTTAACATGGACGGTGGAGATCCAGTCCATACCCAAGATGACGTCGTAAGTCCTCGATGTTTCTACTTGGAGATCCCAGCTAAAGCTCTCACCTCCTAGAGTGTGCTTATAATATTTTCACAAGTGTGTAATAGTCGAATATTTTCCTGTAGGAGTCTATAATTGCAAGGATCAAGGAAATGGATCCAACAGAATCTTTGAGCTCAAAACAAGTGTCATGGAAATGAAAGAGTGATTGGAACCTATGTCTATAAGTACTGCAGTTAGGGTGGAATAGACAAAGATCGTACCTCTAATCATCTCTGGAGTGCCCTGGTCATAGGACTCTGCTTCTTGTAGATATGCTCTCCCTTTTCCACCTACTCCCTATGGTTAAGGTGGACCACCTGGTGGTGGTGGTGGTAGAACCTCAAATCGCCTCCCACCGCCTACTACATGACCTACTCCTCTGCCACATCCACTACCCTGCAGAACTCCTCGCTCAAATCTCTACCTCTGCCTCGGCGGTCCCTCAACCATCGGCTGATTGTCAGTACGGCGGGTCAGTAATTCACGATCCATGTGGCCATGCCCACTACACGTGAAGCATAGTATGCCTCCCTACTGACCTCCTCTGCCTCACGAGCTTCTCACTTCTGACCCTGCATCTCGGGGTTGTCCACCGGAGGGTCTAGGCCACTTATACCTCTGTGTCATGTACCTACTGCCTCCTACAGATAACTTGGCTACCTTACATCCGGTGGTGGCTCCCACCATCGGTGCCTGCACAGCTAAGGAGCTCTCCACCAACAATGCTCACTCGAGCACTCCAGCCTGCATCGGGATATTCAGTGATATCATCGATGCTCTGATCTCTTATAGGATACCCTGCTCAAAGGTTTGGGGCCTAAATAATGGGTCTCGTATCATATCGGTGGAGCAGTGTGAGAGTTATGTGAATCTCACCAAGTATTGGGCTACTATCAGGCTACCCTGCTGTAAGTGTAGCAGCTCCTGAATACACACTGAGCATAGTGTCGTTGGGACGAACTCTGACCTGAAGAGGCTCTCAAAGTACATCTAGGTGAGGGTTGTTATGTCATGTAACTAGAGCTTCAGGCTCCACCATATTATTTTCATGCCTAGGAAAAGACTATAAACTAGGATCAACATCTGCTCTCTGGTGTCCCAACTAGGAAAAAAATTGTACCATAGCCTCCAGCCAGTCCTCAGTTGCATGAGGATCTATCTCGCCTAAAAAACTTCAGAGGCCTTTACCACTGGAACTCATGCAATGTGATTAGTCAACGTGCACCATACACCAGTGTGGATGGTGGAAACTTCTTTCCAATGGGTGGTGTTGTTGTTGGTGCACCACCCGAATGTGCTAACATAATAAGAGGGCCCTACACCAAATCCTCATCACTCGGTGGGCCATCATCGTGTACTCTCTCAGGAATCCTGGAAGGTTGTCTATATGGAGACCTCGGGAAAAGAAATAGGTGCATCATGGTTAATAAGTTATACTTGGTGAGCTAACTCAAAAGAGATAAAAGTAAAAACATTTCCAAAAAACACACAATCTCTGTTTTCATGCACCGAGTCAGAAATCAGAATTCAAGATCCTGGTGTATGGATACGTCGGTCGTAGCACCATCACTGGAATTCCTGGACTGAAATCTGAACTCGAGAAACATAAAACTATTGCTCTATTTAAAAAATAGACTCTTAGTTCATCTGTTAGAACAGACCGCCCTTTGACACCACTTTGTCATGACCCATCCCCTGGGGCCCGCGCCGTGACTACCCCAAGCCTGCCTTCCAAAGGCTAGGGATTAAAGATTAGCACCATAAAGGTGTATTCCTAAAATAGGAAGGAACTTCCTTTAAACCTATAGAAACACAATGTCCAATTACATAACATTATGAAACCATGAAGTAAAACTGCATTAGTAAAAGTGTTTATTGAAAGTAAAGGTGCCGGAATACAAGCCCAACTAAAAGATACAACTACTACAAAAAATAGTAAATAGATCATGAGATTGTACACCAAGGATCCTACCTGAAGGGTAGGTACAGATCATCTCCATAGCTCTTCACATCAACCATCACAACTGTCCACCATCAGGTCCTAGCTCCCTGAGTCTCAATCAAGGTTTTCCGTCATCTGCATAAGACACAACAAGGTGCGGGTGAAGCCCAAGTAGGGGTGAGTATAATAATACCTAGTAGAGAACCCAAGACTCCTGAAGGTCTCTTATTATTCGTCAAAAGAAAACCCAAATGCATGATCTCAAACACAAATCCCAATGCAAAAGACTCAACTCAAATCTAGGTATATCTAAAGTACAGAAGTTTAGATGATTAGTCGTAAAGTTTAATCATCTTATTCTGTCAAGAGGCACTACTAGTGACCATACGGAGTCTGACCCACATAGGATCGATAGTTACTAACCCCTGCTGACCCACACAGGATCTGACCTGCCTCGGATCAATAGGTACTAAACCCTTCAAGACCCACACAGGATCGATAGGTGCTGATCCACACAGGATCGCTAGGTCCTGATCCACACAGGGTCGATAGATGCTGATCCACACAAGGTCGATGGGTGATGATCAATACAAGATCTCTAGTTACTGATCCACGGAGGATCTTTGCTAGGTACTGATCTATAGAGGACCGCTAGTTTCTAATCCACACAGGATCTCTATATGTTGATCCACACATGATCTCTAGGTGCTGATCCACACAGGATCGCTAGGTGTTGAGCCACACAGAATCACTAGGTGATGAGCCACATAGGATCACTAGGTGCTAATCCACACAGTATCGCAAGGTGATGATCCAAACAGGATCCCTAGGTTATGACCCACACTATATCACTCGGTACTAACCTATGTATTATATATCTCCAACCTTCATCTCACAGCCAGCCACAAGATTCCCACTCATAGCAAGCTTGATTCTATGGAAAACTGCTCCTCAAGCCATCGGTCTTTTTTTAACCAGCATGAAGTCCCGCGAAGAAGTTACCCAATGATATTTCATGTCATAAGGATTCCAACGTAATAGACGGCACGTCAATCGAACACCCGGTATGATAGTTATAAGCATTTTAGTGCCGACGGACCGGTTGGATTTGGGTACGATCCAACCCAGCTGTACTCCAACTTTCTCCAAAACTCTTTTAGAGTATCTCAAAATTACCATCATGCTCCAAGGATCCCATCTCCATATATGGTAAGTCAAACATACATTCGGTTTGCAAGATAAGGCCTTTTGAGCATATCAGGGCCCGATAGGGGTCCAGGTCTGGTCCGACCCGGTCGGCCCGATCATGTTCAGGTCAACCCGACCTGGTCCGGGTCTAACCTGGCATGGCCCAAATTGGCCAGGGCCATCCCTATTGGGATAGGACATGGCAGGATCGGCTCGCTGGGTCGTGGACCATCATGTCCCGCCCTGGCTGGGCTGGGCCGCGGTAGGCTCAGCCCGCGAGGCCATGAACCGGCCTGGCCTGCTTCGGTTGGGAATAGCTCGCCGAGCAGTCTGGCCTGCTAGGTGGCCCGCATGGGGAGGGGATTTTCTCCCCATTTTTTCTAAATGGCTTAATGAGTCATTCAGCCCTTTAATTGGTAGCACCATGTGGCGCTGCCTGCTCGTCCGCAAGACCCACAGGGAGTGGGTCCCCGGCCTTTAATGTAGCTTTGAAGCCACAACACGCTCAATGAGGCACATGATGGCGTGCCGCCTCCCTCTTTTGCAACCGTCCATGATTCGGTCACCCGTCCGTCCACCACGGTGTCGAGCGGCAGTGCTCTTCCACCACAGCCGGCAGTTTCCAGCCGCCACCCTCATCCGTCAGCATCGGTCGTCGGAATCAACTCCTCTTCTGTGGGGTTCCGGTGACTCTCTAGAGCTCTGTTTTCAATCCAGTCTACACCTACAGGACTCCTGGAATGCTTCTGTCATAGCATGACCCTATGATTTGTGTTGTGGTCAAATTGAGAAATTTGTCCACGAAGAACGCAACAAGAACGAAGAGGCATAGGGTACATGCCTTGTTCATTTTGGCTGCTCCCTCTGCATTAACATCATAACAAGTGGTAGAAATTTAATTCTAAAAAGATAAACATTAATATTAAACCCCAAACCTCAGATTTCATTGGAGACGTTGTCATGGTGGAAGGAGAATCCACGCTTGGAGAAGTGGTTAGTGTTCTTCATTCCTAACTTGATTCCTCCGACGTTGTCATCCAAGCTTTTGTTCCACAGTTGAAGTCACTGCAACCCTTCACCATAGGTTCCTCAACTTCGTTCTAAAATCCCATGCCTGAGCTTCTATTAAATATACAGTGGATCCAAATGTGTTTTAGGATATTAATGCGGTTCATTTTTTAACTGCATTTAATGTTTCAACATTGTGGTTACAAAACCAAGAGTCAATCCATTTATTGTCTTGACAACTCAGCAGTCCCACCATCTTTGCTCAACTGCTGGAGAAAAATAAAATAACAATTACATGTTATTTTATTATTCTTTTAAAATTCCAAAAAAAAATATCTTTTTCTCCTGACCTACTATGGTCGAAGTTAAGCCTCCCTTAAGTGAATCATGACACTGTGAGTTCAAAAGTTCCCTAGGATTTCAATTCTGAGCACCTGGTCAAAAGTTAGAAAACCATACCCACATGTTCAAATAATGTACCTTAAAATAAGTTCAAAATTTTATTCTGGGCACACCGAGCCTCGAAATAGAGCTTCATCAATTTCTACAGACTCTTAATAATCCAAAATAATTTAAAATATATATATGACATTTCCAGGTCTCTACAAGTTTTGTTGCTAAATTATAACTCTCCACTATAGTTATTCTTAAAGAATAAATGTATTATGTTGTCTCTACTTATACCTGAAAAAAAACTATTAATGATATTGATTTCTGTTTGGATCAATTGATTAAAGATCTAAAATCACTATATGATATATCAATTACACTGTGTGACGCTCAAAAAAGTAAAGAGTTTACATTGAGATCCACATTAGACGAGATGATAAATGACATTCCTAATTATGAAAATTTATCAGGATATAAAATGAATTGGTTTTTTGGGTTCCCATTTGTAAAGATGGTACACACTTAGTTAGGTTAAAAAATTCATCGAAGACTGTGTTTTTAGGACATAAAGAAAATTTTCCTCGGAGATATAAATACTGATCCTAAATAACCTCATTCAATGAAAATACAAAACAAGTCACATCACCATCTCCACTAACGGTTGATAAAATATTCATGAAATTAAAAGATATTGAGATTTATTTCAATAATCCTTTTTTGAAAAACATTATTTAATCAGATTAGAAAAAATATGATCATTATCGTTGAATTGTCATACAGGAATTGTTTATATGTCAGACATTTTCATGATGCCAACACCTAGAAAAAAATTATGAGATAGTGATATCTTCACATTACTATATATACTATATAAAACAAAATTAGACATTAAGGATTTGTTAGAGATTATTGAAATGGGGATAAGGTAAGATTTGGCACTAGTGAAGGGTGAAATATGAACTTTTCTTCATCCAGTGGCTTACTCTCAATCTTGACAAGAAAAATTTCAATTTTGAAACATCCTTAATATAATCAAATATAAAGAGAGAGATTTATCTAATATCAAGATTGTCATTTCAATGAATAATTTGATGTTACAGTGTCTAAAATCACACAAATTTCATGCTTTAGTGTAATATTTAATGCTTGTATCTTTACATTGCATTCTGCCTAAAAATGTATGGAATTCATTAACTATAATTTTCTTCTTTTTCAAATCCATATATAGTAAATTTATAAACCCAATAAAGCTTCCAATCATGAATAAGGAAATTGCAGTCATATTATGTTAATTATAGATTTTCTTCCCATTGTTATTATTTTATATAATAGTCCACCTGATGGCTCAATTGGTTATATAGATTCAACTATGTGGTCCTTCACATTACAAATTTTTGTACCCCATTGAATGGTTTATCTATATTTTAAAAGGGTGTTTCAATAATCGAATTAAGATATAAGGTTGTATTTTATAGTGATATATTATTAAATAATCTATTGAATTATGCATCAATTACCTATCATATGTTGATAGAATTGGTCTCCCAAAATCTCATCATAGTGGATGCCTTCAGGGAAAAGGAGTTTATAGTAGATATATTGTTATAATTAATATTATAGGGTGGGAGTAATCTCACCATTAATTTTTTTATAAAAATATAGAGGCTTCTTCATATGGTGAATCCCACAAAGTGCTTCTTAAACATTTGAATCCTTTAAGGGATAAAGGATTTATATAAAATACCCATAATCATTAGTTTATAGTATGGTTCGAAGATCATATTTCTAAGGATTTAAATCTAAATTCAATTATCGAATGACGTCAATGTATAGGGAGGGGAACAAATTTAAAATTTATATCTTACACTAGTTTGGTAATTAATGGTTATACATTCTATGTAAAGAAACAAGATGAAAACAGTATGATGTGAAATATTAGAGTTATTATTATAGTGTAAGAGATAAATATGTCTAGTTTCAAGGATATAAATCCAATTTATGTGAATATAACATATTTTATCATCATATATTATATATAATAGTTTGATTGTACAATATTTCAAGTACCGATTTTCCTTAAAAATGGGTCTAGAGCTTGATTTCAATGAAAGATAATCAATTGGGATTTATGAAGATGGATTTTTTTTTAGAAATTCCTAAGGATGAACCATTCATAATGGAATAAAAAGTACTGAAATTACTTTATGTACTAGATCCAGCAAACAATTATTGGTCAATTTTTTTGGTGACTAAAAAACTACAAGGTCAGACGAAAATTCAATTGAGGACGAACCATTGATTGAGAGATCAAAATAATTTCCTAGAGGTCTCAATGTAGAGAATGTATTATATATTAGAGGGGAATACAAGGAGGGGATTTTGATACTTGATAGAGAATCCAAATCCCATCAACCTTTAATGTAAAAAAAATAGAAATCAATGTGTGGGTTAAAGTGTGTTTTCATATACTATGGTTTTATTCATAATATTATGTGTTATCTACTGCATTTAGGTAATAAAAATTGAATGTTTGACTACTCGTGCATAAAATGACTTCTCCACATGTTAATGTTACTAATCTGGAGGAAGAACACAATATTGATGCCAAAACTATAGAAATTTTAAGGAATAAATAACATGTCTAAGAAAAAACAATAATAGTGTAGAAACACTATGTTAACTAAAAGTATCGAGGAAATAAGTAAAAAGTAATATTTTAGGTCGGATGGAATCAAAATGGCCAACATGTTGGCCCCAACAAGTCAATGTTCATTAGTTACATTGGGGTAGCAATGAGAATACATGTTTTAATTGATATAGATATGTGAAAAAATTTCATGCCTTCATTAAAGGAAACCATTTGGGAATATATTTAGGTAACATTAAAATATACTTTCTCTATTTTACTAACAAATTATATAATGAAATATTGATTTACTTTTCATTTTCTTTTATAGGGTTCATTTATTTTAGATTATTTTCATAATAAATTTCACATAATAGTTGCTAGAAAATATTATAGAGGATTTCAAATGCTTCTTATAAAGAATAATTCAAGGAATATGAGGTGAAAGTTAACCCCCACCAACCAGTTACATATTCACACATTATGAACAAGGAAACAAGGAAATATTTCATTAGTCATCATGATGAGGAATCATTTAATATGTATTATAGTTAATAATATTTTATTTGAAATTAATTATTAAAAATTGTTATTTTAAGAAACAACCAAGAAGTAATGAAAATAATAAATTTGTAGCAAAACCAATGAACCCTACTATAAATAATGTATGGGGTACTCTTCACCTGAAAAGAAAATGTTATGTATTCTAAATTGGTGGTAAATATTTTTTTTATATGAAATATAATATTCTCTTTTATATATATATATTCATATATATTGATGAATTAAAGTCCAGATACACATTCATCCCACATAATGTGCTAAGGAAGGAGGCTCAAGTAAATAAAGAGGGAAAAATTTGATGAAACCACACAAGAAGTATGGGAATCATGTGTATGTATGACATAAAATTAATTTATTATGATTTATAATAGTATTATATAAATATGTCTATTTATGTTCATATGTTTTTTATATGATTTAGACATAATAATAAAATGTAATTGTTCCTAAAGAACAACTAATTCCAACAGATTTGAAGTGGTTGAAATAGTATGGTCATGTTATAAGTGAATGTTTTGGAGTGTCACATTAAACATATTTTGAGAAAAAAAATCCACATAGATATACATATGAGATGAAAAATGTAATACAAGAAGAGATAGATTCATTAAAAGATATTATTGTTTGGTCTAGTTTTTCATACCAATATATGTGAATGGATAAAAGTGAACCAGTAGTGGAAAAATGATCAGTACATTAATAGCTACATGACCCCCACTAACTTTAAGGTTATCCATTCCCCTCAACTTCTTGTCTTATCTAAGGTAATAAAATTTTTCATGTCTCTTTCTCCAAAATGTGAATAAAATTACTTATGATAACGTTATATTACTAAACTTCTTCCAGGTGAAATTGTATGTTATTTGAATCTACCAACACCCATGCATCACCTTGTTATGAGGGGTATGGTGTACAATATCCCAGGAGACATGATACATAATAAAAACTCCCAAAAGATTGATTCATAGAGGGGACTAAAGTAGATCTCAATCAAATTGAAAATTTTTCTATTCTAATTGGGGATCTAGATGTTACCATAGTCCATAATGTTATTATAACATTCATAGAATTGTCATTTAATATTATAAAGATACATGAGGAATGTATTTAAAAAATAAAATGAATAAAAATTAACATTTGATGATTAATGGTGTGAAATAAGCTATGATATTATAGAAAGACAAAATAAAGGGGAAAAAGAAGGTTGAATCAAGACAATCCATTTGATCAACCATGAAATCAAAAGGGCCTTCTGAGAGTACCTTCTCCCCAACAGTTGCACTTCTATATATTTTAACATTACAAGTTCATGTATATACAATATTCAAAGATAAAAATTTGCCAAACAATTAATATAAAGAATAAATATTTGGATATTTCATTAAAAATATAGCTAGTATGTAGAGTATAATTTAGATTATAAAGTTTGAAAGGTTGGTATTATGATTTGTGAATAAATTCCTGAGGTACACTTTAATAACCCATTTTTTCAAAAAATGATCTATTATTTTCATTATATTTAATAATTGTTCATGTATTATATAGGTTTATATAATAATACTATATAAATTTAAAACCTACGGAAGGAATATTTCAACTCATTAATCACTCTTTCATTTCTACAGAAAAAAATATTCTTTGGAATTGAAAGAAATTGAAAAAAAAAGTTGACCTAAGTGCGGTGTTTGAAATGAAAATAAAAAATGAAAAACTATTTTTGTTATTACTTATTTTTATTTTTTTAGGAATCACTGGATGCTAATCACAATCAATTTAGATACCTAGAATGCATATTTTTTGAACTAAATAATGGATTTCCAAAAAAATCGACCAACCATGATTTCTATTAGGCACATTTAATGTACATCAATCAAAATATTATAGATAAACATAAAATTATATGTTTTATTTTGTGTTTTAAAAATGATTTTTTTATGATTGTAAATCTATAAATATTGTATAATTCATGGAATAAGGTCAGTGACTGAACACAAAAAATCTATAGATTTTATCTAATGAAAATAAATTCAAATTTATATAGTAAGATTTAACTTTCCAAACATATTTCAAAACAATTTAGTTATTTTTGTCAATATTTCTACAATTTATGAAACAAAATAACAACAATGATTGTGGATATTACATTTCTAAACTTATGAAGGACATTATATACCATCAACAAACTAGTATCCCTAAATAGGAAAATTCTAAAGGTCATTACAATTTCATTTAAAATATTCTTCAATTATTTTTTCTATGTTTTCTCAATACTACCAGGACTACTACTAGTCAACAAATTCAAAAGAATAAGTAAATTTATTTATAAATTAGTGGGCAGAGTACATGGTGTTGGATTTTTTTTTGACATCAAGTTCTGTCGATTACCTATTATTACTCTGATATAGTACTAAAAATGACCTTAGAGATAAATTTCACAAATTATGCAGTATTTTCATAACACTTTATGTGTTTTCCTAAAATTATGTTCAAATTTTCTCTAATTTTCATCCTTTAGGTGTTATGATGAGTTGGTAGAAACATCAAATTTTTTTTGTGATTAACCTGCATATAACGAAATTCTCTAAGCTATTTTTCAATGAAAAGTATTATCAAAATTTACACTCTACTAATTCAGAGAAAGATAGTAACAAGTTTTAAGATACTCATTCTCATGAGATATTAGACTTCAAGGTTTTAGTTGAGATAATGGTGAGAGGGGAATGGGTAAAGGATCCTTCTACCCAAAAATTTGAAGACATATTACAAATAGGTAGGGATGGTACATCCATGCTCCTAGTATCATAAATTTAATTTTTTTATTTAAATCGAATGATGAGTTTTTTTTAAAAAAAATATGCCCTGTTATAATTACTTCAACCTCTATGATGAAGAAACAATATTATTTCCAATAATTTCATGTTTTATTCAACCAAATACATGAAAATGAAAGATTCTATAAGTACTAATAGATATTCATCACCCATATCTTAATCCAATGCTCAATGTACAAAAAATAAGAATTAATTGTGCAAAAAGACTAACCAAGGTTAAAAGCTGGAAATTTTGAGACACTTATTTATATCTATATGTTAATTTAGTTTAAAACACATGTATTATTTTCAAAACAATAATAAATATATCATACTATTTTTAAAATTTTAGAAAATGATCCATAATTCATTTGATATGTGAAAAAACATTGCACATGTAAATCATACATAAGATGTGGTCAGTATAACTCCATATGCATGATTTCTATATAAAAATGTTAATTTATGTCAAAACACATGTCATATTATCATAAATGAGAAAAATATCTCTAATTTTATTGATAATTTATCATAATTATCTATAATTCATTTGTGGAATATAAAAAACAACCTCATGTAAAATTGATATATGATATGTCCAATATGACTCAAAGCATGTGTTTTTACATTAAAAGATTCATCATAGATTAATACATGTGTAACATTGTCAAAAATGAGAAAATGGGCACATTTTGTTTTCAAAATTTAGAAAAATGTTCTATAATCCATTTTTTATTTATAGGAATAAATTTCATGACAATCTGACATGTGATGTGGCTGGTATGACTCAAGCATGTGTTTCCAATATAAAATTGTCATTTTATTTTAAAACATGCATCACATTAATAAATAAAATAAAACAAGCTCAAGTTTTTCTTTCAAATATTATGACACTAATACATAATTCGTATTTTATATGTAAGAATTTACCACATTCCAATCTGACACATGGTGCAGTTGGTATGACTCAAAGTGTATGTTTTTAATAAAAAAGTGTCATTTTATTTTGAGAAGCATGTCACATAGCTATAACTAAGAAAATAAGATCATATTATTTTAAAACATTTGTACAATGATCCATAATTTATTTTTGATGTGTAGGAATTAACCTCACATCAATATGACACATGATATGGCTAGTATGACTCAAAATATTTCTTTTCAATATAAAAGTGTCATTTTAGTTTAAAACATGTGTCATATCGCCAAAATAGAGAAAAAAAGAGAATTTTTTTTCAAACATTAGTGAAATGGTCCATAATTTATTTTTGAAATTTAGAATCTATCGCATGTCAATTTTACGCATAATGTTGCTCATATGAGTCAAAGTGTGTTTTTTCAACATAAAAGTGTCATTTTAGTTCAAAACGTGCATCTCATAGATAAAACTAACCAAATTCAAATGGATTGTTTTTAAACTTTATGGAAATAATAAATAATTCATTTAAGATATATAGAAATAGACTTCACATCAATATGACACATGATGTGTCTGGTATGACTCCAAGTGTGTGTCTTTATTATAAAAGTTTCATTTTAGTGTGAAACATGTGTCACATAGCCCAAACTAAGTAAAAGATCTATTATTTTCTTGAAACATTAGTAAAATTATCCATAATTCAATTTTTGGATTTTTAAATTTAATGCATGTCAATCCAACACAAGATGTGGTCAGTATAACTCAATGTTTTTGTTTTCAATATAAGTGTCATTTTAGTTTAAAACATGTGTCACATTCTAAAAACTAATAAAACAAGCTCAGGGTGTTTTAAAATTTAGGAAAATCATCCATAATCTATTTTTGGTGTTTAGTAATTGACTTCACATCAATCTAACACATGATGTGAAAAGTATGACTCAATATGTGTGCTTTTAATATAAGTGTCATTTTATTCTAAAAATCATGTCACATAACCAAAACAGATAAAACAAGCTAAAATTATTGTCAAACTTTAGGAAAATGTTTAATAATTAATTTGAGACATGTAAGAATTAACTGCACATTAATCTAGCACACGATAAGGCTGGTATGACTCCAAGTGTGTGTTTTAAATATAAAGTGTCATTTTAGTGTAAAACTCACATCACACAAATAAATATGGGAAAATGATCTTGGATTATCCATAAACTTTATGAAAATGATCCATAATTCATTTTTTCATGTATTAATTGACCGCACATCAATCTGACACACAACATGACTAATATGACTCCAATTCTGTGTTCTCAATATAAAAGTGTCATTTTAGTGTAAAATTTACATCACATAGCCAAAAATAAGTAAACTAGCTCATACATCCATGAAAATTCGGGAAAATGATCCATAAATAATTTTTCAAGTGTATTAATTGACCACATATCAATCAAATGTACAATATGGACTGTACAACTTAATGTTTTTTTAATATAAAAGTGTCATTTTAGTTAAAAATGTGTGGCACATATCCAAAACTGAGTAAACAAGATTTAATTGTCTTAAAACTGTATAAAAATGATCCATAATTCATTTTTTCAATATAGGAATTTACTGCAAATCAATTCATCACACCTTGTCCCCAATATGGCTTAAAGTATGTGTTTTCAATATAAAATGTCATTTTAGTTTAAAACACGTGTCACATAGCCAAAACTGAGTGAACAGGCTCATATTATCATGAAAATTTAGGAAAAACCCATAATTAATTTGTGATTTGTAGGAACTGAACTCATATCAATCCCACACATGATGTGTTTGGTATGACTCCAAGTGTATGTTTTCAATATAAGTATCATTTTAGTTTAAAACACATTTCACATAGTCTAAACTAACTAAACAAGCTCAAAATTTCTTAATACATTAGAAAAATAATCCATAATTTATTTCTAGTGTGTAAGAATTGACCAAGCATCAATCCAACATGCGATATGTCCAGTATGACTCAAGGTTCATGTTTTCAATATAAGTTTTCTTTTAGTTAAAACATATATCACACTATCAAAACCTAGAAAATGATCTCATATTATTTTCAATATTTTGTAAAATAAACCATAATACATTTGTGATGTGTAATAATTGACCATATATAAATCTGACACATGATGTGGCTAGTAGGACTCAAATTAAAAGTATTAAATATAAGTGTCATTTTAATTTCAAATGTGCATCATATATCCAAAATAAAAAAATCATATTGTTTTCAACATTAATGGAAAAAATTCATAATTCATTTGGTATGTGTAGGAATTTACTGGAAATTAATTCGACATGTGATATGGCCAGTATGACTTCCTGTGCATGTTTCCACTATTAAAGTGTCATTTGAGTGTAAAACACACATCACATAGCCCTAACCAAGAAAATGATCTCTTATTTTCTTAAAACATTAGAAAATATATGTATAATTCATTTTAGATGTATAGAAATTGACCTCACATAAATCTTACACTTTATGTGGTCGATATGTCTCCAAGTGTTTATTTTTAATATAAAAGTGTCATTTTAGTTTAAAATGTACATTATATAGCCAAAAATTCATAAATGTGCTTGGATTGTCTTCAAAATTTTGTGCAATGATCAATAAATAATTTTTGGAGTGTATTAATTGATCTCATTTCAATCCAACACATGTTGTGGATGGTACGAATCAAAGTTTTTGTCTTCAATATAAGTGTCATTTTAGTTTAAAATGTGTGTACCATACCCAAATCAAATAAAATGAGATTGTATTGCCTTTAAAATATAGTACAAGGATCTATAATCCATGTTTGATTTGTAGGAATTGACTGTACCTCAATCCAACACACTATGGGGTTAGTATGAATCAAAGTGATTGTTTTCAATATAAGTTTCATTTTTTCTTAAAACACATTTAACTTATACAAAACCAAACAAATGAGCACATAATTTTTTCAAAAATTATAAAAATGATCCACAATTTATTTTATACATGTTGTAATTGACCATACATAAATCTGACAGAATATGTGTTTGGTATGACTCTATATGTGTGTTTTCAATATAAAAGTATCATTTATGTCTGAAACATACATCACAAAGCCAGAACATAGAAAAATTGCTCTAAATTTTCTAAAACATTACAAAAATTTCCATAATTCATTTTTGGCATGTAAGAATCTACCAAACATCAATCTAACACACTATGGGTCCAATATGACTCAAAGTGCATGTTTTTAATATAAAAGTATCATTTTAGTTTAAAAAATTCATCATATAGCCAAAATTGATTTTAAAAGATCGTATTATTGTGAAAAATTATCAAAACAATCCATATTTCATTTTTGGTGTGTAGGAATTGAATGTACATCAAACCAACACATGATGTGGTTGATATGAATCAAATAGGATGTTTTCAATATAAATGTCTCATTTTATTTTAAAACAGGTGTCACATAGCGAAAAATAAGGAAAAGAGATTTTATTATCTTAAAGATTTTGGACTACAATCCATATTTCATGTTTGATGTATAGTAATTGACCGCACCTCAATCTGACACAGAGTGTACCCAGTATTACTAAAAGTGTGTATTTTCAATATAAGTTTCATTTTATTTTAAAACATGTGTCACATAGTAAAAATTGGAAAAATTCACTCTTATTATTTTTATACATTATGAAAAAGATCCATAATTTATTTTAGACATATAGTAATTGACTTCACATCAATCTGACACACTATATGACCAGTATGACTCCATGTGAATGTTTTAAATATAAATGTGTCATTTAAGTGTAAAACACACATCACAAATCCAAAACTATAAAAATGAGCTTAATTTGTTTTAAATTTTTTTGAAAATGATCCATAATTCATTCGTGGAATGTAGGAATCGGCCACAAATAAATCGCCCACATGATATAGCGGGTATGAATCCAAGTGAGTATTTTCAATTTAAAAGTGTTATTTTTGTATAAAACACTTGTCACATAGCCAAAACTGAGTAAAAAATATCATATCATCTTGAAACATTAAGAAAACTTTCCATAATGATTTTTTCATATACTAATCAACCGCACATCAATCCAATACGTGATGTGGCTGTTTTGACCCAAAGTGTGTGTTTTCAATATAAAAGTGTCATTTTAGTTTAGAACACATGGCACATAGACAAAACTGACTAAAAGAGCTTGTATTGTCTTAAAAATTTAGGGAAATGATCTATAATTCACTTGTGGCGTGTAAGAATCAACTGCACATCATTCCAACACATGATGCGGCCGATATGACTCCAAGTTTGTGTTTTCAATATAAAAAGACATTTTAATTTAATGATATAATTATTAATAACTTTTTAAGTAATTAAGATAATTCAAAAATGATAATTTCATTAATATATTCAGAAATTAAAAATATATTTTATATATATTATTAAATAACAATGTAATTAAAAATTAAGAATATAATTATTAATTAATTGTATAGTTACCATTTAATAATATAATTAACAATATAATCATAAATAATATAATTAATATTATAACTACTAATATCATTAATATGTTCAGAAATTTAAAATAAAAGTTATCTTATATAGATTATATAACATTAAAATTATAGTTTGTTTATTTTTTATGTACTCTTACAAAAATAAAAATTCGGTTTTATTACAGGGACAATATTTTGTACATAGGTTGATCACAGGAGAAATCCTACAATAAGAGTTATGATTTTGTATATATATATTTTTATTAATTTTAAATTTCACATCAATGTAAATATTTTTTATGTAAATTTCTAATTTAAATGATAGCTCAATGTAATATTTTTATTTCAATCTAGTTTTCCATAATATTTTCATTTCAATTTGGTAATATCTATTTAATATGGTTCTGTTATAGGACTATTATAGGGATCTAAATTTTGCAATAGCTGTATGTCCTTTATCATCACTGTAAGAAAGTGTTGTAAATAGTCCCCTTTATCATTTATTTTTTTGGTTCTCTAAAGGTCCCCTTTTTAGTGCTAAACATAGTGCACTGATAAAGGTCAAACGCTTTTAAGGGAACTCTAATTATTATTGATACTTTGCACTAATAAATCTTATTTATAGTGCTGATATAGGCCAGCTCTATAGTAGTGTAAATTGGTCTAAATTAACTAATTTGGTATATATTGGCATGTTTGGAATATTTGGTATTTTTGTGTGCATTTTATATTTATTTATTGTGATATATGAATTTTTAAATCATCCATAGAATGAGAATTTTCGTAGGTTTCGATGTCATCTGAGCATGTAAGTGGCCCTAGCATGAGAACTCACAATGGGTATATTACTGAATAATTTTCTATAATCATGGGTAATGCACCTAGGGAACATGTAAGTGGATCTAACATGAAAATTAATATAGAGTCCATTAACATGTGGAATATAATATTCACCCTTGTAATGAGAATTTTACATAGATCGGCTATGAATTTTTTATTGGTCCTTGTCTTGGTATTCTACTAGACCTAATGATGCATATGGATGGAGACATTTGACACCATCGCAAAGCAGGTTTGGCTGACCTCAGGTGTCAACTTGGAGTTCGAGGGTCATTGGGTTTACTTAGCTTTTTTACATTTAATTGTGAATGAATGACTTGGTATATCATATTTTTGCATGCACTATTATTTCAGACTATAATTTTTTAAACAATGTTGGTGGTAGCCTACTGATTTTTACTCATATCATATTCAATTCATCATCTGGTACCTGAGTAGACTTCATGGATTTATGTCTGGGCAAGGTAAAGTGGACCTGCACTTGATTGGTCATTTTCTTGCTGGGACTGGATCTTAGAGATAGGACTTAACATGGGGTTTGGTACTGGTGTTGGGAGTCTTTATTTTGAGTCCATCATTTTTTATTTAATTTTATGAATTTCAACATGACATTTAGTTTGGCATACAGGTGTGACATGGTTAATTATGTTTGTATTTATTTGTCCTTTCCTGTTTCTCTGTTGAATTTGTTTTATATTGAATAGTCTATCGAGTTTTCACTAATTTTGATATTTGATACCAGAGGGTACTATCTCCCTACTATACACATTAGACTCTCGTCGCTAGTTAATGGCCTCTAGTATATGAGGAGGCATGATTAAGGACTTTTGGAGATCTATCTCAATCAAATGAGGGAGAATTGGGTCGGGGATGTTGCAAAGTATTATCAAATGATGTATTTTCTTTTATTATACTATTTGGGCAAGGTATTCATGAGAATAGAATGTATCATAGCTTGGTAATTATCTTATGTATGGGAGAATCTAATCACATGTGGGGGGGATCCCAAGTCCCTACTACATAAATAGAATTTATCAGTGCTAGAAAATGTCTCTTCTACTACTATGAACAACTAACAATCTATGAGACATTAAAATCACACACACTTTATCATTGCATGAAAATTCGATGATAAAGGACCCCTTTATCAGTGCTAAAATAGAAGTTCTAAAAAATATGGACTTCATCACTGCTTCTATTTTAACGCTGATAAAGGGGTCCTTTATCATTAATTTCTCCAGTGTTGATAAAGGTGTCCTTTATCAATGCTTCAAAAATGCTGATAAAGTTCACAACAGCTGCTGGA
The DNA here is from genome assembly GCA_963277665.1 of Viscum album. NCBI lineage: Eukaryota > Viridiplantae > Streptophyta > Magnoliopsida > Santalales > Viscaceae > Viscum > Viscum album. Next base: position 2,003,449,133 of record OY728145.1, on the reverse strand, counting down.
AAGTTACATCCCTATAACATCCATATAAACAAAAACAAATCAGAAAACATGTAGATTGGAATAAAAATATATATATAACCAGATGGGAATAAAAATATTACATTTCAACATCATTTCCATTCAAAATTTACATATGTAATATTTAAATAGATTTTTTATTTAATATTAATAAAAAAAATTAAAAAACCACATATGAAATCAAAACTCTTATAGGCTCTTCCAATGGTCAACATCTATACAAAATATTTTCCATGAAATAAAAATAATGTTTATTTTAGTAATAGTTAATAAAATATAATAAACCTATAATTTTAATGATATATGTTCCAAATATGATAAATTATATTGTTAATTTTATATTAATTATTAATTGTACTATTAATTAATAATTATATTATTAATTATTAGTTACATTGTTAATTGATAATATATTTAAATTATGTTTTTAATTACTAAATATATTAATGAAATTATAAGTTATTAATTATAAAAATTACTAAAATAGTTTTTAATGATTATATCATTAAACTAGAATTACACTTATCATTTTAATATACATGATTCGATTCATACTGACCATATCCTGTATATGATTGGTATACGATCAATTCTTACATATGGAAAATTAATTACTTATTTTTTACCTAAATTTGAAAAACAAATTGAGCTCGTTTTATCAGTTTTAACTATGTGATGTATATTTTAAACAAAAATGAAACTTTTATATTTAAAAAACCCACTTTGAACCATTCCTCCCATGTCATGTGTCAGATTTACATACAGTCAAATCCTATAAATCAAAAATTAATTATGGATCATTTTCCTAATGTTTGAAAACATACAAAGGTTGTTTCCTTAGTCTTGGCTATGTAACGTTCATTTTAATCTAAAATTACACATTTATTTTGAAAATATGAACTTTGATTCATATCGACCACATTGTGTAATGGATTGACATGCTCTTGATTCCTACACATCATAATTGAATTATGTATCAATTTCTTAAATATTTAAAACAATACGGGCTCATTTTCTTTTTGTTCTCTATGTGAAGTGTGTTTTAAACTATATTGACACTTTTACATTGAAAATGCACACTTTGAGTCATACCATCCACATCATGTTTTGTACTGACATGAGGTCAATGCCTACACATAAAAAATGAATTATTGATCATTTTAGTAAAATTTTAAAACAATTATCTTGTTTTCTCAGTTTTAGCATTGTGACAAGTGTTTTAAAGTAAAATGATACTTATATTGAAAACACACACTTCAATTAATACCTCTCACATAATGTTTCATATTAATGTGTGGTTGATTCATAAAAATCACAAATTAATTATGGATCATTTTCCTAATTTTTGAAAAAAAAATCCAATCTCATTTTCATAGTTTTTTCTAAATGATGCTTTTTGAAATTAAAATGACACTTTCATATTAAAAACTCATTCTTAGAGTCTAACTGACCAGATCATGTGTCTAGTTGACATGTGATTTATTATTACATATCTGAAATTAATTATGAATCAATTTTATAATTTTTTAAAACAATCCATGATTTTTTCTCAGCTATGGCTATGTGATGTATGTTTTAAATTAAAATGACACTTCTATATTAAAAAATACACTTTGAGTCATAATGACCATATCATGTGTCGGATTGACATGCGGTCAATTCATACACATTAAAAATAAATTATTTATCTTTTTCATATTATTTTAAAACATTTTGTCCTCGTTTTATTGGTTTGTAAAATGTGACATTCATTTTAAACGAAAATGAAACTTTTATATTGAAAACATGCATTTAGAGTCATACCGGTCACATCATGTGTCATATTGATGCTCAATCAATTATTACACCTAAAAATTAATTATAGATAATTTTCATAAATTTTAAAGATAATATGAGATTATTTTCATGGTTTTGGCTATGTGATGCGTGTTTTAATGTAATATAAAACATACATTGAAAACACATACTTTTAGTCCTACCGCCCACATCACATGTCATATTGACATGAGGTCAATTCATATACATCATTAATGAATTATGGATTTTTTTACTAAATTTTGAAAACAATTTGAGCCCTTTTTCTAGATTTTAGATATGTAATGAATGTTTTATATTAAAATGACAATTTTATATTGAAAACATTCACTTCGAGTCATACCGACTTCATCATGTGTCTGATTGATGTGCAGTCAATTCCTACACATCAAAAACGAATTGTGGATGGTTTTGATAATTTTTTAAAATAATAAAATCCCATTTTCACAGTTTTTCTATGTGACATGCATTTTTATCTAAAATGGCACTATTATATTAAAAAAACACAAACTTCGAGTCATAATGAATACATCGTGTGTCGTATTTACATGTTTTCAACACTTACACATCACAAATTAATTATGGACCATTTTCATAAAGTTTGAAAACATTCTAATCTCATTTTCGTAGTTTTGAAAATGTGAAAAATGTTTAAAACTAAAAAGTCACTTTTATATTGAAAACATTCACTTTGAGTTATAATATCCACATCGTGTGTTGGATTGAAGTGTGGTAAATTTTTACATGTCATAAATTAATTAGGGATCATTTTTTAAAAGTTTGAAAATAATCTAAGAATATTTTATAGTTTTGTCTTTTTTACGCATGTTTTAAAGTAAAATGGCACTTATATTGAAAACATGAATTTTGAGTCATACCACCTATATCATGTGGTGTATTGACATGAAAGTGATTCCTACATGTAATAAATCAATTATAGATCATTGGAATAAATTTAGAAAGAAATGTGATATTTTTTTATTGGTTTTGATAGTATGACAAGCATTTTAAACTAAAATGACACTTTTATATTGAAAACGTGCACTTTGACTCATTCCAAACACATCCTATATTGAATTGATGTGTGGTAGATTAATAAATGTAAAAAATGAATTATGGAATATTTTTCTATTGTTTGAAAACAATCCATGATTTTTTTTCTCAATTTTGGCTATATAGAACATTTTTTAAACTAAAATGACACTTCTACATTGAAACATGCACCTTGAGTCATAAAGATCACATCATGTGTTGGATTGATGCGAAATCAGTCCCTAAACATCACAAATTAATTAAATATCATTACCTTAATGTTCAAAAACAATACAATCCTATTTTTACATTTTTTACAATTTGATAGGTGTTTTAAACTAAAATAACTCTTTTATGTTGAAAACATTCTCTTCAGGTCATTGTTAATTCCATGTTTCTACTTTGAGCAGTTGAAGATGTATGATTAGAACAAAACTATCAATAAGAGATTTCCAATACTAGATGAATTTTATTTTATGTAAAATAATATCAAAATAATTATGATACTAATGTTTCAAATCAAAAATGTATCTGTATTGTCATATTTTATACTAGATAACATACATAATGGGTAATCACCTCAACTTGATATAAGAAAAATTTATGACACCATGTACTATGTGCACTCATCTCTAAACAAATTTACTTCTTCTTCTGAGTATGTAGATGGTTGGTATTCCAAGTTTTACTAATAAAATATATACAACAAAATCATTAAAAAATACATTAAATGAAATAGTAATTACCTTTGAAAATGGAATATTCATGGATGCCAATTTTTTTATGGTATATAATATCCTCCATTAATTTTGAAATTTAATATCCATAATCAATGTCATTATTTTTTTCATACACTGCAAAAACATTGAACAAAATAAGTAAATTGTTTTGAAATATGTTTTGATTGTTAAATCTTAATATATATACATTAATTTGTTTATATTTTAATAAATCCATAGGATTTTTTTATTCATTCACCCAATTCTTTCCAATATTTAACTAATATTTATATATCTCCCAATAATAATAAATTTAATGTAATAACAGAAAATAAAATTTATGATTTTATGTTTATCTATAAATTAATGATTACAATGCATTAAAATTTCATAATGGATGTTATGTGTGGTTGATTTTTTCATCCATGCATTGGATCCAAAAAAAAACATTTGGGGTATTCAAATTGATTTTTATTATCATTGAGTTCCTCCTAAAAAAATAATTAATGAAAAAAAGAAAAAAAATATTTTATATAATTATATTATAGAGTTTTAACCCTAAATTATAGGAAACAAGATGACTCTATCAACTGTTATTTTCTTTTAAAATTTTACACTTATTTCATTTTTTTTCATTTCAATTTTGTTTGATACCAAAGAAATGTTTTGTAGAAATTATCGAGGGGTTAATGACTCTAAATCTTTCTTTGTGGGTTTTTCCCTTTATATAGTAGTAATATATATTATTATAGAAAATATGAGTAGTTATTAATTTTAATGGGAATATTAAATCATTTTTTTGGAAAAAAGATTATGAAAGTGTGCCTCATGTATTTATTCCAAACTGAGAATCCCATCCATTCAAACTTGATAATCTTATTTATGCTTTTGAGGCCAACCACGACTATAATGGAATCTCTAAATATTTCATCCTCATATCTAAGGTATTATATATTTCCATATTTTAATTTTTTATATGCATGAAATTTTCAAGATAACATATGTGAAAGTAGAATTAGGGGTAAAGTTACTCTTGAAAGTTACATTTTATTTATTGGTTGATCCACTAGATTGTCATGATCTGACCTTCCATTTCTAATTTTTTTATCTTTCTGTAATACCATAACTCATTTCAGAACCTTTTTCATTAATTTTTAAAAGTTATTAATTTGGAAAAAAATATTAAGGCTATAACTTTTAATAAGATAAGTATTGATAGAATAAATTATTTTTATATGAATGACATACTTATATTATATAATTTTCAAATCAAAAAGAAAATAGTTTAACTAAAATATTTTCTTATAGGGTGTTATCTAAAACCATAATTTCTAAATTTCCTAATTTGAGTATTATTACATAAATATAGTTTTTTAAACCATAATATAAAAATTTAATTTGGGTGAAATTTTGGGTTTTTCAAAAAAAAATATTGAATACTGAAAAAATACTGATTTTTGCAAAAAAGTATTTTATTTTTAATAAATAAAGTAACTATAATATATAAATATTTTTTGAATATTTTTTTATTAACATAAGTAAAATTTATATATATTTATTCCACTTAATTACTTCTGAATAACATTTTTCTTGTTTTTTAATATAAGTTTGTTTTTTGGTTTAAAGAATTGTTTTTAACCCATTTAAAATGCATAATGTTTCACCTTTATAATTAATTAAAATAATACATAATGGAGAATTTTTTAAATGATATTTATATAATATATATCAATAAATATAAATTTAGTTTTATAAAATGATTTTATTTATTCATAGAGTTAATATAGAATCATCTTTTTCTAAAAAAATACTCTTCTTAAAAACACGTTGTCTTATAGAGACTGCAGGATTAATATTAAAATTAATTTTTCCACTTATATGAATTGAATTTTAAAAAAATGATTCTATATTTGGAATGCGAATAATTTATAATTTATAATAAGGTAAACTTAATTTGTTACAAAAGTGGTTAGTGAAACCCCTTAAAATTAATCATAGTGATTATGGTAAAAATGAGAATTACCAGGTAACTAAACTTTAAACGTAAGGGGAAAATGACATAGATACTTTTCAAGAACAAATTTCATGGATATATTTAGATTTAATCTATTATATTATCAATTTTGTTTCCTTATTGGAGCCACATTGCCTAAATAAAACATGAGTGTATTTCCCTCTTTAAAAATTTTTCGAGTTTTCCAGTTACCACCCTTACAAAAGGAATCCCCCTCTCCTCCTCTGTTCACACATCTCAAGACATTTGTCTTATAAAATAAAAACCCAAATTTATTCTAATATTACCTAATTTCATTCTATATTCCTTACTTTGTGCATAAATCCATCCAAGGTAATCTTTTTGTGTAAACTAAAAGGAGTTACCTAAAGAAGAGGTAGCATTCATCAACATGAGTTTTTATTCTATTCTCTTCTCCATAACCACATGATTTTATAATAACATCAGTATCCTAAATATAATTATATGTTTTTTTATTAAGTTTACTACCTATAACCAAGCACATTTCCATCAAATGGGTTACAAAATCATCATTCGTGTGTATAGTGGACTACCACCACATAAAATGATGTCATTCATTTTTCCATTACAACCTCTCATGGTTGGGAATAATGAAATGAATACTATTTATATATGATATTTGCGATACTTATAAAATAATTATACCTATTTATTTATTATATCTTTTACACCCTTTTTACATTTCATATTGTAGGGGATACAATAGCATCGCTCGTGTGGATGGTGGACTACCGCCTCGCGAAGCGATGTGAATTGTTTTTCACTAACATGCTTCATAAAAGGTAGTAAGGGTAAGTATAATTAATATATATGATATAAATTAAATAATAATTATTTTCATGAGATAATTATATATCATTAAATATAATATATAATATTTTTATTATCTTTTCACACACTAAAAAAGTGATAACGTCATTCGAGGAAGTGTGGACTACCGCCTCCTCAAAGCGATGTGATTCCTTTTACATCAAAATAATTATATACATAAGTATATATAATAAAATATCATGGTGTTTATTAAATAATTATCATTTTTTAAATATAAATTTTACTTTGCTTCTTTCCATAATGATCATTGGAAAAATGGAAATGTTACTCATGCGTACGTCCGACCTACCATCTCAATGATCGTAACATTAGTTCATTTTTTATAACCATATTTCATGATTGGTTTTAAAATTATAATTGATCTATAAATATGATTTTTATTTAATTATTTTTATTATGGAGATTTTTAAATAATTACCCCGTTGACCATTGTTGATCTACCAAATTCGTTTTTGTCACATAAGCTTAATGTGGTCAAAACACCTGACTTAATCTTAATTGATTAATTAATTATATATAACTTTTTAAAAAGTAGAATAGAATTAATAATAATCATTAAAAAAGTTCTCCAGAAATTAAATAATTATCATATTCTTATTATGAAGTAATATAAATACACGTATGATGAATGAGACTCATGGTAAGGGACATTATCTCAATTTACTTTCATTGAGGAAATTCCTGATGTTATGAACCTTTATTATTTTATAAGGTGTATGTACAAACCCTTTGACATTATATATCAAGAATTTATCTTTTCTCATAATATTTAATTTTTTTTTAATTTCATTATATAATGGGTTTTACGATTCATGTGTTTCTCAAGTGATATGGGGCTTTTATTTGATAAAATTTTCCTTTAAATGTTTTCCATCAAACATTATTTATGTTCTATGTACATGTTCTGAAATGAATTTCGAAATGTTTTATATGAACATAAATTATTTATAATTTTAATTTTAATTGTATTATACTTTATTTAAATTGCTTTCAAAAGGAATATTTTTATGTGTTTTAAATAGAATGTATTAACAAACGAAAATGGAAATGTCTTATTTTTAATGTACAATTACAACAACCATTTATGTCATCACAAATTTTATTTAATTTCAATATTCCTTTGAAATATTATATGTTTTCTCAAATTAAAAACCCACATCCCTTTTTTCTTGGGTACTTTGGTATTGAAAATAGTTTTAAAATTAAAATTGTATTGAAAATGGGATTTTTGAAAGGAAATTGTACTTTGAAAATATAAATGTGATTTACATAAGATTTTAAAATAGTTTTTAAAATGATGAAAATTTTTATTGATGTCCTATTTTGTATAAATTATATACAATGGAATCACCCAAATAGTGTTAGGAGAGACTGTTATAGATTAAACGATGGATGCACCTTGATTTCACTCTAGTGAAATAGGTAATGTTTATATTCTCCAGAGAATTATATTAGAAGTTTTCCATATGGTTATTCAAATTTTAATGGTTCTACAAGGGTTCAGTAAGGATTCAATGAGATTATGTCCCAGGGTACCTACATGAATTTTCTATACTTGATAATTTGTTTTCATGAAAATAATTTGTTTTCAAAAGGTTAAATAAATTATATTTGTAAAGGAATGGTGTTTCTATTTGTTGGTAAAATGTTATGATTTCAAGAAATGATTTTTATGGGTTTTAAATTCTTTTCACTAGACTAAAAATTTTCTTTATTTTTTGTATCCCTTACTAAGATTATATTCTTATAACAAGTTTTAAAAAAAAATTATAGGATAAATAGTTTTATATTATGGTAAAAATATATACTAATCGGAACTACCCACTTTGTATTTTATGGTTTTGTTGTGTATGAGTTATGTATTAATTATCTAGATATCTAAACTTGAAAATATCAATAATGTGAAATAAAGTAATATTATTTAATTAAACTCAAGATTATGTAATGTTTATGGTTGGGGCCTTATATACCTTATGTATCTTTATAAGATTGACATCCATGTTGTAGGTTCTGAGCACAGCGGGAGCGTCATATGGGGAGATCCCAACTGTGATTTTTTTTAGGTTCAATGATTAATCTGATATTTAAAATAATATAAATGTTTTTATCAATGTAATTGAATTAAATAATATATAAAATAGATATTTTATATAATATAAGTGCATGATCATCGCATAGTTTTTATAATTAATTTATGTAATTAAATCATTATCATGTGAGAAATTTTTTCTTTATTGATGGATCTGAAAATATCTTTACATCATACCATCATTTCATAGTAATAATAAATAATATATTTCCTCTAGTAGTGATCCACACTTTTTCCACAAACCTCCAAACTTCATCATAGGATTCTCTAGGTTCTAGCATGGTAGATCCTAATGCTTTCATTATTTTCCTTTGATCTCCCTAAGAACTACTTCAAGGAAGTGTTCTCTTTGATCTCTCGAGACTTGACAGTGGTGGAAGAGGATGATCACTCTTTATTCTTTAGATGACTCTTGGATAAGGATCTATCTAGGGATTTGAGAGTATTCTCTCCATATCTCATTATGCATAACAAAAAAATGAATTTGTTCATTTAAGAAAATAATATAATTGGGTCTATATACCACTAGGGTTAAAAAATCACATGTTCCCTTTATAATTTATATAATCCCTATGGAACCCCATGTCTATAATAATTATAATATTACTATTATTTCTTATCATGTGACAAACTCGTGAATTAAATTAAATATTATATATTTAAATAATATTAAATATATATTATTTCTCACTGGCTATTAATCTCTATCCAAAATTCCACCATAATATTTATCAAGCCTTAAATAATGACTATTTATTTAATAAATATATATCACTATATTATTAAAAAATAAATATTATATTCACTAAATAGAAAATAAATATTTTCTAAATATTCTTCTCACATAATATTCTCTTTAATAACAGCTGACAATGTGTATTCATTCCTGAAAACATGAATAATTATTAAACCATTTGCGGGAATAATATTTATTCAATTTTTTAGATTATAAATAATATTATATTATTTAACTGAGATTATCGATACAATTATTGTGTGACCCTCTAGGCCTATTTCTTAGTGGCATTAGGTAAAGCAATCTAAAGTTCAGGGATAATATCTAGAAACATGCCAAGGCACCTGTAGAGAATGAAGTTAATTCCAAAATGATATAATACCTCTTAAAGATGTTTACTAGGTAATATAATCCCTTTATCATCATATCTATAATCAATAGGGTTTCAAGTTTGTGTCATTAACCTATGTGCTCGATGTCTCTTTCTTTGACATTCTAGAAATCAAAATTTCCTATATAACACCATTCCCATAGATTTATTTAGGATATATAATTTCCATTAAAGGTCTATATATGTAAACTTTTTTTAAATAAAATAAGGGGAAAATACTTTCCCACATTATTCATTAATGAAATATTACTTGTGATGCGCCCAGTGTATTCTACCTGACTGAAAACATATCTTATCATAGTTTTTATCAATAAATATAAGTACAAAACTTATAATACTCATTAATAATAATCATAAACCCTAAGTATCAATTCCCACATCAAAATATAATAACATCCAATGACACATATAAATGTGGATTTCTTACTGGAATGTCTCGTTCTCATAATATCCTATATTTGATATTTCCAAGGGAGTACACCATGATAAGGTGCCTCAAATTCCTTTGAGTATCCACCCTCGATATCATGTATCATTTGTGTCCCTCAAATGATTTCATTCAGATATAGAACATATATTTAAGAATAGAATAATGGCACTTCTAGTTTCTCAACATAGCAGGGAGATACTATGACCTTTCAATGCGACAACTACACTTAATACTTTATCACATACTATGTTACATAGAAATTTGTTTTAGGGAACCAACTCCAACATAATCCCACTAGAACTAGAGCTAAATACGAACAACCTTCAGTCTTCTAGATCTCACATAATACTCATGATTCTTCTAAGATAGTCCATCAGTTAATAAGTTTTCCATGTTTTATTTCTTATTAAATATACTTATTTCAACATCACCCCTCTAAGAAAAATACCACAAGAGGTGATACTTCCAAAGTATGTGCTTTTTATATTGGTGTGACCTTGTATCTTTTGTAAGATCCATCACTATAATATTATCACATTACACATGATAGGGTCATTACTTCTAGTTACAACATCAAGCTCGAAGAAAAATATTCATATCCAAACAACTTCCTTGGATGAATCATAAACCTCTATATACTCATACTCAACTGTAGAATCAGTAACAATTGGCTTCATTGAACTCTTAAATCTCACAGATCCTCCAATGATATAGAAAACATATCCTAAATGGGACATCAAATCATTATGATATGTTAGAATAATAACATTAGTATAACCCTTGATGAATAGCTCCTCATATTCTCCATACACCAGGAACATATCCTTAGTTCTTCATAGATACATAACAATACCCTTAATAGAAAACCATTTTTGTTCTCCTAGATCATGTCAACATATTCCTATAATGCTAAATGTATAAGAAACATCTTGTCTAATATATAAAATTCCATACATGATTGATCATGTATCTATATCGTATGGGATATTACTCATTCTATCATTCTCCTATTAGGTTATAAGACACATTTTTTAGAGAGATGTATACCATGTGAAACTGGAACTAATCACCTCTTGGATTGTTCTATACTAAATCAATTTATTATTTTTTCAATGTATGTATTTTGACTTATTCCATGCAACCTCTTAGATATATCTTGAATTATATTGATCCCTAGAATATAGGATACTTCATAAAATTAATTCATAGAGAAAAAATTGTTTAACTAGTCCTTAATAGACTATAAGACTCGTATTTCATAACAAATAAGTAATATGTCATTAACATATACTACTATGATAATGACTGCATTCCCACTAAACCACTTGTAAACACATTGGTAACATGAATTCTTAAAGAAAACAAATTCTTTTATAACATTATTGAATTGGATGTTCCATGAACTGTATTCTTTATTCAAACCATAAATAGAACTATACAACTTGAAAATATTTTTAGCATCACCTGGAGTCATGAAACCTTTTGGTTGTATCATATAGACACCTTCCTGAAGATTCCCATTAAGGAAAGTAGTTTTTATGTTCATCATACAAATTTCAAAGGCATACTAAGATGTTATAAGAATTAGAATTATAATATATTTATACATGGAAATTAGTGAAAAGGTTTCATTTTAGTCAATTCCTTGACACTATTTAAACCCATTAGCCTATGGCCTTTCTTTATAGGTATTTACTTTACCTTCCATGTCCAGTTTAATCTTGAATATACATTTTCAACCTATGGGATTTACATCAACTGTAACATTGACTATAACCCAAACTTGGTTCTAATACATTGAATCCATTTTAAAATTCATGGATTCTTTCCATATTACAACTTAGTATCTCTCTATTTTCTCTTTATAGATGATAGGTTCATTATTTTCAACCAATAATAAGTCACCATCTTCTATGACTAGAAAACCAAATCTATTTGGTTCTCTTACCTCTCTAGTGCTTCTACATGGTACTTGTGTTTCATAAACTTGTTCTTCCATGGGGACTTATAGAATATATTTCTCTTCCATCTCTTATGTATCTTTAGAATCAACTTTATAAAAATAAATCTTACTCCCACTATTCTTTTTGAGGCTTTTCTCCATCTCAAGAAAGATGGAATTTTTGGTAATAGTCACATTATTGTATGAGGGGTTGTATAGGTAGTATCCATTTGTTTCTTTAGGATACATTATAATGATGCACTTTTCACCTTGGGGTGCTCGTTTGTTTCCTGATAAAGCCTTAACAAATGTCTGGAAACCCCATACACATGTATGTGAAAAAATGGGTTTCCTTTCACTCCATAAATTTATGGTAATTATATTTTTATATTTCTTTAGTACTCTATTTAGGGTGTATTGCATATTTTTTAATTCATATCCCCAAATAAAAATGGAATATATTAATGAATCGTCATCAACATTACCATGTCTAACAAAGTATGGTTCCCCCATTCACTAACACCATTCCACTGTGGTGTATAAGGTGGAGTGAGTTGATATAGGATCCCAAAATCCCATAAAAGGTTTATAAAAATATGGTTAACATATGAACCACCTTTATTTGATTAAAGCTTCTTTATCTTCTTTCCAGGTTGATTCTCTACTTTATTCCTAAATTATTTGAATTTCTTAGAGGTCTCAAACTTATACCTCATTATATAGACATAACTATATATAATAAAGTCATCAATAAAAGTTATGAAGTAATAATTCCCACCTCTAGAATTTATTATAAATGGTCCACAAACATCAGTGTTTATTAATCTAAAAAATTTAGTGGAACTTCCTCCTTATAAATTGAATGGTGGTTTTTTAATTTTTCCATGTAAACAAGGGTGACATCATTTAAGTGGTTTTAGATTAAAATAGTCTAAATAACCATCTTGATAGAGCTTCATCAAATGATTCTTGTTTATATAACCAAAATGGTGATTATATACCTAGGTGATATTTTTTTTTGTGAACTCGATTCATTATCTATTTCCAATGCTTGGTTTCCATAATTTATTACATAAAGACCATTATTTAAATGTTCCATAATATAACATATGTTTTCCATATAAAATAAAAATATTTTATTTCCAATTTTTAAAATAATACCATCTATATCTTGGTATTATACATAAATTATGTTATTGTTAAGAGTTGGTACATAATAATTATCTATTAAAATCAATATCATTCATAATGGAAGTGAAAGGTGGTAGTCACCATGGGATAGAGAGGATAGCCTTGAACCATTGAAAACTCACAAATCTATCTCTCCTCTAGAAATATTTTAAAACCTACTTGGTTCTAGAATTTAGATAAATATGTGAGCTCAAATATATTCATCAAATACCCAATGTGTAGATATTGAAAAATTACACTCAGAAAAATGAACCTTTAGCTTTTCCTTTCTTTGGGTGCATTTCATATTCCAGTGGCCTTGCTTGCCACATGCAAAAAATATTTCCTCTTTTTCCTTTCCCTACCTATATATATTCCTCTTCTTGGAAGGATGGTTCTTGGGATCTTTATACTTTTTATGATTCTTGGTCTCCTTTTTCTTTTTTTTTTCTTTTCTGATTTACCATAAGGATTGTGGGATTATCACATCCCAAGTCTTTATCCACTAGGAAAATTAGAGTAACAAGATCTAAATAATATTCTCATTATTGATCATATTGTAATTAACAATGAAACTAGAGAAGGACTTGGGTGGTGAGGAAAGTATAAGATTTGTGTGACACTCATCTAGGAATTTAATCCCTATGATGTCTACATGTTCAATATAGAAAATAAACTTGACTAAATGAGTCACAGCTATCAATGAATATATAATATTAGTTGTAAAAAAATAATTTGAGACCTCATAAATCTCTTGTCTCACCTTCTCTTGATAGAGATCCTGAAGATAAGACATCATGATATATGCATCCATGTCCTTGTGTTTCTTTAGAAGATCAATATTCATGGATGATAGCATGAGACACTAAGCATCTATGGAATAATTCAAATGTTTCTCATAGATAAATAACTCTTACTAACTAGCCTCACTACTATGTACATCAGGAATATGTTCTTCCAACACATATAGTTTCATTTTTATGGTGTAAGAGAACACATAAGTACGTTTTCAATTCTTGGAAATTTGTGCGAGTTATAAGGTTATCCTTCTCAAATATGGATCACAGTGATATGGTTGAAGTAATTTTTATTGTTGTTTCTACATAAAATATGATCATATTTTTAGTACATTATCTGATAAAGTTTTGATAAATAAATAAATATGATATTTATTAATCTCCTACTGTTTTCTTAAAACCTCATAACCCTAACCATTGTCTTCAGAATATCTTGTATCTAGGAAATTATAGAGTAAATGATCCAAATTTCCCTTCTCATTACATCAAAATTGTTCGGTCATTGAATTTGAAGGGTTTTCGGTAGGCATTCCAAATGCCAACTTCATTAACTCATAGATCCTTGATCTATTGAGTGGACTTACCAACCCTAAAATTCTTAAATTGGATTTCCTATAACTTTGAATATCAGTTATACCATGTAATACTTTGCAAGTCAACCCATAATGTGGACTAATTTATGTCAACCCAAAACTTCAAGTTATAATTCCCCAATAATTGAAAGAACCCCAACTTTGGATGGTCAAGCACGTTGAACTGAGGTTTGATTTTAACTAAAGTAGTTAAAGGATATAATGACTGAGTATATATAATTAAAATATTTTTATTTTTGGAGTAAATTTCTAATTATTAACTTTATTAGATTCTTATTAATATGAATTTGATGTACTTAATTTATTAAACATTTAAGAGATAATTTTTGCACATAAGCCAATTTATTTTAGTTCTATCTTGAATGATAGTTAATTCATTAATTCATGTAATCGTGAAAAATATCTATAATGAAATAGACATGAAAATTGAAAGAAATAAAATAATAAAGTGGTATGATCATGATATTTTACTAATGGTTAGTTCATCTAGAGGATGATATAATAACCATCGAACTAGGGAAGAACATTTTGAACCCTTTATGGATCATGTTGCAGCTTTCCAACTATCCACCTATGTAACTCTCTAGGATTAGTTTCACCTTAGATCCAAATATGAACCAAATCCACCATATTAGAAGATTCATCAATTTCATATTATTTTACTCACATGTAGTTGAGGGAAAAAATGATTTATTAAGGGGTTTAGATAAAAGAAACCATGGGCATATAGGCCCTTACATAATAAGAGGATGGATGACATGATGTCATACTATTTAATTTATTAATAAATTAAAAGAAAGAAAAAACATACAAAGGTAGGTTCTAATCTCATGATCATCCACATGAATACAATAAAATACATATTTAATTATAATTCAATTATAATCACTCTTATTTAAGATAAATCATGCTCAAATCAATTAATTTTTTTAATTAATCAATTATTTCATCTTAATTCTCACCTTCATTTTCTAGAGATTATCATCCATCATAATTAAAAAATAATAATTTTATTTAAAATTAACTATATACAAGAAAACGTGCCTTAAGTACAACACAGTGAGTACCCATCTAAATTACCCAACATGTATTAAAATTGTATATTGTTTACTCTTGTGACATGTGGTATACACGACTTATAATGTAATTTTGTGGCATGTATTTTAAACTTAATGAACCCATGGAACACGTGGAATTCACGTAGCATGTTATGATTCAATGCATGTAGATTAATAACTATAATACTACTTATACACGATATACAGATCCAAGCATTATGGAGAAAATAATTATACATTTTTATATATATATAACTCATCACATCATGTGTACTATCAACTTAATTACATCATGGAATACATGTTGATAATGTTGAATAGTATAATAAATTAATTTTTTATTTTTTATAATTTGGTAAAATTTAAATGTAATGTATATTACTATTTACACAGTGTGTATTATTCTCACTGTATATCTATGACACAAGCCTAGGGAATCGATGTCTAACTATTCTATGGAAAATTTTGGAGTACACTGCCTATACATGGGAAACATGACATGTGGTCTCTGAGTTAAATGTTTACCAATGATGTAGGCAATGGAAGAGGTTATACGACCCATATTTAACTAAAGGACTATATGTAGTGATTGTAAGTTACATGGTGTATACTATGGCTGACTATGCGCTAGTCTTGAATAGTTATCATGAAATGTATAATTTAATTAACTAAATATTACAAATTCACATTACATTAATTAATTCAAAATTAATTCATAATGCATTAAACACTAGAACGTATTGTGTACCTCTAGTTACATGATTTGTACTCTTTTTTAATCTGGCTAGACTCCTCGGCACTTATGAATGAGATATTTGAATTTATTTAGTTTATAAAATTAATAAGTTTGATTATTTTTTCCAAAAAAAAGGAATAAATAAGATCTCACTATTTGGATTAATGAATGATTAAACTAGAATTGAAAACTAATGAAATATCTGTAAATCAATCAATGATCATTAGATGATTATAAATAATTATGTGATCCCTCTGATACCACTTTTAGGTTCTGGTAAGAGTTGAAGAGTTGGATGGGGATGCCCAACTTTTCTTTTTCTCATTATTTATGATTAATCAGACATTTACATGACAATAAATGCCTTGATCAATGGAATTGAATCAAATTCTATATACTCTGGATATATTCAAGAACCAAAGTGTAGGATCATCCCATATTATTTATAATTAATTTAAGAAATTAAATAATTAACTTGTGATAAATTATTACATCATTAATGGATTTGTCAATGTCTCTATGTTGTACTACCATTTATTTATAGTAATCAAGAATAGATTCCCTCCAATGGTGATCTAAACATGTTCCATGAACCTCCAAACATTTTCATAGGATTCTTCAAGTGCTAGCATAGAAGATCCTAATGCTTTAATTTTTTCCTTTGATTTCTCTGAGAACCACTTCAAAGAAGGTTTATCCTCCATATCTGTAGACTTGAGAGTTATGGTGGAGAAGTATCACTCTACGTTCATGAGTGCATTCATGGAGAGGGAGCTCAATAGGGATTTTAGAGGAATCTCCCAAGATCTCATTTTGAACAACAAAAACTGAATTGGATCTTTTAAAAAAGTAATAAAATTGGGTTTATATACCACTAGGGTTAGAAAATAATAATTACACATATTCCCTTTATTATTTACATAATCCATAAGAAACCCTATGTATATAATAATAATATTATTATTATTATTTCCTAACATGTGCTAAACTCATGAATTAAATTAAATATTATTTATTCAAATAATATTTAAGATATATTATTTCTCATAGGACCATTAAACTAGGTATTCTATTCCTCCATAATATTTATTGAGCCATAAATAATGACTATTTATTTAATAAATAAATATAACTTTATCATTTTTCAATAAATAAATAAATATAATGTTAACTAAATAGAAAAGAAATATTTATTAAATATTCTACTCACATAATATTCTCTCAAATAACTAATAACGAGATATATGTGATCAATAAAACATGAATAATTTTTAAACCACTTGTGTGAATAATATTTATTCAAATTTTTCAATAAAAAATAATAATATATTATTTAACTAATATTATAGATACATTTTTTTTGTGATCCTCTAGGCCTCTTTCTCAGTTCCATTAGGCGAAGTAGCCTAACATCCAATGTTAGCATCTAGAAAAATAAAAAGGAACACATAGAGAAATAAGTTACCGTCAAAATGACATAATACCTCATATTGATGCATACTATGCAATATAATCTATTTATCATGATATCTTTAATCAATCAGGCTGGATACTGGTGTCATCAACCTATGTGCTCGATGTCCCTTTCTTTGGCTTTCAAGAAATTGAACCTACCTATAGAACACCATGGTTATGGATTTATTTAATAAATATCATTTCCATCAAATGGATTGAGATATAAACTTCCTTTAGAAAACATAAGGGGAAAATCTTTTCTCGCATTATTCATTAATGAAATATAACTCATGATACACCCAATGTATCCAATGTCGCTGTGAACATATGTCATCATGGTTTTTATCAATACATCAAATTTCATTATTTATAGTACTCATTAATAATAATCATAAAGTCTAATGATCAATGGAAATATCTGAAGATACTAACATCTAATTACCCTTACAAATATTGATTTTCTAATGGAAGGTATAATTCTCATAGTATCCTACACTATATATTACAAAGTAAATACACCAAGAGAAGGTGCCTCAATGTCCTATGAGTCTACACCCATGATACCCTATATCATTTGTGTCACTCAAATGATTTAATATTTCTATAGAACAAATATTTAAGAATGTTATCATGAAACGTATAGGTTCTCATCATAGTAGGGAACTACTACGACCTTTCAATGTGATGTATACTCTTAGGACTTTATTGCATACTATGTTATGTATAATAACAATCATGATGTGATAAAGAGCTTATTAATATTCAAAAAAATAAATATTGGTTATCATAAAGTATATAGAAGTTGGTTCTAGGGCACTGAATCCAACAGATACTATAAAAGTTTCATTATAATTATTGTATGTGGTAATATCCAGATCATCAAGAAGAATATGAAACTCCGTGATCAGCTCATGGGTAACTTCAACCCCCACCCTCATGTGATCTTTTCATAATTTTTTATTATGTATCATGTCTCATTGAATATTGTACATCATACCCCATGTAAAAAAGGAAATTTTGGGTTATTGAATGATATAAGTCATATACAATTTAACCCAGTATAATTATAGTAATATAAAGTTTTTGGAAGTTATTTGATTCAAATTTAAGAGAAATAGTTTTTAAAAATTGATTACCTTGGGTAAGGAAAGTGGATGATGGGAATGGATGGGAAAAGTTTGTTGGGTTATGTGGATCTTCATGTATTGATCATTGTTCCACAACTAGTTTACATTACTACTTTCACAAATACTGGTATACCAAAACAAAAAAAACAATAATATATTTCAATGCATCTTTTTATACCTGCATGATTTTTAGAATCTTAAAAATATCTCCATGTGGATTTTTCTTCTTGAAATATGTTTAAGGTGAAACTCCAAAACTTCTGCCTCTAACACGTTCATTTTATTTTTGAGGATCCAAAGCTTGTGAAAGTAGTCTTTCTTTAGGTGTATTTTATTTTGATTCTTATGTATGAACCATATAAAAATTATACAAAGATAAATATATATTTTTATTTATAACTATTGTAAAGATTAAAAATTATTATTATGTCTCACATACACATGATTCTCATAATTCTTGTATTTTTTTATTCTACTAGTACACCCTCCTTATTTACATGATCCTCCTTCCATATAACATGATTCGGGATGGAAGTGTTTTTAGATTCTGATTTATCAATATGAATATAAAAAAATGAAAATATTTTGTTTCACTATTCATAAAAATTTTAAAGTATATTTAAAATTCATACGATTTTTTTCTCATGAGAGACATACCTCATCCTTGATTTGTGGTCAGGGTATATGGGTTTTAAAGCATTTTTCTTATTTTTAGTACTCCTTTATTGTTTCATAAATTAACAATAATGAATTAAAGTCGATAGAATAAATATTTTCAAATAAAATATTGCCGATTATAATGCACCTGAAATGATTTTTCATTATGGTGACTAATGAAATGTTTCCTTTCTTCCTAGTTGATAACATGTGCATACAAATATTGTGGGTGCAACATTACTTTCCCCTCAGCATCCCTAAGATGGTGCTTTTTAATAACTATCTGGGGGCTTCTATAAGCTTTTTAGTGGCCATTAAGACATATATATCAAGGAAATCATCAAGAAAATATAAAATCTATATGGTATAATGAAAAGTAAATCATAATTTCAATATATAATTTTTATATAAAAGAGATAAATTATATCATAACATTACACTAATATCCTCTCAAATGGTTTCATTTAATGTAAGCATGACATTTTTCCATGTATATATACCAATTGGATCATGTTTTCTCATTGTGACACAAATTTAACTAATAAAAATTTCATATTGGTTTCATTAGGTTGGCTGCATTGGTTCCACCCAACCTCAAATTTTATACTTTTTCTCTTTATCATGATAATTTCAGTTAATATAGTGATGCTATACCATTATTGATTTTTTCATCTACATGTTGTTGATCCTCTAATAATTTTGCAGTTCTTGTATCAACAATATTTTCTTCCATTGTATTGGTAACATCATCGGGTGATAAATTTATTATCTACATGTGTAGTTAAAATTTAATTTAGATTACCTAAATGTAATAGAGAGCACATAATATTATGAGTAAAATAATAGTATATTAAAAATACATTTAACCAATTCATTGAACTCTATTTTTTTCATTAAAGTTTTTTAGGATTTGTATCCTCTATCGAGTATCTAAATCCCCTCCTTGTGGTCGTCTTTTACATACAATACACTTTCTATATTGGGACCATCATGAAATGATTGTGATCTACTAATAAAAGGGTCATCCTCAATTAAATTTTCATCTAACCCTGCATTTTTTTTAAAGGTTGGGGTTGAAGCCTCAGTTTTATTGTTAAATAAAAGGCATATTTTGATTGGGATAACCCTAAAATTGTTTTAGTCCATAATAGAACAATTTACCATTTATTATTTTCTAGATCTGGGACATAAAATAATTTCACTGCTTGTGATTCTCTTATTAATGGATCATCCTTATATGATTCTATAGGGAAATCCACCTTTAAGAATCCCAGTTAATCTAATTTAACTACAATTATATTGTCAATAAATTTAAAATGGAAAATAATAACCTAAAATGTGGTATAATATAACTCATATATCTGTTTGCTGATATTTAAATATGATATATTTTCATAAATTGGATTTCAATCTTTAAAACTAGATACGTTCATCATTCTTCCACAAGTGTGACTCCACTATTTTTAATCATATTTCATTCATATTGTTATTTTTTATAGAATGTATAAACATTAATTAAAAAAATATTATAAGATATAACATGTACATTTGGTCCCCTAGTTATCCATCTAAGTTGTTCGACAATTGATTTCAGATTTTTAGATAAATCCTGATAGATATGATCTTGGAACTGTCTTATAAACTATTCATTGTGGGTATTTGATATCCATAATTTATCCCTTGATGTATTAAAATGTCTATGAATTGCCTTATATGCTTCAATGTATAGAGAAACCTCAACACTATTATGTAAAATTATATCTTCCTCATGATCTATTATGGTAAGTATAACAACGTCTCTTCCAGAAATCCCTTTTCCCATAAGGCATCTGTTGTGATGAAATTTTTCTAAGACAATGTTGTCAACATCTGATAGGTAATAAGAATAGAATTAAATATCTTCTTCATTAATATATCACTCTGTAATATCACCTTCTTTCTAACTTTGATTCTTTATATGCCCTTTCAAATTATTTCGTATATCATTCAATGGGGTATATCCATCTGTAACAGACAAGATCACATAGTTTAATATCTCTAACCAAGTGAAACATTATGTGCACTATTATATCAAATAATTAGGGGGTAATAACACATAAAATTCACATAATGTGACTACAATCTCTTTATTCATAATTGGAAACTACTCTAGGTCTATAAATTTACTCCATATTTTAAAAAAGAATCAAAGTCTGGTTAATGTATCTCATGCATTTTTAGTCTGAATTAATTTTAAAGGGGCATGCACTAAATCTTACATAAAAACATGAATGTCAAGTGAATTTAGGCCCTATAACTTTAAATTAGTCAATGAGAAAATAGTCTTTATATTTTATTAATATCCCACTAGGATTTTTACAGCATTAAGAAAGTTTCAAAATTGAAATTTTTTTGGATAGAGTGTAAGCTACGAGAGAAAGAAAAGTTCACCTTTCGCCCTTTACTAGTACCAACTTCTGCCTTATCCACATATCAATAAAGTCTAACCTATCCTTGATTCCATATTTTGTTTTTTATGGTACATTTATTAATTTCATAATAACATTATAACATACATTTTTTTCTACAGGCATGAAATTAAGAAAATGTATAATGTAAAAACAATTCTAGTATGGTAATTAAAAGAAAATTGTTCTCTTTCTCTGACCAAATTTCATATGGTTTTTCAAAAAAGTTTTATCAAAAACCATATCAATATATTTTATTTTCTCAAATATTTTATCACCCATTATTAGAGGTGATGATGTACCTTGTTCTGTATTTCCATTGACTGATGTCATCCATGATAGGTATTTATGTCCTCAGGGAAAAAAATTATGATATCCTAAAAACAAAGTCTTAAATGAATTTTTTAACCTTATAGAGTATGTGCATTCTTCATAAATGGGACACCCCAATATTCCTTTAATGCTATGGGTTGAAAATTTTCTTTAAACAAAAAATGAATTTATCATCTGATACAACATGTCTCTCTTTTTGAATACTTAACTTCTATGAGAATCATATAATGAAACACCTATATCCCACATCAATTTCAAATAATTGATCAATAGAGCCAAATAGAAATCAATATAATTAATGGGTTATTTTTTCAAGATATAAGTATATAATACATAATATATTTGTCTTTCATGCATAAACCCAGTGGCAAGTTATAATTTACCAACATAACTATCCATGTATTATTAGTATTACACTATACACTAAAAGTATTTATTATATATTTAGATAACATGAGGAAGAGGTTTCTTGGATCACTTCCAAAATCAGGATACTCTTAATTAATTTTTATCCACTAAAGAGAGTCTGTTGGGTGGTGTAATTTCTCATATTAAATTCTTGTATCTACATGCCAGATCACTTATCTAGAAGTTTCTTAACATCCATATGATCATCTAAACCTTGGAATAATAGGAAGGTACCATAAAAATTTTGAAGTACTTGATTTATATTTCTTTTAATGCTCCAAAACACACTTGGGGAATTTTTGAGTGATTCATGGTAATTGTGAAACAATATGAAATCATTTGGATAGGTTTGTTTTTTTCAGAGATCATACCCATTGATTGTGATATTAATTTAAAATAATGTGTTAGAAAAGGAATCTCATTTTATTCTATTAGAATAACATTTATTAGTCCAAGTAGTTATGTAATGATGATGTCACTCCATCCATTTATAACATTCAATTTATATAAATTCAATGCATCTGAAAATGTTACATATTTAGTAAAAATGGTGTACAATGGTATCTTTTCATATCTATTTAACTTCTCAAAAAACTTTGAAAAAACATGAATGTTATATTCAATTTCAGTTGTCATTTATTCCATATAATCTCCATAATCATAAACACTATTATTGAAATCAAATGATACATAAATCAGAGTATCATCCAAATTAGTAAGTACATTCTATTTCTCCCCATGTTTAGTCCAACATGTATTTCTTCAATCTATTACTCAACAAATAGAATGTTCTTATATATCTTATAGATTATTTTTTCTTGAATAAAACAACATAAACACATACAAAGGATTTGATAAGGGTTGTATTCATGCTTTACTTCAAACTTAATGAACCCTTGGACTCCATCTTCATACCCATTTATTATATGATTAGCATCCATCCTTTTTAAATTTATATCCATCATACTAGGTTCAAAAAAATTAATTTTATATAAAAAGTAAATAAATACATATAATTAATTCATAGTCAAAGGATAAATTTATATATTATTATAAAAATGGGATCCCATCATTTGATTTTTATTAGTGATGATTCATAATAAGTTATCATTTTACACAAGGTTCACATGAAAATAAAGAACCTCTGGTGGTTTAACAGTTATATGCTCCCCAAAATAAGTAATAAGTATTAGAACATTATTAAAGAATCATTTAATCTAAATTAATATATTTTTATATGATAATAAGTGTTGAATGGTGTGTATTGAGATTGTTTTATAGTGGTAGAAATCATTAAATGAATGGAATGTGTGATATATATAAAGTTACATAAAATTTAATTATATTTTCATCTTTTTAAAAACACATTGATCAATAGTGTTAACTCATCAAATTATTAATGGATATCAGTTAAGTTAAAATTATGAGAATATAATGATGTTTATGGTGAGAAACCATAAAAACTTATATGTATTCAAAAAATTTATTTAACTTCTATATAATCAATTTATAATTACTATAATAATAAAAATAAATTTATGATGAGTATAATTAATTAAAATTTCCACTAGACACTATATAATGTTATCTTAGTCAAATATGCAACACCAATTGGATCTAAGAAACTTTATGTACTTCGTTTGAGATGAATTATACATAGAATGTTTATTTTTTTAAACATTGGTAGAGAACATCATCATTTTTCAAAGGAGTGTTTCACTATAAGTAATTCAAAGGAGTGATAATTATTTGAATGTATTTAAAATTGAATAACATGTTCATGAGGTGAACATGTGGTTGCTGGTACAAGTTTTCGATTTGATGTTTAGTTGGAAAAAAGGTAGAAATTCAAGGATGGGTTTTGTAACTTTTCTATGTGGGAGTCCAAAAAGATAGAGGAGTTTATGTTTATTCATTTCTTAAACTGGTACATATTGTTCTAGGTGGTGTTTCAGTGAAAGAGTGCTTAGGGGTTGAATTAGATGATATTTTATGAGATGATGAAAAATTTGATAGGGTCGATCGCCTATTCTTAAGAACCCAATGTTTGAAGAAACTTCTGAATTTAAATCCAATAAACCAGAAGTCTCAGGTTGGGGTTCTCAAGCTATTGAAATAACTAAATATAAATCTAATTAGTGTTTTATGAATGCTTAAAATTTAAAATATTCACATGGCTAGGATGAAGGCTCAAAGAATAGTAATGAAAATGGGGTCATTAGGGGGCCAAGATCAATAACAAATTGAAAATAAAGAACAACACTAATTGGGATAGAGGTTGGAATGAAAGTGGAAAGAATCCTCCATGGTATTGGTAGAGGAAGTAACTACTATGAGTGATAGTTTATAGAATTGTGGTACTTCAACTAAAAAAGAAGGTGAATTGAGTTGACTTGAAAATTTTCATGCCATGACTTCTCTAAATTTTGGGGACATAAATCAAATCCAACCCATAACTTAGTGGGGAAACAAAACTGGATTACCATTTAGGAAGGGTCATGTGAATGATTCATGTGGTTCGGGTTCTTAATCTATTTTTGGTGTCTAGAAAAACTCATAAACGATCAAGCCACTATGATAAGAAAATATATTATTTAAAAAAATAATTAAGCATCAATCAAATTGAAACTCACCTATTGGATATCTGAGTGTCAATTGATTCTCAACCATCATAGATTCTAAAGAAACATAACCCATTAAATTTAAAAAAAATATTCAAAAAAATTTCTCAATCTTCTATGATGTCGATTCAGTTGGAATATGTTGCCTCATATAGTTTTATATTAATAAGATTAAATGAGGCAAAGTGTCCAATTCGATTATGCTAACCTAGAGAGACGGTGAAGGTGGATGATGGCCAAGTGTTTTGATGGTGGTGGTGAAATTGCAGATGTAAGATGGAAGTGGTGTAGGTTAGACGAGGCAAATATTATGGGGCCACACAACTATAGGGGGGTGGGGGTGTGGAACATGAAAGAATAAATAACAATGAAAAAATGATGAAAGATCTACTAAATACAAGTACAAATAATCATATACCTTAGGTTTTGAGAGGGTCGATTCATTTAAGAAGTGTGGTGGAGTGCATCGGCATAGTTTGTCTTCTGCAAAAGTTTTAATGGAAAGAAAAAATGGGTTTTATTAGGGTTCAATTTATAAGATCAGTAAGGGTTATGTCATCACTTTTTAGAAATCAGTGATAAAAACTGTTTAAAAATACAAAAAATATTAAAGAAATATATGTTTCAAATGAATATATTTTTTGAAAAAGTAAAAAATATTTAACATTATTAATGAACATATAATCATAAATGAATGAATATTAAAAATGAGTGAAATTAAATAATTAAAAATAAGTAGACTTCAAAAATATTAAAAATAATGGATAAGTTTTATTAATTATATAAATAATTAAAAAAAAGTAAAAATGAATATATATTAAAATAAAAATGAACGCATATTAAAAACATTAAATGTTCGTGAATAAATATATATAATTAAATAATTAAAATTAATAAATTACAAAAAATTAAAAAAATAATTAACACTATAAGAGAATAAATAGTATTAAAAAAGTTAAATGGTAATGATTAAAAATGTGTAAATTAAAAAAATAATAGTTTGAAAAAATGTTAAAAAAATAACATTATTAATAGAAATATAGTATTAAAAATGAATCATTTATAAAAAAATATTAAACAGTAATAAATAGTATATAATAAATAAAAATATAATAAATTGATAAAGTTTACCGATTAAAAACATAATATATTAAATATATTATAATTATATATGAAATTATAAAATGAATATCTAAAATTGAGTAAATTACATTATAATATCTCTCTCCTCTCCCATTGTCTTGGGAAGAGGCGGTGGGTGTTTCTGGCCTTAGGTGACATCCCCAAGACAACAAAGGATACCAATAAATGCTAAGGGGTTCATAAAAATTGGGGGATGATTTTCCATTTGGAAATAAAACAACCAAACCAAGAATATGATTACCAAAGAACCAATATATGATTCATGATAACAATGTAATAAAACTCAATTAAACAAAACAAAACCAAACTATATCCAAGTAAAAAATTGGAAATCGTGACTAATATTAGAGTACAAAGCAGAAACCAAAACCAATAAAACTAAAAGACACCAAAGACATCAACCCAATAGCTCCCAGCTTACTCTCAACTCCAAATACACATGCCATTACCAAGGTATATGTGATGAATCACTAATTTTAACACCCCAAGCTTCCATGTTATGCTTCTCTTTGAATAATACAATAGGTTGCGTTGTACGAAACTTCGAGTTCTAGCACACCACGACCAATCAAACTAGCCATTATGAATAGTAATACCCACTTTTTGAAATTTTATAAATTTTATTTTACAAAATAGACTTCATTTTTTGATTAATAATATTAAAATTATCTTAGGGTGAATTTATGGTATTTTTCTGAAAACATTCAATTTTTGATGAATAGTGAAAAACAATGCGTTATTGTTTAAAACCGAATTTTTAATTAAATAATTATTTATTTTATTTAAATTTATTTTAAGTCAAAATAGATACATAATACCTATAATATTTTAATGTAATTCATTGTAGTCATTTTATAATAAGATTAGATGTATAAAATTTTATTGAACATTTTAACGTCTTTTACCCACCACCTTCTACGCACGTTTGCAAATTTGCATAAAACATAATTTTACAACTTCTGTGAATTTAATTTAAAAAATCTGAGAGGAAAATTTTACATCAGTAAGTAAAATGTGGGTCAATAAGATTAAAATAATTTTTGTTGTATAGTAACTTTTGGATTTTATTTGCCACAGTTAAAAGTGAATACGGTAATTTAAGGTAAAATGATATTATAATTTGCCTAACATATGTCCTAATTTTATTGAATAACTTTTATTTTGAACGAAATATACCTTATTAATAAAATATTATCCTCTTTTATCCACTTGGTTTAGATCAGGACATTTATTATTATTTTATTTAAAGAAGAGTTCGAAGTGTTAAATTCAAATTTTCATAACTAAAACATTTTTAATATAGGGTTATACATAAGATAAATGTTACTATAAATATTAATAATAAAGATAAAAAGATTTATTACATAGTGTTATTATATTTATAATTGTTAGAAATTAGATAATTAAATTTCTTTATGACACAATAATGATGCATTAATTACCTTATTAATGAAAGATTAAAATAATTAATATTATAAATATCCAAATAAATGTAAATTGAGAATTTTGAAGAATTACACTAATTTTATAGGTTAATATTACATGTTATTTTCTATTAAATAATTTTTTTTCGAAGTGATAAAGTTGTTATGACTTTCACAAAAACAAAATACCAAATAGTGTCAAAATTGACATAAATGTGTTTTTAAAACAAATACAATATTATTAAGAAATATAATATTCCTAAAAATCTAAGGTTAGGTAAAAGGACTTAGATAGTGTCATATATGTCAATAATTAACCACTTGGGGTTTTCTTTTCTTTTTATAGTAAGTTTATTAACCATTTATTATAATAATATAAGAATACATGGTAAAAGTTAAACTATTTAACTAAGAGTAAAATTTAAAAGATAAAGTTAATATGGTGAACTAAACCTATCTAAAACCTATTAGTTGAGAGGATTTAGACCCATTACCACCTTTTCATAGAAATAAATCTTTTTTTAGCCATTATAAACCGAAAATAATTTTATAATAAAATAATATTTCAAGCATTTCCTAAAGTGACCCTCACCTCTCTTATAAAAGGGTACTTCCTGTTCTCTTAATTTCACACCTCCAAAGCCATTTGGCTCGACCAAAACCTTCTCAAATATCCTCCCAAATACCCTAAATTTATCCTTGAATCCTTAATTCTATCAGAAAGCCATCCTAAGGATCCATTTTGATCAAATCAATAGAAATTACCCGAAGAAGAGGTAATAATTTCATCACCTCTTTCAAAGTTCTTTTCTTCTTCCACTTCCTCTTTCATTGTTGTTTCCATACCAAAGTAATAAATATAGTACCTTCTACAAAATTTGATTTTATTATAAATATGGTACAACCATATTCATTATTCTATCCATCCTATGACTGAAAAAGTCACCATATGTGCGTACGTATGGCTTACCGTCTTCACGTCGTGGTGTAGTTTTTTAGTCAACACTTCATTATTTGGATGGGTATAATAATGAGTAAAATTTATTTAAATAATAAATATAACATGTTAATTATTCTGTATATACTATATCACATCCAATTAAATACAATTTGACTATCAATATAATGATATTGTCGCTCGTTGTACATACGGATTACCGTCTCCACGAACGCAATGTGATTCATTCCCATCGTAACCATTCAAGAATAATTTTAATCTTATGATTTAAAATAATGTTTAAGAACTTAATATCATTATATATATTAATCAAATACATTTTATCCATAACAAACATGACTTATGTAACAAAATATATAAATTAAAACAAGTCAGTTAACTCCCAAAACAATGATACTACTGAAATATTAAATATTATTAACAAATATTATAAGATCATATATGATATAATGTTTATGTATGTGGTTCTTGTATAATTTAATAAAAATTATTTAACTATTATACATGAGGTTAATTTACCCTCGACCAGGGAAAATAACAAGGTAAAGGTTAATTCTACAATATTATTATTA
Source organism: Viscum album (assembly GCA_963277665.1). NCBI lineage: Eukaryota > Viridiplantae > Streptophyta > Magnoliopsida > Santalales > Viscaceae > Viscum > Viscum album. The sequence goes on along the minus strand of OY728145.1, from coordinate 2,003,419,596 downwards.
TCTGATGTTTTTTATATGTGAGTATCTATTGGGACCTCCTTATCATCCACATCACTGTTTCTTAAAAATGTATTTCAAAACATTTTTACTATTTCCTAGAATATGAGTTAAAGTAATTTATACCCTTTTTGACTTTTTATAAATTTTTTTGAAATGAATCTTTCTGTCGTTTTCCAAACTAGGTACTTTATGACCTTTTTGACAATTTAATGTAAGAATGTTTTTTAACTTATACAGTGGGTATGGTTTTTTCTGCCATTATAATACCTTCAAAGCTTCCCTTAAAATATTATAATAATATTTTGAGAATAAATGTTTTCTTTTATAATTATGTTACTTTTAAATGATTTCAAAAAAATAAAGAGATATTTCTCTCAAATAATATTGATTTCATCTATGTCAACATAATTTGAAGGATTTTACACTTGTTTGAAGTTGATTTATTATGATATAATCCTCCATATTGTATTTAAGGTTTTGTGATATGTTTGAATGTGTATGTATTATTTTCATACTATTCATGGTTTATGGTTAAAGTATTGACATTTTTTATGCTAGTTTTAATATGAATGTTTATGTTATGTTTCAAACTTTTCATGTGAGGAATGAATTAGATTTATTAAGTGACGGTCAGGGCCCGCTATAGCCCCTAGATGCATTGGTAGGTATCATGAGACAAACTAGTTTATTGGTACAAGGACTTTACAAAATCTTATTTTTAGTCTTGGCACGAGGCCTTGACTATGTGGTTATGATGTCCGACATTATGCATTCCATCATTGTGAAATTAGCTATTGATATTACATGTGATTATTCAACTAGTATAATATCCATGTGAATAAGTAAATCAAATTATTTGATTTATATTTTCCATATAATTCTGATGTTTAAGTTTAAAAGGCTTATGTTTTAATCTTATACATTTCCTTAAATGTTTATTTTTATTTATGAAATTTTCATTTATATTGTTATCCTTACTGAGCATCTGAGCTCACCCCTTTCTATGTTTTATTTTTTCCAAGATGTCAAGAAGTATATTAAGACTAACTTGCAAGGATAAGTTAAAGAATATGAGTGTGTTCAAAAGATACATGATGTTGTTCTTTTTAATTTCATAATGTAATGTAAAACTTATGTATGTATCTAGTACTTCCAAGGCTACGAAACTAATCGGTCTTTAGAGACTTAATCTCTTGTGATCATTCCAATGTTATGTAATAATGCACCAACTCTGGGTAACTAGGTTCAGGGTGTTATAGTTGGTATCAGAGAAATTTTAATACAAACCTTGGAAACTAAATTTAGAAAAACTCTGATTAAGGAACATTACCCTAAGAAAGACTTTGAAAATTAGTATAGAATAACTTTCTAGAATTTTGGTAATGTAGATATTTTGTGAGTTTTCCAAGAAATACATCCCTGTCTAAATACGATCAGGTAGAGGTGGCTCTGGAACAGATGTACCTAGGAATGAAAACTCTGACAAGGAGTTTTAGGCATTACTTGGGGTATCCTGGTACACAACAATGGGCATTGCTGCACTCTTGGTTACAACACTCCAAGGGGATATGCTTAGGATAATTTAAAAACCATTATTAAAAATTTATGAGTAAATACTTCCCCAAAGAAAACATTTTTTTATGATTATGGATTATATTCATAAATTGTTCAATTTATGTTAGGTATTTTACTAGTTTGGAATTATGTATTGTGATACATAAACTAATATAGTTTATTCCAATATTTAGAAATGGTGCCTAGTGGAAAGAATGGAAACTATAACAATGCACGTAATCCATGTATGGATTCTCCTCATAATCAAGATAATTATAGTGGATCTCATGATATAAATTGTGCTGAACAGATTATAACCATACTGGGACAACTCACTCAGATCATGAATAATAACCTTACCTATATGGAGCACCCTGATCCACAACGTGGTGGATCGATTTTAGATCACTTCATGAGGAAACAACCACCAATATTCAATGGGATTAAAAATACATTTGTAACTGATCAATGGATAAGTTCCTTATATAAAATATTTTATGATTTGTGGAGTTGAGAAAGGGAAAAAGTTTTCATGGCAGTTTATCGACTCACAGGAGATGCAGATCAATGGGGGTCATTGATTCAAAACATAAAAGAAGATGATAAAGTATCAAATATAGAATGGATAGAGTTTAAAGATCTTTTCTTAGAAAAATAATTTCCTCGTGACCATCAAGAACATATGGAAAGACAATTTTTGAGTCTGAGGAAAAAGGAGGATGAGAATTTCACAAAGTATGAGGCTAAATTTAAAAGGTTAGCAAGGCATGCAGCAGATTATATATGTAATCCAAGGAGAAATATTAATCAATTATTTTATAGGTTATAACCATTTCTCCATCGAGAATTAGTCTCACAATCCTTCTCATCATATGAATATATTGTCTCATGTGCTGTTAAGATAGAAAAGGAATTATCTAAGTCTTATGACTTCAAAGAAAAGAAAGAGAAGAATAGATTTGCTGAACACTCTAGAAATAGAAATAAGGGGAAGAAGGTAAAAGTTAAATTTTCATCCTATAGTAAATGTGGGAAGAAAGACCTTGGTACTTACCTGAAGGGAATGGGATTCTGTTACAATTGTGTTGAAAAAGGCCACCAATATCATGATTGTAAGGTGGATAAAAAGGCTGCCAATGTTGAATGATATAGTTGTAAAGAAATGGGACATTATGAAAATGAATATCCTAAGTGTTAGGGAAACTTACCCCCGAAAAGGCTAAGGGAGAAAGGCCAAGCTTATGCAATCACTACTATTGTGGTTGAAGCTCTGAATGACTTGGTGGCAGGTAATTTAATTGTTTCCTCAAATTTATCCAATTATTTATTTGATTATGGATCATCGCATTGTTTCATATCTTCCCAGTTTTCTAAGAAAATTAGATATTTCTAATTTGATTTAACAAGGGATTTTTCAGTCAAAACTCATAATGGAAGTATCATTGCAAAAAAGTTTTGTGAATCAGTTCCCATTAGGGAATATAAACATGATTTATCTGCTGATCTCATCATCATACCCATGATTGAATTTGATATAATCCACTATATGTATTGTCCTTTGGACCATGATGCAAAAATTTATTATAATAAAAATGAGGTTACAATTTTCAAAGATGATAAAGAGTACCTTATCTTTAGAGAAGAAATGTCACCATCTGATTCGTATATAGATCCACCCCCAGTAACTCTACTAAATTCAATTATTGGGAATGAATGGAATTGAATAACTATGGGTGAGGAAAGGAATGTTCGAATAGAGTATGTACCTATTGTGCAAGAATATGTGGATGTGTTTCCGGAGGATTTACTTGGACATCCTCTAGAATGAGAAATTGACTTTTCCATTGATTTAATTACTGGTTCAAGGCCCATATCGAAAACCCCTTATAGAATTTCCACTTTGAAATTAGTATAACTAAAGAAACAACTAGATTAATTGAGTAATAACGGATTTATTCACCCTAGTGTTTCTCCATGGGGAGACCATGTTATTTTTGTTAATAATAAATATGGATCTATGAGGTAGTTCATTGACTACAGGGAGATCAATGCTATAACAATAAAGAATGAGTATCCCCTACCTCGCATTGATGATTTATTTGATCAAATTCATGGAGTTCAATATTATTCAAAGATTGAACTTTAATCTGGATATCATCAATTGTGTGTGAAGAAGGAATACATTTTGAAAACATCATTCCAAACCAGGTATGGGCATTACGAGTTTACAGTAATGCCTTTTGGACTGACTAATGCACCCTCTATCTTCATGGATATAATGAATAGAGTTTTCAAGGAATATCTTGATAAATTTATTGTGGTATTTATTGGTGATATCTTGGTATACTTAAAAAGATATGAAGATCATGAAAATCAGTTGTGCAATATTTTAAAGACTCTTAGAATAAATGAATTATATGGGAAGTTTATCAGGTGTGAATTCTGGCTTCAGGATATTTCTTTTATTGGCCATATTTCCTCTAAGGATGGAATCTCTATTGATCCTTCAAAGACCAAGGCAATCCAAGAATAGTCATCACTGAAGAGTATAACTGAGGTACGCAGTTTTATTGGTTTAGTAGGTTATTATCGGCATTTCATCTCGAATTTTTCCTAATTTTCTAACCCATTTACCAAGATCACACATAAAGGGGTTAAATTTGTTTGTACAAAAGAGTGTGAAGAATGTTTTGAAGAACTGAAGAGAATATTAGTCATTGGTCCTATATTGACTCTACTATCATGGAATGATGGGTTTTTTATTTATAGTGATGCTTCAAAGAAATGACTTGGTTGTGTCCTTATGCATATGATAGAGTTACTGCCTATGCATCCCGACAGCTAAAAATTCATGAAAAAAACTATCCCAGTTATGATCTTGAGTTATTAGTTGCAATCATTTCCCTAAAGATATGGAGACACTATCTATATGGTGAAAAATGTTAGATATATACTGATCACAAGAGTTTGAAGTATATTTCTCACATAAATAACCCAACATGAGGCAAAGATGATGGGTTGAACTACTCAAGGATTATTATTTCACTGTACACTACCACATAGGAATGGAAAATAAGGTGGCAGATGCTTTGAGAAGAAAGAATCATGGAGTTCTGAATAAGATGAGTATTGAAAGGGATCCTATGTTCATGGATCTAGTAAATATGGATATGATAATTGTTGGACTCTCCTGCTTTAATAATCACAAATCATGTTTAAATACTGATCATAATATATTAAGTCAATATTTAATCCTTTTAATCTACATATACAATTATCTTATTCTCAAAAATGTATATTCTTAAGAATCATGATTTTACTGCATCAACTTACAGTCCATATTTATCCAAATATAAGCTCACTGTTAAAGGCTACTGGTAAGAGCCTTCTATTCAAAGTCACTGTTATAACTTACTATCACCTTAAGCCATTGATGATAGAAGATCACTGTTGAAGATTTACAGTCACTGTTGGAAGCTACAGATGATCTGCTTATCAAAGCTCACAGAAAAAGAGTTACTATCATAAGGTCACTGCTGTAACAGGGTTTCTGCTAGAAGTCCACTGTCAGACTCTTTCTCAAGTCTTCTGTTGAGAAATTCTCTGTTCAAGTCTGCAGTTTGAAAGATTACTGTTGAAATAGTCTGATGTTACAGAACTACCAATTAGAAGCTTACTGTTAAAGGTCTACTATTGAGCCTACCGATGGATTTCATTGATGAGGATCCACTGTTACAAAGAATAAACAGTTATCATTAAAAGACTACAGTTGAAGTCTATAGATGGAAAGACTACAGTTCACAGTTGTAAAGACCACAGTTGAAGCCCTCAGCTAAACAGTCTACTAATGAAGTCCACAGTTGTAGAGATTGAAGTCTACCGTGTGACATGCTTCTACTACCAGTCTGATGATATTCCACTCTTTTCATTACTTATTTTATTAATACTATTATAATGGTCATGTCTGGACAAATTAATGCACCTGACATTATTTAATGTTATTTGCAGTGATATCAGGAGATAGTACGATGTACGAGGAAGACCACACGTGGTTGAAACACTTCTTTGGTCAGCTCCTACTGGACAACAAAACACAAAAACAAGAGACTATATAAAAGACACAGAAGAGAGACACAAAAAAACCCGAATATACTGGAAAGAAAAAGAAGGGAAATCTCAAGCACTAATCCAAAAGAAATAAGATCTTCACGAAGATATATTGAAAAGAACTTCATACATTCTGTAGTAGTGTGCTATAAAGAGTTTTTGAATCCTAAAAGTTGGTCATCTCTACATCTGAAAGTCATAACCTGGAAGTTGCGACACTCTGTTTTGGAGGCAACTTGCAAAGAAGGACCAAAGCTTCATTTCATTCATTCCAATGAGTCCAGAGCTGATCTTCCAACACAATAGAGCATTCCAAACCTTATCCCTACTATCTTTAGCTCTACTATGTTTAAATACTTAACATTTGTGAGCAGTGTGTATGTGTTACACACACTAACTCTTGTTCTTGAACTGAGGGATACTGAAAATCCCCATACCAAACTGTCTTTACATTTGTTTCACACATATAACTATGGAAGAAGCCTGGTGTGGCTTGGTATTTTATTTTTTTACCCACGTAGAACTGTGGTAGATGTTGAAAAACCTAGACAGCTTGTGAAAGCTATTGTAAAGCCCGACACAGGCTTTTTATCACTTTTAATAAAATTACTTGGTGGCAGGTGATCACCAAGTGGAGAGGACTAGGTCTTGACTTAAGACTAAACCTCTTGCTTAAATTTTTTGTGTTCATCTTTGCTTTACTCTGTTTAACATATATCTGCTGTGCTTATATTTTCAAAGACAGAAATCTGTTTTTACATTCACTCTGATAGTTCGTTCTGGTTAGTGTGTATATCTAATTTGTTTAGTAAACTTGTTTCAAAAGTCAAATTAGTTCTCATATTAATTCAACTGAGGAGTAATCATCCTTTGAGAAACTTGTTGAATAATAACTCACTTATATCCCTACTGCCTTAATTGACTGGGCTGTTCTAATTTGGGGGATTTTAATCCTAAAAGTTTTTAACAGAAATTTTAATTGGAACTCAATTCACCCCCCCCCCCCTCTTGAGTATCCACTCTGACTAACATTTGGTATCATAGGATTATTCTTATTTATAAAAGTTTTTCAAACCCTCTATTTTCAAACTATGATTTTAGTTTTACTTAAAGATCTTAAATTTCTGTTAGTTCTAAATTTTCTATCTTTAATATTTTTTAAAATCTAGTTATGGACAATAGACTAGAAGGTGCTGCTACTAACAGGCCACCCTTCTTTAATGGTGTGAATTATGGTCAATGGAAAATTAAAATTAAAATTCATTTGGAAAGTATTGGTTTTGATATTTGGTCTAATATAGAATCAGAATATGAAATACCCAAAACTGCTAGATCTACCTGGGATGATTCTATAAAGTCTGACTACAACTATAATTATAAAGCAATGAATTCCCTTTACTGCTCTTTAGGAGATGAGGAATTTAACCGAATTTCTTTATGTAAAACAGCTCATGAAATCTGGGACACATTGGCTGTTTCTCATGAAGGAACAACCAATGTGAAGGAAATGAGATTAAATACATATACTATTAAATATGATAATTTTAAAATGAGACCTGATGAACCCATTTATGATATGTATCTTAGGTTCAATGATATTTTCAACACCATGATTTCACTAGGAAAAGCTATTCCAGAAAAGGAGCAGATCATGAAAATATTGAGATATTTGCCTGAAAGATGGAGAGGCACTTCTGTATCTATCTGTGAGTCATGTGACATTAGCAAGCTACCGGTTAAGGAATTTATTGGTAAACTAATTATGTATGAAGAAGAATTAAAGGTGAACAAAGAAGAAGATGATGAACCCAAAAAAAATCTATAGCATTCAAGTCTACTACTTTAAAGAGAAAAGACAAGGAGAAAATACATGTACCTACTGTAAGTTCAACCAGTGAAGACTCAGATTCAGACAGTGATGAAGAAATGTCCCAAATAGCCAGGAGATTTAAGAGGTTCTATAGGAAGAAAAAGGTTATCAGAAAGCCAATCTACAAGGTTAAGTATGATCAACAAGGTAAGTGGAAGAAGGATTGGAAGAAATATGACAAGGAAGATGATATAGTCTTCTATGAATGAAAGAGGAAAAGACACATCAAGGCTGACTGTCTGAAATTAAAATTCAAAAATAAATATGACTATAAGGACAAAAAGTACAAGAAAGCCATGAAAGCAACCTGGAGTGCTTCAGAAGATATCACAAGTGAATCAGAAGCTGCTGACTCTTAAAAGAATCATGCCAACATGTGCTTCATGACTAACATATCTGAGGTACCTATTTCCCCTATTCTAAATGAATATTATTCTAAAAATAACAATGACTCATATAATGATTCACATATGTCTAAGGACGAACTGTTTGAATATTGAAATGTACTGGAAGATACCTGCAATGAACTAAAAGATAAATACAAATCTTTGAAGAAACAACATGCCTTGACTAGTAATATCAAAACAGATCTATGTGTAGAAAAATAAAAGAATGGTCAATTGTTGAAATAGAATACTCATCTCAAATTATCTAATAAAAAATTAAGAAATAATATTTAAAAGTTCACTGCTGGTAGAGATACCTTGACACAGTTTCTAGGAAGACATATTGCTCCAAAATATACAACTGGTCTAGGATATCAGCCTGGACAGAGGCACATTAGCAAAACCAAATTTGTTCCAAAATATGGACAGTTCACTGCTAATTCTGAACAATATTTTGAGAAATAATTTTCTAAAGGACCGAACAAAGTATTTTTGTCTCAAAATATGTTTGTTGATTTTAGAAATTCTATAAAAAAAATATGGGTTCCCAAACTTTTATTGGTTAACCTTTCTGGACCCAAGAAGATATGGGTACCAAAATTATCCCATGTTTAATCTGTTTTGCAGGGAAGTTGTATAAATATTTCATATAACACTCTATGGTATTTGGACATTGGATGTTCAAGACATATGACAAAAGACTATTCGTGTTTTACGAGTCTAATTAAATTTGATGGTGGTCATGTCACCTTTGGTGAAAATGTAAAAGGAAAAATCATCGGCTTAGGCTAGATTGGTAACCCTGATACAATATTAATTTCTAAAGTACTTTTTTTTAATTGATTAAAGTATAATTTACTTAGTATATCTCAGTTATGTGATGATGGACTTAATGTTAAATTTTAAAATGATTCATGCAATGTTTTTAGTTCAAAAAATGATTTAGTTTTCACTGTATATAGAAATGAGAATGTGTATACTGTTGATTTAAACTCATTATCCAAACAAAATGTTTCTTGTTTAAATGATTTTCATAAAGAATCTTGGTTGTGGCATAGAAGATTATGACACTTTAATGTGCACTCACTTAGGAAGCTATCTAAAAAATGCTTAGTTAGAGACCTACCTAAATTGGAATTCCCAATTGATAAAGTGTGTAATCGCTGTCAAAAGGGAAAACAACACAAATTTTCTTTCAAACCAAAGAAAGAAGTTTCAACTTCTCAACCACTTGAGTTGGTTCACATGGATTTGTTTGGACCATTAAGAGTTTCAAGTTTAAATGGGAATCATTGTGTTTATGTTCTTGTAGATGACTTTTCTAGGTATACTTGGGTATACTTTCTAGCTCACAAAAGTGAATCTTGTTCCTACTTTGACAAATATTCTAAGTCTGTAGAAAACCTTAGTGGTATTAAGATTAAAACCCTAAGAAGTGATCATGGTCGTGAGTTTCTGAATCATGAGTTTGAGTCTTACTGCTCACACAATGGCTATAATCACAACTTTTATGCCCCTAGGACACCCCAACAAAATGGAGTTGTAGAAAGAAGAAATAGGACTCTTCAAGAAATTGCAAGAACTGTGCTTAATGAGTATGAGTTACCTATTTATTTTTGGACAGAAGCTGTAAATACAGCTTGTTACATTATTAACAGAGTCTTAATTAGACCTATTCTAAAAAGGACCCCTTATGAAATTTGGAATAATAGGAAGCCTAAGGTTAATTACATTAGTGTTTTTGGTTGTAAAGTCTTTATTCTTAATACTAAACATAATCTTGACAAATTTTCTCTCAAAAGTGATGAAGTAATTTTTCTTCGTTATTCTATTTCATGTAAAGCCTATAGAGTATTCAATAAAAAAACCAAATGTGTGGAAGAATCAGTTCATATAAAATTTGATGAGACTGATCCACATGAGCCTAAAGCTTCTCTTGAAAATCTTGAGGATGATTTATCAAATTAGAACTTTAATGATAAAAATAGTGAATCCCCTGTAAAAGTATCCAGTTCTAGAAATTTTACAGAATCTACACCTGCTGATTTTGAACCAACAGAAAACTATGAAGAATATAATTCAACCCTTCTTAGAGGTACTAGGACTCTTAAAAATCATCCTCTAGATGTTGTTGTAGGCGATTTGAATAGAACAACACAAACCATAGCTTCTCTAAGAAACCAGGTTGAACTTCAATCTTTTCTTTCACATATTGAAACCAAAAATATTAATGATGCTATCAATGATGAATTTTGGGTAATGGCTATGCAAGAATAACTAAATCAGTTCGGAAGAAACAAATTTTGGGAATTAGTGGAAAGACCCATGAACACCTTAACCATAGGCACTAAATGGGTGTTTAGAAACAAAGTAGATGAGTCTGGAAATATAGTTAGAAACAAGGCCAGGCTAGTTGCACAAGGATATAGCCAAAAAGAAGGAATAGACTATGAGGAGACCTTTGCACCTGTAGCTAGACTAGAATCCATTAGGATACTACTTGCCTATGTAGCTCATCTGAATTTCAAACTTTATCAAATGTATGTTAAAAGTGCTTTTCTAAATGGGTACATAGTTGAGGATGTGTTTGTTGAAAAACCTCCTGGTTTTACAAATCCCCATTTTTCCAATCATGTTTTCAAACTATCTAAAGATTTTTATGGATTAAAACAAGCTCCAAGAGCATGGTATGATAGGCTCATCTCTTTTCTTATTTCAAAAGATTTTACCAAAGGGATAGTTGATCCTACTCTTTTCATTAAATGTATTTCTAAAGATGTTTTGATAGTACAAATTTATGTGGATGATATTATTTTTGGATCTTCTAAAAATTCATTATGTGTTGATTTTTCAAATATAATGCAAAATGAGTTTGAAATGAGTTTAATGGGAGAACTCAAATTTTTCCTTGGATTTAAGATCTTTAAAAATAAAAATGGCATTGTTTTGAATCAAAGAAAATATATTAAGGACCTTTTAAAACGTTTTTTTATGGTAGTAAAGGTAGTGACACACCTATGAGTACCACATGTAAGTTGGATACAGATGAAGCTGGAGAACCAGTGGATCAAACCAACTACAGAGGTATGATAGGAAGTCTACTCTATCTTACAGCTACGAGACCTGACATCATGTTTAGTGTATGCATGTGTGCTTGCTTTCAATCCAATCCAAAAGAGTCTCATTTAACTGCTGTGAAAAGAATTTTTAAATATCTCAAACATACTCCCAACTTAGGATTATTCTATCCAAAAGGAAAATCATTTGATTTATTGAGTTATTCTTATGCTGATTTTCCCGATCGAAAGTTAGATAGAAAAAGCACCACTGGGACATGTCACATTTTAGGCATGTCACTAGTATCTTGGTGTAGTAAGAAGCAGAATTCTGTTGTATTATCTACTACCGAAGCTGAGTACATAGTTGCTGGTAGTTGTTGTGCTCAAATTCTGTGGATGAAACATACTTTATTGGACTATGGATATTAATTCAAACATGTCTCTATAATGTGTGACAATACAAGTTCTATTAACATTTCCAAAAATCCAGTATCTCATGCTAGGACAAAGCATATTGATGTGAGAAATCAGTTTTTGAGGGATCATTATCAAAAAGGTGATATCACTCTTCAATTCATTGGCACTGAACAAAAATTCCCTGATATATTCACAAATCCTTTGAATTCTGAGAGGTTAAATTACATCAAACATGAGTTAGGTATAATTAATTTCAGCATAGTCGAACCTCACAGTTAGACCTCACAGTCGAACCTCACAGTTAGACCTCACAGTTAGACCTCACAGTTAGACCTCACAGTCAGACCTCATAGTCAAACCTCACAGTCAGACCTCACAGTTAGACCTCACAGTTTGACCTCACAGTCAAACCTCACAGTCGAACCTCACAGTTAGACCTTACAGTTAGACCTCACAGTTGGACCTTACTATTATACCTCACTGATGCATCTCACTATTGGATACCTCACTGTTTGTTTTTGTTTTTGCGGGAATTCGAACCATTTTTATTTCTTCTTCTTATTATTTATATTTTATTTCGTTTTAATCCCTAAATGATAAAATCAAAGGCAACGAACATATCTCAATCCACCTTCCTCTCTCAATCTCGAACCTTGCTCTCAAAATTCCTAAACCCTAACCCTTCAACTGATCCCTTGAACCTCTCTCAATCTCTATGGCAAGAACTAAGCGACCTCCGACTGTCAATGAGGATGCGCCAAGGCCTAAGAGAACTCGAGCCGAATCTAGTGGCACCAGCAACACCCCTTCGGGGCCTGTAAACCCGCATCTGACCAAGAGACAAATCTTTTCTGAGAAGGAGTTAAGTGAAGAATGGCTGTTGTCGAGCAAGTCATTAGTACTGAGAGTACTAGATTCCCAATGATGGACCGAATTCTTTTCCAATAACAATGGACCTTACTACCCAAATATTTTGAAAGAATTCTATTAATATCTAACGTTCGAAGAGGAAGAGGATGTGCATAAGCTAATATCTAGAGTCAATGGCAATGAATTTAGTTTCACATCTGCTGAGTGGGCTGCCTGTCTGAGAGTTCCCCATGAAGGAATATATGACTACTACTCTAGAGTAGCTCTTCTAGACAGTGCTATTTTTGAATATGAAAAAGCTCTGGAAGAACTGACAGGAGATGGAAAATCAAGAAGGATCATTGTAGCTGAGATGAATGGAGAAGACAGGCTCTTGTTCAAATTCATTCAGCAGGTACTTAGTCCGAGGAGAGGGGAATTTGCAGTACTGAAGTACCAGGACATATTTTGGATGTACTTACTGAAGCATGGGAAGAAGATTAACCTATCTAGTTTACTAATGGTACAATTGGATGATATGACCAAGGCAAGCTCGAAGTCCAATGCCTTATTCCATGCCAAGCTTATTTCAATTATGCTAAAGGTAAAGGGTGTGGCTAGAAATCAATAAGAAATGATAGTAGACAAGATCAGTGTCTGTATCTCCAAGGTAATTTTCAAGTTCATGAAAATTAGCTGGAATCCCTAGAAGAAGGCGTGGGTAAATGATGAAGGAAAGCTGAATGAAAATTTTGACTCTAATACTCATCCAACCAGGATAAAAGACAAAAGTGATCCAGGCCTGAAGCCTGATGAGCCAGAACCGGTTTATTCTGATGAGGAGGAGGCTGATTGAGTTGTGGACCCTCAAAGAGAGAAAACCCCCATTGATTATGGGAGTGATCCTAATTTACCTCATAGCCATGTAAGGATAGTATCTTTTGGAGCAGCTAGCCCTCCAAAATAACTACCAAGAAGAGAGACTGTTCTAAAGGACAGTGATACTGAGACCACAGAAGAAGAAGAAGAAGCATATCATAATGTTGTCAAGGACACCTCTGAAGAGGATTAGGCAACCGAGTCAGATCATTTTACACATGAAGAAAAGGAGGCTGATGCTGAAGTTTATGATGAGGAAAATGAAGAAGAAGAGCTCAGTTTGATCCCCATGATAGATAGTACAGTCAAGATAGTGCCTGGTCAAGAAGCAGGATTGGAATCTACTTCCATTGATGAGGGATTCATTGATGACTCAGAAAAGGAAAGGGCACACCCTACTATTGAACTAACAATGAAAATGGTTATTGAATTTGTTGAAGTTGCAGAGGAGGTTATTGAGTTACCTAGAGCAGAGCAGTTAGAGGAGATTCCTCAGGAGAATGCTCTAAATAAGGGGAATCATCTTGGTTCAGTTTCTGTGCTGTATGACATCGAAGGTTGGTCATCAGATCCTGGATATATGGTACTTGGACTCAATTATGGAGATTCTGATGAGGAAGACCATCCCCAAATGGATTCTGTTATCCTACCTACTGTGGATGACAATTTGGAAACCAAGGAGGAACTTGAGTCCTGAAAGGTTGAAATGAAAGAAGCACTGAGAGAATCAGTGGAAGATTTGAATAAAAGTATGGTTAAAGATATGAGGAGTGTGGAGAAATCCCTGGATCTATCTCTGGGATGTGTTGTGTCTAGTCCAGCGAGGGAAATTATGGATGAAGTTAAAGTTTTCCATACTCAAATTGAGAGTTGGACAGGAGTTGTGGTTTCTCTAAGACAGTCGATTGCTTCATTGACTACCATGAACAGTTCTCAAACCCAAGTGAATGTTGATATTAGATATATCAAAGAATTAGTCAAGCAGTTTGTGGAAGTATTGAAGGATTTTAAGACATCTTTCAAAGAAAATTTGAATGGTTAAGATGCACTTGTTCAGAAGGTGGTTAGTAATTTGACTCAGTCCTTCAAAGAGACAGTAGCTTTCTCGGTCAAACCCCTTTCCTCATCCGGCTCCACTGTAAACATTGACCAGATCATAACTGTGCTCCAGGAAGAGTTGGCTAAGGCTAGTACCAGTGGTACCTCTGATACTCAGATACTTGCTACCACTAGTGAAGTCAGCAGTTTTGTTCGTGACCACCTGCGGGCAGCTACTACTTATCAAGAGGCTATTAAGAATAAGGTGGATGCTTACTTTGAGAAGGTCTATACCAAGCATCAAATGACAAACCACTTCAAGCTCTTGATTGGGAATATGAAGCTGCCTCCAGTGACCCAGGCATTCAAGGATCAGGTCAGCAAGATGAGAGAATTGGATCCTTCTTGGGATAAGTTTTAGGAAAACAAAGATGATTTCTTATCTGCTATGGAAAGAGGAGGAAGCATTATTCTGGATTTCAGAAATATTCTTCTCCCATTTCTCCATGTGGACTGCACCCCTATCATTATCCCTCCTACTTTACCTACATCTCAACCCAGTGGTTATTCTTCCATCATGTCTCCTGTTGAAGCTATCAGAAGCCTTACTCCACTGATCCCTCAGCAATCTGCCCACTACAGACCCACAAGAGCTTCTGTTGCTGCCCCTCCAGTCATTCCTACAGCCATTCCTAAACCTGCTGATCCACAAGCTTCTTCTCCATCTTCTTCTTCCAAATGGAAAGACCCCTTACCTACGGATGTTGTGGATTGAGTTTTTTTTATGTATTTTGATATGGACTCTTTAATCTTTTTGTTCATGCAATGTATTGTGTTATTGATATAAGCCTTCTCAGTTTTTCTCTCATTTGTATTTCTTTTTGCTAATCACAAAGGGGGAGAAATACTGTGATTACTGTTCTTATTGTGCTAATTGAGAAACTAATATAAAAATAATGTGCTAAATCTCGAAATAATGTGCTTATTTATCTCTGATACTTGACAAATTTTAATACATACTGACATAATTTGTGATTATCAAAAAGGGGGATATTTTTGGACTCACCTGTTTTAATAATCACAAATCATGTTTAAATACTGATCATAATATATTAAGTCAATCCTTAATCCTTTTAATCTACATATACAATTATCTTATTCTCAACAATTTATATTCTTAAGACTCATGATTTTACTGCATCAACTTACAGTCCATATTTATCCAAATATAAGCTCACTGTTAAAGGCTACTGGTAAGAGCCTTCTGTTCAAATTCACCGTTATAACTTATTATCCCTTTATGTAACTGATGCTAGAAGATCATTGTTGAAGATTTACAGTCATTGTTGGAAGCTACCAATGATCTGTGTATCAAAGCTCAGAGACAAAGAGTTACTGTCATAAGGTCACTTCTGTAACAAGGTTTCTGCTAGAAGTCCACTATCAGACTCTTTCCCAAGTCTTCTGTTGAGAGATTCTCTATTCAGGTCTGCAGTTGGAAAGATTACTGTTGAAATAATCTGATGTTACAGAACTACCAATTAGAAGCTTATTGTTAAAGTTCTACTGTTGAGCCTACCGATGGAGTTCACTGATGAGGATCCACTATTACAAAGAATAAACAGCTATCATTAAAATACTACAGTTGAAGTCTACAGATGGAAAGACTACAGTTCACAATTGGAAAGACCACAGTTGAAGCCCTCATCTGAATAGTCTACTGATGAAGTCCACAGTTGTAGATATTGAATTCTACCGTGTGACATGCTTCTACTACCAGTCTGATGATATTCCACTCTTTTCTTTACCTATTTTATTAATACTATTATAACGGTCATGTCTGGACAAATTAATGCACCTAAAGTTATTTGATGTTATTTGTAGGGATATTAGGAGACAGTACGATGTACGAGGAAGACCACATGTGGTTGAGACACTTCTCTGGTCAGCTCCTACTGGACAACAAAATAAAAAAACAAGAGACTATATAAAAGTCACAGAAGAGAGACACAAAAAACCCGAATATACTGGAAAGAAGAAGAAGGGAACTCTCAAGAACTAATCCAAAAGAAAAAAGAGCTTCACAAAGATCAATTGAAAATAACCTTCTACAATCTGTAGTAGTGTGCTGTAAAGAGTTTTTGAATCCTAAAAGCTGATCATCTCTATATCTGAGAGTCACAACCTGGAAGTTGCTACACTCTGTTTTGGAGGAAACTTGCAGAGAAGGACCAAAGCTTCATTTCATACATTCCAATGAGTCCAGAGCTGATCTTCCAACACAATAGAGCATTCCAAATATTATCCCTACTATCTTTATCTCTATTGTGTTTAAATACTTAACATTTTTGAGTAGTGTGTATGTGTTACACACAGTGAATCTTGTGCTTGAACTGAGGGATACTGAAAATACCCATACCAAACTATCTTTACATTTGTTTCCCATGTATAACTGTGGAAGAAGCCTGGTGTGGCTTGGTAGTTTATTTGTTTACCCACGTAGAACTGTGGTAGAGGTTGAAAAACCTGAACAGTTTGTGAAAGCTGTTGTAAAGCCCGATACAGGTTGTGTATCACTTTTAATAAAATTGCTTAGTGGAAGGTGATCACCAAGTGTAGAGGACTAGTTCTTGACTTAAGACTGAACCTCTTGCTTAAATTTTTCGATGTTCATCTTTTCTTTACTCTGTTGAACATCTATCCGTTGTGCTTATATTTTCAAAGATAGAAATCTATTTTTACATTCACTCTGATAGTTAGTTCTGGTTAGTGTGTATATCTAAGTTGTTTAGTAAACTTGTTTCAAAAGTCGAATTAGTTCTCATACTAATTCAACTGAGGAGTAATCAACCTTTGAGAAACCTGTTGAACAATAACTCACTTATATCTCTACTACCTTAATTGACTGGGCTGTTCTAATTTGGGGGATTTTAATCCTAAAAGTTTTTAACAGAAATTTTCATTGGAACTCAATTCACCCCCCCCCCTCTTGAGTATCCACTCTGACCAACAAGAATAATCACAGAAGGTGAAACATCAATACTATTTCAAATGGTTTCCAAATCATATTTACTAGAAAGGATAAAGAGTTCTTAGACTGGTGAGGAGGAGTTTCAAAAGAAAATTATAGGTGTGAATGATGGGAGATTGATTGACTTCATATATGAAGATGGAATTTTGAAATTTCGGAAAATACTTTGTGTTCCTGACATACCTGATCTAAAAAAGGGAATTGTTGGATGATTCCCATAGCTCCCATTTCTCTATATACCCTACTAGAACTAATATGTATAGAGATTTGAAGGAACATTTTTTGTGGGAAAACATGAAAAGGGAGATTTTTGATTTTGTGTCAAGATGTATGGTTTTTCAACAGGTGAAGGCTAGAAGACAACATCCTAGAGGATTCATGCAACCTCTTCCCATACCTGAGTGGAAACGGGATGGTATTACGATGGACTTTTTCATTGGGCTACCAAATACTCCTAGAAGGTATGATGCAATATGGGTCATTATTGATCGTCTTAACAAGTCTTCACATTTTCTTTCTATAAGAAAAGATTTACCACTTGAACGTTTAGAAAAACTATATATTAATGAAGTTGTAATACATCATGGTGTACCCCTATTGATTGTTTCTGAACATGATCCCTGTTTTACATCAAGATTCTGGAAAAGTATTCATAAATCCTTAGATACTAAACTTCATTTAAGAACTACCTACCACCCTCAAACTAATGGACAATCAGAACGAACTATTAAAACCTTAGAAGACATGTTGAGATCTTGCTCACTTGAGTTTCAATGGATGTGGGATTAGTATTTATCTCTAGTATAATTTTCCTATAAGAATAGCTTCCATTCAAGTATTTAGAAGGCACCATATAAAGCATTATATGGAAAGAGATGCCACACACCAACTTTTTGGGATGATTTTAGTGAAATAAAACTCATTTCCCCAGAACATGATGAAGAAATAATGGAAAATGTGAATATTATCCAAACCCACATCAATGAAGCTCAAAGTAGGCAAAAGATCTATGCCTATAACCAAAGTATGGATTTGGAATTTCAAGTAAGAGATCACGTTTTCTTGAAGGTATCTCAATGGAAGGGTGTTAAATGATTCGGTAAAAGGGGTAAATTATGTCTCAGGTACATCAGACCTTTAGAAATACTAGAACAAATTGGATATGTAGCTTACTGTTTGGAAATGCCTCCAAGTCTATCAAAAGTTCATGATGTCTTCAATGTATCACTGTTAAGAAAATACATGCCTGACCCAACACATGTACTCACATATGAAAAAATAGAATTGGAACCTGATCTATCTTATTGTGAGGAGCCAATCATGATTCTTGGTACTAGAGAAAAAGTTTTGAGAAACCAGATGACTCGTCTGGTAAAAGTTTTATGGAGAAACCACAAGATGGAAGAGGCAATGTGGGAACCCGAGGAACTTATGATGAAGAACCACCCTAATATTTTTATGCAGTAATACTATAGAAATTTCAAGGATGAAATTATTTTAAGGAGGGGAGAATGTAACACCCCAAGCTTACACAGTACGCTTCTCATTGAATAATATAATAGCTTGTGTTGTACATAACTTTGAGTTTTAGCACACCACGACCAATAAAACTAGCTGTTATGAATAGTAATACCCACATTTTGAAATTTTATAAATTTTATTTTTTAAAATGGACTTTATTTTTGGATTCATAATATTAAAATTAGCATAGGTTTAATTTTTGGTATTTTTCTAAAAATATTCAATTGTTGATGAATAGTGAAAAACATTGCGTTGTTGTTTAAAATCGACTTTTTTTAAATAATTATTTATTTTATTTAAATTTATTTTAATTTAAAATAGATACATAATACTTATATTAGTTTAATTTAATTCATTGGAGACATTTTATAATAAGATTAGATGTATAAAATTTTATTGAACATTTTAACGTCTTTTACCCACCATCTAGGCATGTTAGCAAATTTGCATAAAACGTAATTTTTCCAATTCTGTGAATTGAATTTAAAAAATTTGAGAGACACAGTTGAAATCATTAAGTAAAATGTGGTTCAATTGGATGAAATTAATTTTTGGTGAATAGTAACTTTTGGATTTTATTTACCACGGTTAAAAGTAAATAGGGTAATTAAATATAAATATGATATTATAATTACCCTAACACAGGTCCTAATTAAATTAGATAAGTTTTTTTAGACCAAAATCTACCTTAGGGATAAAATATGATCCTATTTGATTCACTTGGATTAGATTAGTACATTTATTATTATTTTATTTAAAGAAGAGTTAAAAGTGTTAAATTCATGTTTTCATAACTGAGACATTTTTAATATAGGATTATATATAAGAAAAATTAGACTATAAATATTAATTAGAGAGATAAAAATATTTCCTACCTAATTTTATTTTATTTATAATTTTTAGACATTAAATAATTAAATTTATTTATGACATAATGATGATGCAGTAATTACCTTATTAATGAAAGATTAAAATAATTGATATTATAAATATCAAAATAAATGTAAATTGAGACTTTTGATGCATTAAACTAATTTTATAAGTTAACATTGCATGTTATTTTTGATTAAATAATTTTTTTTGAATTGATAATGTTTTTATGACTCACAAAAACAAAATACCAAATAGTATCAAAATTAACATGAATGATTTTTTAAAACAAATACAATATTATTAAATGATATAATATTCCTAAAAATATAAGGTTTAGAAAAAGGACTTATATAAGGTTAGATATGTCAATAATGAACTAATTGGGGTTCTCTTGTCTTTTATAGTAAGTTTACTAACCACTTATTATAATAATACAAGAATATATGGTATAAGTTAAAATATTTAACTAAGAGTTAAATCTAAAAGATAAGGTTAATATGGTGACCTAAACCTATATAAAACCAATTTTTTGTGATTATTTAGACCTATAACCACCTTATACTTTAAATAAATCCTTTTTTATCCATTATAAATAGAAAATTATTTTATAATCAAATAATATTTCAAAATTTTCCTAAAGTGACCCTCACCTCTTTTATAAAAGGGTACTTCACCTTCTCTTAATTTCACACCTCCAAATACATTTGGCTCAGAAAAACCCTAATCAAATATCCTCCCAACTACCCTAACATTATCCTAGAGGCCTTACTTATATCATAAATCCAACCAAAGGAGCCCTTTTGATCAAATCAAAAGGAAGCACCCAAAGAGGAGGTAATAATTTCATCACCTCTTTCAAATTTCTTTTCTTCTTCCACTTCCTATTTCTTTGTTGTTTTTATACCAAGGTATTAAATTCAGTACCTTATATATACTATGATTTTGTTATAAATATTGTACAACCATGTTCATTATTGTATCCATCCTATGACTAACAAAGTCCCCATACATCCGTACGTATTGCTTACCATCTCCACATCGTGGTGTACTTTGTTATTCAACACTTCATTGTTTGTATTGGTATAATAATGATTATAATTTACATAAATTATAAATATAACATGTTAATTATTCTTTATATATGATATAACATCAAATTTTATACAATTTTATCATCAATAGAATGATATTTTCGCTCGTGCATACGTACGGATTGTCGTCTCCACGAACGCAAAGAGATTCATTCCCATCGTAAACATTCAACAATAATTTTCATTTTATGATTTGAAACAATGTTTAAGAACTTAATATCATTATGTATACGAGTAAAATACATTCTATCCATAACAAACATGACTTATGTAACAAATCATATAAATGAAAACGAATCAGTTAACACCCAAAATAATGATACTACTGAAATATTAAATATTATTAACAAAGAAATAATAGAAGATTATATATGATATAATATTCATGTATATGGTTATTTTATAATTTAATAACAATGATTTATTTATTATACAAGAGGTTAATGCACCCTCGACCAAGGAAAAGTACAATGTAAGGGTTAATTCTATTATCTCTTCATTATCCGAGGTTGTTTATACGTAAGTATCTATTTGGACCTATTTATCATCCACATCCATGTTTCTTAAAAATTTATTTCAAAACATTTTTACTATTTCCTAGATTATTGGTTAAATTAATTTATTCCTTTTTTAAATTTTTATAAAATGTTTTGAAATTAATCTTTCTACTATTTTCCAAACAGGGTACTTTATGACCTTTTCAACAAATTAAGGTAAGAATGTTTTTTTAAATTATACTGAGGGTAAGGCTATTTTTTCCATTATAACACCTTAAAATCTTACCTTACAAAATTATAATAATATTTTCATAATAAATTTTTTTAAATAATTATGTACTTTTAAATGATTTTAAAAAAGAAAGAGGTATTTCTCTCAAATAGTTTTGATTTCATCTATGTCAACATCCTTTGATGGATTTTACACTTCTTTGAAGTTGATTTATTATGATACAATATTCCATATTATTTTAATGGTTTTATGATATGTTTGACTGGGGTTTTATTGTTTTTATAACATTCATGGTTTATAGTTAAAGTATTAACATTTCATATTATAGTTTTAATATGAATGTTTATGTTATGTTTCAACCTTTTCATATGAGGAATGCATTGGAAATTGTATGTGATGGGCAGGGCCCGCTATATCCCCTCGATGCATCAGTAGGTCTCATGAGATAAACTAGTATCTTGGCACAAGACCTTGACAAAATCTTATTTTTAGTCTTGGAACGAGGCCTTGACTATGTGGTTATGAAATCCGGAATTATGCATTCCATCATTATGAAATTATTTATTGATGTTACATGTGATTAATTCACTAGTAGAATATCCATGTGAATAAGTAAATGTAATTATTTGATTTATATTATCCATATTATGATGAAGTTTAAGTTTAAAAGTCTTTTTTTAGTCTTATACATTGCCTTAAATGTTTATTCTTATTTATGAATGTTTTCTCTATACTGTTATCCTTTCGGAGCATCTAAGCTCACCCCTTCCTATGTTTTATTTTCTCCAGGATGTGAAGAAGTATATTATAACTGACTTGCAGGGATATGATAAGGGATATGAGTGTGTTCAAAAGATATGATATATTGTTGTTTTTCATTTCATAATGTAATTTAAAACTTATGTATCTTTCTTGTACTTCCAAGGCTACTAAAATAATCAGTCTCTTAAGACTTGATATATTGTAATCATGCCAATGTTAGGTAATAATTCACTGACTCTGAGTAACTAGGGTCGGGGAATTACACTAATGAAATGAGATAACTTGTGTTTACCTGTGTCTCAAAATACAACATCTACAAATGCACAAATGTTCCCAAGCAGTGGGTGAGTATAAAACTCAGTGTGACTTCCCCAATAACTTCCCTAATCATGCCAATAAGATAGAACATGTTTTCACATTTATATAAAATAGTTTAAAATAATTTAAATTAATTTATATCCAATAAAAAATAGTTTTCCGACCAAAAGTTTTCAAACCATACATATTTCCAAGGAAATAATCCAAATTAACCTTTAAAACCATTTCTAAAATCCATTTGTCATAACCCAATCTATTAGATACATCCACACACACATGAAACCATGGAACTCCCTGTACTCATGAATGGTTATACATCCGTTCACCAATCCATCACTTGGTGAACCATTTGATGGGCGAATTTTCATACCATTATCTGTCTAACTTTTGATGTGGTAAACTTAATAACCTTATCTGTTGCAAATTAACATAAATGCATGCCAACCATACATTCCAAACCAATTTTGAAAAAACCATTTAAATAAAAAATAATTTTATTGAAAAAAATTCTACAAACCCTTATCCATATAAAAACCAAATATCCATTTTAAAATAATCATTTTAATATCATTTGGCAACTTATATTTCAAAACAATTCTACAATTTCACAAACAAAAAATAAGGTGGGTTTTTATCAATATTTTCAGATCAATTTCACAATTAAATTCTGTAAATTTAATAAATTGTAAATAAATACTTCTAGTTATAATAAATAGGAGTCGAGAGTGAATCCACCTACCTCGCAACTTAGGTGAAAACAAGGAATGGAACGAAAACTCCAAAAGCGTGGGTTTGATCTTCCAAAAATCACCTTAGATATTATTTCTTACCATCAACACAACCATATCTCATCATTAGTGGCATCACAAAACATGGATATATCCCTAGTGGATTAGATCAATGAATCAACTATAGGGAAGAAGAAAAAATCTTTGGAAACCCACCAAGAATAAGAAATTAACAAAGAATCTAGCCTCCAGCGCATGAAGATTCGCTAACACATCTCTCCTAGATTGAAGGGAAAGGTCTACACAGCCTTGGGAGGAATATGATTTCGAGTTAGGGTCAGATTAATGTAAAAATTAGTTTATTAAGAGGTGATTCATATTACATCCACAAAATTCAAATTTAAACTTTATCACTGCATGGTTTAGGGGCATAGTTAAGCAATCCTTGCACAAACTATGTGTCATCCAGTGCCTCCAAACACCCCTCGCATGGTTGGATTTCACAATTAGACAAACCATGAATAAACTATTCTTAGACCCTTTGTTCCACTTTGGAAGGTCTCACCTAGGTGGTTTTATGGTTTGGACAAACTATGTGCTAACCGTTCACCTACCCAATTCCCATTGTTTCCCTTTGTATGGTTAGGTTTTTCACAGTTTCTACTAATCGTGCTCAAATAGTTCACCTCTATAAAATTTCCAAAACCATGTCAAAACTCTTCCAAACCATCCAAAACATAAACTTATAACTTTATATACATAAAATAAATAAATAAAGGGTTAATTACCTAAAATTGGGGGTGCTACATTCTCCCCACCATTTCTCTTTCCATCCTCATAATGTTGGAAACCATCATTGTCTTGAAAGAGATTGGGATAATGGTTGACCATTTCCTTGTCATGCTCCCATGTTTCTTCCTAAATCCAACCATGCTTCCACAAAACCTGTAACAGACCAATGATTTTAACATGCAAGACTTTCTCTTTCCTATCTACAATCTGCACTGGCACATGAACCAACATAGCATCAAACTCTATGTCAATATGATCCAATCAAATAATATGATCATGATTAGGCTGATACATATTAAATTGAGATACATGAAACACATTATGCACTAAAATGAACCATGGTGGAAAATACAACTGACATTCCACCTCACTAACCCATTCAAATGTCTCAAAAGGGCCTATGTATCGTGGATATAACATTACCTACTTCCCAAAATAATGATGCCCAGGACTTTGATACATTCTTAAGAACACATAATCACTCACCTTGAATGATAACAGTCACCTCCAATGATCTTTATATGGTTTCTGACAACTCTAATCCATCTCCATCCCTCTCTTGATCAACTAAATCTTCTCAATTGTCTCTTAGACAAGTCTTGATCTAACCAGTGAAGTATCACATATTTCCAGCCAACAAATTAGGGAATAAAAAATATTTCCTTACAATTCTTCAAAAGTAGCCATATGAAATGAGTCTTGATAATTTCGGTCATATGAGAACTCCACTAGTGGTATTTACTCCTCTATTGAGCCACCAAAATCTGTTACACAAGCTGAAAGAATGTCTTCCAAAATTTGTATCATCCTTTCAGATTATACATATGTATGAGGATATTACACCATACTCATATTCAACTGAGTCCTAATGTATTTCTGTATGGATTTCCAAAAATGAGACATAAACCTCACATCTCAATATGATACTATTGAAATTAGTATGCTATTCCTCTTTACCAATTTTCAAATATAGATTTTAGGCAAGTCCTCCATTGTAACAAACCTAAAATTTTATGAATAAAATCCCATTATTATAATTATTTTATTTAATAGAATCAAAAAAATAATATTAAGAACACAAAACAAACATTATAAGTGGATAATTAATGTAATAAAAGGCATTTCTAGAAGTTAAGGAACATATACTAAAGAAATAGTAACGTGAATTTTGGAATAGTAACATGACCCTTATGAATAGTAAACTGAATAATTGAATAGTAACCTCACTAATAAAATTATAAATAAAATTTATCTATATTATAAGAGATTATATGATATAATTATATCATAGTATAAGAAAATAAATATTATAAAATTTATTAATTAAGTGTTGATATTTTGGTAAGTCATAAATATTTAATTAAAACGATATGATTAATTTAATAATTTAAAAGAAAAATTATTTTTATAAAATTTACTCATAAATTAATATTTTGATGTCTTATGATTTTATGATAATATATGAGACCTTAAGTAATTTTTCTAAAGTGTTATAAAATTAGTTATAATTTTAAAATCTTTATTTTCCAAGTAAATGATGATTTTAATAAAAATTAAAAAATATCATATTTAGAAAATTATTTTCATAAAATAGAATTAATTTTTAAATTCTATACAGTGAAAAATGGTTAGTTTTATTTTTTGAGATTTTTCTGAAATACATGAATTTTTTATAAATAGTAAAATATGATAATTTATGATGAATGATAAATACATGATTTAAGGAATTTTAAATGATGTAAGTATGATGTAAGCCCAAAATATAGAATCATGATTCATTGTTTTATCATAGTTGATGATAATTATCTGACTATTCATAGTCTTGAGCCAAAATATAATCTAATTAATTAAATAATGAGAAAACACCCCTCTCCCCCACTATAAATACCACCCCTCACCTCCTCTTTTCCTCACACCTCTAAAACCTTGATCCTTATCCAAATTATACTCAATACTCTCACCAAACCTCTCCTCCATGTATATTATCTTTTTGTCTTAACAAAATACCAAAAAAATCCCCTAAGGAGGATCTTAAGTATAAGAAATGAAGAAGTAAAACCCTCTTCCTTTTATTTTAATTTCTTTTCAATTTCCTTTATTTTCTTATATTATTCTCACTTAAACTTTTACAAGTGGAATGAAAAATCAATTATCTTAAATATACTATAATTTTATCTTGTTTATGGAATAATTATTCATCAAATCTCACCTCCTCTCTCTTTTATTTTAAGAATGAAAACATCGTCCGTGAGGTGCCGATCTACCACCTTCATGGATGACATGATTTAATATTTCAATTCCACCTTCAAGGAAGGTCATGAAACCAATTTTATGGTTTAACCATATTATAATATATTTATTATATATTATTTAATATTCGGTAGTAATTTTTTACACATGTTATTAATTTATAGAACAAAATGAGTTCGTTGTGATGAAAAAACACTAAATTAATCTAAACAATTATAATTAATGATTTATCTAATGAATCATCCTCATTTATGGAAAAAAATGGTGTTTTAATATTATATAAGTTCATTAATAACATATAAGTTCATTTCTAGACAACTATCCCCATTCAACATGATTTCCCATACACATATACAAGTAAACTGATCATAAAAATCAAGGAAACTAACACCCCAAAATGATGAAATTTAATCTCATAACCTATAAAATAAGAAATAAAAAACATAATAAAATTATAATAAATAAAATAAATTAGTAATAGGATATGAATTAATTAATTAATGTATTTAATTTGATTATTCAAGAAATAAAGATCAAGTGAATAATCGTTTCTGACATAAGGTAGGGGATTCTACACTAACCTCCATTATTCTTTCAGGTTACTCTTCCTCTATTTTTACCAAAATTAATTTCTAGGTTATTGTAATTTAAATTATCTAAATGATATTTATATGTTCCAAAATCATGTATCAAGATCCATTCATTCTTTTTTTGGGACATAAATTCTTTTAAAAAGTTCCCTACTCAATTCTTCTTGATAATGAATCCCGATTTAAGGTAACTTCCCAAATTATTACCCAACATAAATTGCATTCTATAATTTATTTTAACACACAATTATATTTCTAAAATCACTCATTTTATTAGAAAAACTTTCCTGATTCACTTTTGGTTTTATATAAAATATTATTTTCTTTTCTTCTTAAAATATTCTTTAATATTTTCCTTAAACCGCACTAAAATGTTTTATCTCTAAAGTTTATTAAACACCATTTTTACATGTATTCACTTAATTTTGACATTACTTATCATGATATATTCCTATTTTTTATTATTAATTTCAATTTATTATTTATATATTTTATTTCATGGATATCATTGTGACACTTCCTTATGATATGCTTTTTTTACAAGATTATAATACCCATTTATTACCATGGGTAACCCTTATGTTTATGTTTGATTCATTATGTATGATTCATTATGTGGCACACATATTAATGAATAAGTAATGATGGGTTCACCTATATACCATTCTAATTAATTGGGTAATGTTTAGTCTCATGAGATGTTATGTGCAACGATCTAGGTGGTTATCCTTGACTCATGGTCCTCTATGTGCAACGAGACTTGAATCGTGATCCTCTATGTGAAATGAGTCTTGAATCATGATAAAGTAATGTTTTATGTTTCTTCCACATTAATATGAATCCAAGATTTTGTGATCCCATGATATGATTTCTTATTTTTAATCATGTTTCGTGCCTTTTTATATCATTATGTTTTTCCTTCTAACCCATGTGCTAATATTTATTTTAATATCTATTCCCTTAATCGGATTTTTATATCATCCCTTTGTTCATTTTATCCTTATGTTATACTATGTAAATGTACGGTCTGAAATAAAGTTTGGAGCACTTTATGAAGATTAAATAAAAGATGTTCTTATTTTGGAATCATGATGTTTAATTATGTACCTAATATCCAATAAACTAGACTTTATGATCCTTGTAATTTAATTTGATTATGATTAAAATCATGTAATTATATGTGATAATGGATAGGGTCTCTATAGTTGGTATTAGAGTAAAATTTTAGTTATTTTTGGAGGCTATTAATATATCACTTTATTATGAACCTTGGGGATAATACTAAGTATGATAAAACATCCCTAAATTGTTGTTATTATAGAGTTAGTGGTTTATCAAGAAAATGCATCCATGTCTAGATACTAAAAGTGGAAATGGTTTTAGCATAGATGTACCTAGGAATAATTTTGGGAAAAATCCCTCAAGGCATCATTTAAGAATTTTTGAGGGGATTGTGTTTGTTGACAAAGTGGACATTTGTGATGTGATTGTTGACAAAGCAAACCATGACATACAAATTTGTTGACAAAGCGGATTTCATGGTGGAATTTCGAGTTCAAGATCTGTGTTCAACGATCCATGTTTGATTCAAGAATGTAGAAAAAGGAATGGATGATCTGGAGGTGGTATAGAAAGAACAGATACAAGGTGGCACCATTTTCTAGTGTTTTCCAAATTTTTGGGCCTGAAAATCAACAAATGAATAAAAGTGGTTTTTGGAAAAGGGACTTGTGCACCATGTACTTGAATGAGAGGAAACTTTCATGCCTAATGTTTTTTAAGATCAGAAGGTCAAAATATGGAAAAGGAAAGAGGGTCGCACAGGTATTGGTGTGGTCGCATAGGTGACTTGTGCGCCATGAAAGGACCTACGCATTGGTGCCTAGGAGGGTCGGAAAGTTGCGCACCATATGTTTTTCAAGATAAGATCTTTGAAATATGGAAAATGAAATAGGGTCGTGCAGGTGTCTTGTAGGGGAAGAAACCTGTGCACCGGGACTTGCATGTCGAGGGGAGACTTACGCGCCACCGCATAGATTGACCAAATGCCTATAAATACAGGACCACCCCTCCTCATTTTCAACGGAGTTCAACACTTTGAAAAATCAGAGCTCTCGTTGCGTAGGTGTGGTGGTTGCGCAAGTAGTGTGTGGTCGCACAGGTGGACTTCTGTGCCAGTGTTTGAATTTGCATGCTGGTTGGTTGTTGCGCGCCAATATTGGTTTTGGCGTAAAAGGGGTTGATTTGTGCATGTTTGGAGTTGCAGAAGATTGTGTCGCGCAAGTGTTTGAAGTGACTTGTGTGCCAGTTGTGACCTGCGTGTAGATACTTGTGCACCGGGTTAGATCTTCAAGCCAAGTAAGGTTGATTAACAGCAGTTATTCAAGGCTATGTGAAGGCTTGAAGATTGCTCGATACCTTTGGTGAAAAGAGATATTCATATATGGGTGAAAGTTGGACTTCAATAGAGCATCCACATACAACAGAGGATGTATTCATTTGTGATAATGAAGAGACCTACAGTTCTATAAACTGTGGGTGGATCCTTTCCAAAGTAGTGAGCAAAGGAAGAGGAAGAAGGTGATCCTCTCCACCGGCAGTGATCCATAGAGAGAGAAACAGGGAGTGACCCTTGGGAAAGCAGTGAGCTGAACCTAAACCTTGTAAAGGCAGTGAGCCTGGGCATATAAGTGATCTAGCCCGAACCTTGTAAACAGCAGTCTGCTTTAGTGAATTTGGTACAGTGGCACAATGTCGTCGTATGCTCCTTGGATGTTTCCCAGTGAGGGTGAACCAAGTAGAAATTATTGTGTCATGTGTATGCTTTACCTTCTGATTATATTGTGCAACAGGAAGAGAGAGAGGAGTTTTTTGTTTAACAGTGAAATAAGCTCAGAACGGGCTATAAGTTTTAATTAGTCTTACCTTGATTCACCCCCACCCCCCTCTTAGGGTATTCAGCCTTGTAGACCTAACAATTGGTATCAGAGGGAAAGGTTTATATTAGTTATTCTATCAATGGAGGTCACTAATAATAAAAGGATTCTGATATTCGACGGATGTAATTTTCAGATATGGAAGAATCGAATGCAACACTATTTTCGATCTTTGGGAATGGGTGTGTTTTCAGCAGCTATGCATGGTATCACAGTTGATATTAATATTGGTGCATTATCATAAGCTGAGAATAGAGAGTTGGATGATGATGCCAAAGCAATCAATTCCTTAGGAGGAGCCCTTTCCAATCCCATCTATACAAAGGTGATGTCATGAAAAATGTCACATGCCATGTGGGAAAAGCTTTTGAATATATATGAAGTGGATACAAAGGTCAGAGAGGAAAAGCTACAAGTGTTGTAGAACAAGTACGAAGATATGAGAATGAACCCAAATGAGTCTGTTGATTCATTCTTTGAAAGGTTAAATCTTGTGGTTGAAGATATGTGAGGTCTTGGTGAAATTATCGAAGACATAAAAATTATGAAGCACATATTGGGAAAACGTCCACCTCGGTTCAATCTGAAAGTTTCTATTCTGGAAGATAAAGGCCCAAAAGAACTGATATTGGATAACCTGCACAACACTCTTGTTGCATATGAAATGAGAAATGATGATAATGACGCTGTGGAAAAGGGGAAATCCAAAGAGGTGGAATTTAAGGCCATGAAGAAGCTCACCATTGAAGATTCTCAGGAGGAAGAAGAGACAGATAAGGTAATGTCATTCCTCTCCTCAAATCTTCAAAGAGGAAAATGAAAGCTCAAAGGGAAACTTCCTCTTGCATGCTTTAGATGTGGAAGGGTTGGATATCTCACAGCCAGATGCCCCAAAAAGTTTCAAGAAGAAAATTATGAAGATGATGTTGAAATTCCCAAGAATAAATCTTCAGCCTATGTGAAAGGGAAGAAGCAGTTCAAGAGAAATTTCTTCAAGAAGAAGAATCTTCTTTCATAAGAAATAGATAGTTCAAATGAGTTTGAGGGTGAAGAGCTTGAGGAGTTTGAAAATTGTAAAGATCATGGACAAAATGAAATGATGGCTATTGTCGGTAGTGCTCAAGAAAAGTGAGAAACTGATGCTGATGAAGAAGAAGAAGAAATTGAAGGGATAGTTGACATGGAAGCTGAATTATAAGCATCTCTTGAATAGATAGATATTTGGAGAGTAAAAAAAAGAAATCCAACAAGGTGGTACATGATTCCAAACTCTATATGCAACAACAGGATGAAGAAAAGTCTGAGCTGTTAGAAGAAATTGAGAAACTCAAGTTATCATCACCAGAGAACTCAAAATCAGTTAGTGAGTATAAGATCAAGATTGAAGAACAGAAAACGGAGATCGATGGCTTGAATAGAAAATTGAAAGATCGCATCAAGCATATTGAAGATCTTGAAGAAGAAGTTTTCGGTCTGTGGAGAAAAGTTAAAGACCAGGAAAAACCCTTGATTCACAACACATTCTTTGGAAATCAGGTCATTACGAAGACTGAAAAGATGAAAGAGGATCCTAGTAGTTCAGCAGGAAAGAAGCAGCAATTGAGCTCAGACGTCAAGGCTGATTTAGGGCTTGATTAGAAGCAAAAATCTATGGCAATTGAATTCAGACTGCCAGCACCTGTCCTGAGATTGAAGGTTGATTTGGGCACAAAGCAGAATCAGAATATTCAGAGATCCCAAGGGGAAACTTGTAGTGATGATGTAACACAAAGGAATGCACCTTGTATCAGGTGTTATTGTTTTGGAAATATGGGACACTCACAGTATGTGTGTTCCATAGCCAAGATATATTGAAGGGAACAAGAACATAGGTGGCATCCAAACAGAGAACGGTTGTCCAGAACATATTTTGAAGGAAACTGTTTTTGGTGCGGAGGATTTGGGCACATGGCTAGGTATTGTACGTTGACCATATAGAAAAATTTGCCAAAGTAGAATCAAAACATTCACAAGAAGCATATCAATAAACCCACAGGTGAGTTAAAAATGAAGAATAGATTTGCGGCTTTTCAAGATGAAGCTGTTCCATCATACTCTAAGAAAGAACGTAAGTCTCAATCCATGCCAAGTGTGAAGGAAAAAGTATGGACCAAGAAGAAGAAAAATGAGAAGGCTATGGTGGAATAAATTTCCATTAAGGCATCAGATCGCTCTATTGTATGGATCCTTGATTGTGGTTGTACATCTCACATAATAGGTAATAAGGATCTTATTACAGGCATAAAATATGACAAATAAGGAGTTGTCAAATTTGGAAACGATGAAGGCCTGAAGATTGTTGGCTCAGTAAAAGCCAAGTTTCGGGGCAAAGAAATGAGACGTGATGATGTCTTGGTAGTAGAGGGTCTTAGTAATAACTTGCTCAGTGTCAGTAAACTGTGTGACTCTGGGAACTCTATCTGATTTACCAAGAAGATGTGTGTTGTGAAAGTAAATGATGGAGCAGTTGTTCTACAAGGAAAAAGGACAAAGGGAAATCTTTTCCTTATAAGTGGGTAAGAAGATATGTGCCTTTTATCCAGAGAGGAAGAAAACCAGATGTGGCATAAGTGACTTGGTCACCTATGCCAACCATCCATGGAAGATTTGGTAAAGTGTGATGTTGCTAGAGACCTTCCCAAAATATCATGTGATCATACTCACACATGCAATGCTTGTCAACAAGGGAAGATCATCAGAAAGACATATAGGCCAAAGGAACATAAATCAACCAGAGTGCTTGAGTTGGTGCACGCTGATGTATCTGGACCTATCTCACCATGAGCCATAAATGGGAAGAGGTACTATGTACTTTTCATTGATGTTTATAGCAGAATGGCTTGGGTATTTGGAATTACCCATAAGACAGAAGTGTTTAGTTGTATCAAGCAGTATAACAGGGAATCAAAAAGGATGCTTGGGCAGAAAATTTTGAAGTTTCGTACAGATAACGGTATAGAATTCACAAATAGTCAAGTGAAAGACTATCTCTAGAAACATGGGATAAGATATCAAGTTTCATCAGTGAGAACTCCCAAATAGAATAGAGTTTTTGAAAGGAGAAATCGGATCCTCAACAACATGCCCAGAAAAATGCTTATTGAAAAGGACCTACCAGAGAAATTTTGGAAGGAAGCAGTTTTTACATCGGTCTATATTTCGAACAGGTCTCTGTTGCATCTGAAGCAAGGGAAGACTCCATATGAAATGTGGTATGGAAAGAAGCCAACGTTGAAATACTTTTGAATCTTTGGAATTAAGTGTTTCATTCTCAACAAAGAAAATCACAGGAAGTTTGAGTCTTGAGGAGATGAGGGAATATTCCTTGGCTACTCAGGGAAAATCAAAGCATATAAATGCTTCAAAAAAAGGGTGGGAAAATTGTGGAGAGCAATGATGTCACTATAGTTGAAAATGAATAGAATAATCAATGAATTAGTGACCAGTTTGTAGATGAAAGTGATGAGGAGGTAATAAACACAGGGGGAGTAGAAGTGGAATAGGATGATTCATAAGAAGATACTGATGATGAGAAAGAGGAAACAAAGTTTGTGTCTTCAAGGAAGCCAAAGAGTCGAGCTGAAATTGATAAGCAGAATATCATTGTTGATCAGACAGCTCCAATTCAGACAAGAAGAATGAATTCACTGCAGTAGACATCTTTCCTATCTCAGGTAGAGCCGAAATGTTTTGCTGATACAGCTGAAGATGAAAACCGGGTTTAGGATATGAATGAAGAGCTTGATCAGATTGAGAAGAACCAGACATGGGAGATTGTTTTGAGGCCAGCAGATAAGAATGTCATCGGGACTAAATGGGTCTATCGCAACAAGATGAATGAAGATGGCACAGTGATTTGTAACAAAGAGCAACTAGTGTGAAAGGGATACTCCCAGATAGAGGGAATAGATGTTGATGAGACATTTTCACCAGTTTCTAGGCTGGAGATAATCAAATTATTTTTGTCAATAGTAGTGCAAAGAAAGTTCAAAGTGTTCCAGATGGATGTCAAATCTGCATTCTTTAATGGAGTTCTGGAAGAGGAGGTGTATATTGAGCATCTAGATGGTTTTCTCATTCATGAGGAAGAGAAAAAAGTTTTCAGGATGAAGAAGGCGTTGTATGGGCTAAAAGAAGCACCAAGATCTTGGTACTCAACACTTGATCAGTACTTGAAGAAGCTTGGTTTCCAAGATGGGGGGAGTTGATTACAATCTCTATTTCAGCAATGATAATAATCTAAGGATGATGGTGTTGGTTTATGTCGATGACATAATATTTGGTGGATTAGATGAAGCTTAGGGCAGACAGTTTTCTGAATTCATGAAAAATGAGTTTGAAATGTCAATGATTAGAGAGCTAACATTTTTCCTTGGTCTATAGGTGACACAAGGAAGGAATGAAACATTCATTTCTCAATCCAAATATGCTAATGAGGTTTTAAGAAGGTTTGGAATGGAAAATTACAAGGATATGAAGACTCTGGTTGCTAACTGGATGAAATTATCAAAAGATGAGGATGGAAAGGCAGCGAATATCATAGAATATAGGAAAATTATAGGAAGTCTGTTGTACTTAACCGCAACAAGGCCTGATATTGTTTTCGCCACATGCCAAACAGCAATATATCAGAGTAATCCCAAGGAAAGCCACATTATTGCAGTAAAAATAATACCTCGGTATATTAAAGGCACCATAGATTTCAGTCAGATGTATAATGACAAATCTCAATCTATGTTATTAGGTTACACAGATACAAATTGGGCTGGATCAGCAGATGAAAGAAAATCAACGTCAGGAGGTGCATTCTATCTTGGTGGATTGTGTATTTCTTGGCTAAGCAAGAAGAAATATTTCATTTCATTGAGAACCGAAGAGGCTGACTATATTGCAGCCACTCAACCATGCACACATTTATTGTGGATGAAGCAGCAGCTTAAAGATATTGGAGTTGAAGTGAAGTCTCCGATCGGAATCAAGTGTGATAACTCTAGTTCTATAAATCTCAGCAAAAATCCAATTCATCACTCAAGGACAAAGAACATTGAGATAAAGTATCATTTTATCAAGGAGAAGGTTGATCAGGGAATTGTGAAGTTGGAGTATGTGCCTACCGAGATACAGGTTGCAGACATTCTGACAAAGGCCATACCCAAGGAAGCTTTTGAGAGGCATCGACTGGCTCTGGGAGTTCAGTCGACTCCCCGTACTTAAAAGAGTGTGGATGTGGGACCCACTCCCCTCTTCCCGAGGTATGTTGTGTGTTTCCCTAATGTGATGATGTGTTCTCTACTCTGTTACAGACTACAAAAGAGTTCCCTTTGGGTTCATTGACAAAGGGGGAGAAAATAATGACTATTCAAGGGGGAGAAAGTGTATAAATTTGATAAATCATGAATGATTTGGGGAGAAGCTAACAGGTGGAGCAGTGAGATAGGGGGAGAGCTATGAGAAAGAGGAAGAGTTTTAAATCTGACGATTCTATAAGTGATTGATCAAAGAATAGATATCACGACTGCTGAGGATCGTGATAAAATCAAAAGAGTGGTTTGGGAATATGGTAAGAATATTTCCAACAAATTGGTATCAGTTTGGTGTCAATAGTGAGTGTTAGAGATGAAGTGATTCATTGATTAACTTTTCATTTACTCTTGTTTCTCACACTGAGCATTGCTTATGTGGGCTTAGAGTATGTGTTGAGTAAATCCTTGATCGCTATCAGAATCGCAAAAAGTGAATGTTGGATGAAGAATTAATGATGTATCATTTTATGGAAGAGTTTTAAACAAACCCAAAGGGGGATATTGTTGGGAAAAAATCCCTCAAGGCATCATTGAAGCATTTTTGAGGTGATTGTGTTTGTTGACAAAGTGTACATATCTTTTGTGATTATTGACAAAGGAAACCATGACATACAAATTTGTTGACAAAGGGGATTTCATGGTGGAATGTTGAGTTCAAGAGTTGCGGTCAATGATCCATGACTGATTTAAGAACATCGACAATGTAATGGATGATCTGGAGGTGGTATAGAAGGAAAAGATACAAGGTGGCTCCGTTTTCCAGTGTTTGCCAAATTTTTGGGCCTGAAAATCGACAAATGAAGAAAAGTGGTTTTTGGAAAAGGGACTTGTGTTCCATGTACTTGAAGGAGAATAAACTTGCGTGCCTAAAGTTTTATAAGATCAGAAGGTCAAAATATGGAAAAGAAAAGAGGGTCGCACAGGTATTGGTGTTGTTGCACAGGTGACTTGCGCGCCGTGAAAGGACCTGTGTGTCGTTGCCTAGGAGGGTTGGAAAGTTGCGCACCATATTTTTTTCAAGATCAGATCTTTGAAATATAGAAAAGAAAATATGGTCGCACAGGTGTCTTGCAGGGGAAGAAACTTGCGCTCCATGACTTGCATGTAGAGGGGAGACTTACGCACCACCGCATAGGTTAAACAAATGCCTATAAATACAGGACCACCCCTTCTCATTTTCAACGGAGTTCAACACTTTGAAAAATCAGAGTTCCCATCACGCAGGTGTGGTGGTCGCGTAAGTAGTGTGTGGTCACGCAGGTGGACTTGCACGCCACTGTTTGAAGTTGCACGATGGTTGGTTTTTGTGCGCCAATATTGGTTTGGGCATAAAAGGGGTTGAGTCAGGTAGGTTTGGAGTTGTAGATGATTGTGTCACACAAGTTTTTGAAGTGACTTGCATGCCAGTTGTGACCTATGCACCAATACTTGCGCGTCGGTTTAGACCTACGCGCCATGTAAGGTTGATTCACGACGGTTATTCGGGGCTGCGGGAAGACTGGAAGATTGCCCGATACCTTTGGTGCAAAGAGATATTCATCTACGGATTAAAGTTGGACTTCAACAGAGCATCCACATACAATAGAGGATGTATTCATTAGTGATAATGAAGAGACCTACAATTCTATAAACTGTGAGTAGATCCTTTCCGAAGCAGTGAGAAAAGGAAGAGGAAGAAGGTGATCCTATCCACCAGCAATGATTCAGAGAGAGAGAAACAGGGAGTGACCCTTGGGAAAGCAGTGAGCTGACCCTAAACCTTGTAAAGGCAGTGAGGCTGGGCATAGAAGTGATCTAGCCTGAGCCTTGTAAACAATAGTGTGCTTTAGTGAATTTGGTACAGTGGCACATCTCTGTTGTATGCTCCTTGGACGTAGTCCAGTGAGGGTTAACCAAGTAAAAATTGATGTGTCATGTGCATGCTTTACCTTCTGCTTATATTGTGCAATGGGAAGAGAGACAAGAGTGTTTTGTTTAATAGCAAAACTAGATCAGAATGAGCTATAATTTTTAATTATTCTTACCCTGATTCCCCCCCCCCCCCTTTCAGGGTATTCAGCCTTGTGGACCTAACACTAACAACTCCGACAAGGTGTTTTGGGAATGACTTGGGGTTACTTGGTACACAATAACGGGCCTTAATACATACCTGGTTTTACACTCTTAGGGGATATGCTTTGGTAAATTAATAATATCATTATGAACCATTATTAAGGTAAGAAAAAAAATTACCATAAGAATATATGTTAGGAAACATATCATGGATAAACTAGATCGAATCCTAGGGAATCACGAGTTAGGATATACATTTCCTTTAAGATTTTATCATTTTATGTTTAATTTTTCCTTTTTATTCTTATCAGATAAGTACTAAATCCTCCCTAATTTCACTTTTTTTTCTTATTTAATGGAAGGAAATAGAAAAACACATTCCAACAATAAATGTGATAGGCAATTTGATGATTTTCCTAATGGTATTCCAAATATAATGGAAATAGGTTCTCAAACTCCATAACAATACTTGCTCAACTAGATCAAGTTATGAATAATAACTTGAATTGCTTGGAACTCCCTCCTTATCCTAAGAGAGATCAAGTTTTCATTGAATCCTTCATGTGTAAAATACCTCTTATGTTTAGTGGGTATTTTGATCCCCTTATCATATAACATTGGATTAACTCCATAGAAATGATATTCTATATCCACTAGTGCTCAAAAGAAAAGAAATTTGTGCTAATGGTCTTTAGTTTTGATGGGGAAGCTGATCAGTGGTGGGAACTAATCAAAAATATGAATTCCAAGGAGGAAATTAATTACATGGATTGGGAGGAATTCAAGAAAATATTTTTCAATAAATATTTTCCCCAAACCCTCTATCTCAAGATGGAAAGAGAGTTCCTTAGACTTACGTAGAAGGAAGATGAGTCTATCAGG
The DNA here is from genome assembly GCA_963277665.1 of Viscum album. Classification (NCBI taxonomy): domain Eukaryota; kingdom Viridiplantae; phylum Streptophyta; class Magnoliopsida; order Santalales; family Viscaceae; genus Viscum; species Viscum album. The sequence continues at coordinate 2,003,381,540 of OY728145.1, read as the reverse complement.
GAGTATGAAGAAAAAATTACAAGGATTGCAAGATACATCTCCGGCTTTGTCATGAAAACTAAAAGAAAGGTGGATCCCTTATTTAGTGGACTAAAACTGGTCCTACTAAAAGAATTGGTGATTCGAGATTTTTACAGTTATGAAGAGATTTTTCATTGTGCCCTCAAGGTAGAAATGGGGATCAGAGACACTCAATGGTCTCATGGAACCAGAGACATAAAGTGTAAAATGGAGTCTAATAAGGGTGGATCAGCAAATAAATTTGATGACAGAAACAAAACTGAATATCCCACATGTCAAAATTGTGGGAATATGAATCTTGAAAACTATCTAAAGGGGACTAGGAAATGCTTCAAATGTGGAAGAATGAGGAATCTGGCTAAGAACTATTGAGGGGACCTAAAGAATTACACTATTATGGAAGAAGAAATGGAGGTTTAGATCAATAATCATCTTGTAGTATAATATTTCAACTATAAGGAACATGATAATTTTTCAAACCAATTCTCTAAGATTAGGTTTGTTAGAGGCAATAAACAACAACCTTTAAGGAAACAAGGAAGGACTTCTGTTATCACTACTGTTGATGTGGAGTCAGATAATGATGTGGTGACAGGAACGCTGGTTATTCATTCAATTATAGCAAACATACTATTCGATTCGGTTTCTATGAATTATTTCAGATCTTGAAAGTTTAAAAGAACTATTCAATCACTACATCAAAATTTGGAGGTTGAGTTACATGTGAGAATACAAAATGGGGAAATTATGGCATCTAAAGTTTATAACTCCTCCCTGGTTAATGTTTGTGGATTGAACCTACCATAAAACCATGTCATCCACCCTTTGGTGGAGTTTGATGCTATATTAGGCATATATTTTTTGTCTATATACACATCCAAAATCAACTATCGGGAAAGGGAGATCACTCTTCACATCCCGAAGCATCATCCAATTATTTAAAAGTGTAAGGATAAAGATGAATCTACTTCAGAATAATCATCTCAAGTGTGGATATTATTACATTATGAGAAATCATATCTCACTCAAATGATTGAGACATAGGAGATGATCATGCTTGAAGACATTCCCATAATGAGGTATTACATTGATTTATTCCCTGGAAAATTGTTTGGTCTTCTTTCTAAACGAGAGGTTGAGTTATCAATTAAACTTATTATAGGATCTTTACCTATATCAAATACACTTTACAGAATGGACCTTATTGATCTAGAATAAATGAAGAAGCAGTTATAAGAGAATCTGAACAAGGGTTTTATATGCCCAAGTGCTTCACCATAAGGTGAACCAGTCCTCTTCATTAAGAAGAAGGGTGGATAAATGTTCATGTGTATTGATTATCATGAGCTCAATAAAATCACAATAAAGAACAAGTATCCACTTACTTGTATATATGACTTGTTTTATTAGCTATGTGGGGCCAGTTATTTCTCTAAGGTAGACCTTCAGTTGGGATATCATCAATTAAAGGTGAATAAAGAAGATATTCTTGAGACTCCCTTTAGAATAATTTGTGGACACTATGAGTTCATATTAATGCCCTTTGGAATCACTAATTCTCCCAAAATATTCATGTATTTAATGAATAGATTATTTAGATATTACCTCAACAAATTTGTGGTAGTATTTATTGATGATATTCTGATATACTCTAAGATAAAGGAGGAACATGATGAGAATTTGAATATTGTGATGAAGATATTGTGAAGGGAGAAACTATATGAAAAGTATAGTAAATGTGAGTTCTGTATGGAGGAAGTATCATTATTAGGGCATGTAATCACCAGTAAAGGGATATCTATGGACCCTTCTAAGAAAAAGGCAATCAAAGAGTGGACCATGCCAACATATGTAACAGATATCTGTAATTTTCTTGGCCTAGCTCAGTATTACTAAATATTTATGAAAAACTACTCATGATTTTAAAACACAATAACCAATATGACATGGAAGGGATTGATGATTTTTTGGACTCAATAATGTGAGGAAAGATTTAAGGAGCTTAAAAAGAGTCTTTTCACTACGCTAGTAATCACACTCTCAAAAAGTGGAGAACTCTATGTGGTGTATAGTGATTTTTTTTCAAGAAAGGATTGGGTTGTGTACTGATGAAAAATGATAAATTGATAGCCAACTCTTCAAGGTGGTTGAAAATTTGTGAGAAAAAACTATCCTACGCATGGTTTGGAGTTTGTGGCTATGATCTTCGCATTGAAAATCTGGCGACATTATCTCTATGGGAAGAAGTGTGGAATATATAATGATCACAATAGTATCAAATATATATTCACATACAATAATATTAATACACACTACTGAAGATGGTTAGAGATGATCAAAGATTGTGAATGCTCAATCCACTGCCATCATGGTAAGGAAAATAAGGTGGCAGATGCTCTAAGTAGGAATGATCATGCATCGTAATCAATTATGAGAATATAGAATGGTCCAATATTATTATACATAAAAAAGGATAGATATGGGAATCATTAAGGTAGGAACATTGTCAGTCCTTTATCAATTTATTTCTTAACCATCCATTATAGTGAAAATAATATATGCTCAAATAAATGATGTGGAAATTCAGAAAAGGTTGGAAGCTATCAAGAATGGTAAATACTTTGATTTTAATATCGGTGATGATGGATTCATAATATTTGGGTCACGGTTGTGTGTACCATCAAATACAGATATAAATAAAGAGCTTATGAATGACACACATAGCTCAACCTTCTCTATTCACCCCTGGAGCACAAAGATATATCGAGATCTCCGGGAAAACATTTAGTGGGACAATAAAGAAAAGGATATTGATGAATATACATCAAAGTGCCTAGTATATCAGCAAGTGGATGATGAAAATAAAAATTATAAAGGTATGATGAAACCATTTCCCATACCAACATGGAAATGGAAAAACATCACCACGGACTTTGTCCCTAGACTTCCAAATACATCCAGAGGAAACAACGCTATATGGGTTATTTTGGATCGTCTTATAAAGAAAGCTCACATTGTCACAATTCAAGAAGAATTATCACTAAATAAACTTGAAAAAATATATATCAAATAAGTGGTAAGGCTGCATGTAGTACCACTATCGATTGTATATGATCGAGATATGAGATTTACCTCAAAGTTCTAGAAAAGTCTCCAACATGCTCTAGGCATTGAGCTGAACTTCTATATGACCTATCATCCTCAAACTAATTACCAATATGAGAAAAATATTCTGACACTAGAATACATGTTGATAGCATGTTCTATGGACTTCAAAGTAGGATGATAACAACATCTTCCTCTGGTTGAGTTCATTTATAAAAATATTTTCCACTTGAGCATCCAAAAGGCTCCATTTGAATCCCTTTATGGGAAAAGGGGAAGAACACTAGAATGTTGGGATGAAGTCAGTGAACATAAGATAATAGGACCTAAAATGGTAAAATAAATGGTGGAGAAGGTGAAAACCATTCAGTATCACATCAAGTTATCCAAAAGTCAAAAAAGAACTATGCAGGAAATCATCGATGGGACCTGAAGTTTAAGGTTAGAGACATGGTATTTTTCTGCTTATCTCTATAGAAGAGGATCATGATATTTGGGAATAAAGGGAAGATAATTCTTAGGTACATCGGCCCCTTTGAGATCCTTGATCAAGTCAGAGCTATGGCCTATCGACTAGCACTCCCACCAACCTTGTCTCAAGTACAAGATGTATTTCATGTATCCCTCTTGATGAAGTACATACTAGATCCTTTACATGTACTGAGTTTATAGGTGGTACAGTTAGAGAGTGATCTTTCTTTTGAGGAGCAGTCAGTGAAGAACTAGGATCATAGATATAAATTTTTACACAAAAATACCACTCACCTGGTCAAAGTACTTTGGAAGAAGCATAAGTACAAATAGGAAGCATGGGAACTAGAGCAAGTGATGAAAGAGAAATACTTGCACATGTCATATAATATAATCCCATAAAATTACATTAATAACACAATAAAAACTTTATAAGTGATAAATTAATGAAATAAAATGGATTCTTAGACATTAAGGAACATATAACAAAGGAATAGTAACTTGACCTTTGAAATAGTAATATGGACCTTATGAATAATAAACCGAACAATTTAATAGTGACATCACTAATGAAAGTATAAATAAAATCATTCCATATTATAAGATACAATATGATATAATTATATCATAGTATAAGAAAATAAATATTTTAAAAATTATTAATGAATTGTTGGTATTTTTGCAAATTATTAATATTTAATTTTAATTATATCATTAATTAAATAATTTAAAAGAAAAATTATTTTTAATAAATGTATTCATAATTAATATTTTTATTTCTTATTATTTTAAGACAATTTTATGAGACCTTTAGTAATTTTTTAAAGTGTTATAAATTCAGTTATAATTTCAAAATTTATATTTTCCAAGTAAATGATGTTTTTAATTAAAAATAAAATTTCTCATATTTAGAAAATAATTTTCATAAAATGGAGTTAATTTTTGAATTCTACACATCCAAAAATAGTTAAGTTCTGAAATACTTAAATTTTGGTGAATAGTAAAATACGATAATTTATGATAAATGCTAAATACGTGATTTATGGAGTCGTAGATGATGTAAGAATGATGTTAGCCCAAAATATAGAACCATAATTTATTATTTTATCATATGTTATGATAATTCTCTAACTATTCATAATCTTGAGTCAAAAATAATAAACTAATGAATTATATAATGAGAAAACAACCATCTACTCCACTATAAATACCACCCCTCACCACCTCTTTTCCTCATACCTCTCAAGCCTTGATCCTTATCCAAATTCTACCAAATACTCTTCTAAAACCACTCCACCATGTCCAGGATCATTTTTTATTAACAAAAGATCAAAACTAATCACTTATGGAGGCTGTTAAGAAGAAGGAATCAAGAGGTAAAACCCTCTTCCTTTTCTTTAAATTTATTTTCATGTTCCTCTATTTTCTTATATTATCATTGCTTACCCTTTTCCAAGTGGAATTAAAACTAAAGTAACTTAAATATACTATAATTTTATCATGTTTATGGAATAATTCTTCATATAATATCATATCCTCTCTCTTTTAGTTTAATAATAAAAACATCATCTGTGAGGTGTCGATCTACCACCTTCGCGGATGACATGATTTCATCTTTAAATTCCACCTTCAAGGCTGGTTATTAAACAAATTTTATGGTTGAACCAGATTATAATATATTTATTATATCTTATTTAATGTTTTATAATCATTTTTTACTCATGATATTTATTTATAAAACAAAATAATTTTATTGTGATCAAAAAATGCTAAATTAATCTAAACGATTATCATTGATAATTTATCTAATTAATCATACTAACTTCTGAAAAAAATGGTATTTTAATATTATATAAGTTCATTAATAGTATATAATTTTGTTTCTAGATAACTATCCTAATTCTACATGATTTTCCATACACATATACAAGTAAATTGATCATGAAAACCAAGGAAACTAACGCTCCCAAATGATGAAATTGAATCTCATAATCCATAAAAAGAGACATTAACGAACTTAATAAAAATATAAAAAATAAAATAAATATATAAAATATTATAAATTTATAAATTAATTTTTTTTAATTTTATTATTTAGGATATTAAGATCAACTTCAGAATCATTTCGGACATAAGGTAAGGGATTCTACAAGAACCTCCGTTATTCTTTTGGGTTACTCTTCCTCTCTTTTTACCCAAATAAAATAATCTTTTCTTATTATGTACATATTATAAATATTTTTTATATGTTACAAACTCATGTATAAAGATCCATTCATCCTTATTTTCAGAAACATACATGTTTTTAAAAGGTTCCATACTCAATTCTTCCTGATAACGAAGCCTAATTTAAGGGAACTTCCCTAACTGTTACCTAACTTAAAATTCATTATATATTATATTTTAAGAAACCATTATTTTTCTAAAATCACTCATTTTATTATGAAGTATTTCCTGTTTAACTTATGGTTTTATATAAAATATTATGCATTTTTCTGCTTAAAATTCTCTTTAAATTTTTTCTTAAACCACGCTAAAATGTTTTATTTCTAAAGATTCTTAAATGCCATTTTTACATGTATTCGCTTTAGTTTAACATAAATTATACTTATCTAGGATTTTTTCCCTTATAAATTTCCATTTATAATTTAAATTTTTTATTTCATGGACACTATTATGATATTCCCTTACGTTATGTCTTTTTGACAAGATTAGGATACCCAATTCTTACCATGGGTAACCCTAATGTTTACATTTGATTCCTTATGAATGATTATTCATGTGGCACACATATTCATGAATATGTTATGATGGATGAACCCAGATAGAACTCCAGTTCATTGGGTAATTTTTTGTCTCATGAGACGTTATGTGAAACGGTCTTGGTGGTTAGAATTGACTCATGCTCCTATATGTGCAATGAGCCTTGACTCATTCTCCTATATATGCAACAATCCTTGACTCTTACTAAAGTCATGTTTTATATTGCTTCAAAATTACTATGAATCCATTATGTTATGATCTCGTGATATGATTACTTATGTGTAATCATGTTTCATAGATTTTTATATCATTATTTTATGTCTTCTAACCCATGTGCTAAGCTTTAGTTTAATGTTTATTCCCTTACTGAGATTTTTAGATCATATGTTTACTAATTTTACCCTGTGTTTATCTTATACATATGTAAGGGATAAAATGAAGTTAGGATCTCTTTTTGAAGATTAAATAAAATATGTTCTTATTTTTTAATCTTGATGTTTAATTATGTACCTAATCTCCAAGACACTAGAATTTATGATCTTTGTCTTATAATTTGATTATTCTTAAAATCATGTAATGATATATGAAAAAGGATAGGGTTGTTATATCCATCATATGAGATTCATGAATAGGGGTGAAATGGGTGGAAATAGTGATATGATCCAATATAACCCATATGTAATCGTGTTTCCGAACCATCCTTGGAATACCTATCACAAAATACACAATTGTCTTCTCCAATATCCAAACAGGAATAGTTAAAGATTGTAACATACTCATAGGTGATCTTCCATAACCTGTAGATGGGTGAGGCATCTCAAAATAAACTCATCCACTTTTATTTTCATGCTTTCCCACCAAAATATTTATTTGAGTGCCTTATACATATTTTGTATTCTAGGATGAACAACCCATCCAGAATGGTGGTAATCATGAAGAAGTTGATCTTGAAAAGCCAAATTTATGACCATATGATCTCGAAAACACAACATTGAACTCCCATCCAGCTTCCATCCCTCAATGGTCACCCAACCATTGATTTTTTACCTCATATAAAGACATCTTGAATCGGATTTCTATGCCTCTTTAACCTTTTCAACCAAATCAGGAACAAGATAAACTAAGAATAAAACCACAATACTACCTTAGTCTTCATAATCCAAGTGCATGTCAGATGTCACCATCATTATCTACCACTAATATGAAGTCTCTTTCCCTATATAACCATATGAATTTCTACTTAATGAATATTCCACTGAACTACCTTTACTAGGTGTATACATCAAGTCAAATTAAAACATTTGGAGATACTCTATCCATCTTCTTTGTCTCAAGTTCAAATCTATTTATGATAAGGTGTGTTTCAAACTCTTATGATTCTTAAACACTTTAAATTTCTCACCAAAGTGTTAATGATTCCAAGTCTTCAAATAATGGACTACATAAGCTGATTACAAATCATGTGTTTTTTAGATCTTCTCGTGAAATCATAAATAACATAATCCATAAGAAACAACATGATCTAACTACATGAGAAAACATCACAACCCAGATCTCAAAGTTTCACAGTACACCACATAACCCTATCTTGATTCTATATAAATAAAGGATGGTGTTGGTGTAAGATGAAATTTAATCTCTTGAGAAGACATGAGGCATTATTCATTCCATTGAAATGGAAAATCATTACTTGTCAAAGATATCATTGGTGAATATTGTCATGAAAATTCATGAAAAATGGTGATAATAACTAGCCATACCAAGGAAACTATGTATCTCAAATACATTGTTTAGAGACTTACAAGATATTAGAGCCTCTATCTTTTCGGGATCCACAGAAACACCTTTTTCAGAAATTACATGTACAAAAAAAGTACCTCTAGTATCCAAAAAACAATTTAAATGTTTTTAATACAAATTATTATCCTAAAAGATACCCAAAATTTTCACCAAGTATTGCTCATGCTCAACCCTTGTCCTTGAATACACAAAAATTTCATCCAATAACACCCCCACAAAAGAATCAAGATACATTTGAAATATCTGATTCATCAATTATATAAATAAATTTGGTGGATTTGTTAAACTAAAAGGAATATCCACATACTCATAATGGTCATATCAACTCTTGAATGTTTTCTTGGAAATATCCTCCCTTCTACACCATAATTGGTGTATCCCAAATGCAAGTCAATTATAGAGAACCATCAAACTCCCTTAAACTGATCAAATAGATAATAAATGTGTGGAAATTGGTATGGATTATTTATCATAACTTCGTTAATATTATTATAATCCACACAAATACAAATATTTTCATCTGCCTTTTTCACAAAAAGACATGTTCTACCCATAGAGATGTACTAGGTCGAATGAACCCTTTTCTTTCCAACTCTCCTAACTGGGATTTCAATTCCCATAATTTTATTGGTTCCATCCAATAATATTGAAGTGAGATAGTACTAGTCCCTATTAATATATCAATCGTAAACTTCACTTCTCTTATGGGTGGAATCCTTGAGAAGTTATTGGAAAAAACATCCAAAAACTGATAAATAATTCTGGGAAAACCACAATTCTCGATCTTATCCACAGATGCCAAATTCAAAGCTTCCATATAGTTTGAGATCATTCCAACTACTCGTGAAAATAATCATATTTTACATGAATTTACATTCTAGTCTCCTATAAATAGATGCCTGACTCCATCATTAATCATAAAAATAATCATTTTGTATATAACAATCAATGTGAGCTTTGAACATTTTTAACCAATCCATACCATGGATTATGTCATAGATATCCATCTCAAGAACTGAGAAATCCAATATCAATTCAGCCACATCAATAATAATATAACATGCTTGGAACATAAAGGATTGAAATTCTATTTGACCAAGAGGAGATTGAAATTTCAAAATAGAAGGCATCATATCAACATGAAAACCCAGAAGTTCAACAGTGTGAGAATTAATAAAAGAATCGGATTTGCCTGTATCAAACAAATCTTTCATAAGGGTATAGTTCAAAACAATTATAACTCTCACTATCAATGGTCTAGATTGATCATCCATAGTCATTTTATTAGCTCCATATAATTTCTTACTCACTGCACTTGGTTCTTTATTACTATGTTCAGTATGTACTTCTTGAGGATACATGGTATTCTTAGAATCACCCAAGGATAGCTATGTTCTGTTGATGAGAATTATTTTTCTATCCTCATATCATCAAAGAATATGATGTCTCTGAAACATGAGATGTATCCCAAGCACCGAACGATAGTGAAATGTGAAAATAGTGCTGAAAATTTCTCATCTGGTTGCAATTATGGAATGATCTAGGAGGTGTCATATAATCCTACTTCATGTGATAAAAACACATTGACAACATCCCAACTTACTATTAGGTTTTGGGGGAAGATTCAACAATCCAAACATTTGATTCTAAGTAATTCCACTATCTTGGAAATATGTTTCCCTTTTCCTATTATTTTTAATATTAGAGTTCCCATTTCCCATAGTTATCAACATGATACCTCCACCCACAGCTCCTTAGATGTCTCTTTCTACCACCATCAATATATTTACCATCTATATATAATTTGTTATACAAATCATGGATATCTTCAAGTTAATCATTGTCCTCAACCCCGATTCAAGAATGGGTGCTTTCAAGGACACACTTGAAGAAACTTCTGGTGAAAATGGACTAAATTTATAAATTTATCCGCATACTCTATCACAGATAGATTATCCTACTTTAGGATGAAAAATTTTGTCATTCTAGAAATCCTGAACATATGAGGATAGAAATATTTGTTGGAAAATTCTTCAAAATATTTCCAACTAATGCCTTATTCCAATTTATCATGAACTGTTAAATCCCACCATTAGAGTTCCAGATACTCCAGCATATACATTTACAAGATGGCTTTCCACTCAGTTGGTGTGCTTAACAAATTGAATATTTGATTCATCCTATTCATCCACAACTCTTTTTTTCTTATTCCAAATCACCCCAAATGATGGGGGGATTCTACTTCTAGAATGGAATAGAATGATCCACTTGTCTTGGTTTATCCATTCTATTCCCTTTATCCATAGCTTGAAAATCTTGTAAAATACTCCGAACTATATGTTGATTCACCTATGGCTCAAGTGAAACCAAATTCATTGAATCCTCTTCTAGTTGGTTTATTTTACTCCTAATTTGTGATATTCTCTATTACCAAAATAAAACACCATTTATTCTCACTCTATAGTAACTAAAGGCATATAGATTTCAAATTTACCACATCACATATCACAACAAGGATTTCCAAAATTCAACACTTTCCATTTTCAAACCATTCTGAAAATTTCACCATGCTCTTTGAAAACCAAACCATTTTCAAGATACCACTACCATGCCTTTTCAAAATCTCACATTTGAAAACATTTCGAACAATTTTAAAAAATCAACCATTTTTCATCATATCATAAATCATTAATCAAAACGAATTATACACTCTTTTTGGGAAGTCGTTTCTATCTATGCATATCATGCTCTTCCTATTGGATAAACCCATGATGATGAGGTTACAATGCCTAAAAGTGTTTCAAAAACATATGTACTTGGCTTCTGGGTAACTTGAAGTTCAGCATGAATAGGTTAGTTACACCCCTTTATGATCTACATTTAAAGTCCTGACATTCCTACTCATTGATACCATACCAACTGAAGAACTATACCTAATAGATTTTCAAATCTAGGACTAAACAAAATGATACCATTTGTAACATCCTGCCCCTCACCCATTGTCTTAGGAAGAGGCGGTGGTATTATTAGGACTAATCTGAAATCTCCAAAACACCAAAGGCTGGGAATAAATTCCAAGGGATTAATAAAAATTGGGGTATGATTTTCCCTTTGGAAATAAAACAGCCACACTAAGAATTACAATAACCAAACAACCACTATATGATGTAGGATAACAATGTGATACAACTCATGTAAACAAAACCAAATCAAACTATATCCAATTAAAAAAACCAATAATACCCAAAGATAGAAGAAACATCAACTAAATATCTCCCAACTATCTATGAGCTCCAAATCAACATTCCATGTCAATGGTATCATGATGTATCACTAAAAAAATGAGATACCATGCCTTTAACCATGTCTTTAAATACAACATTTATAGATAAACAAAAGTTCTCAAGTAGGGGGTGAGTATAAATCTCTGTATGATTTCATCAATAACTTCACTACTCATTACACTAGGATATAACATGTTAGTGTATTTATATAAAATAGTTTAAAATAATTTAATGTAGTTTATTTCAAATCTGAAATAGTTTTCCAAGTAATAATTTCCAAACCAAACAATTTTCAAATGAAATAAACCAAACAATCCTTTAAAAACATTTCTCAAATCCATTTGGCATAACCCAATCCATTCTACACATCCACACAGGCATGAAACCATGGACCTCACTATAATAATGAGGGGTTATTCATTCTTTTACCAAGTCATCACTAAGTGAATCATTTGAAGGGTAAAATTTCATACCCTTATCCATACCACTTTTGATAGGGGAAACTTCATACCCTTATCTGTCCCAAATGCACATGAATAGAGGCCAACCATTCATTCCAAAACCCATTACAAACCAATTGTACCAAACTATTTCAATAAAATATTCCATTTATTGAAAACATTTATAAAAACCTTTTCACATAAATCAAAACCAAATGACCATTTTAAAATCATTTAGCAAAGCACTTTGCAAAACAATTAAATAATTTCACAAACCATTACTAAAGAGGGTTTGTATTAAGATTTTAACATAAATTTCACAATTAAATTCAGTAAATTAATTCAATTTGAAATAAATCCTTCAAATTCGAATCAAGAGGAGTTGAGATTGAATCCACCTACCTTGAAACTTAGGTGAAAACAGGAAACGACACAAAAACTCCAAAAACTTGGCTTTGATCTTAAAAAACCAACATTAGATATTGTTCCCTACTATTGACACAACCATATATCATCATGATTAGCATCACACAACATGGATATATCCCCCAATGAATCAGATCAATAAATCCAAGAGAAGGAATAAGAGGAAAACTATAGAAAACCCCCATGAACAGGTACTTACCAAGGAATTCAGCCTCTAAGGAACCAAGATTGGCCAACAGATTGCTCCCCAATTGAAGGGAAAGGTCTCCACAACCTTAGGAGGGAGAGGAATTAGAGTTAGGGTTAGATTGAGGGAAGTAATAGTCAAAATATGAATCTAATTTTTATTGCTGCATAGTTTATGCACACGGTCAGAAAAACCATGCGCAAACCATGGGCCAGCCACTACCTCCAAACACCCCTCACACGATTGGATTGCATGGTTAGAAAAACCATGTTTCAGTCCTGATCAACCCATCTATTCTATTTTTCATGGTCTCACATGGGTTTATGCACAGTTTGGTCAAACTGTGTGCTTACCCAGTGCCCGTTGTTTCCCCTTTCATGGTTCCCTGGATATATTTAACGGTTTATACTAACCGTGCTCAGACTGTTCACCTCTAGAAAATCCCCAAAAACTTGAAAAAAACTTTTCCAAACCTTTCCATACATAACCCAGTAACTTTATATACATAAAATACATAAATAAAGTGTTACTTACCTGAAACTAGGGGTGCTACATATATAAATATTATGTGTTGGTTTGTGTGTTTCTATACAAAATTGCATTAATATGTTAATGTGTGTGTGAAAGTAATGTATATATATAACACATGTTAAATATATATTAAATTGAATAAAAAAATAAAGACATTAAATAATATGTAATGAATATTACTCGATACGAATTAGACAATATATTTAATCAACATTTATTTTTAAATATAAACCATTTTCACTAGATATATGACTTATTAAATATAAATACATATTTGTTATATAATTCATTTTTACGGAATCATTATATATATTGATATATATATATATATGAATATGAATATAATTTTATATTTAAAATATTAAATATACTAATGAATGATTCTGTATAAAAATATAAATTTGAATAATTTAGAAAAATATTAAAAAAATTAAAAATCAATAAATTATTAAAAAAAGTAAAAATAACTCAAAATTAATAATGAATGAATAATACTAAATGATTGAATATTAAAAATGAGTTAAATTTAATTAAAAATTAATAGATCAAAAAATATAAAAAGAATGAATAAGCGTTGTTAATTATTTAAAATTAAAAAAAAATTAAAAATGAATACATATTTTGATTATAAAAATTAAAATTGTGTTAAAACATTGAATTTTATTCATCAAATAGATATAATTAAATATTAAAAATGAATAAAATTACCAAAAATATTAAAAAATAAAAACTAAAAATGAATAAATTACAAAAATATTTAGAAATTATTAATGAAATTATTAATAATAAAAATGAATAAATTTAGAAAATGAATAAGTGTTATTAATTATATATATTATTATAAAAAATATGAATAAATATATGTTAAAATGATAATAAATACATATTAATTATATAAATTAAAACCATATTAAAAACACTAAATGTTAATGAATAAACATGTATAAATAAATAAATAAAATGAATAAAATTACAAAAAAATATTAGAAAAATAATTAATACTATTAATGAATAAATGATATTAAAATTTTAATAAATTACAGAAATATTATGACTCTCTGTGTGTTTCTATATTAATTATGTTTATGTGTGTGTGAAATTAATGTAACATAAGTTTGATATATGTAAGTTAAAACTGAATTAAAAATATTAAATTTTAATTAATAAATATAAGTAAATATTAAAAATGTGTAAAATTAAAAAAAAATATTAAACAAATAAATATTTAAAATTAATAAATTAATATATATATATATATATATACATATATCAATTAAAAAGTAATAAATACTGTATATTAAATATAAATATGAAAAAGAATGAAATTTAATAATAAAAAACATAATATATTAAAATTATAAATTAATAAATAAAAATGTAAAAGGATAATATTAACAGTTTATTATTTGTAAATATGTTTGTCTCTATTAAATTGAATTAATTTCATATATGTACTTGTGAAATTATTGTATGACATATTAAGTGTAACATATTTAGTCAAATTTTTAATTAATAGTTAAATATTTATTATTTTATGTACACAAATGAAATTGATAAAAAAATGTTATTAGATGTCACTTAATATTAATTTATCGATATTTTTAATTAATATTTATTTTTAATTAAATTATAAACCATTATCACTAAATATATGACATATAAATATGATTTATATTATATTAGTATTCTATAAATAATATTTAAGAAAATTATATATATATATATATATATTTCTATATTGATTTTTAATAATATATGATTTTTATTTTATATGCCATTTTTAATTATTGCCTTATATATCTAGTGTAAATGTATATTTACACATATATATATATCATATTTAATAAAATATATTATATTTTAATATATGTTTTTGAATGATATGATTTTTTTATAAATATATCTTATGTTCGCACTTTTTAGTGCTGATAAAGGTTTCCCTTTATTAGCGCTTTTTATTTAGCATTAATAAATAATTGTGTTGTTTATCATAGCTTTTGTAGTAGTTAGTTATCAGAGATGGGATTGTTCTAGAGACTCAATTGTTATGGTTTTGATATTATTTCACCTTGATTGATGCACATATTTTTTTGATGTTACTGTTTTATGTTATTTTACTCATGGGCCAACATGGCACGAGATGTGCATGCATAAATCATAGTAGGAATGTAGGAAAGTATGTTATCAATAATTTTTCATGATATGGGTTCATTTATTAGACATGTAGTTACATGACATGCATGATAAAAGGAATAAAATGTTATTTGTTAAAATGTGATTAATTCACTTATTATGCCAAGAACCGAAATGACCTTGTGACCATGGATGTCAATTATCTTCTTGTTCTTCTGAGTTGATATTGAATTAAACTCTATGATATGAGGAGTGCGTTGACCCCTATGGATAATATTCTTCTATGTCATCCTCCGTTTGAATGTTAGGAGAGTGGAAATGATCGCACACCTCACTTGGCGGGATAAGGACTTCCTGTAGCACTAGGAAATCTTATGAACTGTTAGCTCTATTATAATTTATTGTAGTTTAGTCAATTCGTGGAGAGGAAAAATAATTTAATTATTCCTTCGATGTGTGATCTGATGAGGGAAATTTAGCAACAACACCCACTTAAAATTAATAGCAACTAATAAGATCATGTCTGCACACCAAAAACTGAACATACTAAAAAATATTTCAGACCAGAAGAATTTCTTCCTCATGTCATATCCTCCTCTCATGTAGAAACCCCCAGAAAAGAGGTGGAATTATGAATAATTATTATATTTATTGATATTGCACTTCCTTTATAGATTTATTATTTATGACGAAATATTTTATTGATAGAGAAAGTTTACCCACAAATTAAAAGATATTTTAATTATAGGTAACATGTACCATGATAAAAGGAAGACTCTTTTTCATTTGTTGGTTGTATTTTTGAATGCATGGATAGATTCATGGGATCATATGGCTACACTTGTACAAAAATTATTTATAAAATTGATTTTTTAACTTTGGATTTCAGTAAGAAACATTAAAATTATTTTTAACGTCTGTTATTTGACAATCAACGTTAACAATGTCATGTTGACATTTTTAACGTTTTTTAATTAAATAATAAATATTAAAAATGGTCTAAAATAATTTTTAAAATATTTTATTTCAATAACTGACATTAAAAATATTCTACAAAATATTTTTAACATTGGTTATTTAAATAACCAGTTTTAAAAATCAAACCAGATATGAAGTTCTAGTTTTTTTTCACATCGCACCCATTTAATTTAACTTCTCCACCTATAAATTCACCTCACCGCATAAGGATATTTCAATTTTTCACATAACAATATCATTTTAATTTTTGCCTAACATTTTTTGCATTGCATCTCACAAAAAAATCATCGCAACGTGCTAAAATTTTTCATTCTCTAACTTTCATTTCTCCCCTACAAAATTTTATTTCTACCTCTCAATCATTCAGTTATCCTTTTATTATTCATTTATGTATTCTAAATCTATATTGTAAATCCATTTTGGTGATGGAAAGCATGACATTAGTGATAGAAAAAATAAAGAAACTTTTTTGAACATTGTGAGTTATCAATGAATATATCATAGAGGTAAAATCCCTAGAATGATTTCATTTATTCTCATTTCATATTTTAATGTTATTATAATAAGTATTTATTTATTATTATAATTATATCATTGAATGATCTTTATTTTTTTCAACTCTATAATTGTAAACTACTTATTTTATCATGTAAAACAATACTTTTTCTTATTGATTCAGAAAAACTACTGTGTGCAATGTTGTATAATCCAAAATAAAATTTTATTAAAAACATATTTTTCAAGTCAGGTTTTAAATATTTGACATGAATAATCATAAAAAATATTTTTTTAATGTCACTTTTAAAAATCGATGTAAAAAAATAAATTTACTACATCCCATTCAAAGATGTCACCTCAATAACTGACATTAAAAATATAAAAAAACAATATAAAAACATATTTTTATACTAGTGCGTGAAGATAATTTTTCAATCATTCTTAATTTCTCACTTTCTCATGATCTCTTCTAATCACTTCCCAATTATTCATTCCATGATTTCTCAAGGGGAGTTTGGGAAACCTCGGTTGTAGTCCAGCTATGAATATTTTTTGCTTTAAGATAATAGATGTGGGGGGGGGGATAGTTTAATATTCTTGGGCTAATCAGAGCTATGTATTCACTACTAAAATCCAAAATTTGGGAACCAATCCTCAACGGTGGACTGCTTCAAGGTATAGGTATTTTGACAAAAAAAATCATCTCAGTGGAGAACCCATTGATTAAATGTCTCTCTCTTCCTTCCAACGTTATAATTATTTAGAAGATCTCTTTTTTAGAAGGGTCTGAATGAGGATGTAAAGGATAAGGCGTGATAATGGTTTAAGGGGTTTAGAATATCATATTATGGAGGATGATCAGAATACATCCTTTTCCACCAAAAATCATATACAAGAGGGAGGAAAAACCAGATCTCTCAATTGGAGAATCTTTCGGGGAGTGTTTCTTAAAATGTGAGTGAAATACATCATCTCAATCTGAATTTCTTTCGCAATCCTTACAAGGATGAGATCACTGATTTCCATTTTCATTTGAATAATTTCATCCGAAAAATTTTCATTGTTGATATGAATTAGAATCATGAAATTGATATCATAGAGGAATAAATTTTTGGTTCTCTTCAGCATATTCATTCTTCTAAATTGCCTAATCTTGATGTGTTTTATACCCTACTCTTTAATCATTTCTAGAATATTGTCAGAACTAATGTGTTTTGTCTAATTAAGAATATATAAATAGGATGGGATTATCTCAACTCTCTGTATGATTCTTTGATTACCCTTATTTTAATGGTCCATAACCCCAAGAAAATAAATGAGTTACAACCAATTAGCCTTTTCATTTTCGTTTATAAAATTTCTTCAAAGATTTTGGTGGATCATCTATGGGGCTTTCATCCTATAACCATGATTCAAAATAAAAGTGTGTTTGTTCTGAAAAGATCTATCATATATAATGCAACTATTGTATATGAATTATTTCACTCTATGAAAACTCGTCCTTCTTATAAAAAATGAGTTCTGGAGACGAATCTTGATATGATAAAAGCTTATAGTTTAGTTGAATGGCCATTTAATGAGATTTTACTTTCCTAAATAGGATTTGGGGATAAATGGGTTAATGAAATAATGAATTGTGTGACCTCAGTATCTTTTAGGATTAATGTTAACAAGAGGCCTTCGGATTTCCCCATACATTCAAGGGGATTGTGGAAAGGGAATACTTTATCCCCTTACCTCTTCATACTAGTGGAATAGTTATTCTCTAACCTTCTGTTAATCTTATAGGAGCACGGGTTCATTCAAATAGCTCAGTTATATCGTAGTAGAACCCCCCCCCCCCACCTGTTGGGGAGGAAGAATATCGATCCCAAGATAAAAGATCATTTGTGACAGAAATATTGTGAGAATCAGCATTGTAAATGAAGCAAAAAATAATAGTAGGGAAATAAATGGGGGTATATAAATTTAACAATTAAAACCCTCCTATAGGTAGGATTAAAATACCATGGGAAAACTCTAAAATACCCACTATGAATATGAGATTACAAAATTCAAGTAAATCCTAAAACATTAATTTGAAAATATACCATAGGAAACCTGTGTGAAAATCCACATCCTAATACACCTTCAGCTTCTCTCTGAAAATCATCCATGACAATACATCACCCTTTTGAGATCAAAAATGAACATGTAGCATCATTGCAGCACCTTATTGAACAACTTGATTTTTTATTTCTCGTTGATACCCACACCCATAAACTTTCACCCACATATCAGTTTCACCCCTCAAGTGAGGAATATTTCTCTTTTTATAGGCCATCATAAGTTATATATCTAATTTAAATAGTTTTATAAAAATATATATCACCCCATATATCATTCCTTTTAAAAAAATATATCATCACAAAGATAGATATAAAAAAATGTATTCAAGAGAAATTTCTTTAGATCTATGAAAATCCCCAAAATCTAGTATAAACTGAATTAATCACCCCCTTTAACCCATCAAAGAAAAAGATGAATAACAACAAGCTCAATTGGAAAGAAAACCTATTGGTTTTTCACCAACTATAATCATCTGAAGAAAATATGATGATTCAATTTTGTAGAACTGATAGAAACCTGATTGCTCCCCCTTCAAAAAAATCCAAATGACAAAGATTTCATCATACCTATGTCTGCAATGCCAATACTAGAATCTAACAATATTTTCCTCCTCCATAATTGTGATAACCACATAATCTAGAGAACCTGTAAGAATTAATTTCTCTATCTTCTCAACATCCTCCGAGTAGTCTGAAACTCTCAACACAACACCTCGATCATCGATTTTAATTCCTTCTTCACTAGTGGATCTCTCTGAAGAAAAGGGACTAGGTTTAAGAGCTAAAACACATGCCTTTACCTACTTTGGTTTCCAACCATTATTTATCCTAGTCGATGGTTTTTAACTCATGCATGACAATCACTTGTGCCAAAAATCTGAATAAGTCCTCTTTATAAATTCATTCATCACATCACTGTATAGTCATCCATTCTACCTCATGTATATACCATTGATCTTCTAGAAAAGGTTCATCTTCTATTGTTAGATGAAATTTTGAATCCATCATTATTAATAGAAAAAGAAGATAAAAAATTTTGGAGTATACCTGGCATATATCACACATCCTTCAACATCAACATACAACCTACATTTTTAGTGATACAAATATCACCAACACCAATCACATCAGTAGAATATTAATTGACCAACTTCAATATACCAAAGTCGCATTCTTCTTATAAAGAAAAAAATTCCTCTTTGGTGTAATATGGTATGAAGTCGCTAAATCAATCACCCATTAATTTTATAGATCTGACCAGAAATAATCAACACTAACTGAATGTAAATCACCCTCACCCTATATTAGACTAACACCAGTATCCTCAGAATCAGTGTTGTGAACCTTCTTTTCTTCCTTATTATTTTTAAATGCATAATAGTTTCTTAGCACATCACCCTCATTATTGCAAAAAAAACTAGACCTTTTTTATTTTCTTTGACTGACCTCTCTGATTACCACATACATCTTTTATATCCAAAATACCAATATTACCTGAAGAATCGCCACCATTGGTCTTTCCCCAAGTCTCATTAATCAATAATGATGAAATCAAATCATTCTACTTCTTAGTGCCTTTCCTGGTCATCAATTTTTTGATGATATTATCATATGAATCAGGTAAATGAACCCAAGATTAAAAAAAATTATTGTCTTTTTATTCCATTTAAACATCAACCATATTACCTTTATCAATGATCTTGAATTCTACCAAATACATATTTTTCATATGTTTTGGGAACTTGTCCATATAGTTACCTAAATACTCATTCTCTAGAATTCAAAAATGATACAACTGTTTTTTAAGGTATAAATGATTTGTGATGGATTTGGATTCATACCTACTTTCAATCATCACCTAGATCTCCTCTGGATTTGGATTTGGATTCATCACTTCATGCATAGTATTATTAGTCAAATGCATCTAAACCTTACTTGTCTCTAACTCTCTCAAAACCTGTCAATCAGCATTGCTCATCATCTCCGGCTTCTCTAATTGTTTCTTCAACACCTTCATTGTCTTCTCATAAACAAAAATATTTTCAACCTATTTCTACCATGGAGTAAAATAATTTTGTTCAGTGAATAGTTTGATGTGGGAAGAAATCCCATGGTGTGAATTACCCATATCCAATCCACAAGAAACATGGATAACCTCCTTTGATACATGTTGTTAGGGAGGAAGAATATGGGTCCCATGATAAAAACTCAGTTGCGACAAAAATATCATGAAAATCATCAACATTAACGAAGCAAAAAAATAAAAGAAAAAATAAATAAATAGGGACACATAAATTTAACTTAGAAAATACTCCAATGTGGAAGAATAAAAAACCATGAGGTAACTCCAAAATATCCACTATGAATCAGAGTGTAAAAAATTCATGTAAATCTCAAAACATGAATTTTCAAATAATGGGTAGAAAACCTATGTAAAAATTCACACCTTGATATGACTTTAACCTCTATCTGATAATCATTCATGATAAGACTTTATCCTTTGGATATAAAAAATGAACATGCAACGTCATTTCAACACCTTTCTTCACAACTCGATTTTTCATTGATAGTTTCTTCCCATGCCCAAAAACGGTCACCGATGTATCTGATGCACAATTCAAGTAATGCCTTTTTATTTTTTTTATAGACCCTTATAATCCAGATATCTTTATTAAATAGATATATAAAAATTTACCTCTACTTGTGTATCTTTCCTTTTAAAAAAGATCTCATCAAATAAAGAGATGTAAAAATATATCTTAAAAAACAATATCTTTAAATCTGAGAAGATCCCCACAATCCAGGATGAACCCCATCACCCCCTCCCATTTCCCATATCTTATTTTGAAATGATTGTCTTCTCTTTGAACATGTCACTTATCCTTAATGTTGTGTAGTTATGAAGATTATCCGTATTTATAAAAGGTCTTATGGTCAATGGGTTAATCCGACGAAGTCATAAATTTCTTTTAGTAAGGGAGTTTCACCGTTAAATAAAGAGGATTTAAAACGGTTATGTGGATTTATAGGGGTTGAAAAATATCAAAAATATCTTGGACTTCGAAATATTATTGGAATATCGAAGAAAAAATTCTTCTCTTTTATTATAGATAGAGTGGATAAAAATATTTTTTTATGGTCAAGAAGGAAGGTTTCAAAGGCAAGAAAAGAGATTTGTATTAATAAGGTATCTCAACAATTCCTTTATATGCAATGTCTTCATTCATATTGTTAGACATCCTTATTGACCATATTTATTCTTGATTGTCCAATTTATGGTGGGGTCACATGATGGAAAGCACAATATTCATTAGGAGTAATGGGATAAGCTTCTTGTCTCAAAGTTTTGTGTTGTGTTTGGTTTTAGGAATTTGAAGATGTTTAATGAAGTAATTTTGGCTAAGCAAGGTCGATGTCACTTTTTCAATTCAGACTCCCTATATTCAAGGGTTTTTTGAGTTAAATATTTCCCTTACATTGATTTTCCTCATTCTTGATTGGGGCCTAAGAAAAGCCATTTGTAGAGGATTATTTAGGGAGTTAAGTCCCTACTTAGTAAAAGTATTTTTTGAAGGATTGTAAAGGGTAATGTTGTTTTTGTTTGGAGGGATCCATGGCTGGAGAATAGCTCTGGTTTGAGATTTTCATCTCATGTTACTGCAGGGTTAGACAATGCTTTAGTGTGATATTTATTTTACAATTCTTTTGATGATTGGGATTGGGATAAGATTTTCAATTGGTTCAAAGTGATAGATCATCACCTCATTCTTGGTATTCCTTTTACTCCATACATTTGTAAGGATAAATTGTGTTAGAAGAGGGAAACATCATGAATTTATTTGGTATGTTCCAGATATAAGGTTTTGGAGGAGGAATCTCCCCATGTTCTACCTACCAGTTTCTGAAATGATATTTGGTCTCTCAAGGTGCCACCCAAAGTGAGGGTTTTTTTTTGCAAGGCAATAATGGTATTCTTCCGACATGAGGGTTTCTTGCTTCTCAAAACCTCCCCATGGATGACACTTGTCCCAAATGTGTGTGATGTTGAATCTCTATTGCATGTTTTTCTTCTTTTCCAAAAAGCATAAGAGGTTTGGAAGGAGTGGATGGATAATTTCCATGACTTCTTCGATTCTTCCCTTGATCTGGCTCATAATTTACATAACTAGATTTATTTCTTTGAACCATGGGTGGTGGGATGGATTTTTACAATTGCATGCTTGGTTTGAAAAAAACATAATGAATGAGTTTTCCAAGAAAAGTCTACTCGGGACTGAATTTTGTTTGAAAGGTCCTTGGAGTGGATGAATCCTTGGATTTCAAATGGAGCTGCTTCCTCTGATGAGCGTATCCAATAGAGAATATCTATTTGGGATACTCCCCCATAAGTTTTTCTCAATGTTAATATTGACGTTGATGTCGCTTTAGGATTCAGAGTGACTATTTGGATCATTGTTTTCCCAAATAATAGGCAGATTGAGGCTGCTCAATGTTTGTCTATTTGAGCCTTTTGGGATTCATCTGTGGCAAAGGCGTATTTTATTCTTTATGGTCTTCTCCTTGCTTGTTCCAACAGGTGGGACAATGTGATAGTGGAATCTGATTGCCTTTCTATAGTTAACGTTATTTACAAATGTGGAGAGGATTATAGCTTTATGGACTTATTCTCACAATGATCTAGTAGTGATTGGATGACTTCTCCCCTTCTATGCTTTCATTCATTAATTGTGGAGGAAATCATGACGTCTATTGTTTGGAAAGCTTTGAGAAATATTTGGGTGACTGTGTTTGGGTTGATCATTTTTCTGACTGGCTTTGTAATTCTGTTTCAATAAAAGGATTCAATGGGGGAGATCCTTACAATTACAACATTGCTAAAAACAACCCCATTTCCAATCAACTTTATATATGTAAAAATAAATCTGAACTACGCGTCGGCCCACGGGATTTGGAGTTCACCCCAGTCGTTGCGGGGGATGCCGAGTGCGCTCCACACCACTGCCGACGCATCCACGACGTTGTTTCGGCATGGATGCTGGTACACATGCTCAGCGTCACACCCCACCGTTGAGTTTTCCTCATCCACCACACTCACCCTCATGTTCTTCCCCCCGCCCGCCCTTACCACGATCTCCCTATCACACCTCCTCCCGTCGTTGTACCACCTGGTGGACAGCGTGACTACCGGCTTGTCGTTAGGTTGGTATGCCCTGTCGCATTCTGAGGGACTGCCGCCATCCCCGCCCATTTGGAAGCTATTAAGGGTGAGAACCACCCGGGTGGTGGGGGAGACAAGCAGGGAGCAGTGGTAGGTGGCGTATGACTTGCCCTGTACGCAGCACTCGGAGTCGTTCTCCATGTTGCACTCCCCCGGAGGAGATTTATTGGCGGTGACCGTTCCACTAGGTAGGAACGTCTGAGCCTCAACCACATCAGTGCCTTCCATGGAAATAACGACGACGAGTACTAGAAATGGAAGTATAAACCATGTCCCACATACCTGTAAATAGGACCTAGTGGCTCCTCCCGACCCATAATTTTTTAAAATGGGTTTTTAATTTTTTTTTTTAACAAAACATGATAGGGTTCAAAGTATTTTTAAAAATTGGTCTAGATATACGTGAACACCGTTCATGCATCATACAAAATTTTTAAAATTTTAATTTTTTTTTACTATTTTTGTATTTTTAGAATTTTTTATTTTATTTTTTGTTTTGTTTATATATATATAACAAAAACTTTCAGTAGAATTTAGATGTTATTTAATATCCAACATTACTGTCATTACAACAGTCTAGATTCTGACAGAAACCATCAACCAGGACTCCTTTTTGTAAGAGGACTTGCCCTAGAAATCATTCCGCATTTTCAACGTGGGATTCAGGTTCTCTCTTTCCTACGAAAAACATTCTGCATTTCTGATTAGAGATTCATAAATGTTTCAAGTACATGGATTTGAAAAACTATAAAAAAACAAACTATAAGACCAATATAAATGAAACTTAAAATACAGATTAAACATATAAGAAATAGTTGAAAATAAAAAGAATTTCAGACTTGGGGTGACAGGTCAACAATCAGAGCAGCACAAGGGACACGGGATGGGATATCGGTGGTGGTGGGGATACTTTCGGCAGCCTCTGTGGCTGGCAACGACGATATGTGGACGTCGACAAGATGCAGATGAGATGCAGCATCGATAGAGTAATGATGTTCGAGGGATGTGATTCTTGGATTGGGATGCGATCTTTGATCGTGACATAGAGATACGGAAAAGTGTCACTAGCAGGATGTGTTGTGGAGCGCCAACTGGTGACCAGATGTCGGCAACGTGAGCTAGTGGCGTCCTTGGGAAGGTGTCTGGATGCAGCCCAGCAATGGCCTCGAAAAGAAGGAGGTGACAACCTTGAGAACTGGGAGGTGACTTTGATGTAGGAAGTAGATATTCTTGAGATGCGAGCAATGATCTCAGTGGAGTACAGGCTGGGTCGGCGTGAGAGCTGGCGGTACTCTTTTTCAATTAAGCTTTCAGTTGGGCCATTAATGGATATAGTAGTACTTATGATCTTTAGAGACTTTTTTATGGGCTTGTTTGATGTTTTTTTTTTGCTGCCGAGCCTTATTTTGTGGGTCCTTGGACCTCATTCTTTTTGGGAGGCTTCGTTGTGTCAATTTCTTGGTCTGGTGGTACTCTCTGTGCCACATTATTGTATGTTGTTTTAGCTACATTTTTTTCTTTAATAAATTTTAGGGTCGAGTATGCTCGGTACTCGAACCTTCCTTGTGTAAGACCAATATAAATGAAACTTAAAATATGGATTAAATATATAAGAAATAGTTGAAAATAAAAATAATTTTGTAATAAAAGTTGATGAAAAATAATTTATAAGGTTTCAAAACCACCAACTTGAAACTTAAAAATGTTTTAAGTACATGGCTTTGAAAGATTATAAAATAAAGACTATAAGACCAATATAAATGAAACATAAAACATTAATTAAACATATAAGAAATAGTTAATAATCAATTGGTTAATTAGTAATATAATTATTAAATATATAATTATTAATTATATAACTATTAATTAGTTAATATTTAATATAATTATTAATTATTAATTACTAATATACAATATTTAATTAGTTAATTAGTAATATAATTATATAATAATTATTTATTTAATTAGTAATATAATTATTAATTGATAATTAATTAGTTAATTAGTAATACAATTATTCATTATAATTATTCATTATGATTATTAATTATTAATTATTAATTATTAATTATTAATTATTAATTATTAATTATATAATAATGAATTAGTTAATTAGTAATATAATTATTAACTATAATTATTAAGTATTAATTATATAATAATTAATTAGTTAATTAGTAATATAACGATTAATTATAATTATTTATTATTTATTATATAATAATTAATTAGGTAATTAGTAATATAATTATTTACTATAATTATTTATTATTTATTATTTAAAATTAATTAGTTAATTTTTAATATAATTATTAATTATAAAATAATTAATTAATTAGTAATATAATTATTAATTATAATTACTCATTTTAATTATTAAATGTTAATTTTTAATTAATAATTATTTAGTTACTTGTTAATATAATTATTAATTATATAATAATTAATTACTTAAGTAGTAATATAATTATTAATTATAATTAGTAATATAGTTATTAATTTTAATTAGTAATTATTAATTATGTAATAATTAATTAGTTAATTAGTATTATAAATATTAATTACTAATATACAATAATTAATTAATTAATTAATTAGTAATATAATTATATAAAAATGAATTTGTTAATTAGTGATGTAAGTATTAATTATACAACAATTAATTAATTAATTAATTAATTAATATAATTATTCATTATAATTATTCATTATAATTATTAATTAATAATTATTAATTATATAATAATTAATTTGTTAATTAGTAATATAATTTCTCATTATATTTAATAATTGTTAATTATATAACAATTAATTATTTAAGTAGTAATATAATTATTGAATATAATTATTCATTATAATTTTTAATTATTAATTATTAATTATTAATTATAGAATAATTAATTGATTAATTAGTAATATA
The DNA here is from genome assembly GCA_963277665.1 of Viscum album. Lineage (NCBI taxonomy): Eukaryota > Viridiplantae > Streptophyta > Magnoliopsida > Santalales > Viscaceae > Viscum > Viscum album. The sequence goes on along the minus strand of OY728145.1, from coordinate 2,003,354,657 downwards.
ATTATTAATAATATAATAATTAAATAGTTAATTAGTAATATAATTATTCATTATAATGAATAATTATAATTATAATGACTAATTATAATTATTAATTACATTACTAATTTACTAATTAACTAATGAATTTTTATATAATTAATAATTATATTACTAATTAATTAATTAATTATTAACTATTTCTTATATGTTTAATCCATATTTTAATTTTCATTTATATTGGTTTTATAGTTTATATTTTATAGGCTTTCAAAGTCACATACTTGAAACGTTTTTAAGTTTCATGTTGGTGGCTTTGAAATCTTAAAAATTATTTTTCAGCAACATTTTTTACGAAATTATTTTTTTTTCAACTATTTATTATATGTTCAATCCATATTTTAATTTTCATTTATATTGGTCTTATAGTTTGTATTTTAAAGTCTTTCAAAGTAATGTACTTGAAACATTTTTAAGTTTCAAGTTGGCGGTTTTGAAAGCTTATAAATTATTATTCATCAACATTTTTTACGTTTTTTTTATTTTCAACTATTTCTTATATGTTTAATCCGTGTTTTAAGTTTTATTTATATTGGTCTTATAGTTTATATTTTATAGTCTTTCAAATCCACGTAATTGAAACAAAATCTCATATAGGAAATGCAGAATGTTCTGCACAAGAAAAAGAGAACATGAATCCCACATCAGAAATGCAGAATGATTTTTAGGGCTTACCCTCTTATAAAAGGGAGCCTTAGGTAAGGATTTTTGTCAGAATCCAGACTTCTGTAATGGAAATACTGATGGATATTAAATAGAATATAAATTCTGCTGAAAATTTTTGTTATATTTATATATATATATAAACAAAACAAAAAAAACAAAAAAAATTAAAAAATAGTAAAAAAAATTAAAAATTACTGAAGGTTGTGTAAACCTGATTCACGCATCTTCCTTGGATCGGGGATGCGTGAATGGGGTTCACTCATCTCAATACCCATTTTTAAAAATACATCAAACCCTATCCCCTTTTGTAAAAAAATCATAAACTCATTTTAAAAAATTATCCCTTCCGGACACCCACAATAATATTACAAAATAATTTATATTTAAATAATTTAAAAACCATTTATAAATTAAAATATTTCAAAATATTTTTTACATTGTTTTTTAAATAAACGCGCAATCAAACAACACACAATCACTCACCAAGTGGTCATCCACTAACCAAGTCACTACAAACCTTTAGTCATCTTTGCTTGGTTTTCAAGTCGAAAACGTAGTTATAATAGGAGTCCTGACCAAAGTCTACCACAAGGTCACCATATGCATCCCACAATGGTCACAAGGATAAGATAATCAGGTCAAGCCTTTTTCTCGTCAAGCCCTGTCTCTCTCACGGTCTAGCCACAGAGCTCTCATACTCGGACCCTACCTCAGGTCATGCCACAAGGCCACCATGTCCTTACACTTTGTCTCGAGTCAATAATCACGATTGTCATACCCCTCTCTACGTCTCTATCCTTCGTCTTCATCACCGCATGTCAACACCACCCCTCCAAAGACTAAAACCAAGCCACAACTATCCACCTATCAATTGCTACCAGAAGAAAAACCTTCAAAGGCCACATATAATATACTTAGCACATATGTGATCATACTCGAACATATGTGTCTCATAGGCTACGCAAGCACACACATGCAATCAAACTAAAGCATGGTCTAAAGCACATAGGCACACAAAATCATTTAATGCTAAAAATCATACACACCACCTCAAACACTACCATAGAAAAGGATTTACGTAGCACCACATCGCTGACAAAAGGTTCTTTTAACATCACTAAAAAGTGACATTAAAAGTACCCCTTTATCAGTACTTTTTTAGTATTGATAAAGGTTCCCCTTTATTAGGGATTTTAAACAACCCCCATTTATCAGCAATTTAGTAGATCTGATAAAGAAGGGGTCTTTATTAGCATTTGTTTACTAGCGGTGATAAATGGTAAATTTCATAAAAAAATTATAAATCATTAAAAATAATATATTAACATAAAAATATATTAATATTGATATGTATATATATATGTTGTTAAATATGATTTATATAAGGAAAAATATGCATTTACACATAATATATGAGATATTTAGTGAAAATGCATTATAAAATTATTTAAAAAATAATATTAATTAATAATTTACTAATTATTATCGAGTCATAGTCATTTAATAACAATTTGAAGATAGAAAAGGAATCAAAACAATGAATAAGATATCTAAAATAAGTTGAAAACATAACTTGAACTTAAAATTACAATAAATTTTGATCCAAGTGTTCGTTCAAGATCTACTATATATCTAATTGAAGTCTATAACAAGCTCTATGCACTGGTGACCCAGGGAAACCCCTAGTCACATTTTTCGAGGTCAACAAGGTTCAGAATGCCTCCAAAACTGAGTTTTTACTCAGGATATCACAATTTTTTAACATTTGATGAAATTTTAACCCTATTTAAGAGGGGATTTTGGCCCGTTTTCATTGGGGAAGGAATTTATTTCCTGGGTTTACATTCATATTTATATTATGGTTTTGAAATTTTAACATTATTTACAATGTAGTTTTATTTATAATTAAATATATTCACATGTATATATATTTATATACACTCACACATACAAATTTAATTTTATAAATAAATATTTAAATATATTTACATTTAAAATGTCTTTCTATATATATAAACCATATCTAAATAATAATAATATACATTTTATTTAAAATAAAAGGTATGAATATTTATATACCTATACAATTAATGTATATATAATGTTTATATATATATAAATATATTTGTGTGTGTATTGACAAACAAATATATATTTATCTATATATTCTAATATATGTATATGAATATGAATATATAATATATATAAATAAATATAAATATTTATAATTATATTTATAGACACCCGCGTATATGTAAATGTGTCTGTGTGTATTTATAAACACGCACACAAAACATGTTTTATATATCTATTTAAAAATAATTATATATATATATGGATAAAAAATGTAATGAAATATATATAAATAAATAGATATATCGTAAAATATAGAACGGACCAATATAGAGGAGTGGTAAAGGTGCATATCTATGAAGGGCATGTCTCATGTTCAAAACTTGGTAGGGACACGGGTGCAAGTGAGTGAACCAGGAGGTCCTAGCACTGTTAAAGAGTGGAGGGGGTGGTTGATCTTCGAGCAGAAATAAATTCTTTTTAAAAAAATTATTTTTTGACTTCTATCAGTGATTTTTAGCGCTGATAAAAGTTGTATTTATCAACACTTTTTTAACACTGATAAAGGGGACTCCCTTTTACATTGCTAATGACAACAACACTTTTTAGCATTATTAAAGCCCTTTTTGTGAACTATTAAAGGGCTAATCTATAGTAGTGAAACTAAAGCATGGTCATGGTCTATGTGTGTGTGTGTGTGTTTTAAATTTCACTGCAGTTTTACTTAAAACACCGCTAAATATTTTTAAGACCTAATTTTGACCCCTCCCCTCGATCCCCTAATCCGCCCTCCCTCACTCCCCCCGGCAACCCTTGACCCCCCTGATCCCAACGACGACCATCATAACAATTACCCCCTACACCCGATGGAGACCGCCTTGACCCTAACCCCTTCTAGAAACTATTGTGACCCCAACCCCCTTCTCCTAACAATAGTCGTCCCCCCCCCCCGTTCCCCATGGACCTAACCCCCTATTCCCCAACAAAAGACCTCGCAGTGACTCCCTTGCTTCTTGATGACAACCCCCAAAGGCATCTCTTCCTATTTTTCTAGTGACTATGACCCTCAACATTGTTTAAGGTACGATTGATTGAATTTTTCCAACAATTTTAATTAAATTATTTAATGATGTGAAATTGAGTGTTGTTTTGGGGGATTTTTCCTGAGGTAATGTTGTGGTTACGTTACAGACCTTCCATCAGCAGTTGGTCACGGTTTTGGAAAGTGGATTCACCTCAACATTCTTTTAGATGAGTATTCATATTTTTTAATTTTGAATAATTAATTATAAATAGTTAAAATTAATTATTTATTTATTATTTGTGTCATGATATAGGTACTTGAATTTTTGTTGGTGTGTGGTGTAAGACTTGAAACTTTTACATTTTCATCAAGAGGTAGGTCGATCTTTCGGTTTTGTGTCGCTTTCTCATTTAATAATCATTTAAATATTTTTAAAATGATAATTTGCCTATTGAGGTCCCCCTTAAGGGAGGTTATGTGTTATCTTATAGATAATAGTGGTTTTAGATGTTTTTAAAGGGGTTTTCATTTGGAAAAAATGATCATTTAGCCTACGGTTTTAGAAAACAAGCTGCATGTAACGCCCCAAACCAGAAGCCACTAAATGGTGCCCCAATCAGGTGGGTCACATGACCTCAAGTGCGCATCCTCGTACACCAAAGGATGTAGTAAAGTAGCAAGGACCTAGGGTTTGTCTATGGAGAGACTATGCTCTCATGTCAGAGTGTAAGACAATGGTATAGTAATGAAAATCAATAGAGAAAGCAGATAAGTAACTGTAAGGAAGCTAGAAGAAAAAGATCCAAAAGTCTATAATAATAAATAGCCAAAAGCAGTCCAGTATAATCTGATGATCATGTCAAGTCTCTATATAAAATGACAGGAAATATATGGAAACATACAACTAATACAATACATGTATCAAGATACAAAAAAAGACCCAAAAGAACTATCTCTAAACAGCATCACGATACTAGCTTAGTATAGTGCTCCCATACTCCTAAAAAACACTACTATAGATATGACCTTTAAAGGTGCTAGAAAAGGCCATTTACAATGCTAAAAAAAGTGTTGCTAATCAAGGCACTGATAAAAGGGGGTCCTTTTTATCATCTTTAAAAAAAGCGATGATAACGACCCCTTTTATTAGCGCTAAAAAAAAGTGTTGGGGGAATTTAACATCGTTTGACCCCCCCCCCCCCCCTTAACAGCTCTATGAAGCACCCCACCTGTATACCCCTTCCACCCCTGCACACCCCATCCTTACTCCCAACCCTTTAACAGCACTAGCATCTACCTTTAACAGCGCGAGCATAACCCTTCACCACCGCGCGCGCCCCTGCCTTCCCCAAGATTTGAACTCGAGACCTCCCACTGTGCACCATGACCCTTTACCACTCCTCTATATTGCTTTTTTATCCATTTAATTATATATCTATTTATATATATATATATATAGTTGTATTTATTAATATATTAATATATATTTATATTAACACATATATATTTATATTAAGATATATATTTAGTTATATTAATACACACACACACACATATATATATATATATATATTTATTCATATATTAATATATATATATATATATATTAATATATATATATATATATACATGTATAGTTATATTTATATATTTATATATCTATATATTTATTCGTATATTAATATATATTTATATGTATTTAGTAATACTTTTTTATCCATATATTTATTTGTATATTAATATATATCATTTTGTTAATACAGACACACACAAATACACACACACATGGGCGCATTATATAGGTATAAAAATATTCATATATTTGTATTTTAAGTAAAATGGATATTAGTTTTTTATTTAGATAAATCTTATATATTGAGAAATATATTTTATACGTAAATATATTTAATTATTTACTTATAAAATTAATTTTTTTATGTAAATATAATATATATATATATATCATTATATATTTGATTATAAATAATAGTACATTGTGAAAAATGATAAAGTTTCAAAGTCATAATTTCCATATGAATGTAATCCCTTGGAATAAATTCATTCCCCAAAGAAAAAGGGCCAAAAGACCCCATGAAACAATGTTGAAATTCAATTGAATGTTAAAAAATTTGGGTATCCAGAAAAAAAATCTCAATTTTGTAGGTCTTCGGGGCTTTTTTGGCCTTAAAAAATGCTATAGAAGGTTTCCTTATGTTGCCAGTTTTCACTACTGTAAATAGAGGCTATACAAATGAAAATTTTCCAACGGTTTTCATAAACCGTTGGAGTAGGGATGTCGAGTGTTCTTTACCCCAATAGTTTCACTAAACCATTAGAATATATATTTTTAGATGAGTTTTACCTAACGATTTTATCAAACCGTTGGGATATGTGAGTATTAGATGACTTTTACCCAACAGTTTTATCAAACTGTTGGAATATATGAGTTTTATTCAGGCATTCTCAACATGTTTCCAAACCATTGGTAAAGATTACCTTTCTCAACAGTTTTTTTAAACTATTGGGAAAGTTTTCCCCTTAATTTTCAACAAACCCAGTCCCCCATCCGCGTGATTTCAGGCCTAAAGCGGAGACCTCAAGCAGATCTCTCTCACTCCGAATATTATTCCACCAGATCCATCTTCAATCAGAAAATTTTTTTGTTCTACACTTCAAATCTGCAAGTGGTTCCTTAGGTTTAATGTTTTGCATCTATTTTTTTGTTTACTATGTTGATTTGGCCTAAACCCGAGGTTCGTGCAGTATGGTATACCCAATAATTGAAATTTGATTTGTTTTTTGTTTTTTTTCTACAGTTAAACTATCATGATTTTGTGAATCAACTTTATTTGAAGTATTTATAGCCACTATTATGTAGATTTAGTGAACCAGATGAAGGGATTGGGGCCAGTTACGGTAGTGGTGTAGGTGGTTTTCCAATTTGTAGTGGGTGATATGGTAGTTTCTATGGACTTTAGTTTACTTTATATTAACTAGGTATAATTTTAATTTTGTATCTATTTGGTTTACTTTGAGCCTATAATACTTATTTATCATATTCCTGAGGTTAATAAGGTTGTTTACATGTAAACCATCATACTATAACACTCATATGGGGATATTCTTAAGAATAATCCATGTAAAAGTCTTATTGGATATGTTGTTAATCATATAAAAGGTTTTTTATAAAGAATTCTAATATATGAAGTATTTAACATTTGGGGGGTTGTGCAGGTGGAGGGGAGGTGGGAGGGGGGATGTGTAGGTGGGGGTGTGTAGGTCAGGGTGGGGGAGGAGGGGGGTTGTGCAGGGGGGTCTGTTGGGGTGAGGTGGGGGGTGTACAAGTGGGGGGTGGGTTGTGCTGATGGGGGTGGAAGGAGGGGGTTGTGCAAGTGGGGGGTGCAGGTGGGGGGTTGAAGTGGGTGGTGGGGTGTGCAGGTGGGGGTGTGCAGGTGGGGGATGTGCAGTGGGTGAAGGGGATGTGCAGGTGGGGATGTGTAGTGGGGGGAGTCTGTTGGGAATGAGGTGGGGGGTTGTACAGGTGGGGGTGGGGGTGGCCTATGCAGGTGGGGGTGGGGGAGGGGGTTGTTCACATGGGGGGGTTGTGCAAGTGGGTGGGTGTAGGGGGAGTGTGCAGGTTGGGGGGTGGGCTGGGCAGGTGGGGATGGGGGCTATGCAAGTGGGGGTGGGTGGGGGTGTAGTGGGTGGGGGTGGGGATGTACAGGTGGGGGTGGGGGGATGTGCAGTGAGTGGGTGGAGGGGGTGAAATTGGAGGGTGTACAGGTGAGGGGGATGTTCAGTGTGTAGGTGGGGAGGGTACGTGTGCAGTGGGGGTGGGTTGTGCAGGTGGGGGTGTGCAGATGTGCACGGGAGTTTGCTGGGGGTGAGGTGGGTGGGGAGGGGCTGTATAGGTGGGGGTAGGGGGGGCTGTGCAGGTGGGGTGTGGGGAGGGGGGAGGGGGGAGGGGGGTGTGCGGTGGTTTGGGGGGAGGGGTGTGCAAGTGGGTGGGGGTGGGGGATGT